>JBBDHG010000014.1:19555000-20232500 GCA_037951165.1 Lophius americanus
GCTGTAGTTGAGTAGTTTAATCTAGATGATCATTATACACTGCTTATAGCATTACCTGTGAGTACCACAAATCTCTTAAGTTAACTTTTTGTAAGATCAGCTTGTTTTAAGCTGTCTGGCACATTACTAGATACAGAAAAAAAAAAACTGAATCATCCAGTTTATCTAACACATAGTTTTCACTGGACAGACAGGGTAAGAAATTTGTTATCTAAAAGGAACTAGTACCTACAGCTGTCAAACAATTGTAATGGAGTAGAAAGTACAATATTTCCCTCTGTGATTTAGTATAATAGAAGTACAGTACTTTAATAAATGTACTTATATACTTAGGTACAATCCATGATATTGAGATGATCCACAACATAACAAACCACTGGTAATAAATGGGTGTTAATTACACGTAGAGACGTTCAGTACTCTTTCCTTTCCCAGTAAATGTGTAGCTTATTGACTGGAGTGCCACTTTGCCTGGTTATTTTTGAAAGTGCTCCGATTAGGAATTTTTTACAAAAGTAACATTTTGTAAACAACCATCCAACCATTTTCTGTTGCCAATGCTACAGTCTCACAGATGGGATGGAGCCTAGAACAGAATTATAATGGTGAGGGGCAGGATACACCCTGGATGAATCAACAGTTCCACACGGCCAACAAGTAGAGAAAAACAACCAACACGCTCACATTCATGCCTGAAAGCCATTTAGAGAGACAAATTCTGCCGTGTTGTGGGTTTTTGAATAGCAAGAAGCAAGAGTACTCAGACGAAATCCATGCAGACACGGGCAGAACATACCAACTCCACTAGGGTGGTAGGGATGAACGCAATTAACCGCGATAACTAACATCATGGTGTGATAACTGTAAGACTCATATACACTAAAGCTGGCAGCACAATGTACGACTTCACAGTCTTGTCTGTTGGATTTCAACTCATACCGTATGAATCAAACATTTTCGGAAGCTCACGATTGTTGTGCTCTAACAGTACGGTCAGATCATCGTGCATGACACGAGTGTTCACACTGTACGACCCATCGGGCACCAGTGGACAGTATGGCTGGTCTATTCAGCAGAGAGACTAGGAGGTAAGTGAGCTGTTTGGCTAAGTGTTAACTTGATAGCAAGCACCGCTCTAAGAGCTGTGAACCTTCTTTACTCGTCATTGCTGTTCATTTGCTACCATACACAAACTGCACTTTCTATTTTATGACTACTTATTATTTATTATCCACACAATGTGTCGTGTCGCCATGGAAACTCAGACGTTCTGCCACTTTTCGCAGGTGCTGTCAGAAAAGAAGGCGCAGAATTCGGCTGATTGAGTCAAGACCCTGCCAAAATTTCTGACGTCAGTATACCGCAGTCCTTGGGCTCAGGCAAGTGTTAATCGGACTCAAATCGTACAATTCACACTCTGCTTAAGGTATCTCGCAAGGCACGTTGTGTAGGAGGCACAAGTGTTGAAGAAAAATACATGTTGAATTTAAGGAAATATCCTCATTGGTCTCATGTTACGCCGTGTATGTATGTGGGAGTCTATGCCATCAAGAAGTTGCTGCAAAAGGTTCCAACACGTCTAATATGTCCCAACATCTACAGGACAATCATCCATTCCTGTACGCCAAAGTCAAGGTAAGGAACTAGTCTTGCTAGTCTTCCTACGCCGGTTACTTTTCCATTTTTAGCCAGTTTTGACATGTTTAATGTATCTAATTGTGTGCCCTTTGATCGGTCAAAATTTATACTTAAACTTTAAAAATCGTTTAACTGAAACTCTATCGCCGATCGGGCCGTCTCTGCTCAACAAACTCGCACCAAACTTGGAAAAAAAACAGTCCCTGCACACCGTACTAGCTCTGTTACATCAGAAATGCCAATCACTGTTAAACCCAAGCGGAGATATTTTGCTATCATGACACACACCTGTCAGCCACATCATTATAACTAGAGACAGTTGAAGTGAGTAACATTGAATATCTGTTTCCCATTGTTACCTGTCAGTGGGTGGATTCATTTATCAGCAATTGAGCATTTTGTCCTCAAGTTGATTAGTTAGAAACAGGAACATTTGAACCAGCAAAAACTCATTGATGTGTGTGGGAATAGATCCCAGCCAATGTTGACGGATCCCATAGAAGAGCTACTGTCCAGCAAACTGCTGAAAAAGATTATGCTGGTTACGCAGGGGCAACGGTGGTTCAGTTGGTAGAGCTTTGTCTACTTATCTGAAGGCTGGTGGTTCGACATCCAGCCACTGCAGTCCAAATGTTGAAGTTTCCTTGAGCAAGATACTGAACCTGAAGTTGCTCCCAATTGCTGTGTGAATGATGGTATGAATGGTTACCGATCGGGATGAGGCACCATGTGGCGCCTCGCATATCAGCCTCTATCATCATTGTGTGAATGTTTGTGTGAATGGGTGAATTCTGGCTCACAATGTAAAGCGTTTTGAGCAGAGCAGAAAAGAGCTACGAAACAACAGTCAATTACCACTTACATAAATACACTTCTGGATGTAAAAGCTGACATACTTCGAACAGCACTGTTACACAAGCATCATCAAACGACACAAACAGTTTTGTGAACTCCTTCCTTCCATAGTGTTGATGATAATGATTATTTACTGTCATGACACTAAGTCTTATATTGTGATATGTTGTACCTACTCCAAACAGAAGAAATCCTTGTGGATCTAAACCAAGACCCCTCTTACTGTGGGACACCACTGCTTCCTTTGGTAATATTAGAGAGCTTTGATCATATCCATGAGTGAAGCGTAGGCGTGAAGCATGAAGTTGTCGGAAACTCCTGAATGCATCACAGTGCTCATAAATATACAATTGATAATTCTCAAAATAACCCAAAAAACTACCATCTGATAGTATGAATGTTTACAGCACAGAGAGACATAATATATAACAGAGCTTTGAGCTTTAGGTCTCAGGATGAAGTATTTAGCAAAAATGAGCTGGATCCATGAACAGAAGGGTTTATAGAGGGAGAATGCAACGGATGGGAGGGGTACCAAACAATCTGTCAGCCACAATGGAAAATATTGTCTGTTGAAATGCAGTGCTGCATGCAAACATCCATTTACACATGAATGAACACACACTTAGGGATAAAGCCTCGTATACTCACATCTTGAGCTGAACAGGGTCATATCAGGGATTCTAAACAACCAGCAGACTGAGAAAAGAGAGCTGGCCAAGGATTTACTTGCTTCTCTCTTGCAACTTACTCTTTTTTTGGTCCTCACTCTTGCTGCGAGCGTGACAGTGTGTGTGTTGAAGCTGCCGTTTGGTTGACTGCTGCGATACTACTGAGTCATTAATTCAGCAGCCAGAAAAGCACTGCTGGTATGTACCAAATGTGTTCCTCGCACAGGGGTGGACTGGGCGCGGGCTGTTCCATTAGCAGGACAACTGGCGGGAGGATGAGATGAGAGTGCTGCTGGTTTTCCCTCAGCAACAGGAGCCTGGATGGAGCTCAGGGCTGACTGATGCCAGTCAGGCGAAGAGGAAGATACTGGAGTGTGTACATCAAGTGTGTGTATATCAATGCTGATTTGAAAGAGCAGTAACTTGAAGAAACAGATGTGCCCTGACTTGACTTCACCAATGATGACTGCACACTCAGTAGGTGCACCTGTAATATATTACCATTCACCCGGACAAACACTCACAGGGGGTTAGGGGAAGGAGCACAAAAGCTTTGTTTTTCCTCTTTTATAAAATACAATAATGTTCATACGTGAATGAATTCATACGTGGTTGTCAGATAGAAATCCTCCGACTTATTCTGACACCAAACTAACCCCTGTCGAATAGGTAAATCTAGAACCTGAAGTTTAATACAGTGTATAGTGTCATTAAATATACCCACACAGCACACTCGCTCTATTCAAATTCCAAACTGTCCATGAAGTCTTATCATTGATCAATTATTGTTGTATGGTAGCAGGAGAGAGAAAACCCCTGAGGATGTTTAATCTCCCTGGCTCTAAAGGAGAGCCTTTCATATGGGTTCAATTAGCTTCTTTAACAATTGATGCATGGAAAGACTGACTGTTTAATCTCAGTCAACTCTGAAATTAATGTTAACCCTTCACCTTTAGCCTATGCAAAACTAGATTGAACCACTAACTCTTGGGTAGCTTACTCTTAGGAGTGTGACAGGCAGCTGAATTAGCCTCCATTTACTTATATAAGGTCTTCAAGTTTCAATAAACTGAGATAGAAATGTAGGAGAAGTGCGTCTGCTTGAATATAAAATATAAGAATTTAGCATGTTGGACAATGACATATGACAATATTTGTCTCTAGATTGATATAATCCCTATTGTCATATTACAAATAGAGCTTCTTCTTTTATTTTACCTCAAATCTTAACATAAATAAATAATACATTGCACCTTTTTTCTCTTACACTTGTGTTGTTGGTGCATCTCTAACCGTTTTATATTTTTTGGGAAATGTTTGCATTGGGCCTCCATTACTTTTTGATATGCTATTTAATGGAAGTATAAAATGGCAGCAGGCTTTTCTTATGAACAATTATGGAATGAACCATTTATGGACTGTATTTCAGATTTTAAAAAAAACAAACATTAAACAATGTGTATCTCAGTTGGCCAAAATACATCAAGATTATTATAGAATATTTAGCAATTCTAAAATATAAAAAATAGAAAAGCTTTTTGAATATGAATTGATATCTTTGACGGTGTACTATCTACTACCCACATTTGATGTGGAAGATGACAAGAGACAAATTGTGTTGGCCATATAACTGGGTCCAAGATTGTGTTGGCCAGACGACTGGGTCCACCCAACAAGATATCCAGAACAGTAGATCTTGTTGGGTGTCCTCGTTCTGCATTGCTTATACAAACCAAGTAGTCTTTGATAGAACAACTGGTAAACTGTCTTCAGGTTCATTGGATGCAATCATGGAAGCTAGTGTGGTCTGATCCCAGAGATGAGCTAGTGTGGATCAAGTTGCTGAAAAAGTAAATGCTGGGTTGGATAGAAAGGTTTCATAACACAGCGTGCATCGCACAGCTATTTGGCAAAAAAGGGAATTACACAATATTAAGCAAGTGGTTTTAATGTCACACAATCAATGTAGTGTTCCTACAGCCCATAACAGGATCTGGGTAGATGTAGGAAGATGACAATCATGTCATTTTAAATGATACCACTTTTACCAGAGCTGGATGTGGCATTGCAGCCTTGTAGTGTTACAAACATGTCCTGAGATATAGAAACCCTCTCAAAAACGGAGTCACTCGAATACACATCTGTAAAAATGTAGACAGAATCAAAAATTTAACATTAAATTACATTTTTACCAACTATTATTATTTTCGAAATGTATATAACAGCCCAAAAAAATTTGTTTGTTTTTGCTTCGTGTTATATCTTATGTGAAGAGTAAAAATAACTACACCAAAGTACGTCGTGGTGTTTACACTAGGCGATAAAATTACTTTAATAAAATGAGAATATTTTGCCATTCAACACAAAGTCTTATTGTTATAAACATGAACAAGCTGGTCGCTGTGATTGTAACAAACACACACAACGTGTAGATGTACTCACTATTTATGCATTTGTTGATGGTGGTGAGTGGCTTTCTTGATGGAAGGAAAGAAGCTAGTGGAGCAGGACCAGGCTCGATGCAGCCCAGCTGACTGAGAAGAGGTTGAGGGAGAAGGAAGCAAAAAGAGAGAACATTGGCCTGAAGGCTGAGAGGACGGTTTAAATGAGCTTTAAAGCACAGCAGAAATATGGACACAATATCACAGAGGCAAGTAATAAGCAAGAAATAAATAGCTCTGGGTAAAGGAGAACTGAAAGAGAAAATAGATGATTGATCATTTGTCTGTTATTCAGAAAGCTTTGAAAGTAGCATCCACAATATAAAAGGACAACCTTTTAAATTGTCGAAATAAATGTATGAGAATGTATGGAGCATATAGTTTTTTGAACCTATGTCTGTTGAGGTACACGTAACATTAAAATGTCAAATGATTTGTGGGCATTTAATTCAACCAGAGAGCAAATGTAAATCTGTAGTGTTTTGTAGCTGGCCCTCGAAAATCAATGCCGTTCAATGTTGCTCCATTTTATCTGTTAAAGAGGACTGACCCATCCTTTCTAAGATTGTGCAATGATGAGTGAGGAATCATTCATCTGTGTATATATATATATATATAAATAAATATATATATATATATATATATATATATATATATATATATATATATATATATATATATATATATATATATATGTAACAGTGAACGGCATTAATTTTCGAGGGCCAGCTACAAAACACTACAGAGTTACATTTGCTCTCTGGTTGAATTAAATAGCAAATCATTTGACATGTTTGTCCTTTTATATTGTGGATGCTACTTTCAAAACCTTCTGAATAACAGACAAATGATCAATCATCTATTTTTTCTTTCAGTTCTCCTTTACCCAGAGCTATTTATTTCTTGCTTATTACTTGCCTCTGTGATATTGTGTCCATATTTCTGCTGTGCTTTGAAGCTCATTTAAACCGTCCTCTCTCTTCCTTCTCCCTCAACCTCTTCTCAGTCAGCTGGGCTGCATCGAGCCTGGTCCTGCTCCACTAGCTTCTTTCCTTCCATCAAGAAAGCCACTCACCACCATCAACAAATGTATAAAAAGAAGATAAAGGGCTAGAATAACATAAAAAAAGAACAACCATGAAAAACAACAACCAATAAAAGATAACGCTACAATTACTGCACATTAAATACTGTACAGTGGAAGTAGGTTACTTTCTCTTGTGTTTCGCTTATTTCACTTGAAAAGCCTATTGCACTCGAAGACAGTATTACACTCAGAACCAAGAAACAAGTGTTAAAACAGTTGCACAAGAAGGGATTATTGCAGTCCCAGGGACCAATGTTACACACAGGTTATTTTTTGTTGGTGTTTCATGATTTTTATTTGTATATATTACTACATGAAACTACAACATTTTGTTTATGAACTACAATTTATAGAATAGAAGTTATATTGTTACTTGTTCTATTTTATTTTGTAGTTTGATCAATGTTGTTGGGTTGTGTTTCTTGTTTTATTTTGAAGGTTCAGTTCTATGTTAATTTACTTCTACTTTCCTTCCTGACTTCCTCCAATTACTTCCTGTGTCCCTCTTCCTCCTTTCTGGTCTCTGAATGTATGTGCTTGAATCTATGTTCGCTCTCGCTCATATTCTCTCTTGTTTATCTCCTGTCCTGCTCACTTGTGCTTCCCTTCATCCTTTTGTATAAGTTTTTGTTTCCATCGTGTTTAGTAGCTTTTACTTTGTGAATTTGGATTTTTATTTGCTACTTTATTATCTTCATCTGTTTTGCCTTAGTTATTTATAAAACATTATTTCTGAACATTTACTTTCAGTGTGTTTGCAATTGGGTCCTGTAAAGCTAAACGTAAGAGGAACCCACACAAACAGCCAGAACATGAAAACTCCACTAAGAAAGTCCATATAGCCAGAATGAAAGCCATTCTTCAGGTTTTTGAGTGTACAGGAGCAGTTGAGTCATGATAATAAAAAAGTGTGTTGTTGATTTAATACTCATTTCAAAAGGTTTATATAGAGAGTGATTTTGTCCAAGACTTAGTGCTCCAACAGCACATTCCCAAAATAGTATCAGTGTTACTGCTGACAATTCACTTTTTCTAATTGATCTGTCATTTTTTCCGGATAGCAACTTTTTGTTACAACCTAAAACCATTTTACAATTTACACATAAATATCCAAAACTCAAAAAAAAAAACCTTGAGTCATGGCTTTTTGACTGGTTCAGACTGCACTATATTGTTGTCCTCCACAATGGTATTTCAAGATACCCCCCTGAATATTAGGCGATCACAGCGCCACCCAGGTTTGCTGTGTCTCAGCGACCATTCATTCACGTCAAGATATGTGATATTAGCGAGGAGGCAGGTCAATCATGGCTACAGAAGCAGTCTGTTCTCGCCAACAACAATCTTTTCTTACTTTGTTGTGATATTCCATTATTCAAAAATTTAAAATTTAGGGGTATCATTTCCAAATTTCAGCAAGCCCATCTTCTTTATGGTTGTTCCATCTATCACTGAGGACATGCTGGAATCTACACTCACCTGTAGCCATTTTTGCATTCACTCGGTCATCCTGTTGGTCAACATCAGACGGGAAGTTAGCAATTATTAACATTTTCAATTGTGTATAAATGTAGAACCGGTAACAGTTACATCTTTTCTACAAATAAAAACAAATGTGGTGGCACACTTGGGTGCACCAAAGTAGCATGCGTTTTTTCAATGTAGATACATTTCAATCAGAGAAGACAGAAAATTAACAAAAATATGACTGATTTATGGAACAGATGTGTAATAATGAATCTATTAGAGAGACTGATGGTGATGGGCTAAACATGCAGGTGTGACACAGCGATTGGATAGGTGTGGCTACCTGAATGAGTGCTATTGATATCAATGGATGCCCCAGACCGTGAAGCCGGTAGTTGAGACCGAACGTGTAAGGTAATATTAATTTAAAAGGACATTCACTAAATGATCTAATGAGGATATTGCTTTGTTGTATTTACAGTGGGGATGACAGTGCATACAATGAAACGTTGACAGACTGCGTTGACTTGATCAAAAGGACTGACAGGAAGCGATTACCAACACTTAACTAAACGTTTTTTTTGTCAAAATAAAAATCCATCCATATGTTTTGAAGGCAACATAATAGGCCAACATAAATTAATGTAAGGTTTCTTCCCATCAAGCAATCATAACGTGCCGCTCAACCCACGTGCTAAATGTGGGTTGAGCTGCACGTCATTTTAGCTGGTTTTCTTTTTGCTCTAAGTTGTTGATAGTTGGCTGTGATAGGGAGGGCAGGCTAATTTGTTAGGGTGGGTAATGTTGAGCATGTGGGTGCATATGAGGATAAGGTGATGTTGGAACATACTAATGAGCCTGTAGACTTGGCTTCACTATAATACAGTCAACGACAACACAGTTATTCGTTACAGGTTATGGGTTATTATAATGGTAATTTATTCACTTCCTGTCAGCAGTGTCCCTTTAGTGTAAAAAGACAACAGAATTGTGTCTCTCATGTGAGGATTTTACAATTACGATTTAAAAACCTGATTTACAGCACAGGTCCTAATGATAACTGAAAACATCATTTTAACAGAAATACTGGGTTGTGATTAGTTTCCTTCTTGTTTAATCAAACTGGGTCAGTTAATAAGAGTACTTAGAACTGACATGTCAAACACAGACCTTTCACTCATGATTAGCCTCACAGACAGGAGAACGGAGACGTGATGGCACTGACACCTGAGGGAAATCATTGCTCCTTGAAGTACTACTGTATCTTGACATGATAATCTTCTTTTTAAATGCACCAATGCATTCTCTTCCCCCTGCCATAGAGCACGGCAGACAGCTCATACATTATCATTTGAGCTTTTTCCTTCCCCTTGTCACACCACCCTCCCTCACTAGCTGGGCCGTTGTAGTGTGAAAACCTCATTCGGTACTTCTGCTGGACCCGCTAACTCATTTGGACAGAGGTTTGAACGAGTGTGCTTGTACTGTGTTGTCTGTGTGTGCGTGTCTGTGTGCAGACACGTGTGTGAACAGCAGCGATAAAATCGGGATGGGCTCCTCCAGTTTGATAGTGCCCAGGTGTTGAGATTTTCCCCTTTCAAGGATTGGGTAGCCGTGGCAGCAGTGCAATTTGGCCAGGCTTATGATGCGATGCCTGCAGCCAGCTACACATTTTGTATGCTTCAGCTGGTACCTCATTCACTCTGCTTCGTGTTGGCCCACAGCTATTACACTTATTCAATAAAAAACATTCTTTAGCCAATGTTTTTTTCTTGATCCACTGTGTGCAAACAGATACACATTATAAACATCACTGTGGGACCTTTTTTTATTTAAAGAGACCTAAAGGTTTAGATATAACTGAGGATAATCTGCCTTGAGTCAATTATTTTCTGCTTTGACTGCAAAAATTGCGGCAGTGCTGTTAAAATAGTGTCTTCTTGCTATAAGGGTAGTTTTAATGGTGGTAACTTTAATGAGAGAAAAGTCTTTCATCCGTTCAGCTTGGTCTCAGTCTTTCCCTGTAGCATCTTCAGACGCAAGGCTAGCACAATGACTGTGAGCAGTTTCCAGAATGGTGACGTATTGAACCAAGAAAACTCTTGGCGAGGAACAGAGGAGGTTTCTCTGATGATAATCCAACTTATATTGGCCAGTCTCTGATGAGCAATTAGAAGGAGGATTCAATTATGCTCAGAGATAGTGGCTGTAAAACTCAGTTAACTTTGCATTAGCGTCTCACTCCTTTCCTCTTGCATTGACACAGACACAATGGGGAGTGTGACAGAACTGAGAAGCATTCTCAAACAGCCCCATTCATCATCCTCCACAGCCCTATCTTCCTGCGTCAGCGAGAGGCTTGTTCACTTGGACTGCCCATCTGTGACGGGAAAAAAAATAAACCAACCATATGTTTCTGTGTCAGTCAGAGAACCTGACACACCAACATATGCTGCACAAAACTGAGTTTAAACGAAATGAGTCGGATTAACACATTTGATGGCATATTACAGACCAATGATCGCTAAATATTAAAGAAATGATTTAGTAGTTTGTGCAACAGCACGAATGTCTGCCGAACAAAGATGCAATCGATGACAAGAAAGATGGTCCTGACTGATTTTTATCTCATATAGTGGTACAAATAATTCTTATATTGTACATGTACACTATACTAAACTGGGAAATAACTCACATGGAAAAAACACCGGGAAAATGGGCTGGAACGAGCGATGAAATGGGGTAACATCAAACAACTTACTGGCACACAAGGAAAGGTGAAGACAGACTATATAATAATAATAATAATAATAATACATTTAATTTATAACGCACTTTACATGTGGATCAAATCTCAAAGCGCTACAAAGTAAAAGCAGCTTTTGAGTCAGATAAAAGCATATGTCAGTGCCATCTATTATTATATTATCGCCTTATTATGCACTGATGTAACGAGACAATGAGACGCAGCTGGAGGGGAAACACAGGTGAACATAATGAACAATCACACAAGAGGAAAACAGAATCACAGGACAGACACAGAGAGGGAAAAGGAACACAAGTGAAACACAAAATGGGAGAAGGAATAAGGAAATGAAGACAATAAACAGATAAACACACTAAAAAGGCAAAATAAAGGAAAACGAGAGGAAATGCAAAGCTAACTAAACAACATACACAACACTTTCAAAATAAAACAGGAACACAGACCAGAATGACGAACCTTCACAATAAAATAATAGTAACTAAACACAAAGTCATGACACAGGGTTTAGCACAAGCTATCGTTATTTGGTCATGATGACATTATTATGGGTTTATCTGCAGTTAATATACTATGATAAAGATATTATTTTATACAGATCAAGCTATAACATCTTACCTCTCACAGATTCATGAAATCCATTTGAAGGACTCTTAATGGGCCATGAAGAATGGATCTCGTACAGTACGTGTTGCTCTTTTTGTTGCAATGAATTGAACTAGACTGACTTACATTTCCAAATGAATGTTAAACTAAAGCCGATGTTCCCCCGTATTATGTTTCCAAAATTCATTTGGTGTCCATGAAGGGATTGAAGATGTTTTTGTAAATACACAAAAATATAAAATTAAAATAACAGAAAATCACTGTTCGTGTCTTGCATACAATGCTGTGTCATTATCACATCTGTCGGAGGTGTTTGTATTTGTTTACTTGTTTGTCTCTCTGACAGGCTAAATGGGTTTTTCTGTTATTTTTGAAGAGGTTGAATCCCTTCTTTATTCTACTTATCTCTTCTCCCTGCTCATCCTGTGTGATCGTCCTTTTTTTCCTCAGCTGTGTCTTGTTAGCCCTGCCTCTGTTCGTATCTAATAAATCTTCCTTCACCTTCATTTGCCATTCTGTGATATGCCTTAGTATCTTCCGCACCAGCATTTCCAAAGTAAAAATAATAAAACGTAAATAAAATAAAAAATAAAAAAGTGTTAAAGCTGTCTTTTCAACTTACTTTTTCTTCTCAACAAGTCAAAAGCACAATTCTGTCTTCTCACGCTTGGGAGCAACTGCCAACAGGTAGACTAGACCTGAAACGGGCCTTTCCTGGTGACAGGTGTGTAATGATCAACATGTAATGTGTGAGTCTCTCAGAGGAGACTGTCTGTACCAGCAATGGCTGTGTTAGTTCAGAAAATTAGTAATGATGAAAAGGCTGTTCATTCTTCTTTCTTTTCAAAATATTTGTCACTTACTGCTCTAAGCCTCCTGATTTTGTCAGGCGTCAAACCTCAACCTTCATGATTGTTCTGAATAGTTCCTCACTTTCTACTGGTCATTAACATTTAACCATTCATCCACAGACCAAGGGCCTCTCTCTCTCTCTCTCTCTCTCTCTCTCTCTCTCTCTCTCTCTCTCTCTCTCTCTCTCTCTCTCTCTCTCTATCTCTCTCTCTCTCACTACTTTTGGTCCTCTAGCTCTTTCTCCAATCAGCAGCATACACTTCCCCACCTCCTCTCTGCCAGGACACATCACTCTTTGAAGTTAATGAGTCAAAACTATCATTCGTTTCGCTTTTAATTAGAAAATGAACAGAATGATTACATTTTTAATTGAAGCTGTCATTTTCAATTAAGATATGACATCCTTGAGAAGCCCTCTCCTCTCTCTCTCGTTCTCTTTATTTATTCATGTATCAGCCGCTCTCTCAAGATGTTCCACCTATTCACCTCACGATCTCTCCACTCTTGCTCTCCTCTTGTCTGGCTGTTAGCAACCTTTTGCATTGGTAGAAGATGGCGGACAGTCCTCTGGCGTCGAGCTCTGTCAATGCTTTACATCATGGAATCATGAATAACTTGAATCTTAAAAATATCTTGGTCATTCTGATTCTGATTTAATTTAATCTCCTGGTATATATACATGTCCTTCCAGTATGCCTCCACCAACATCCTTCTCTAATTAATTTTATGAAGATATCATGTACTAGCATTTCAAAGGGGACTCTTTTCTTCACAGCCTGTGATGTTTTACACCGAACAAAACAATTGCATCACAATGTAGCTCCAGTTGGTGATTTTAAATAGCATGCTGGCGTTCTTCAAGCAAAGGAAGCATAACAGATACTACAGCAGTGATAGAGGTTTAGTCTAAGGCATATATGTTTTGAACAGTGAACAGTAAACAATGAGATAACGTAGCAAAAAAACAATCCTTTAGCCTCCCTTTCACTTGGAGTTTGAACCTGTTCTCTGCTTCGATGGCAAAGAGCTCTCGGGTATTCCCAGTATGAAGGCATTTTCATTTGAATTTATTTATTTGCCATTAGCTGTGAACTGCAACTAGCTGTATTGAATCTCCTGCTTTTGGTGTGCACACATAACACTTTCTCAGAGCCTCACTATCCCATCCTGTTCTCTCGCCAGGTTGTTCAGACAGTGATTACGTGTTGTTATTACCTCTGCCAATCAGAGAAGGAACAATAATCACCCCACATTACTAGTTTTCTTATATTTATATGGAATAATGAGGTGCTAAGAAGCAATCTCACCCGAAACAGACTGTGTGGGAGGGAGGCATCTGTCACTCAAAGGTTGTATTTCAATGTTATGGCATGCCTAATGCATTCGATTTTATTCAACTATTAAAAGTGGACATATTTCTGCGCTAACACAACAAAGCAATTCAAAAATATATCTTATGAATGGTTTAAAAAACAACACCACAATAATGTGGCCCTAGTTCAAAATGGAATACTATCACTATGGCTATGCTGTCATCCCCATCAGCAAGGGTATTCTTGAAAAGCCCCAAATCTTTTGCATTGTACGGGGAATATCCCTTATTGAACTGTGTTTTTCGTTGAAAAAAGCTCTCCTTCGTGAATACGATAAAAACTATAAGAGTAAAAGATGATATACAGTTGATTCATTTGTACCAAATTTGGACTAAATCGTACCAGGTGTTCAGAAATGACAGCCCAGAAATAATGAGTGGTTCCCCCTAGTGTTGGTAATATACAACCGACATTTCCCAAAAGCAATCCAGTTATTGCTCGCACAAAGGTCTGAAAAGATCTAAGGGGTATAGAATTTTAACAATGATCCATGAAATCATTTTTGAGTTATCACATTAACGTGAAGGACCTGCAGCGCTGGCGGTAACAATTCCACAGTATCGCCGACCTATCTGGGAGAGGTCTTCCCTCAGGTCCGCCTGAGGGTGGGGACAACTCAAAAATAACTGATTATTGAATGAATGTCGTTTCTGTCGTGATTCTGACAGTACCAACTCTATTCTCAGTGTGTCGTATGTTGACCCCTTCCTTTTGGTCTCAAGACTGAGTGAACATGCACACTATTTTGCCAGTTCTTGTCTGTTTTCAGCAGCTCCTGTGTACCTCTTAGTTAAATAAAACACATATAAATATATATATTTTTTTATAGAGTTTTTGTATTTTGACATTAAATAAATGTACTGCACGGAGTTCAGTCAACTCCTTGAATAAAGCCTGAAATGGGAAACTTTTACATGGAATGTGTGATTTTTAAATTTTATGAATGAATGAAAGATTCCTGATTTGTCCCTTTATCCCACCTTCCCAAAAATATTGTTATTTATTTCCTGCTATGTGGAACAGTTTTACACCTCATGACATTAAAATGCACTGAGCAGAGAAATTGCACAAATCCTGGTGACAAACACATCAACCAGTCGTGTAAGAATTATAAAAATAAATGATCACGGATGGAAACATTTCCGACTTGATGGAGATAGAAAGTCATGGTTATTGGTTTTCACAATAAGGAAAAAAAACTGATGATGATTATGGTCATTATTGGATTTGTTAAGTAGATGTAGCTTTAAATCTGTTGCATGAAGTATGGACATTTATTCGCCACGTTAAATGGACCCTTTAACGGCACAAGGGATTCGATATTTTCTCTGCTGGGGACAAACCAGTGTATACTTAATTACGTTTTCTCCACTCAAACAGAAGTATTCTCCTCATGTTTTCTGCATTTGTGATGTTGGGGATATCAAACAAGGTTCTTCGATGTATTTTTAGACCAAACAAACCAGAGCTGATTGTTTTGGTTTGGATGTGTACCCTTGCCTCTGCACACTGCTATACATTTCTTTGCCATAACCATTTATTTCCTTTTCTTCTATTCTTTGTCCTTCACACCATTTACTTTCTGTCTTTCCCTGGTGTCCTCTATTGTGGTCTAGTGATTCTCCTCCTCCTCTAAATGTGAAGGAGGGGGTGGTTGCATCTCTTTACGGTCCATTTCCTGGTGAGGAAACTCTTGAGTGCAGCCTGAGCCATTCTTTCCTCATACAATGCAGTGTTCTCATTAACTCTTATCAAAGTTCATCTTGCATCCAAATGCTGTGGGCCGCTCAATACTGACTGCACTGAAAGGAGAAAATGAAAAAAGACAAAGCAAGCGGCGGTGACAGAGGGAGCAGGAAGGAGAGAGCATCATGTAGATAACAGAGAAATAATAGTTTAATGGTGATTGGGGATGGGCACAATAATCAATATTATGTCCAGTTCAGACTGGACATAATATTGGTTTGATGTCAAACTAAACCATGTTCACATTGGAAACTCTGATTCATGTGTTTTATGTTTCTCTACATAAAAATATATGACTTGTCTTTTAGATTTGGAATAAAATAAGTAAGATTCACACAATTGGTTTGGTGAAATAATTGAATAGGATACACAATCAGAATTTAATGTCAGTCACACAATATGCTCTTTAAATATCCCGCTGTTATTTGCTTTCCTTTCAGCACAAAGGGAGAAGTTTCTATATCAATTCTCCCATAAACCACTGCAAGGAACAAGGCAGAGATTTAAGTTGCTGCCTCGGGTCAATGAGCAGTTGGGGACATGGAGCAAGTACTTAGTACAATCCTTAACTGATTTATTCTGTTGAGGAGGAAGCACTCTTTTATTCTCCGAGTATAACGTACCTCTTCCCACAAACACACATGGCAGCTCCTCTTTCTCCTCCTGTATCATTAAATCCTTCAATAAAGCGGGGCTCCATCATTGAGATGTAAAGAGCGATAATTGGAGACTGATTGCAAGCTTCAGTGATTACTCCAAGATGCTTAAGCACACAAGAGTTCTATTTAAAATAACACAAACTCCAGCTGTCAGTCTTACGTTTGAAATCCCTCATCTTCACATGTCTGCTGGATAGATATTTTCACATGTTATATTTACTTTCACATGCAGTAACCCATGAATGTTTCAGCGTACCCATCCTATTTCTCTCCAGCCCAATTGCATTCTGGTGTTTTGCAAGTTAAAGATGTGTGACGTGTAACTCTGCAATGTCAACATCCAGAAGCCTAAATATTGAAGGCCACAATCAGTCTCCAGTAATGATTTACTTTCACTTCCACATAGTTGTAACTCTTTTCTACATTGATTGTGGGGAGCACTCAGTCCTTGTGCTCTTTCCTCTTGTTGATTTTTCTTCTTCGAGTTAGCCGCTTCTTTTAGCTGACTACAGCTAGCACCTTTTTTAAGTCCCTGGTTGTGGGCGACTGTAGTCCACCTACATAATATGTCATCTAACGTCACATCCTTGAAAAGTCAGGGATATTATGGAAACCTCATTGCCACTGCGTCCAGTGCAGATCTTTCTAACGCGGCGCGTTAACTAAAACACTTTGTCATAACTCGTCTTTAAGTTTAATACACAGAAAGACCTTAGCCCAAGCAAGAACTGGATAGATTTTAGGAAAGGTCCGTTGCATATTTCGACATTAGGTAAGGTTTATCTCCCGAATTTTTCGGGCCGTAATTTCTCAACCGATAGTCTGTTTTGTTCGAAATTTGATGCATATGAATCGACTCAAGGAGATCTATCTGGTATACATCGGATTTACCGTTAGAAGTTTCACTAATTAGGGGGAGCTTTTTACAAAAAATGTTTATATTAAAAAAGATTCACACAGAACTTCTTCACCATTGGCCAGTTTTAGTCCAAATTCAATGCATATGAATTGACTCAAGGACTTCTATCTTGTATGTATCTTATTTTACTGGAATAGCTCATTTTTCACAAGGTCGGCCTTGTTTTTAGGAAGAATTCTATGGACAAATTCACATTTAATTTCACGAGTTCAATCAGGGGGATTGCTTGTACAACACTGGAAATATATGACTTTTCCGGGATATAGCCTTGCGGTTGGGGAGAACAGCATAGGTCTAGTTCTCACTGCTAGCTCGCAGCATTTGTGAAAATGCACCTTTTCAGAGGTGGAATAACTGTGGTCAGTGCAATAGTACAACAAATGCATTGGTATATTACATGTTGTCCATTCCGTTGGCAAAATGAGAGAAGGGTATATTGTGTTAGATATATGCTGTGGAGAAGATGACCTACCGGCAGATTCAAAATCTTCTTTCCATGGAAAACCTAAGAAATAGAATTTGTGGTAAAGGCCTATTATGCACAACCACTTATCACATTTAATATGTAAGAAAAGTTTGGGAAAGCTAATAAATACAGTTTGTGAGATATAGTCTGTACAATATTTGAATATGGATGGGCAAACATGGAAACTACCCCCCTCCCCGTCATAGTCAGGGAGTTAATGAAGTAATTGAATGATGTTTTACCTCTGCAAATATTAGTTCAAAAATACTTTAATAATCAGTACAACTTGTTTTTATGTGTGGATTCATTTATTAAAAAGGGCACTGGTAGTAAGTAACCCTCAAATGTTTTAAGCCCATTTCATTTGGTTTGGAATGACAATACATTTCTCAGCGGTGTACTATATGTGGAACATCATCATCATCATAGCAAGCTAATCAGAGGCGAAGAGGATGTGTCATGTCATTACCAGTGAAGGACTTACTAAAAAAAAATAAAGTTTATGCTAGAAATGTACAGAAAGGAGATAATTGATGACCAAACTTGACTTTTTCTCACATTGTTCATTCCCTTATAAGGCTGGTTAACTTAACTACATTTATTTAATAAGATTAACTGGGAAGCCTTTAAGGTGGATGGAGAGGGTGCCTGAATTAGCCGTGAGGATGAGAGCGAATTAGTTCTCCGCTGAGGACG
Source organism: Lophius americanus (assembly GCA_037951165.1). NCBI lineage: Eukaryota > Metazoa > Chordata > Actinopteri > Lophiiformes > Lophiidae > Lophius > Lophius americanus. Next base: position 19,573,241 of record JBBDHG010000014.1, read on the forward strand.
AGGAGAATCTCTGAGTAATTGTAGGCACAGTGATTTGATCGGGTGAGATGCATAAGACAATCCAATCTAGCTCAGTAGACCTCCTTCAAGGCTCCCAGAACCCCACAGCACACATCCACTTTACCCACAGCTCTCAGTCACAGGAACATCTCTTTGAAAAGAGAGAAACAAAAAGAGAGGAAGTTTGACGACACCTTCGCACCAGTTAGGAAATTTATGATGATTAATATTGCGTCGTGTTGAATAAACTCCTTTTTTATACCTCATCCAAACTGCATGCGCCCCTGAAATAATCCAGTCTGAAAAATTTGGGGGATTAGATGTTTTTAACGAGAAAATACACTGACTAATGGGTGTATGCGTGTCTCGGTACTGCTTAATGTGTATGTTTAGAGACAGCTTCAAGTCTTTGGAATGGCACTGTTCTGCTGCTCCCACTTTAATTGGCCGCTGGCCCTTCAGCCTCGCCTGAATGGAGAGTCATTTGGGGACCTTTCACTCTCGTGGAGGATTGTCGATTCCCGCAGCGGGAGAAATTGCATTCATTTTTCCATACAATGGCTGGTCTCAGTCAGGGATGGGGCAAGAGTATCACTGTCATTATCATGACAATGGAAGCTAATTCCACTTCCACTGGTGCCATTCTGAAACCCTCCGCAGCACCAGCTTATCAGGGGGCACCATAAGACCGGCAGGAAGCTACAAGAGCACTGAGTCTGAGGTAAACATTCACACACAAACAGTGCACACACCCATGCGCACACACACACTTTGTTTAAAAAGGCTGCCATAAGCATGATTCAACACATCAGCAAAAAAGTTTTTTAAACAGTCTAGTGACATGCTTTGTATATTTGCACTGAAAACAAAAATCCAGTTAAATTCAGCAGAAACAAATACAGCATTCTACAAAAAGAACATTAACATGGATGAGATTGTGATGAGGTGAGAATGGTTACCTGCTTCAAGGTAGCATGACTCACCATTCATTGAGAGAAACATGAATTCTGCTCCTTGCCAGAAAATTATGAACATCATTGGAACAGCCTTTTCTTTTTTGACATTGTCAACTAAATTCCATTAACTACTCCTGATTACTCATATCCTTTCTCTAACCTAAAAATGAACTCATCCATTTTCATGATTTCTGTCTTCCAATTTTATTTGTTGGCTGAAGGAATAATTTTGTAAATGAATTTTGTAAATGTTAAATGTGTGGTGATACCAAACCTTTGCTCCCAGCTTTATGATGTACCTGGGCACGGCATTGCTTTGAGCTAAAGTTTCTCAATTTCACGCAAAGCAGTGCAGGAATTTGAATATTATGTTAACAAATTTCAGTATGGATATGACGATTATGATTGATGAAATGTTTTCATGTTGAAGTTGTTACATTTATCCTGAGAACCGGGGGTGTCCAAAATGATTTATCTGTAAACCATGAATAATGTATTTCTAAGCAAAATATAAGGCAAACAAAGAATCGTATGGTTTTTGAGGTATTTTAGTCTGGTTTAAATTGGGGAACTAATCGACATACAACTATATCAAATAATACAAATTTCTTTCCATAGTAAAACGTAATCAATTAATTGGAATTGCTATGATGATGAACTTAAACAAATCCTACATTTAGAGAATTTGAGCTGCCTTTACATACCCATAGTTTACATATGACATCTCTTTGCTTTATGTCTTTTTTCTTGAAAGGCTCAATGCCAATAACTTGAAATAAACACTTGGTCCAAGCAAATGACTGGTAGAGAGCAATCTTTATTTAATGTATTTCAATCATTTAAAACATGAGTAAATCTAAATATGGGAATTACAACACTTAAAGGAGGCCAGAATTGGCCAGACCACGGGGTGTACACGTCAACATGTAAACGAAAAAACACATATCGATCAAGGAGCAGATCATGGCGAATGAGGAAATGCACTGGGGTCCTTCCCACTACAGTCTACCTACTTTTAAGGGTTAGGCCAGTTATGTCCCCGTCCACACCTATTTTAGTCTAAATGGACTAAAATAAACCAGTTAATATTAGAAAACAACGGCGTCGACATTCCCCTGGGGACTTGGCCCGTGGAACCATTCAACTCTGCGGGTGTTCATCGTACATTTAGAGGGTTTCATTTTCACATTGGCCCGCTGCAAGGACCAGCTTCTTGAAATGTTTGTCCAAAAACATATAAATATACTGGACACATTATACACTGTAAATCCGCTGGGATTAAATCCATCAATCTTGAAATTTACAGGGAGCGAGGCAAAAACCAAAACTCAGAACGTTGAACTCAAACAGAGCTTGGTGCGTGGAAAAACTAGGATTCCAACAACATTTGGGGTCCTTCTCCAATTGCTAAAAGCCGCTACCGTTATCAATTTGTGGAAGTCCACTAATATCTAGTGCGTCATTTATAACTAGAAGAAGATATGCATTCTTATTAGCCACATCGTTACTAAGAGAGAGAGCCTTTGTAGGGCGATTTGATAGTCTTAGCGTCACCTGTATCAAATTCATGCATGGTTAAATGGTTCCTACCTAAGTCAGTTCCCCCTTAGCTGTATGCTGAGAGGCTTTGGAACAATAATTGTTTTGCTGCCCCCATTTGTTCGGCAGAAAGATCCTTTTTTCTACCCCTCCAAGTTGACTCATGAGGCTATCAACTGTCAGTGGTTGCTCAGTGTCCTCTTTCTCAACATAGTCACCCGTTTCATCAACTTTTACATCAGTGAAGAGCTTGCCCACTTTCATGTCCTTTCCCAGAGTCAAGGCATCATTGGTCACTTTAATGACCTGAACCGGTAGTGCCCCCCTTTCTTCTTTACAAATCACAGGGGCAGTAATGTCGCTCACAGCGGCAGGCTTGTAGCATTAGCAGAGCAGCGGCGCGGCGCAGGCTTTCATTCCTATATCACGAGCCCTGAGTAATGATGGAGTCGTAAGATAAATAGGAACGCTCACTAATCTTGCTGTCTTTGTAACCGGCAGCCCCAAACAGCTGCAGACGACACACTCCCTCTTTCAGAATTAACACAGCCGAAAACCATAATAGTTTACTCCACAAACTTTCACACAATGACTGGCTCTCCCCTTTTAGGATGTGTAAGTAAGCAAACCTAATGTTCATCAGCTTTTCAGTTCATTTGTTGGCCACTACTGGCAAGCTCAGCAGTTCAAAGTTCATGGGTTTCTTCATGTGTACCTTAAAGGTAAATTTGTTGTGCAGACAGGAGCTTCAGCATTCCATGCATAAAAAAAACAAAATAAGACAATACGATTTAAATATACAAGGGAGATCTAGGAAAAATAAACATTACATCAACCATCAACAATTGACATTGGGGCATGATAAAGTGCCATTCAATTCCCAAATTATATATATATATAACAACCCAGCAGGAGGATCGCTGACTGCTCCTTTGTGCAATGAAAAGGAGTAGCACTGCCATAGCCCTAAAAATGACCTCCAATAGGCCACTCATGTGCATGTTTCTGCCCAAACTGTCACAAACAGGGATCTCATTATCCACTTTGATTTTGAGTATGATTCCGAATCCAGTCCTCAATGGGTTAATGATTTGGGTTTTCCATGGATCGTTCTCATGTTATTTTCATATCAACAAATTATACTATGTAATCAATAAAAAATTTCCCCTGAAATATTTCATTCATCCAGATATGGGATGTGTGATTTAAGTGGTCCCTTTATTTTTTTTTAGTAGTATATTCATCCATCAATTTTCTTCCGCTAATCCAGAGTTGATGAGCACGAGAGTGTTGCTGACGGGATGGACAGCTGCAATACCCATCTTATCTGCCTTATACCCTGTCTTATATCTTACACCCGACTCCTGATTGGGGAATATGGTAGTTAATATTATTAGCATTAGGCTAACAAGCAAGAAATGATTCTGACTGACTGGCAGCTCCCAGTGAACACTGCTACACTGTTACAATGTATTAAAAAGTGGAACGGAACACAGCATCCGATCACAAACCAAGGCCCAAGTCTACTTTGATAACAGTGAATTCAATACTAAGTTGGTTTACTTACTGCGAGCCATCATGTAGTACTGCTCATCATAACTACATGGCGGCAAGTAACAGCTTCTACAACAATTTATGCAAAACTACAGGATCTGTCCATCCATAATTGCAAACTTGTAAAAGTTCCCTTTGTCAAGGTTAGTTTCAGTTCATCTCGGTCTCCATGTGGCCATGTTCACAGGAAACCTCTGAAACAAGCAATCTGTTTATCATGAGACTCAACATATCAATGAAACTTCAGAAAGAGGGGCTGGAGGTCATTAGAGGGAAACCATAAAATATTTAGCCCCTTGAAATATGATCCGGGTCATCAAATTCAGTCACTGCATTTGTCTTTTCCTTTCGCTAATCAGTGAGGCGTGGTTTACACAGACACTTCACTCCACAGTGTAATGCTGATATTAATCTTAGTCTTAGCTCTGTGCCAGTGACGGTCTTAGCTTGTGTGGTTCCTTGGGCAAACATCCCCTTTTGAAATTATATCCAATATTAGGTGCCGGTTGGAAAGAAAACGTAATATTGTCACCCCGCGGGTCATAGCACAGGAACCAACGTAGTATTGCATTGCGGTAAAGTACAATTTAAGCACTGTGCTACTAAAGGTTCACGATGGATAGATGGGTGGACATCATGATATTATTAGTTAAAATACTTAATATTTTATTTAAAAAACATTTCACAAATATACACATTACATGTCCACTCTTTTGATCCAGTCATATACTGACAGTATACAAATGGCAGATTCTGCCCTCATCCTGCGACGGTTTCACCTGCTGTCCTGCAATCGGGCAATGAGCTCGTTATCTGCAAAATACACACAAACAAAAACACATTATAGAAAGAATTTAGTGCAGGAACAATGTGTTTTGTCTCACAACCTCTAAACAATCCCACAATTTCACTTAAACATGACAATGAACAAATGTGACAAGTTAAATATGTATTTGGGACCTCAGGAAGTAATCATTGTGTGATTGTTTGAGCCAATCACAGAGCACCTCTTCCTGTAGGCAAATATAAATGCTTGGTTCCCCATTGTCGTGCTCCAAAGGCCACTAAGCCGAAGTAGTGCACTTGCTCCACCGTTAAAACCCTATGCCAAATACCTCAGAAGTTTTGATGACCATATCAATAGACTGATTATTTGCTGCTACTTTCATCTAAGAAACCTCAACAATATAAAAACTCTTCTTTCAACGCCTGATCTTGAACTTCTCATACACACTTTAATTTGTTTCCCGTCTTTCTTTCTTCAATTTACTTTAAACCCGCCTACAGTTGGTCCAGAATGCAGAAGCTACACTTTTAACCGGTAGTCATCGTCGATCAAACATCCCGCCAGTTATAGCTTCACTGCACTGGCTGCCTGTCAAGTTTTAGATAGATTTTAAGATACTCTTAATAACCTACAAGTCTCTTCATGGCTTTGCCCCCGTATACATCTCTGAGCTGCTGAACTTCCTGACCCAATAACAGGCCCACCAGATTCCCTTACCAGCTCCTGCTTGAGGTGCCATTAACAAACCTCACATCAGAAGGGTGACCGCTCATTTACTGCCTCAGCATCTAAATTATGGAATAACCTCCCTGTTCCCCTCAGATCTGTTGGGTCTGTTGACTCTTTTGAAAAACTCCTAAAAATCCATTTTTATCAACTGGCTCATTCATAAAATAACAGATTCTATGCACAGCATGTTTTTTTTTTTTTGCGTGTTTCTGAGTTGCACTGAGTTCAGACAACTGTGTGGTCCGCATTGCTTGTTCATAATTTTCTTGTTTCTGTCTTGTTCTTCCGTTTCTTTTCTTATTCTATCGAAACACTTTTGTCTTTTGATGCCTTGTATAGCACTTTGTAACATGTATTTTGAAAGGTGCTTTAGAAATCAAGCGTTACTTAAGTTTAACTCTCATTAGAAGAATCCCTTAGCCCTGCAACAACTGTTACATTAAGGAGAGAGAGAGAGACATAACAAGATCTTCAAAATCTTCATGGAAATGTTGTTCAAACATTGATGACCACATTCAGAGCAGACCATTATAGCTGTGAGTGGTCAATACCAGATTACACAACAGCGCTTGGAAAAAGACAATTAAAAGGACAAAACTAAACCTCTCGTATCATATTAAAGTGGACTGTGTCACAATACTATCGGCTTTTGTGCAGCTGACCTGTATTGATCCTTCACAGTGTCTTGATGACAAGCACACTATTTAGACCAGGTACCGTTCTAATATGTGCTGACATGATTATACAGTGATTGGTCAAATTTTCTATGGACATATTGGAGTAACATTTAATACTTTAAGGCTTTGAATTGGGTAATCAGATTACTCTGGGCCCAGCGGAGCACAACAGGGAGTAGGTGCACCAAACATTTTACGGCGCTGCAGATTTTCATGAAATAATGGTAATACAAATTGTTGTATTGCTCTGTTAAGTGATACTTTTTCTATTGCATTGCTTAAAATAGCTCCCTCATTGTGTCTTTGTTTTGCGTTGACAGACGGATACATGCCATGTTTCAGAGCAAATATACCAGGACAAGACATGAGGGCATACTGATGCAGTTTAAGAAATGCACCAAACCAATTAAGCCAAATGTATAGAAGCTATTTCATTTTTAGCATGTCATGAATGGCAGGTCTTCATGTTTCTGAACTCTAATTATTGCCTATATTTTCTTCATTTTTCATTCCCAGGTTGACTCAATGACTAAATTGATTGCTGTCTGTACCCATATTTATTGTATTTGTAATCTGTGTGTGTACAACATGTGCTGCTGCCTTCTTGGCCTGGTCATCCTTGTGAAAGAGAACCTTGATCTAAATGGATTGATTTTCGTAGTTTAATACAGGTTAATAAAAAAAACTATAGCGGCCAGCAAGGAGGACCCTCTCAACAGTTTAAACCACCCTCCTCCAGAAGGAGCTTACCATACAAGCAAATGTATCGGTTCGGTGTTTTACAACGCTGGTCGTTCCAGTTAAAGCCACTTGATGCCTGGAGCTCCACACAGTTTCCAAAGCTAGATAGAGAAATAAAGAAAGCAACTTAATTTTGAGATGCTGATTAAGAAAAAATAAAGTTTAATTGTAATATTGAAGGTAAAAAAAAGACTAAAAACCTAAAAACACATTAGAATACCTTTATCCGTCATTGCAATTGTCACAAAATCTGATATCGCCTCTCAGTGTAGCGAATAACAATAACATACTAAAACAGTAACGATATTTCATAAAGTGAACAAGTGATAGATAGATGGATAGATGGATAGATGGATAGATAGAGATAATCGTAAGGAAGAGACAGAGACATCTAGCGGTCAGATTGAAGGTTGCAGGTCAGTGCATATCTTAACTCACTGTCCTCACAGGCAGAGGACACCTTCAGCTCTATTGCACCGGGCGGCCTCTGCAGTCACTAATGTTTCTTAGTTGATGAGTTTCCTACCCTTGGTTATTTGGCTGCCCAAAGGCAAAGCTGCTGAATCGATGGAGCTCTCCTGTATCCCAGCGAAATGAATTTTTCAGAGGCTTATATGTCAAACCTGCAGAGCAAAAAAATATCGCTGTTTTATTTGTGATGCAACTCCACTGCATTCCCCTGGCAGAAAATCTGGTTAAAATAACATCAGAGCTTGCCACATAATAATTTGGTGATGTCCAGTGTCAGATATTATACCATTTATGTGAAGGATGAAGATGAAAACTCACCAATCCAGAAGTTTTGTGTCTCAAAGTCAGTGTTGGCAACCACGGAGCTCATCCCCAGCTCACTGAGATAAAAAGCCAGGATGTCCTGAATCTTCTGATTGTGGATGTGAGCAAGTATACCCCCTCGTTCCTTTAGGTTTCAAAAAAAGAAAAAGCCACAGTCAAGCAGAATGTACATTTTTATATGAGGATTAATGACACACTGGGACTACAGAGCTTGTCTCTCCCTCAGTATGAAACACACAGTTGACTCCCACCTGACAGTGACTCTTAGCTCCATAATAACTGTCAGCCTCTGAAGACACCATATAGCAATCACCATCTATCATAACAGTACAGCTATGAAAGGGAAACTGCTCTTTCTCTGTTGGGACACAAAAATATGCTGAAGGTGACCAATAATGTGGATGGCAATACATCATGTTCAGTGACCAGAGTCAAATATCTTGTACTCATTTCTACCATTACAGTTTCATTTATAAATAGTAATTGCAGAACTTTGCACAGAATTGTTTCCCATAAGTCAACTTATAGAAAATAATTTTGTTGATATCAATGCAGAGGAATTCTTTGTGACAATTGATAAACTAAAGGCATAGATCTGTACCGACTGAATGTCTAATAAAAACGCAGTGTTGCAGCAACTTAATAGATTTCCTGGGTATGAACATTTTTTAACCAATATGTTTTTCTGAGAACAGATTCGCTGAGATCTAAGCACAAGAAAGCTTATTATAAATTGTACTGCACTTACGTGCACACTCAGCTCCGCCATAGCCAATGTCACACATACAGGAGCATTCCTCTTCTTTGAAACGACCGTGAACACACTGCACACTGCACCTAACTGAAAAACACTCACTGAAAATGACAACAATATGATACACATACAGTCCAGCTTAATGAGACCTGTAACCAAGGGCTGCAAGACCTATTCAGATAATGTGTTTGTGTCTGAATGTGTGTGTGTGTGTGTGTGTGTGGTGATGATTGGTACCCTGGCAGAAGCGTCCGGTGAAGCCAGGCTTACACTCACACTTGCAGGATGTAATGTTCAGATGGCCATGCTGACCACAGCTCATGCGACAAGGATTTCTTGGAACCTCTGATAGAAAATATGGGGATAAAAAATGGACAAAAACATTTGTATGGCAAAATGAACATCTCAAAATTTTTGGCCTGCATCATTTTTCTCCCCCAATCTAGCTGTCATCCTGACTGTAGCCAAGCCAACGGATCATGGGTAATAACTTGGAGGCAAAAAGAAAAAAAAGTTGCATTATTTTTGCAGTATATACAGTACCCTGTATATTTTCTTACCGCATAAACCACCTAAATGGTCCCAAAGTTTAAAGCAGCCAGACATGGAGGATGTGCAGAGAGTGCAGTACTGTCCTGTCTTATAGGGCTTCACCAGCTTACCATTCACCTCCCAGTTACCCCTGCAGCAAGGCAAATATGTTATGTAAAACACTGAGACACAGAAACCATTATATAACCATCAAACATTTATATTTATTTTATCTGAATTTGGTTTAATTGTACAATAATCACATTGTCAAACCTTTCGAACTAACGTAATATCACACGATTGTCAGGGATATTATGGAAATGTCATCGCTGCTACAACCAACAACTCAAAAACTAAAAAAATATTACATAGATCATTTTTAACCATAGACCTTAGTCCGAGGAAGAACTGGATTGATTTTAGGAAAGGTAGTTTGTATATTCCGGACACTAGGGGGAGCTTTATCTCCAAAAGTTTCTGGCCCTATTTCTCAACTGTTTGTCCGATTTAGTCCATACTTGGTGCTTTTAAATCAGCTTGAGGAGAAGATCTACCTTTCATATAACCTATTTTATTCCAATAGTTCATTTTTCACTCTATAGGAGGAACATTATAATGAAAAACATTTTTTTAGCCCAATTCAATCCATATTAAGTGCTTATGAATCGACCCGAGGAGATGTAACTTGTATATATCATATTTTACCAAGTAGGGGGAGCTATTTCTTGAAAAAAAATTGCAGGTTTTTTGATTGGTGGTTTCTCATAGACATACCCTTTGTGTTAGGGAAGCCAACAGTAAGGGTAAGTTCCAGTTTCTTATTGTTAATACTGAGGATGAAGGCAATAATTACGGTATACACATTGCTGTGTATTTCTAATGATGCGTGGGCTGGATGCAAATTGGACTGCTTGCATTTCATTTGAAACTAAATATGAAATATTTTTCCCTTTTTTGAATGAACATATAAATTTAACATTTTCAATTTTGAGGAAAAGGTTAGTATTTATTACCCAGGGAAATATGCACAGACAAATCTCTGCAGGACGTCTCCATTGCTCGGACAAAGCTCAGTGGCACAGCCCACGTACCTGGATGTAGCCCACACCAACTACACACAGATAGAACGTGTAAATGTTCAACGCAGGATAAAAAAACACTAATATGAAAATATATGAGGGTACGGCTCCACACAGTGTTTGCTACCTGTGTGTAATGTTGACAGGTGGCATTCTGTCTGCATTCCCCTCTCCTGTGGAGAAAATCTTTTCCTTCCTTGAACCAATAGTCGATGACATCAGGAAATGAGGTGATACCATAAGCAGAGACATTTGTGTTCCAGCCAACGTGATTGGAATATGAGGAGTGTTGAAGGGCGAGTTCTGTGTGACAGGATGCTGCCTGCTTTGCAAGTATAGCCAGTTCTTCATTCCACTCCTATAGAGACAGTTATATATAACGTTAACACATGAATTCAATTTTTAGGAAAGACGATAGAGTGCTCAAGAAATATCTGATATTTTTTAAAGACATTTAAGCCTTATCTAACAGGCCAAATCTTTAACTGTTATCCAGTGCCCTGACTGTCAGTCTGTCATTTCCAGGAGTGGGGTTTAACAAACACAATTTAATCTGTATGTCTGTCAGATATAACTATTAATGTTGTGAAGCTGACAGACAGACACTCACAAACATGTTAAATTTGCTACAAACTGACGAAAATGAAGGAACCCTGAAACTGTTTAATTCTGCATGAATGATGAAAAATTAATTAGCAATTAAACCAATAATTACAAACAGGAAATTTTCAACGCCAACTCATTTAACAGACTACCTAACAGAGGTGTGACGTCGACTTTTCAATCTGTAATGAAAATCGTATTCTACTTGCTACTACTTTTTAAAAGTGGATGAAAAAAAAGAAGTTCATTCTTCTTATTGCATGAGTGATTTTCTTTGCCCCTTCAATTCTTTTAAATATAAACCTAGTCGTACATTAGCCGTTGGACAATGTGTGGAATCTCTTAGTTCAGTCACAGCCATTAGTTGTGTGAGCTACTAATGGGGGTGTCAATGTTACAAAGGTTGACTCTCACACAGGTGATATAGGTTCAAATGTCACTTGTGCCTGTGATTTCTTTCATATATTCAATAACTGAATGATTTTTGCTACTTTGGGGTTAGAATTTAGAGTTATTGTTATGGTTGTTAAAATTCTTTAATTAAATGTTTGTTTGTCTTTTTGACTTGACAACATCTGGCCCTTACTCTGACATTTAGGGTTCCCCGAAGTGTCAAATCCTACTTGAACCTGTGGCAAGAATCAGAAAAATTTCATCAATTAGTTACTCATCTTGTAGGATATACAATGCCTCGTATAGGTATAATGTAAATAAGTGATTTCAACAAGTCCTTCGCACAATCATTCTGCCTGATTTGATGCATAACAAACACAATTTCAGGTTTTCTCTCTATATGTGGCCTCACCAAGCAGAATGATAGACTCAAACTTGTATGACGATATAGGCAAGAATAAATTAATGAAATAAAATCGACAGACCAGTTTGAAACTCAAGCACTATCTAATAAAACACCCAATTTGAAAGATGTTTGCATTAAAATTGTTGTGTTAATCAAGAATCACTAAGTAATTATATCCTCAAAACTCTGGGATTATATGAACCGCAATCCGATCCTTGGTGTTAACATCAAATCGGTTGTATATTTCAAACACTAAGGGGAGCTTTCTCTCCAAATGTTCTTGGGCCATAATTTCTCAACTGTTTGTTTAACTCCAAATTTGGTGGATGTGAATCGAATCAAGGGGATCTATCTTGTATACATGAAAAAAGAGATATGTCGATACCTGCTTGATTGTGAAAATGCCTTGAAATAACATTGTTTGTGAACCAGAACGATATAATTAAATGTATATATTGGTTTTTGTGTTTAACTCTAATAGTTCGTATTTTACTCATTTGGGGGAGCTTTTTACACGAAAAAATGATTTTCAACTGTTTTTAGCCCAAATTTGGTGGATATGAATCGACTTAAGGAGCTCTGTCTTGTTAAATCAAAATTTTATTCTTTCTAGCTCATATTTTACTCACTATAAGGGGCGTCTTTATGAAAAACACAGTTTTTCAGATATAACTAAATTACTATTTCATGGATCATTTTCAAATTGTATATGCCATAGACCTTCGTGCGAGGAAGAAATGGATTGATTTTGGAAATGTTTGGTTGTACATTTTGGACACTAGGACGGGGCAGGATTTTCTTTACAAAAAACATTTTTTTCGACATAGCTTCTTAACCTTTGTACCAATCTAGTCCAAAATTACTTTAATAGTTCATATTTTACTCAGTAGGGTAGAAGTTCAGTAATTGCTTTTCTTAGTCATAATTTTAATAAGGCTTTGTCATTAATATTTTATAGTTCTCTAGCTTATGGAAAGGCACTGGTTAAAAATAATGTTTAGTTATGATTTTATAAATCCTTTCTAGATGGTTTACATTGAGAAAGTGGTAAATCTTCAAAAAATAGATTCACTTTTAGGTTATTTTTTTCTGCTTTTATAGTTTAACATTTCTGCCACACTTGCAAAAATATTGAGTCTGTATTGATTTTTGAAGCATGTATTATAACCCTATTATAGATCATATATAAATGCTCTATAAACGTATTCTTATTGTAAAGTGGTGGAGGTAGAAAATCTGAAATGTGACACTGATGCCAATCAAATTCTCTGTTTCCTCATGTAGGCCAGGTAAAGTAATTGGCTGACACTCTGTTGCCACCAGAGGGGTATAAGGTCACCAAGCAACATCTTATGAAAGACATTTCAGTTTGAAGCCTCATCTGTTGTTATGAATGATCTGACTGAGTAACGCTTCATATTTGTCTGATTGCTTTTCTCCAGTGTTAAATGAAGTGTTTCTGACTGGGAAGCTCTGAGAGAGCTTAATAAAGTCATTTCTCACAATCAGAGGTCATGATTTCCCTATCAAAAGTAAATCCTTTGTCTGGGAGAGTGATGGTATGACCTCATAATACTGCTGAGCCTCTCAAAGAACTTCTGCGGACTGATTATTGGGTAAAGAAGGTGTGAGCATCAATAAATCCTAAATTACTGAAATTTTATCTCTGCCTGGAAGCAAAGACTAATTGACTATATTTTAATCGCTTCAGGACAATCTCACCAAAATTCTGACTACATTATTCCTGTGTGGAAAAAAGGGCATCATTCAAATATCCACTAACTCAGCTGAAGCCTTGGGCCTTTTATCACTTATCAGTAAAGCTCCTTAATATGCCTCTTCAGCCCATCAAAGCCTCCTCTGAGGGTTTTCACAGGGAAATTACCTGTAATACCAGAATTATGAATGCAGAATGATTATTCACATCCTTTTTCTCATTATTGCCTTATCAGCAAAACAGTTCTTGGAGGTTGAAGAGCAGTTGAAGAAAGAGGCTCAGGCTGATAGTTGTGCTGATAAATACTGTTATCAGAAAAATACACAATTAAAAACAGGAAACACATTGGTTTGGCTCTTATTCTGTCAAAAAATGGATTGATTGTTGCCCTCAAAGGACACTAGCAGATGATTAAGGCTTTCGGCCTGCAGCAACCATCTTCACACTGTTGAGACCATCAGCACCAGAAAAAAGTATCCACCCATTTGTCCATTTTCTGCTACCGCTATCCTGTTCAGAGCCACCAGGGGCTGGATCTTCTCCCAGCCGATGCTGGGTGAGAGTCAAAATACACACTGGAGAAGTTAGCAGTTACTACAGCGAGCAGCTAAAATAAAAAAAATATTCATCCGAGATTTTGTTCAGTGATTTCACTTTTGAAAAAGGGAATATCAACTATAAATGTAGAGGGACACATTAAGTACATTCCTGGCCCCAGATGTTAATTATTATTATTATTATTATTATTATTATTATTATTATTATTGTTATTATTATTATTATTATTATTATTATTAGGTTTTGTGCAATAGCTTTGATAACATTGTAGTTAGATTGTCATTCACTTTGTTGGTCTCTCGGAGATGATGTTGGTGAACACATGATTTTACGAACACCATCATCAAAACCATTTTTCTTTCAATTTTTTTTTTGCTCTTGCAGTTGCAAGCTTCAGTTGAACTGAAAGGCATATTAATTATATTTACAACAAGTGGTGTGAAGAGTTTACAGTACAGTAGTACAGTACAATGTCTGAACGTTAGGGTGAAAATCTACAGTGAGATAGTGTAGTACCACATTCACACCATCAAACACACATCAGAAGAAACAGACAGTAGATGCTACAAACCAGCTTTTGCATGTTAGCTGCCATAGGATCGACCCAGCTGCGCAGCCTGTTGTGTCGGGCAACAATCTGCAGGTGCTCCCTCAGTGTGAGCCCTAGAAAGATATTAATTCAGTATACCTCTTATCTCTATCCCAATGGCCACTATCTGTAAGTACCATATATTAGGATGTGTCTGGTTGAAGCTGATACAGTTTGAATGAAAACTCAATGCATGAGTCAAATCGCTTAAACACAGAAACTCAGACATCTATATGTAATTTTGATAATCTAATGAGTGAGCAAGTACCCCATAAAAACAGATTTATCATCCTTTCATGTACAAACACCTACACACTACAGCTAACAGCTTGTTGAGTCCTCAGTGAGAAAAAAAAGCTTAATCAGTATTTATAAGGACTAGACATTAATTTGTAATAAAATTATATATGTCTATAGAAAAGGTTACACATGCCAAAGATGCTCGAAAACAAAAAGTAATTCAAATGTAATGCGTTATTTGTATATCAAATTAGAGTTGACCTGGAATCCTTAATGACTATCAAAAATGTAGAGTGTTTATTAATAACATATAAGCTTGGACTTGAGCTCCACTCCTTATTTTATCCGAGCAAACTTCGCCTAAACTTTAAGAGTAAGGAATAACCTCCTCGTTGTTGGGTAAGCAGTGGCAAACTAGTGCAGCACAGCAGGCAGTGACAAAGGAGTTAGTTTGTTGGTTTTTTGCTAGATTTGCCTGGTGAAGAAAGCCACACTGTGTCTACAGCATAAAAGGATTAATTCCTGACCGAAAACATATGATAAAAACAAATTGTATTTGTTTATCTAGACTATTACTCAACTGACATCTATACATATTTCTGCATTCTATTGACAGTCAAATTTGTTCGAGACTTAATAACATGGATTGTTTTTACCGGTAGCAGACAGGTCCGGAGTCTCTGTGATAACCTGGTCGCTGTAGATAAATAGAGGCAGCAGAGAAAAAATGGCAAAGAGGTGCAAAAAGAATGAAGCTGTGACAGACTCCATTGTGAACTCATTGAAGAATAGTGTCCACTTGTTCCCAGTTATCCTGCCTCCCTCATCTTCTCCTCCCTTTTTCCACTTCAACAAACTTCAACTTCAGTGTGGTGCAAACTCTGTCTATTCACTACTTAAATCCTTATTATAGCATTTACGACACTGTTAAGATTTTCAACCACATGTACATGTATGTAAGTTTCAGCAGAATTAACATAAACTGTTAAACATATAATAATGCAGATAAACATTTCCTGGACTCACTATTATATCAGATTCTTTGTGTAGAAATTATTAGTTTATCATTGTGAATGTTCCATCCAACAGCTATAAATGTTTCAAATCTCTGCTAAATTATAGAGTGTTGCATAGTTTAATCACCAGGAATGAATCATATTGTATGAGATCATCTTTTTTTTTGCATTTTTTGGAGCCGTTCCTTTGGAACAACATAGTAAAACAGTCCCATTTTCACGTTATCAGAGAAACAGTCCTCTTTTCTGCTTTGTGGCACTGTTTTCCAGCAAGACTTTGAAGGATTTTAAATTGTTAACCCAGTTTAGGAAGTTGCAGAATTTTCTAAACTAATAAAGTTTATCAGAATTTTCTAAACTAATAACGTAAATAAGTACATCAGCAAGTACATCAATAGATGAATGGTTTTCATAAAGGGAAAAGGTCTGGAAAGTAATGTAGATAAATGTAAATCTACATTTATTTTGTAGATAAATGGAGATATACACTGTAAAAAGCAAAATTCCTTTTAATTCACATTAAAATACCATCAGCTGTGGTAACCAAAATTTCTGCGTAAAACACATGCTGACTATATAAGAGACATTATAGTAAATTTTGGCACTAATACTGATTCTTACAATTAACATTGTAATTCAAAGGTGAAGGTACAACCAGCACACCGATGAATGTGACATCACTGTCATCATTTCCTGGAGTCGTTCAGTTCCTGCTGTCCGAAGAAAACTCTCGGTTGAGCATCGATGTTAATTGTTAAATGAGGGGAAGTTTGTTTTGAAAGACAGACAGTAATTCAGATGAGTCACAGCCAGAGGCGCTGTTTGAACAATCTGAGGTGCAGAATCATTTTTAAGCGGTACAACATAAGCAAGTAGATCATGCATGTGGGATGGTACCGAGTTTCTGTTTAGACATTGGTACAATGTTTTTACTGACCCAGTGTGGGGAGAGTGAGTCATGATTTGTACATTGTTGCGATGATTCAGAGTCTGGGGATGACTGCAGACAAAAGCAAAGGACTCCAACTTATTTCTCTCCCCTGTGGGCTGAAATGTGTTTTGGAATGAGGATTTAGTCCCCCGCCCACTCATTCTTATCTCTAATTTTGCTGCATCAGTGACTGAGTCAAACAACAACTTCATTCACGGTGAGATTTGGGCTCTTTCAGGCACAGCCACTTACTTTGACCATGATTTTTCCACTGTAAGCTCCTTCCTGCCTGAGCTCAGAGCAGCATTCAGGAGTCTGATCCTGCTCAATGCTGTTAGCCGCACACACAGAGGTAAAAAGTCCATCCACAGAGTAAATGCTCTCTTCAGCAGGGTGAAATCATGTAAATTCACTCTTTTTTTCCAAAGATTTTGCTACAATTTATTTAATTTCTGGTCCTCATGGCCTAAACAATTAGCATATGAGCAGAAACACAGAATGCTATTTCACAAAAGATCCCTGCTCACACAAACATGCAAAACAAATGACTATTCATGACAAATCAACCACCACAATATATATGTGTTTTAAACTTATATTCTTCAATTATTTTAACCAACAAAAGACAAACAGTACTGCTTTATAGATAACATTAATATGCACTATACCTTTGAATGAAGTATATGAAAATGCGATACATCAGAATAAAGCAAATGAAGTAATTTGTCGTACCCCAACAAATGGG
Source organism: Lophius americanus (assembly GCA_037951165.1). Classification (NCBI taxonomy): domain Eukaryota; kingdom Metazoa; phylum Chordata; class Actinopteri; order Lophiiformes; family Lophiidae; genus Lophius; species Lophius americanus. Next base: position 19,590,581 of record JBBDHG010000014.1, read on the forward strand.
GTAAGACTCGCTGGAGACTATGACAACATGGTTTTCTCCAACCTGACATTTTTTGATCATTTTAGGTCCATATTTCCGACGTAAAAAGAGAATCAGGTGTATTTAATGTCATAACATCGGACTTCTTTGGTAATACGAAGTAAAGCTTCCAAGAAGGGTTTAAGAACTTTGCAATCCCAGAACATGTCTGAATGGGCTGCCACACATTGACCCAATCTTTTCCAGGACCTGGGTTACAGTTATTTCTGTTTGGCGTTATGATAATTCCCTCCATAATTGTGAAGCTGTTGTTGTGATTTTACATGTTGATCATTTCTCAGGGTCAATAACAATTCCCAGTTCAACAATATTTACAGATTTTACAGCAATTGCTGAACAATTCCCCTGGAAGAATAAAGCTCCATGGCTCAATTGTGCTCTGACTCACTGGTGGTATTAGGTTAGAAAAATAGGGGAGTACATTTCTTGCAAATGTTACTCACTGCAGTAGCAATATACTGTATAGAAATGCAAAATAAAAGTTTACTTTTTATTATTTTATTTCCATGCCCTGCTGTCATGGCTCCATTGCTTCCCACAGCTTGCTTTCATGACGTTTGTCACCTGAGAAAATTAAATTTTTCAACTTAATATTGCAGTTTTAGTTCACTAAACTGTTGCTTTTAAATACATTATTGCTGTTAGCATGCCTTTAGCAACATCAGGAAACATTCAAACCTAAAGATAACATTTTCTCATCCTGAGTTGTGAAGTTCTAAAATGGATTAAAACTTATATTTGCACTTTGCACAGCATAGAGAGTGGTAACATGCTACATGCTCTTGTCCTTCTGAATATTTTTTTATTGCATCCTTGAGGACATGAAATATGAAGATCTTTTCCAGCAAATGAAAATTTCCCTTCGCCGTAAACAAGGTAAAGTGCGTACCAATCTGAGTAAAGGGATATTACTGTGGTCACATTCTTGAGGTCTCTCTTCCTGATTGGCTCCTGGAGGGTAAACCCAACATTCCTCAACGGTTTGCTTGCAGCAGTTTTTCCAATGCCTGCTGTGGTCATTTTTTCACCTGGAGTCCGGCACAAGTTCACACTGCCTGTACCTTTTCACATATTTGAGAAACGATCTTCGACCGGATTGGGATCCAGAGAAACATGCTTGTTTCAACAGTGACTGTCACCACCTTGTGTTTCTGCTTGCTCTATCCTGCTTCTGGACAGGTGAGGGTATCGCCTCAGAGTAATGGTAATCAATGAATTACAGTTGCAGTTGGGTGCTTTATTTGACGTTGTACAGTCGAAGGCCTTGAAGCATGCTTACAAAGGCAGTTCTAGTCTATTTATTGAATTAAATGATTACCGTGCACTGCTTGAAAGATAAAAACTTACACAAATCTGAATAACTGCTCCTATGATTGCCCTTGCTGTGCATCACTTTGAGAGTTTCTTCAACCTTGCAATCCTTTTATGTTGTATGCAAGCTTCAGGATCAGACCCCAGAGGATTCAATGAATGAATACACTTTAAGCCTAGGCTGTTGGCCACTGCATTCATGCAGAAATTTCCAAAATGTTGCATCTGTCTGTGAATGTCTCTGTTTTGGCCTTTGCATCTATATGTTTGTGTGACTCAGATATGTCCAGCAATGCTTATGTGTTGATAACGATGTGAATGTGAAGGTTTTGTCATGTTTACACAGCACAAATGTGTGTGTTACATAAATTTCAATTCATGTAATTCAAAGTTGTCGCCTATTGAAAATAAATGGACAAAGATTAGTTTTCATGTTGGTATACTGTAATCTTGAGCTCCGGTGCTACATACCGTCTTCACACAGACGTGAGTTGAAATGAAGTCATGTGAAATGAAAAAGCACAGGCAGAAAGAGGCCTTTGACAACTTCACTGTAAACACATGCCAGGTACCCCCACCTTCACTGGCTGAGTGACTGAAGTCTCTCCAGCGCCCAGTTCTGAACAAATCAGAAAGGTGTTTTGAACAAATATTTACTCTTCTTACATAACTCTGGTTGGACGAAAACACTAATTGCTTGTCTGAAAACATGCAAGAGAGGACAGGCAGCGCAGAATGATGCTGTTGAATGAAGGAGAGAACATGGCTAAAAAAAAAAGGTGCCACTCCCTCACCCCTCCAGCCAATAGAAAGGGAGGTTATGATGCAAGCAATATTTATGTAGCAGGCGTATATTATCCAACTGTCTGACTCTCAGCCATAAATTCACCACATCATAAAGAGCAAATGATTATTTTGTATGCAAGAAAAATAGCTTTTGCTGATTTCATTCCTTACATAACTCCATGTAATCCAGAAGTCCACACATGGCTGCACAAAACGAGAACACTAAATTTATTAAGTGTTCCATGTTTTTGACTGACTTACAGTACGTACTTGAGAGAGAGGAGTTTCCTACTTATGATGCTTACTGTGGCCAAATATTATCTGATCCAACTGCATTTAGTCCACCACAGCCCAGCTACTATGCTTCAAAGGAGCTCAAGTTCACTCCTTATGCAGGCATTCATTCGTTTACAGGCAGTAGACTTTGCTTCTGACTTTGAATCAATGTATCGTCATACACAATTGAGTATGAAGATTAAAAAGATTTACTTAAAATATCAATGGGTTGAGGGGTTCATGTTTCTGTTCCCTTTTGCCAAAATTCCAAAGTGAGTGATAAATTAAAAGGCATATTTCCAGTCCTTTTCATATTTTTAAGTTCACTTGTTTTGGTACGAATCGGTGAACAATGACTTCCTGTTTGACTGGGGTATAAATATGAGGTGACACAGGCATAATTCTCCTTGACGTTCTTCAAAATGAGAAAGACCAGACAACACAAGGTGTGTGAAGAAAAGTGAAAATGTGGATACAAGAAAATCTCCCAACAGTTAGCAACAGTAGTTTCAACAATTAGATCAATAATTAAGATGTTTAAAGAGAATGGAAATGTTCAAAGATATGGTACAACTGGCAAAAGAGTCCCCAAGGATTGCGGCGGGAGAATTGCAGAAGTCAGCTGAATCTTGGAGTCAGAAAGTCTCACTAACCCCCATCAGAAATCACCTACACCAACACGAGCTGTTTGGGAGGGAAGTGTTAGAAAAATGCCTCTCTGGTCACCCACTCACAAACTACAGTGCCTACAGTTTGCCGAACACCACTGGGACTTTTAATGGAACAAGGACATAGGTCAGATGGGACCAAAATAGAGCTTTAGGCAACATAACAGCAAAGATGGGTGTGGTGTAGCAGGAATGAAATCTATAGAGAAAGCCCCTCAATCCTACTGTAACGCATGCTGCTGGATCCGACTCTATGCGGCTGTGATTTTTCCACATGCCTGTAGGTAGCTGGGTGGCCCAATATGTTGGTAGATAGGTAAGTAGTTTGCTGGCTAGATACTTCTTAATCAGTTTCAGACTGATGTATGTTGTGAAATATTAATCAAAAAGTCTGAAACTGGTCTTCTTCTCATCTTTTTTCCAGGACTGTTCAAGTAGACAGGAAATACAGGGCTCTCTAAAGCAGGTCCAGAGGCTTATTTCTGCCCACGAAGCCTCATATTTGCAGAGTCTTCGTAATTTAAAGAAGAAAATCAACCTGTTGCAGAGCAATGCAGGAAAACAGACCCCAAGAGCCATAAACAGTATGTTAATACACTAGAATAACAGATCAATTCAAACACTGAAATGTCTGATATTCAATTATTTTTACAACCTTTTACTTTTCAAACAGGTACCTGCACAAAGTTAGAGGTCCCTATCAATGGGAGGAAACTTGGCAAATCACTCTTGGTGGGTCATGAGGTTCACTTTCTGTGTGACCCTGGTTATGAGCTTGTGGGACCAGAGAGCAGAGTATGTCAGGAAAGCCTGACGTGGAGCGGCCAGCAGCCTACCTGCAGAGGTGATGTGATCTCCTGACACGTGGCATCATCATGACTTTCACCACAGCCTCCTCTTCATCCTCATCCACAATTTCTCTTTTCTTCAGCGCGAATGACCATCCACTGATCATATTTACAACTCTGTCATCATTTTCAATGAAAACCTCCTCGCCCCTGTTGCTGTAAATGTTTTACTGTATTGGTCATTCATTAACATGTTCTTAACGAAGAGATGGTTTTCAGATGTGATTCTTCTTCATGCATTTTGTTCATTATCCTGAGAGCTTATTGAATGGTGTGGCATTTGATATTCATTGACCTTTGGCAGCTTACTGGCTTCAAAAATAACAGATCAAAAGCTATTTGATGACAGCGCTCCCCCTTCATGTTTGCTGCACCTAAAAAAACAACTCACCCGCTTCAGTTAGCTATTCCCCCTCTAACACAATGACATAGTGTCACGTTCTTTTATCTTTATAACAAATATTTGGTTGCATGTTTCGTCACATATATAGATGCATCAAACACAGACACAGTCTCGCCTTGTATAACCGTACTTTCCGTCTGTGCGCTCAGACATCAATGAGTGTGCATCCTCTCCGTGTCAGAATGGTGGGACGTGTGTGGAAGAAGTGAACCAGTTCTCTTGTATCTGTGCCAACGGCTGGGCTGGAGCCACCTGTCAGAGCCCCATGCCAACATGTAGGTAAAATACACCACATGTTGGACTACGCATAATAATACTTCACATAAATGAGGTGTTGGTTTTAGATCGTGCCAAATGCTTAATATTACGATTTACATAATACAAATAAATATTAATAAGCACACTTTACTGCCGAGACCATTTTTTGGCTTGGTATCCAAGACCTCCCAATCTGCAACAGGAGATTACACTGACCAGTGTGTTGGCTTGCCAATACAAGCCAACCCTACCTAGCTCAGTAACAGCTGCTGCACAAATTTAGATAATTGAATTAATGCACAAACAGAAACTCAGAATCTCTGTCATCCCTTTGGTTTATTTGTCAATGTTTATTTAATATTTCCATGCCAAAAGTCTCTTACTGTAGATCATGTTGTCCGTCTATATTGGCCATAATGAGACCATGATGCTAAAAGTCTCGGAGGCGTATGGCCAGGTCAAGTCTCAACTCTCTTGCATTCCATCTGATCTGTTGAGAATAATGCAGGGCAAGATATACAGAACATTTAGTTTTATATCATCATTCCTATTAGCAAGTAGTATTGACTTTATGTTTAAACAGCCTATACTGTAATGCATCATACATAATGGTCAATTAGCTAGTAACTTACGTGTTCCAAACTAATTAATAATTTTAAAGATATGATGAGGTATTCTAACAACAGACAACTGACTCCCTGTCAGAAGTCTTGATGAAGGTCATACCTAAATGCAAAAGGAGGAACAAACAACCAAATCAACCTCTTTCAATAATTCTGACAGAACACACTCTCTCTCTCTCTCTCTCTCTTTCTATATATATATATATATATATATATATATATATATATATATATATATATATATAATACTACTGTATTGAGATACAGGAGATACTGTATCTTTGAAATCAGCTAGCCATGGTGAGCTGTGTGTTGTGAAGTGAGCGGTAACTAAACAAACATTCACTTTTTTGAAAAAATTCAGCAAACACCAAACTAAACAAATAGTCTTCCTGAGCTAAAAAGAAAAAGAAAGCTAACTTAATTACCTGATGCTGAGCTGAATGTGTCGTAAGAAAGATTGTCTAGAATTTGGCAGGGTGAAGGACCAGTATATGGTATTTTTTGAAGAGAGTCTGTCAGAGAAAATGTGTCATAAAAACTTTTCATTAGATGCTTGTTTACATTATTGTTTTATACCTAACATATATAGTATCATAGTTTCTGCTGGCACCCTACTGGTTAATGCCGGTGGCGGTCGTCTTGAACCCGGGCCCCGACAAGTCCAGTTTTTCAAATGAAATATATTTATATACATGAAAATAAGGCGACTTGATGAAGGAGGCTTAGGAGAGTATAAATAGGAAAGGGTTAGCAAAGCAGATGTGGGATAACGAGAGATAAAGAAAGTAGGCAAGGGGTGTACAAATAGATGCTATGTTATTGAGAAGAGTGAGGTAGCAAATGCTAAACAAGAGTCCAATGACGAGTTGTATGAGAGATTGGACACTAAAGAAAGAGAAAAGGACTTGTAACGATGGGATTGAGATGGGAAGGATGTGCAGCAGGTTGGGGGTGATTAAAAATAGGAGGGAATTGTGGTATTGTATGAAGAATTCTGGAATGACAGAGTATGTTAGAGTTGTACAGGATATGTATGAGAGCAGCATAACAGCGGAGTAGGAGTCAGCGAACAGGTTCAATGTGGAGATGGGACTCCATCAAGGATTGGCTCTGACCCTTCTTGTTTGCTATGGTGATGGACAGGCTGACTGATGAAGTGAGGCAGGGGTCGCCACCGACTGATGTTCGCGGATGACATTGTGATCTGTAGGGAGGCAGCAGGGACCAGGCGGAAGAAAACCTGGAGAGTTGGAAGTATTCGCTGTAAGGAAGAGGGCTGAAGGTCAGTTGCAGCAAGACAGAATACATGTGTGTAAATTAAAGGGAGGCAGGTGGAATGGTGATGATCAAAGGGGTAAAGGTATAGAAGGTGCAGGAGTTTAAGTACTTTGGGTCAACTGTTCAGAGCGACGAGGTGTGTGGAAAAGAGGTGAAGAAACGAGTAAAGGCAGGGAGGAGTGGGTGGAAAACAGTTCCAGGAGTTATATGTTACAGAAGAGTAGCAGTAAAAGAGAAGGGGAAGGTTTAGAAGACGGTAGTGACAGCAGCACTTCTGTATGGTTTAAAGACGGCAGCTCGGACCTAAAGAAAGGAAACAGAACTGGAGGTGGCAAAGATGAAGATGTTTATGAAGATTTTCTTTGGGAGTGAAGAGGATGGACAGGATTAGAAACAAAAACCCAGAGGGGCAGCCCAGGTTAAATGTCTTGGATACATAGTAAGACAGGTCAAATTGAGATGGACAGGGCGAGATGGAAACAGTTGATGCATTGTGGTGACCCCAGTCTCTGACTTATATGTAAAATTATATGATAGTATTATCAAATTTCAACATTTTAGAATGTGAGTTAGCTTTATCCCCTATACCCTCTCCAACACTACCACCTCTACCCACCAGTCTCAAAACCTCTCACCTGCACAAATATCATCCATGCTTACTTTGAAAACGGGAATATATCAGCGATAATCAGTCGGGACTGCCGTTAAATGAAATGTCTATAGTGAAACACATACATGCAAACAATGAAAGCTGAAAGCTTGGCCTCCGTCTGATAACATCAGGGGATTGTAAAGTCTCATGGCAACAATGACAGGGAGCACCAATGCCCAAAAACAAAACTCACACAACATTGGCGTCCTTCTGTTCAACACTTCACACAAGCTGCAAGCCTACATCTTTCTCTCACTGGTTATATGGTTTCCAAGGAGCATATTGCTGTTCATTTCTGCAGATATTAATTATGTCATGAAAACAATGACATACAACAGCCTTATGCTGGAAAAAAAATTGCTGTTGCTCTATTCTTAAGACTAACCCAAACCACAATGCTTTCCAAATCACAATATTAGAATATCTGTCCCAAACTGACCGTTAATGATTGGTTAAACATTTCTAAGCCAATACAAAAAAATTCCAGCAAGGGATAAATATCACAATCTACAGCTCCATCCTTTTCCTCCTTTGTACATTGTTTCTTTCAGTCTTCATCCCCATGACAAACACCTCTGCTGCCACATCCCCTATCGCCGCAGCTGCTTCTACCTTGCCTGCTGCGACCACTGAGCCCTTTGTCCGTCCATCACGTTGCACAATAGTGCAGGGGACCACCCACTGCACCTGTGAGCCAGGCTACACCATCTCTGGCAGAGACAGCAGCACCTGCACAGGTACGACTACCATCTACATAACATAAACATAAACCTTTAGGACGTTAACTCTAAATGCAATGTCGACTTTAGATATAGATGAATGTCAGCTGTTCCATAACGGCCAGGCTGGGAGACTTTGTTTACACGCTTGTGTCAACACCGCCGGTGGATACCGTTGTTCCTGTCCTGATGGATACAATCTGACCCGCGATGGACGCAGCTGTAAAGGTGATTTTCTCTTTCTCTTTTTTGATTTGCAATCACTTTTTCGTTCTAATTTGTAATATCTGTCCTTAGCATTACAAAAAAAATTCTACGTGATACTTTTTTGTTAGAAATGATATTCCTGTAAAACAAACACCACATCCAGCAGCTCTGGCCTGATCTCACCTCTATATTATCACACACACTGAATTATTGAAACCCTTAAAAAAATTATTTTTAAAAAACAGAGAGAAAAATGAGAAGAAACATTTTTCTCAAGAAATGTCTTACTTTTGCCATCGTAACATCCCTGATACTACTTCTGTAGTGTAGGATGAGGGTTGAGAACACATGGAGAAGATCTGAGACCATTCCTCCGTACAGAAACTGTCCAACTCCTTCAGAGTCTGAGGTCAATACATAAAAAGTGGCCTATGAGAGCATTCACTATTCATCGACTTTCATCTGCAGAACAACCCACAGATGTTCTGAGGGGTTTAGATCAGCGGAGTGGGACAGTCATGGAAAAACCTTTATTTTGTGATCTCTGGACCATTCTTGGGTTGTATTGTGGTGGTGCTTCAGTTCATTGACCTAGTGTAAGGTCCAACCACTGCCCACTTTAATGTCCTGACAGAGGCTATTGGGTTTTCATCCAATGTCTGCTAGTATTTGATGGAGGATTTCAACGTTCATCGAAATCATCACCTTATTCACAAAAAGAATTGACTCTCATACAGTATGACTGATATCCCAAACTAATTGTTCTGCTTTAAAGGTGCAATCCGTGTTTCCTTACAGACATTGATGAGTGTGCCAGCAGACAAAACAACTGCACAAAGGACCAGATGTGCATTAATACATATGGCAGTCACCAGTGTGTCCGTGTAGAATGCCCCAAGATCCCTAATGCTACATATGTCAAGACTTCGCCTTTGTGAGCATTATCTTAACTTTTTTTTTTTACATGTAAGTAATCATAATCAAAATTTGGGGGATAAGGTATGACATCCTATGGATTGAACACACTTTTCTAACCTTGTATTAATTGTATCAGCTATATATTCCTAATTTCCCTTTTGTGTCCCAGGCGCTGTGAACGTCATCCATGTCCCTTGGACAACAAAGCATGTTCTCAAACCCCAAGCTCTTTCTCCTACCATTACCTGGCTGTCGTGTCCAACCTGTCAGCTCCTCGCGTTATGTTCAGGGTCTCAGCATTGCGCCCAATTGGTGACACACTCCGCTTCTCCCTGCTGGGGGGAAAGCAAGCTCGGCGCCACTTCACAGTCCAGCGTTCAGACCGTGTGACAGGTCAGCTGATGCTGGTGAGTCCGGTGCAGGGCCCTGCCACGCTGGAGGCAGAGGTGGAGATGAGCGAGCTAGAGAGACGAGTCCAGCTAGGGCGGTACATCACCAAAGTCACCATGTTTGTTTCCCAGTATGACTTCTAGAAAGAGTCAGAAAAATCTGTCTAAAATCAAAAAGGTAAATTAAAAAGCATCTTTTTTTTTAGGTATACAGAAAGTAACGTCTCACACAAGAGACTTCATAAATTCTTACTGATGGTACTATTCCAGGTATTTATCTTTTAGTCTGTTTACCTTTTTAGTCAATCTCTTAGGATTTCTAGAAAGTGTATGAATGAGAATACGGACAAACACATAGACGTTAGGTTGTTATGAATGTGTGACATTCAGATGTATCAAAGTGACAATATTTAAAGCCTTACTGCAGCTTAAAAGTGTATTAAAGTAAGAATGTATCAGAATACTGATTCTGAAGTGAACAGAAATAAGCACGATTTGTCATTATGGCAATTCACAATAAGCTATAAAATGCAAACTTTGTGATGTATATTTCATTTTAATCATACAGACAACTGTTTTGTATGGATTAACTAGATATATATTTATTAAAGTGGATATAACTGATAATGTAGCTAAGCATTAGAAGCATTAAGAAGTACTGAAAGTGCTATATATTTTTTTGTAAATGATAGTCCTGCTATGTTGACATTTACATCATGTATACTGTAAATGTGATTATGATGTGTGAAGATTATGTATTTGTCCTTACTATGATGTTTTATTAATATTCTAGTACCTTTACTTCCTATACAGTTAATAAAAACATGATGAACCCTAAATGAAATGAAACACTTAATAGGAATGGACTATTAATATTGACTGTGTTTTCTCACTTGTGTAAGATGCTATAAGAGCAGTGCTTTTTAGCAGAGACAGTCTGAGGCAAGAATTATGAGCTTATCATAACATATAAGTACTAGGCCAAATAAGCACAACTGTACTGCAACAGTTGCAAATTTCACATATTAAAAATAATAATAATACATTTAATTTATAATGCACTTTACATTTGCAAATCTCAAAGTGCTACAAAGCAAAAGCAGATAAAAGCATCAATAAAAAAATGAAATAATAACTATATAAAAGCCTGACCAAAAAGCAGCAATGTTAATAAAGGTTATAGGTTATAGGTTCTGCTAACCTTTATTACTCTGCTAAAATAAATAACACATTTACCTTAATGCAACCTTTAAGGTATATGTGGGTGATTGTATGATTTCTGATCATGAGATGGTGTATATTTGGCAAAATCAAGATTAAATGTTAACTTTAGCATCAACCGCCATTCTTATTTGTCATAGTGTATCGGGCTCCTGGCCCATACTCCAAATTTTTAAATGAGGTCTCTGATTTTCTATCAAACCTAGTCCTTAAGACAGATAAAATTATTATTGTAGGTGACTTTAACTGACTCTATCGCCCCCCTTAAAAAGAAGAGTGTGAAACAGAGGAGAGCAGCTCCATGGTTTAACAACCTGACTCGAAACCTCAAACAAACAACAAATAAACTAGAAAGAAAATGGCGTCACACTAAACTTGTTGAGGTCCGATTAGCCTGGAAATATAGCTTTAAAAAATATAGGAGAGCCATCCACAGCGCCAGAGCGGCCTATTACTCTGCACTGATAGAGGAAAATAAAAAAACAAAACAGGTTTTTGTTCTGCACTGTAGCCAGGCTGACTGAGAGTCAGAGTTCTATTGAGCCCCGTATTCCTAGAACCCTTGGTAGCGATAACTTCATGAGTTTCTTTAATGACAAAATGATAAGTATTAGAGACAAGATCCACAACCTCCTGCCTTCAATTGGCTCAAGTTTACACCCCAGGACTATGTGCTTGGAAACAACAGATAGACCTGGAGCAGATCTAGACCGCTTCAGTCCTATTGAGCTAAAACAATTAACTTCCCTTATTTCCTTATCCAAAACAACAACCTGTCTCCTAGACCCTATCCCAACTAGTCTACTTAAAGAAAGTGTACCCTTAGTCAGCAACTCTCTATTATAAATCCTCAATCTGTTTAAATTCAGGCTACGTACCAAAATCCTTTAAGATAGCCATAATCAAACCACTGCTTAAAAGGCTGACACTTGATCCTGAGGCTTTAGCAAATTAAAGGCCGATATCTAACCTTCCCTTAGAGAAAGTTGTAGCCGAACAATTGTGTGATTTTCTGCGTAACAATAGTTTATTTGAGTATTTCCAATCAGGTTTTAGAGTTCACCATAGTACAGAAACAGCACTGATCAAAGTTACGAATGACCTTTTATTGACACTTGATGAGGGACTGGCCTCTGTTCAGGTTTGTTGGATCTTAGTGCTGCTTTTGATACTATTGACCACCAAATTCTAATACAAAGACTTGAAAACCTAATTGGCATCAAAGAAACTGCATTAAATTGGTTTAAGTCATATTTGTGTGACAGATCTCAGTATGTATCTGTTAACAATGAATCCTCCATGCATAGTAAAGTTACCCACGGAGTTCCCCAGGGATCTGTGCTTGGGCCAATTTTATTCACTCTATATATGCTCCCTTTAGGCAACATTATCAGGAAACACTCCATAAACGTTCACTGTTATAAAGAACACACACAATTGTACTTATCAATGAAACCAGGTGAATCTAATCACTTATCCAATTTAGAAGCGTGTCTCAAAGACATTAAGACTTGGATGACCTGAAAGTTTTTATTATTAAATTCAGATAAAACTGAAGTTATTAGAGACAAGTGAGCTAATACTCACTAAGGTGCTTGGGACCCAAGCACCTTAGAAACAATTTATCTGATGATATATCTACTCTGGATGGTATAACCTTGGCCTCCAGCACCACTGTGAGGAACCTTGGAGTTATCTTTGATCAGGATATGTCTTTTGACTCCTACATAATACATATTTCTAGGACTGCCTATTTTCATCTGCGTAATATTTCTAAAAAAACGGCACATTCTGTCGCAAAAATATGCAGAAAAGTTAGTTCATGCGTTTGTTACTTACAGGCTGGATTACTGTCATGCCCTACAAGCAAGTAGTCCCAATAAGTCTCTGAAGTCCCACCAGCTGACCCAGAACGCTGCTGCATGTGTGCTGACCAGAACCAGGTTAAGAGAACATATCTGTCCTGTATTAGCTTCCCTTCATTGTCTCCCGGTAAAATCTAGAATCGAATTTGAAATCCTTCTGCTCACTTACAAAGCCCTTAACGGTCAGAACCAACGTATCTGAAGGACCTCATAGTTCCATATTGTCCAACCAGAACACTGCGCTCCCAGCATGAAGGGTTACTTGTAGTCCCTAGAGTCTCTAGAAGTAGAATGTGAACCAAAAGTAGGTCTGTGAATAATGAAAGTGTAGGTGTACTAGAGACAAAAAGAAAAGATAATAGAATACTGATTGAACAAAAAAAGGACTAATAGAAGATAATTCAGTCAGTCAGTCAGTCAATAACTCTATTCACCATTACCATTCACTCCATTACTCTCTCTTCTGACTTAATGAGCAAAAGTGGAGGAGGATGGGAGACATGCGTTGTCTTTCTTTACTTTGGTTGGTAGAGTTGATCCTATAGCCTACAATGTTCAACCACATTGCTGTGGACATCTTGTTCTCTCATTATTTCCATCCCAAAACCTAAATAAAACCCAATCTCTCATCTGAAGTTTCGTGTCTTTTCTGTCACATATTTTATTGTTGTGAACCTACAGCTATACTGTACATAAAAAGTGGCCTATGAGAGCATCCACTTTTCATCCCTGACTATTCTCTTTTCCTCCCCATCTGTGTATCATATTACCTCCATTTACCCTTTTAATCCCTCTTCTCCATCTCTACCACTCGTTAATATTCTGATATCAGTTGGGTTCTTAGGTATACTCATTAGATGCCAACCCTTTCTTGTACAACATTTTGATCATCTCGCTGAAAGTTAAATGGAACAAAGGAAAGAGAAGGTCAGTCTCTTGAGACTCCAACGACTGCAGCTGGACTTTGTAGTTAGTTTGGCTCAGAGTTGTTTGAAGTGGACATTTACAGGATATACAGGTATAGTAGGCAATAGTTGTGGTGAGACTTGTGGCAGAGAAAACAGGATATCAGTATAGGGTACTTTATTTTTCTAAACCCAAATTAGACAACATATCTGCTTGTGCATCATCAGACACTAATGATCTCTTCTCTCAGCTCACACTTTGCATGCTTTATCCTTTTCAGTTAAACATCCATTGGTGTTCTTACCTCTTGAAGTCACCGCGAGACATAAATTGTGCGATTTTATGTGCATTTCAACCATTGTGCTACACTGCCCTCTAGTGGCCACACACTAAATTTTCATTGAGTATGAATTTCCTTTTTATTTTTTTTAATTGTCGTAAACCAATGATTTATGGATTTCAAAAAACCTAATGAATTAACCAAGTCCATTTACTATCAGAGACAATTTTGCTTCCAACGTTCTTTGTTTTATATATTATAATGCAATTGATGTCATTGTGTTGTATATGATGTAATGAACGTTTACTATGAATGCTTACAGAAGCAGTAGACGACAAATCTACCAGTTTGAAGGTGTTAGTGGTTGCCATTCTTTCAGTGTATTGATATTTGTTCACCATTTAACAAGTTTCATGAAATTTTATTTTCAAAGGTTGTTAAATATTCGCTTGTCCATCAGCAATTTCAGGTTTTTTGTGTGTGTGACCATTGGAATGTGACTAAGAGTTAATCAAATAATGTACCCAAACACAAATTTTAAGTATTTGGACTTCATATTTTTCAAGACTCTTTATACTTCCATAACTACATTTCCTAGGGAGACATTGTTCTTCTTTCTATACACGCATTTGGGATGGCTACAAAAGTTATTAGCATGATATTTTGTTATTAAAAAAAATATATATATATTTATATCTGTAAAGATGACACAACTAGTCAAATACTGAATTAGTCTACTAACAGAGAAAAAACAATAATTGTGAACTTTTAAACCATCTTCAACACAAAAACGATGAAGATGAATGTAGTTCATTTTCTTAATAATTTTAATAAATTGGTAATAAAACAAGCTTTGATTGGGTTTTGGTTAATTGTGATGGAATATCTTTAGTTTCTGAATTTTTAAAAAGTATAGAGTCCATTGCGTATATAGAAAATAAACAAATGCTGCAAAATTAACTGCTATAAAAGTGAGGAGCTTCTATATACATAAATCTCCCCGTCACTCCTATGGAGGTTATAGCTGTCTTCTCAGGTGCTTGAGGAAGACTTACCCGGGTTGTGCAGGTAAGACTGGTTCAGTTCAGTACCTAGGACTGCCCTCTTCTGGACAGAGAGCTAAGATGCGGACATATGGGATCCTAGCAGTGCTCAGTGGATCCGTTCTTTTCCTGTTATTCCCTTGCAACTGGGTGAACAGTGGGACTATTGGGTCTTTCTCTGCTGTTGTTTCACCAGCCATAGATCCTAAATATGCTTATACCCGCTCTCCTTAGTAACCCACCAATGTGCTTTATTCAAGTAGGTCATTTTTCATTAGTATGTCCTTGTCCTGAAACATATTACGCAGAGTCACAGAGTCTCTTTTGCTCATATTCCAACTGTGTTACATGGGGTGGGGGTTCTAAATAAAGAGTCCCAGCCTTCATCACTTTTTTTAAAGCATAGCTATATTATAAAGTTTTTGAGGTGCCACAAAAGAAGACAGAGGACAGGACAGCTGCACCTTAAGTGTCATCAGATCTTCAGCCGTGATTTCTACATTCTGATTGAAGACTTCATGTTATGCGTTTGAGTGGTAATCTAATAGGATCTGGTGTTTACACGCCACATACATTCAATTTGAACAGCTGTTTTTGTCATTATTGCAATATCTTTACTGAAGAAACACTGTGATATTGAGGCAGGCTATTCTGTCTTAAGGCAACCTTGCCACTAAGGGGGTCACAAGCCAGTGTACCTCCAGTGCCGGCCCCAAGCCTGGATAAATAAGGAGGGTTGTGTCAGGAAGAACATCAGACGTAAAAAAAACTATGCCAAATCAATACGCATAACACAAAACTGTTTTCCAAACTGGATCGGTCATCATCAAGTTTGACACGATGAGACATTGGACACTAAGGATGGGGAAAAGGGCTTGTACCGATTGAGGAGGCAGAGAGGTCGAGATGTGAAGGATTGTAATTATGGTGATAAAGGATAGAGAGGCAATTTGCTTAAAAGTGAGGAAGGTGTGAGGGCAAGATGGAAAGAGCACTTTGGAGAATTGATGAATGAAGAAAATAGAGAGAAAAGGGTGGAGGATGCAAGACCTGCATATAAAGAAGTCCAAAGGATCACTAATGTTGAAGTGAGAGCAGTTTGAAGAGAATGAAGAATGGAAAGGCAGTTGCTCCTGATGAAATACAGGTGGAGGTATGGAGGTGTTTAGGAGGGAAGGGAGTGGAGTATTCAACTAGACTGTTCAACTATATCTTGGAGAGTGAGTGGATGCATGAGGAGCCAACTATAATAGTGTGGATTTTCAAGAACAAGAGCGATGCTCAGAGCAGTAGCATTGACAGAGGTGATGCTGATGAGCCACACAATGAATAGCTGGGACAGAGTAGTAGAAGCTGGGTTAATGAAAGTTGGTTGCAATGGTTTCATACCAAGAAAGAGCACTGCAGATGCAATTTTTGCTTTGAGAGTGCGGATCGAGAAGTACAGAGAAGGTGAGAAGGAGTTGAATTGATGTCTTTGTGGATTTAAATAAAGCGTTAGAGTGCCAAGGGAGCAAATGTGGTATTGTATGAGGAAGTCTTGAGTGACAGAGAATTATGTTAGAATTGTACAGGACATGTAAGACGGCAGCATGACAGTGGTGAGGTGTGCAGTAGGAGTGAGCGAACAGATTCAAGGTGGAGGTGGGACTGAATCAACGATCGGCTCTGACCCTTCTTGTTTGCTCTGGTGTTGTGCAGGCTGACTGATGATGTCAGGCCTTGATGTTCACGGATGACATTGTGATCTGTAGTGAGGGAGCAAGGACCAGGCGGAAGAAAACCTGGAGATGTGGA
This sequence comes from Lophius americanus, assembly GCA_037951165.1. Classification (NCBI taxonomy): domain Eukaryota; kingdom Metazoa; phylum Chordata; class Actinopteri; order Lophiiformes; family Lophiidae; genus Lophius; species Lophius americanus. Next base: position 19,607,071 of record JBBDHG010000014.1, read on the forward strand.
AGTATGCGCTGGAAAGAAGAGCAATTAAGGTCAGTCGTAGCAAGACAGAATACATGTGTGTTAATGTGTGTCTTTGGGAGTGACAAGGACTACATCAGAGGTTAGACGTCTAGGACACTAAGTAAGAGGCCAGATTGAGTTGGGTCGCACATATGAAAAGGGGCAATACTGGATATATTGGTAAAAGGATGCTGGATGGAGCTTGCGGCAAACAGAAAAAGGGGAAACCAAAAATAATATTTCCGGATGTTGCTGAGAGAGAACATGCAGTTGGTTGGTGAGCCAGAGGGAGATGCTGAGGATAGGGCAAGATGGAAACAGACGATTTGCTGTGGCGACCTCTAATGGGAACAGTCAAAAGAATATAAAACTCTGACTGCAGGCTCGAGGGAGAGAGGGAAAACTTTTCAAACAGTATAATTATGTGCTACTTCACAAACGTTGCCCCATTGCAACATCAAGCACAAACTTTAGAGTAAAGAAGGAAACAACATTTCAGAATCAGGGCTTGAACATCTATTCTGAAGATATAACTTTTGACACTGGTATTTGAAATGTCGCAGGTTGCGCTGCAGTTTATGCACACGAGAAGTTTTGCGCACAAGATAATTAAATCCCAATGAGACCTTACATTCTGTGCAGATTCCTCCAGCTGAGGGCTGGTGTTTAAACCGCTCACCAATGACGCTCTCTCAAGATCACACCCTAAACCCTGGCTGCTCCTCCTCCCCTCGAATGCCTCTTCTTCACCTCCGTTCTCCAAAAGTACCCCAGACTTGTCCTGATTCCATGCTGTAGCTCTTGCCACGATGAAGTAAGTTTTATAAACTCCGAACGTTGCTAAGAAGTGACCCAGTCGGTGTTTGCTGCGTTTTTGATCCCGTTTGTGGGAGAATGTGATTTATCCGCTCCGTCAGAGAACCAGCCTCATCCTCATGTTTTGGTTTTGTTGTTGGGATTGCTAAGTGGCTAGCTGTTGAATCCTGGAAAAAAGACGACAAGATTAAAGTTAACGTGTGGAATGTTTGGAAAGTGTTTGTCGCAGAAGCCTAAAAAAGTCGACTTTTGTGTTTCTTCATGATTAACGGTACTTTTTACCTTGTTGGGTGATGACAGAGATTAACGGCTAACGCCCGCTAGCTAATATGCTTAGAGCAAATAAACTTTACAGTGCTACCTATAATTGCCTTTTTAACTTTAACTAATCAGAACCAAGTTCTCAAATTGGCCTAATAAATATTTACTCTACGTTTGATCACAGGATGCTATACCATATTTCATTGTTAATCCTTATACAAATATATATATATAAACGTTTAAATATTTTCACACAATTGAAGAAAAAACACTCAATTTATCTGCCTCTTTGGGTTCTCGTAAGTAGTCACAGTCTCTTTATTTACCCAAACAATACTTCCAACGGATATTTTCAGCTCTGAGATTCTGTTGTGGTCAGTCTCTGTTCGGGTTGAGCTCCTGCAAATAAGGGAGAAGCAATCAGTTCAACACAAGACACCTGTGATAATAATAATAATAAGTACAGCCTCATGTCATGTGACCTGTGGGTGAGCAAATGAGTGCATTGCAACCTCTCTATTCATCTGTTATTTTGCTTGGATAGTTAATGTGGTTTGAAAATAACAATCCTATTATTGAAGTTTCCTTTTTTTTATTTTAGGCCTTTATTGACAGGACAGGCTGAAAAGAGACAGGACATGGGGAGGTTAAGGGCCCTTAGGTATTGTGTCAAACCTTTGGCTGCTTCACCAACTGAGCTCAACATGCCTCCAACATGTATGATTAACATCTAACGGTTGTCTCAATTTGATCAGTGACCGAAACAGAGACATTGTCAAAATGAAACAGAAGTATACGATATTTCAAAATGTACTTTGCTTGTCCCAAATTAGCAACGTTTATAACTAATTGCTAATTAGTTAGATTGACACCACTGTTCTACTGTTGGCCCATTCTAAGTCTTGTCCATACAAACATGGGTACTTTTAAAAAAAACTGAACTTTTCTCTGCATTTGGTCCTTTTGTCAGTATAATTCGATGCCATGAAAAAGTCTTTGCCAGTTTGAAGACTTTTAGAGTCTCCATTTGAAGTGCTGATGTATGGACTGGATTACCAGGTATATTTGAGGCTGTCGGCACATAATTTCATAGCCTTCATTGCTATTTCCTTGTGTAATGTGATGCTCCAGAACGTGGTTTGTTTACAATGTATAATTCATAGTGTCAGTTTGAGTGAGCATTTTCTTGTGGATGGAGGCAGTTTTAAATGCATGCATGTGAGGATGTGATTACTTTCCTAAATGAGGAGAAAAATCTCAGTTTTCAAAAATCCCTATGTGTGTGTGGAATTAGCCTGTGCCAAAGTTGTATGGATATGCAAGATTTAAATATGGTCTCATCGCTGTCATGGTCCTCCAGACACAGGATTGCATCCCATCAGTACAGCATCATTCTCAAGTTGTCAGATTTTACAAGTTCATCATGCCCCAGATGATTTCACATTGTTTTGACAAGCACACCTATCAACCATTTCAGTAAATGCACTTGCCTACTATTGAGCAGGTTTCTCTTTGGCCTCCAAAACAGTTCTTTGAGGCAACGTATTCTTTATACAAGGTCCACCAGGTTGCTGACTGTCTGTCATTGTGCCTCTGGATGTGTAACACTGGTGTAGATGCATTATGGTGGAATAGTTCCTGGTAACTTGTCTGGTAAACTGTCCCACCTCCAGCATGCAATTAACAATCAATATTGATCATGTTGCCATTGTGTTTCCATTAACTGCATATAATACTCACTCGCCACCATTCTAAAGCTGTTTTTCTTGTAGGTCCGCAACTGTCACAAGATTTCTCCCTACAAAAGCCCCATAAAGTGCTGACTTACTCCAATACCAAAGCAATGATAATCAATAAATATTATAGCTTAAGTCAGGATGAAAAATATACCATCTGTCGGAAATTTAGACATGCCATCTCTGCGGAGCCAACATTCCCTTTATTACTGTTGCAAATAAGCAAGTAGACTGAGCTCTAATTTTATGGTACTTTTTATATCACTCACTTACTTAACCTGATTAGCCCCAGCTGCTTTGTATGTTTTGATTGATCTGTAATGCAACCAATGACAATATTATTCAAAGCCATATTGCATCCCTCAGCCAGACAGCATGAGATGTTGAAGAAAACGTCAGTGACATATTTTTGTATCCCCTGCAGTGGCAAAAATATGATCCATACATAGAAGAGGAACACAGAAAGGCTCCAGCCTTCCAGCAGAAATGTCTCCGAAGCTGCCTGGCAGCCAGGGTAAAGGGGACTATTCTGCAGTGCAAGTAGCTGTTCGAGTGCGTCCCCTGCTTCCTAAAGAGCTTCTACACTGCCACGAGAGTTGTATCACTGTGGACTCTGAGCTACATCGGGTTACATTGGGCCATGACCGACACTTTCATTGCGACTATCTATTTGGAGAAACAAGCTGTCAAGAAGGTGTTTATTCTTCGTCCGTCCAGCCACTCATAGATGCCTTCTTTCAAGGTTTCAATGCTACAGTCTTTGCTTATGGGCAGACAGGCTCAGGAAAGACATACACCATCGGAGAAGCAAACATTTGTAAGTTGTTCAATTTATTCTATACTTTTGGCTTATCCTGCATTAATACCATTAGAACCATCAAGTTTAGATTTAAGGACAGCAACCCAATTGTGTGCGAGTATGAACGTGTTAAGTGTTTGCAGGCTCTTTTCGAGATGAGGAGCAGGGTATCATCCCCAGGGCTGTTGCAGATGTCTTCAAGCTGCTAGATGAAAATGACCTCTCGGACTTCTCTGTCCGAGTCTCCTATTTGGAGGTCTATAAAGAGGAGTTCAAGGACTTACTGGAAGTGGAAACAGCTAGCAAGGACATCCTTATCCGGGAGGATAAAGGCAACATTGGTGTGGAATCTAATTTGTCTTTAATCATGCATGTAGGAGTGATTGAAAATGTTTTGCTATAGTTTACCGTATGCATTTATTAATTGCATTTTAATCTGCAGTCATATTTTTGTCTGTCATTTCACAGTTTTGTGTGGCATAAAGGAGTGTGAAGTGGAAGGTCTTGATGAGGTGCTAAGTTTACTCGAGTCAGGAAACACAGCCAGACACACTGGTTCAACACAGATGAATCCAAACTCCAGCCGATCTCACACCATTTTTACTGTGTATATGGACCAGCGTCGTGGAAGCTCTCGCATTTTTGGGAGTGCTACGAGTTCCGGACCGCAGATGTTGTCGTCCAAGTTTCATTTTGTTGACCTGGCTGGGTCAGAGCGCATTTTAAAGACAGGGAACACTGGAGAGAGACTGAGAGAGAGTATCCAGATAAACAGTGGCCTTCTTGCTCTGGGAAATGTCATAGGAGCACTGGGGGATCCCAGGAGGAAAGGCTCTCATATACCATATAGAGATTCTAAAATCACAAGGCAAGATTTTTAAGTTGTGACAAAATATCTTATACCTACTTAACAGATAAGTGTCTCTCTTCATTTACACTGTCCCTTATCTCATAGGATCCTAAAAGACTCTTTGGGAGGAAATTCGAAAACACTGATGATTGCTTGCATCAACCCATCTTCCTCAGACTTTGATGAAAGTCTGAATACACTTAACTATGCCACAAGGGCCCGAAACATTCAGAACCGGGCGACAGTCAACTGCAAGCGTGAGCCTGATCGGGTGGAAGGACTAGAGCAACAAATCAAGGCCCTTCGCAGAGCCCTTGAGAACCGCCAACGCTCAGAGACCCGCATCATTTCTCACGCTGATCCAAGCAGGAGACCTCGACTCGGAGAGGGGGAGATCTGTAAACTGCAAGTCCAGAGTGCCCACTATAGGACTTGCACGGACACTGCTTACAGGTTGAAGCACATTGTTTAATCATTAATAGTTACGTTAAGGCTACCTTAACAGATCTCGACCATGACACCATATTTATAAGGGATGCCCGATTGATTGCAATTTTCTTGGCCATTTCCGATTACCTGATTTTTATGAAGTCTGACTTGCCGATAATGATTTTGGCGAAAGCTTTTTGTTTTTTTTACTTGAAAGTTTTAAAACCATAATTGACAGTGTACAGAGATACATACAGTGGGCTCATGAATGGCCCTGCGCTCTCGCCAGCTTTAGCCACTCTGGCGACGTTAACTTCTTGAAAACTTTGGACGTTCTTCGGGCTGATTCATTTTGAAGTGTGAATTAAGTTCTGAATTAAGTTCATTGCCCCTAACGTTTTCGGGAAAGTTCCTGCATTTGTGTTTACTTCATTCACTGCGAAATATTTGCAGGTTGGTCAGGTGTTTGTAGCCATGGTCATTCATACTTGGTGTGTGTGCCTGCGACGTGAACATTCGTGCGGTGCATGGGTGTGACCGGAATGAAATTAGCCATACTTGGACTGCTCGGCCAGTTACCGATCATATCAAAATAAGCCTTCCATTGCCGATCAATAAGCCGCAGTTAGATCGGTTCATCTCAATATTTACAACAAGTATGCTGATGAATTACAGGAAATATGATTGGAATGAAAGTTAATAATTAAAGTAAATAAACTGGTGATGTGACATTATTCTTTTACATTTTTAGCTGTGGTACTGGGAAAAGCTTGTTAAGACGATACGATATTACTGTTCACAATGCGGTCACATCTGCAAGCATGAAAAGTAGAACAAAGAAGCCCACTTCAGAATTGAAAATATGAAATTCCCTGCTTTGTATCTTGTTTGCGCTTTCCTGAAAAAACATCTGAGTCATATAAAAAATTAAATACTACTTTTGCCTGTTTAGCCTTTTCCCAATTTTTGATTTTAAGTCATATTAATGGTGCCTTCCCTTTAAAGTCTTGTACTACTAATATATCTTAGGCTTCTGCGGGAGCTGCTGGCTGAAGGGACGCTGACTGCAGAACAGAGTCCGAGAGTGAAGGAGTGGCTGTACTCAGTGGAGGAGGAACGGAGCACCCTGACCACTGCCTCAGGACCAGACAGCGGTATTGAGAACAGCTCCAATGAGGACAGTATCGCATTAAGGGGAGGAAGACCTTCTGTAAGAAACCAGGTGTGTTTCATTCATGCTTCAAATTCCGTAAAACTAAATATTCAAATATCAGCAGTGATCTGTTTATAAATGTGTCGTGAATATCAACAACCCAGGACCGTGAGGACGCAGAGGAGGGTTGGAGCCATGGACATGAAAGTGAGAAAGATGGAGAGAAAAAGGATAGTACCCTCCAGCTTCAAGCACGGATCCAGCGCTTGGAAAGTGAAAACACAGACTTCTTAGCTGCTCTGGAGGATGCTATGGAACAATACAAACAGCAGGTGGGGAGAAGTGGCATCGCGATGTTGTTTTGTCTGTTTATAAAATGTGTCACTGTTTAGTCATAGCATGCCATGTTCATTGATATTTAATTTGCTCAGTCACAGCAGGATTAACCAAGCTGATCTGTGTCAATATGAATCAAATTGAGAGCAGGTTGATAATCCTCATCTCCTACTTCAAGCTATGTCAACCCAATGCTACATAGATTTTCAACACATTTGTTGCTGTTGATATTATGTTACTTGTTTAATATGACACTATTAAACTAAAATAAAGTAATTTTATGTAATTATTTGATTGGTTTCCTTTTGTCTCAGAGTGATAGACTACAGGAGCAACAGGACCTTATAGCAGCGATGCAGTGCCACCTGCCTACACCAGGGTTGGTTGGCCTGGGTCTGAATTTGAGATCACGGCCACACACAGCACCTATGGGCTCCATTCAACACAGTCAGAATGGAGGCATATGCAGGCAGGTAAGAGATGAGTACAGGACCTGTCTTCTCAAGGTATGACCTGAATTAGGGCTGGACGATTCTGGCTTAATTGACAATCACAGATGTTTTTTTATTGCTTAGAATTGAGATTATGATTCTTCCTTACTTTTCACTTAAAGTGAAATACTGCACTTTTATGTGGATATGAGAAATTAAAATCGTGCGTGCTCTGTCTTTGTATAACACAGATGTATGTGGGCAAGAAAGGGTTAACTCCCACAGCTCTACTACTTGATGGTGGCTTGGGTGCATTTTTCTGTCTGAGTCTAGGAGACTAGAAGTCTTAATTGTCATATAAAATCATACAAGTTATTTGACGCAGAGAATTTGGTTCTCTGCATTTAATCCGTCCCTGAGGGATTAGTGGGCAGCGATCTGCAGGGCCCAGGGAGCAGATTGGAGTTCGTGGTCTTGCTCCCATCGACATTTAGACTGCTGGGGCTTGAAATCGCTGACCTGCCGATTGGAAGCCGTGACTTAGCCCACCCCAAACCAAACAAACTGTCATCAGCAGTTATAAATGTAATTAAATTGGAGTCTTACCATTGGAAACTGCTTCATTAGACTTTACATCCAAGCCAAAATCAAAATCCTTCTAAACTATCGGTTTCCCTTCATGGTTTCCCGCTAGATTTGAATTCTCCGTAGGACAGGTTTCGCTTTATGTTCTCTATAGTTAAAGCTTGGCTAGTACATAATAATTTCCTACTTGAATTCCAACAATTAGCCTATGCTGCATTAAGGCGCTCATTGCTATGTCACGTAAAAAAACATCTATTAATGCTTTCAAGATATCTTGAAAGCATCATGTCAAATTGACTATTGTGAACAAGCCCCACTTAAACCCGAACATAATTTCTAGTTTTGTTTGTTTGAACGTGACCTGAGTCAGAGAAACTAGTGCTGGAGCCCGGCCCAGACCCAACAGTACTTTTTTAAAGTCCTAATCTATCCAGGCCCATCAACCTTCGCTTGGGTATCCACACTCTAATGCACACCTCCTCCATATAGTTTCAATGATGGAGATAATTAGCCATCATGGAACAGTGGAGAAATAAACTGGTATAAAGAGAAAACATATTAGTTAAGTGACATGAAGGAGTTTGGGAATGATAAGAAACTGTCACTCCTGTTTCTGCTTGTACTTCGTGATATTAGCGCTACGGCTTCTACAGACATAGGTGTAATGACACAATGGCGTAACCAGCCTTCTTTGATGGAGATGGCTCTCTTTGATTGTTGTCTAATCTTATTTTTGTAAGATCTGCAGATCGAAATTATTTGACACAATTAATCAGATTATGCCAAAGTCTGCTAATTGTGCGTCTATGGGTCTACTCTATATGTATTCTTTCAGATCCCTCCAGTGGCCTTCCTTGGAAATGGGTGCTTTGGTGATCAGGAAAAAAACCTCTATGAGGAAGAGATCTCAGGTGCAGCAGAAATGTATGAGAAGGAAATAGAGGGAAGTCATTTAAATCTGAGCTGGGAGAGACGCAAGTATGTTGATTTCATAGAAATCATTGGTCACAGCCCAACAGTATTTCAATTGAATTGCTAATGAGAAATTAAATGCATACATTAGGGTGTCCGGGTCACTGCATACGTGTTGTTTTTATCTGGGAAATGTATGAAATGTAATGCTTATGATTCTGACTCAGACATGTTCACCTGACCTGGACCAGGACAGACTCGGTATACGGAGGACCGGCAACAAGTGGTAGAAGGCTTGTATCTCATCTGCTTGAGCCAGATCAACACCCCTGTTTAGCTAGAAAGGCATGTAAGTAACAATCTGAGGCATCTGTTTATGTTAGAAGCAGATTTCGGTTGAAGAAGTCAAGTCAGAATGAGATGAGCCACTAAGTTTTTTTTCTTGTAAAGACTCAACAAATGTGTGAAATCACAGTTAAAATTAAATTAAACTCTTGAAAAGAAAATACAAAATGTAATTTTAAAACATTTATAATTTCAGTACTTCGAGAAACTATTTGACCCCATGTGTGTATATTCTTATGTTGCAACCAAAAACATGTGGAGAGAGAGATCTAGAGATTACTTTATGTGCTAAATTATAAACTCTTCCCAGGACTGAATGGTGTGTTGTTTTTTAGGCAAACTCTGTTCTGTTGAGCGACAATGCTAATATACAGGTTGGAGAAATTCTGGATTAGTTAATTTTGCGCGACAGTATTTTGAAGAATACATTTAGGAGACACCTGCCAAACATCGGGTTAAAATTTATTTCTGTTTTTATTTTGTGCTGGGTTCCTTTTGTATAATCAAAGTAACTTCAGGCTTTTAAAATCAGTTCAGGTTGTTTTTGTGGTGTCTATTCTCTACCAAGGTTCATATTATGCCCATTTCATACCCAAGTAGACGGCCAGAGTCAGTATTGGTCTCTTGGGGCTCTGATTGAGGAAGAAGAGAATGTGATGTCTTTACCCTTGATAAACTGCTTGCAAGCTCTATCACCACCCAGTTGTCCTCTTGTGTCCTCTCTGCAGCCAGCTCCAGTACCGGTGAGACGTCTGTGCATGAAAGCATAAAAAGTTTTGAAAGTGTTTCGGAATTCGGACTTCAACAGGCACAACAGAAAATCAGGGAGCTGTCTGTGACCATCCGTATGAAGGAAGAACTCATCAAGGAGCTGGTCAAAACAGGTGACATTTTGGATATCTGAAATCTTATTTAGATAGGTGGTCTCTTCTGCATTTGGAAATAAATTTGTGGAATGTTTACCTTTTTTTTAGGTAAGGATGCACAGGCCCTGAACAAGCAATATAGCCATAAGATCACAGCTCTGGAGAGTGAGGCTGTGCAGGCTCGGCAGGAGCTGCAGGAGGCCCAACGGCAGCTGCAGGATCTAGAGAAGCAAGAGAGAGAAATAAGTTCGACAGACAAGACCAGAGCTCAGGAATGTCGCAGGAAGATTGCAGCTGCTCAAAGCAAAGTTCAGGTTTGGCGGTTTCTCCTTAATTTATACATCATACACAGATATATAACGATTGAAGGATGTTAATTTGTGAATAACAGATCAACATCATTCACTTTTTTCTAAATGATCTTCTCCATCACAATCTTCTCAGACTAGTCTAATTAAGAGGATATGTGTTTACAATACACTGCATGTGATTGATTTGGCACATTTGGACATCTGAAAAGCAATTTGAGTTTTTCTGTATAAGGTTCTCAGCCAACGTCAGAGGGATACCGCTCGTCTCGCGAACCTTCCTGCCCAGAGTGAACGGCGAGTGTTAGAGCTTGAGCGAAGCGTTCAGAGTATGAGGCAGCAGCAGGAGCAGCTCCAGAGACGACTACGCCAAGAAAGTCAGCAGAAACGACGTCTAGAGAGCGAGATGCAACGAAGAAGCCACAGAGTCAAGGTACCCAAGAGAACTGCAGCAATGTGTTTAAATGTATTTATGGTTATAACATGTGAGAAATGCAAAATATTTTTTAACTCAAACCATTCACCCCCTTTATTTATACACTTAAAACTGTTTAAATATATTTGAATCACACATAAATACAGTTTATGTACAATATAATTCTCTAATTATTTTTCTATTTTCATAACCTGCTCGATAAAATGACAGAGAAATGTAGTAGGGCTACCACTGTGATCCGTAATTTTAATGACTTCGAAACCTTACCTTTCTGGCTAAGAAATCTTTACATGAAAAACATTAGTCAAGGTATCATCATAAAATCATATCAAAAATAAACATGAGCAAGAAACACATGAACATACTTACATACATACATACAATGATTGCAGAACTAATCTTAATCTATTCTTACAAACTTCAAGCCTAAAATGAGGAAAGAAGTCCTTAGCTTTCCAGCTTTACAAAGTAACCTTTAACCTTTATTATGCTGTACATGTCAACAAAGTTCATGTTGTGTCAGTGTTACTGAGTTTTCTTATTTTCTTCAAATGAACGTGCAGATGGTTAGTGAAGCTGCTTTTTTTTCTTGTATTTCATGCAGTAGTTATACATTTTTACACTTTATTAGACATTTTCGTGTGCGTGAATTCATTTGAGTCATTCTCTCAGGTCACTTTGTATAATCAGTTTTAGGGAGCTTATGGAAAAACATTAATTATAGACTGGGTTTTCCGATTAGATTTCCTGTTCTAGTTATTTTTTTTATAATTCTGAAATAATGAATTTATAAAATCCTGTATACTTTTCCATGTCCACTTGGAATATGCAAAAACTTACTCTCAGGCAACGGCAACTGGTTAAAGAAAATGTTACCACTTCCCATTTAAGGTCCAGATGTCTGGAAATGGTTCAAAGGAGAACATATCTGTTTACTGAATGAGGGGCAAGGGAATCTAATGCCATAATGCAGATTTTACTTTTTATTCTATGCTACTCATGTAATTGTTCATTTATATTACTTTGCAGGAGCTGGAGATAAAGAATGAGCAGCAGCAAAAGATCCTGAAAATAAAGACAGAGGAAATTGCTGCCTTCCAGAGGCAGAGACGCAGTGGCAGTAATGGTTCTGTCATCTCTTTGGAAGAGCAGCAGGTAGGACAAAAATTACATTTGAATTCTTAGGAAGAAAAAATGCAGCAAACTTTCTTAATCTTTGCAATTTAGTGAAGAAATTAGGAATTTTGCTTGTCTAATTCCCCTTCTTTGCATGATTGTGTCTCAATTTCTTCATGATGTCTGACCGTTTGATATTTGTGTTGAGCAGAAGATTGAGGAACAAAAACGTTGGCTGGATGAGGAAATGGAGCGGATCCTTGAACAAAGGAAAGGGCTGGAAGATCTGGAAGGTGAACTGACTAAGCGTGAGGAAATCCTTGCAAAGAAAGAAGCTCTATTACAGGAACGCAGTGGCCTGGAGACCAAGAGGCTCCGCTCCAGTCAGGTATTAACAACCAAAAACCTCTAAATTCAGTTTTGCAGGAAAAGGCAAATGCATGAGAATTTATTCTTTATCTTCCCACCAGGCCCTCAGTAAAGACCTGGTGACTCTTACTGGGCATATTGAGTCTCTTGAGCGAGAGTTGAGCGAGAGGAATGGTCTTCTTCGCAGCAGCAGTGCTCAAGACTCGCAACATATCCGTCAAGAAATCTCCAACCTTCGTCAAGAGAAGGATTCACTGCTGAAACAAAGAGTGGAGCTGGATGATAAGCTGCGGCAAGGGAACCTGCTCTCATCTGAGGTGGGATATTACTCTGGGGTTTGAGTCATGACGCCTTGTGTCCTCTGAACACTGGATCGGAAAGGTTTTGTCTTTGTTGTTTAAAAAGCATATTATTAATTGTTTGGCACAAGAGTGAATTCTTTTAATTGAATTTGGATATAGCCCTGCTGTAAAAAGAAGGAAAACATTCTTGTCCGGCATGAATAGGAAGCTTGAGTAGATCTTGATGATAGGTCCTCTATCTTGATATTACCTGTTTATGATTGAATGTTCATATTTTCATTCTCAGTAAATCCATCTCTTCCCTCTGATGTTTCTAGGAAGAGCGAACACTGCTCCAGTTTGATGAGGCGATCGAGGCTCTGGATGCAGCTATTGAGTACAAGAACGAGGCCATCACTCAGAGGCAGAGGCAGCTGAGGGCCTCTGCCAGCATGCTCTCCCAGTGGGAGATGAACCTGATGGCCAAACTCAGTTACCTATCAGCCTCTGAGACCAGAGCTCTGCTGTGCAAGTACTTTGACAAGGTCAGTGCAGCACTCTGCCTGAGATTAAGCTTTTTCTTAAACTTAAATTTTCTTATGTGGTGTTCTTTTTTATCTTTTAATTGTGTTCTCACCTTCTCTCACCTATCTCATCGCTGCAACAATGACCTTGGACTATAAGAGTATTTATATCTGTACTCAATTATATGTATGCAGAATAAAGTTGATGCGAGTGTTTCCCGTAGGTGGTGTCTCTCCGTGAGGAAGAGCGTAAGCTCCAACTTGTCCTGGCTGAGCTGGAGATGCAAGTGGATGAACAGCAGAGGCTGGTGCAGTGGTTGGAGAATGCCCTAGATCGCACACAGCTGGACACGGATCGCCGACTCACTCAGCAGCAGAAGGAACATGAGAGGAGCATACAGCTCTTACTACAGCACTGTCGAGGTGCAGATCCTATTTGAACTGCAAACAAATACATTCTCTCACCTTTAATATATGTTTTTGCATTTGCACTCAGCCATTATTCACAATTGCTAAATTTTAAGTTTACAAGTTAAATATGAATTGCATGAAAATGAAAGTAATAAACACTGACAATTAATGTGATTTGCTATTGTCCCTGAACATCCTCTTAAGTTTTATATTTTCATTGTATTGTTTCCATTATTAGCCATCAACATCAGTCAGATTTGTATGCCTCTTGACTGTGTGTGGGTTTTTTTCTCCCCCCACCCCAATAGAGCAAATAGATGAGGGGGTGGCAGGAAAACATCGTCAGTTTGAGGGATGGATACACAACCTCAGCAAGGAATTGAACCACTACAAGGCTGCAAATGTGGAACTGAGCAACAAACTACGGGAGCTCGGTAGTTCAGCCAACCAGTCAAAGGACCTCATTAAAGGTATACCTATTATTAGATCACAATGTTTGTTCTTTTACTGCTTTATTTTGGTCATCATTCCAGCCTGCAGCATGATGCTAGAGATTACAGATCTTATGTCAATGTATTTTCACCTTTGACAAACTTTGTAAATCTCTTTTTTTATCACTATCTATATTCCCAATTTATACTGACAATGATGACCAAAGATTGATTTTTCTGCCAAGCCCTCTTGATTATGGTTTGAATCCCAGTCAAGTGGGCGTGGCCGATGGTGAGATATTTAGAATTTATCTCACTGTCTTTACATTCTTCTTTTACCTAGTTGAACCAAGTTTTTGGCATAGATAGGGGGATTGTCATATTCAGATGACACTGTTTGGAAAAACCATCTGAAACCAGCTCCATCTCCTGTACCAAAGTCAGTGGTGCAACCCCCTCGTTTCTGTCTGGATAGCATGTTGGTAGCAAACAAACTTTTTTGTGAGCTGGAGTTTTCAAACAAAACTTGACAATTGTCAATAGTGATAACGGGTTGCAAGAGCTGGACGGGGCGAGGATATGACCGTACAGTGTGAGCACGGCAATCTTCTTTGATCCCAACCAAAATGACTGATGTGAAACCCCCTTCAGACCAATGCCAAGTACAGCCGCATAATCATAGCAACCTTACCTTGCTGTGTGCTCTGCCACTGGGAGCAACAATACAACAATTGAGGAACCCTGATGGTCATACAAAACGTAATACACGTATTGTGCGTGCTCAAAAGCCTGCCTATTTCTTATCAGACCCAAATGCTCTGAGTGCTTTCTAGTGACGGTATTTGAGAAAAAGATGCAGTATTTGTCCGATATAAAAAGTAATGAGGTATGAGCTACCTTAGTACAGAAATACTCCAGTAAAGTACCAAAAAACTGAATGAGGTACAGTACAGGTCTTTTCCATGACTTGTGCATGAATGATCTGTTGTGTTCTTTCAGTTCTGGCATCTGACAGTAAACCAGCAGGGATCGGGAGCATGGAGAAGCTGACCCGCGGACCCGAGGACGGGTCAGGAAGCAGGGGCACGATGCAAACAGAGAAACCTCCAAGGTCCAGAGAGGAAATGCGTGAACTAGTGAACACCCCTCTCCCGTCCACATGGAGGCGCTCCTCTTTGCCGACAGAGGAGCCAGCTGTCATGGAGGAGCTGTGGCTTCGTGCAGCAGGAGATGTTCCTGTTAACCGTGTAGTTCAAACTGGTTTGGTATCCTGTAGCGGACAAACGGCTCTGCCTGTGGTTAAGTCTCGCAGAGAGTCTCGTCGCTCCAGCCTCAACGTCGGACCACTGACTTCTAACAATGGATTCATCGATGTACGGAAGAATCCTGTCTGAAAATCAGTGTAATGTGTCACTTCAGATCGTTCAAATAGATTTTTATTCTGTGGTTTCAGAACTGTTTTGTCTCTTATTCAACTGTGGTTTTTGCATTATCAAGTTTTATATTGAACAAGGACACCCACTTATGTTTATAAGAAGCACTTTCATTGAGAGTCCATTCCATTTCAAACAGTAATTGGTAGGAATGTTGTCTCACCAGCCAGGTCCAAAAAATGTAACTCATTTTCATCATTATAAAAGAATACTCTTCAAGACGCTCTACAATCATGTTCTGTTACCATTAATATTACTGTTACCTTTGACAATATTTTATATTAAAATATTATTACATTCCAAACTCACCTTGTTTTTATTTTTGTTTCTATACTAATTTTTTTTGGAAAACGTTTAGATGAGGCTCCATTGCCAAAGTCTTCCAGTGAGTGTTGTAAGTCATTCCAGCTGCATTTTAAAAATGAACTGTTAATGACTAACTCTGCAGGTTTTGATTATAGCAGAATGTAAACAAACCCAGCCAGGACAATAAGTGTTTTTCCTCTACCACCACTTAGCCAAATTGGTATCTTTGCAACAAGGACTATCAACATCATGGCGTTGCAGATAGCACTGTCTTAAAAACAGAAAAGTTCCAGGTTCAAATCCACGAAGGAACCTGTTTTTTTTTTTCTTTTTAGTTTGCATCTTCTTGCAGTGTTTAATTCGGTCCCCTTTCTGGAAACAGAGCAAGCAATTTCTTTTGGCTCTTCCCATATTTTACGGGGTCCCCACAGTGGATCGTCTCATTCCGCATAGGTTTTTACATCGGTCGCCCATCGGGTGACACAACCCTCCCATTTATTCCGGCTTGGGACCGGCACTACATGTGTCTGTTGACTGGTAGCAATAAGGACCATGCTTAATGCTCGTCACTTGATTATTCTGCCCTGCCCTCTTCTTGACTGGCATTGGAGTCCAGTTTCCCGGACCAAAGTCAGTGTTGTAACCCAATGAGCTATCCAGCTGCTGAGAAAAAACATTACATTTAACAGTGGATCCAGATAAAGGGATGTCTTTTCATTCAGCTTTTTTGAAAATTGAAAGGTCTTTTTGAACCATTTATGTTCTTTATACATACAATAGTTGATGGATTACAATGAAACTGGATAGCAGGTTTGGGCATGTGCTATAGAGAGAATCATCAAATTTTGGAGTGGATCCAGAGAAGGGATGGCCAAATTCTGAAGTCGGAAAGATTAAAAATTCTAAAGTTTTAGGTGAGACATGGGAGGATCACTCTCATGGGACTGCTGTTTTTAGATAAATTGGCAGCATCAGGAAACTGAGCTGCCTTGGTGGAGGATTGTTCTCCAAGAGTGCCTCTTTTTTTCTTTTTTTCTTTCTGTATAGGCCAATGTTTATAGATCATGCAAAAACTGCTTGATGGATTTTCATGAAACCATGAAGGAAATTTAGGCATGTGCAAAGATAGAGACTATCACTTGGGTCTGGATAAAGGAATATCAATTGTTTTAGTTTTTTTCTGCCATTGTCATGAAAACACTCAATACAAATGATTAACATGGTTTATGGTTATCTCAATATTACTAAACATTTCTCCGAGGACGTGTTGCCGCCATTTAATTAAGTGTATGGTTGGAAGATATGAACTTAAGTTTTATGTATTAATTAAACTCAATTTTATTGTATTAAGTGGTTAAAATGAAATCCAATAATAAGTAGTGTGGATTTAAAAACAAATTTTCATAATTATGCTAATTAAGCTCTTTACACCTAGTTTTTTATTTTTAAACAAGCGGTTTATGTAATCATATTTACTAAGCAGCTTGAAATGTTATTGCTTATGCCACCAATAATTAACAGCCGGTTTAACATTGTAAAGGGAAAAGCTAATTATTGGGTTAATTTGTTTTTGTTCTTGGGCCTAAATATCTGTCTAGTGTGTAGCACTTTGAGATTTGATCCAAATGTAAAGTGCATTATAAATTAAATGTATTATTATTATTATTATTATAATAAGACAAAATCATGGTGAGAGGAGTATGGACGAGAAATGAGCAACAGATGGCGCTATATACTCTGAGTATCACAGAGTCTGAGATATGAGCACATTTACAGCAGCATACTGTGGACAGAAACTTGGAGCCTGAAAAAACCCGGACCCATTTCTCCTTGCAGAAAAATTTGAAAGAAATGAATACAAGATATACCAAAGTGAGTTTGAACAGTGGGAGCATAATAGTATATCTGAGCCTTGTCATGCCATGTTACAGATATGTTATATCTATATGTGTTCATTTTTCCACATTTTATAATAAATCAGTTTAACAGTTTTCAGGAACAAATATTTCCCTTTACAATTAAAAATATATAACAAGCCCTTGTGGGTTGAATCCAAAGAAAATGGACTTCTGTTTTGGCTTGAAGACGTTTCAACTCTCATCCAAGAGGCTTCTTCAGTTCTACTCCAGTTTCTTGGACTCATACCACATGGATTACCATAACCTGGATGAATGAGAATCTACATTGATAAAATTTTACAAAAATTTAACTTTTCAGGTTTTACTACACGACAATATTCTCTTAATTTGCTTTATATAATTTTTTTCAAAACATGTTTTTTTAAATGTAATTGAGGAAGTATTATTGAGGCATTAGAATGCTTAGATGGATTGAAACTTTCATTATAGATACAATTATAACAAAAGCATGCATTTAAGGATTTGTTAAATATAAAGGATAAATCTTTTCTATTCATTGCACTTGAAGGGGGTGTGATTCCTGTATCTCTATATGGTTTCTTATTGGTTGAACAAAAGTTCTTAACAATTGAAATAAAATCAATTATATAATTAACGAATGAACTCAGGATCAAATTAAATATGATTGATCGACTTTAATCTACATGGACGATTTAGTGAAAATATAATATAATCCTTATTATACGTGTGGCATACTGCCGTACGCCCAAAACACGTGAGGACATGATTGGTCGTCAGCAATATGACGTCATCACAGAGGGAGAAGGAAAAGGGGCCGAGAGTAGTGTGAGGACATCATTTGGATCCTTGAGAAGGGACCTCACACATCATTAGGAGTTCGGGACGGAAATTGCGCGCGCGCACTGCGGATGAAAGGCCATCACACACACCTCTGCTCGCCTGGACCGGCTTGGTGGGATTTATCCGCCACATCCACGCGCTCACCTGTCATTCAAAGCGAGGCTGCGCCGAAACTCTGGTGCCCTGCCCCTGAGTGAAGTCACGAACCGTCCTCTCCTCCACATGTGGATGTTTGTGTGACTCAGATGCAGCAGGCATCTTAGACGATGTGAGTACTCAGGATTCATAGAGCAGTTTTGATCAGACCTCCTCCTCCCACTCCTCCTCCTCCTCCTCCTCCTCATCATCATCATCACAATCTGCAGGCATATTTTCATGAATGGATCTCAATTTGAGCGCACGTGCGCACTTCTTAGAGGATATTTAATGACACATTAATTTACTCAACAATGTTTTGAACCTGTGTTTCAAAAAGCGTTCATTTTTAGGAGTTAAAGCGACAGTGGATTCAGAGGCTGTTCAGGTTGCGTTCAGGCGTGCAGTAGATATACAAGGACTATAATAACATTTACTGGAGGCTATTTATATTTACCGTGGAGCTGATATCTGGGCCCACACTTTCCAGGACCTGGTTAATAAAGGCCACTTCTAACCGATGAAAGATTATGATTCACTGAAAAAAAAGGGGGGCTGTCTTATATACCAAATTGTACTGGTCCAACAAAATAATTATACGTAGATCAGATACAATCTTTACATTATGTGCAGCTCAGTGTAAAAAAAATATTCTGGAATTGATTTAAAAAAAAAATTATTTTATGATAAATTTGAATAAATCATCAACAAAAACCTGTTTTTGCAGTTAGCCCTGATTTTTCACAACTAGGGTAAAAATGAAAACTCCAATTTACTCATCAAGACATGATGTTTAGTTCAAATTAATAAAACATATTTTACTTCCACCATGCACTCCAATTATCAAATTGTTATATATGTGGGAGCGTTTTCTCCAGATATACAAAGAAAGTGAGGCAAGCCTCACCAGTACATTTTCTCTGCAATTATAACAAGTGACGTCAGACACACCAGAAAAAAGGTTGGCTTCATCATGAGCGTTAAAAAGTGACAGTGACAGATCAGAATTCAATATGTCAATGACAGCGTCACTATAAATAGTACACCCCTGGTGGTAAGTTACAATATATAAATTATAGACACAAAGAACAAGGTCTATGTGCCCCGAAATTTTAAATAGTTTTTAATCTTTACCATAGCGGTTCTGATCCGAACATGTTAAAGCCCATTGTCTTCCCTGAGCAAAGCAAAGAGAGTTTTCTTGGCTGAGGTTTGAAGTCTATATTGGAGAAAGTGTGACAGGTAAACTCATCTTCATGTCGTATGTGATGATTGGCTTTACTTTTAAGTGTTTCAGTTACAGATTAATAAGAGCTGGTAAAATGCTTCTAAACAGCCACATATTCCACATTCTGCAGTCTTTTTTGAGAACTATCCATGATTGTGAAAGTTTCATGTTTCCGGAGAGCTATAAAAAAGAGGGCTCCAGTTGGTTTGGAAAAAAAGCTGCAATGGTTAATGTTGATTTATTTCAGTTTTTAAAATCCAACTACCGCTACAGTGTTAGAAGAATATTTTATTGTATAACTGTAATAATCTTCTTTGTTCCCAGGAAGCTCCAGTCTCACCTTTGACAGCAAACAATGGAGCCTGTTCCTGTCTTTGGTTATCTAGCTGTATGAGTGTTAATCATCCATCATAAAGCTAGATAACCGAAAATAAGAATGACCTCCAGACCGTGAACGCCTGGTATGAATGAGATTAAACTAAAGAAAATCACAGAAGAAGAGGGTGAAGTGTCTTTTCAGGTAGGTTGTAAGAACTTAAGTTGTTTTATAAAGCGTGTTAATTGATTTTATTGTCACGGATAGAGCTTCAACAATTCATTAATAAGTCGATTCAGTCCATCAACACAATAATAAGCATTCTTTCTGTGTGGATCATGAATCATTAGAAACATTTAATCTACTGGTTTCGCAAATTGAATATTCAATGTTTCGGACTGTTGATCGGAAGCAACTTAATGATATCATCTTTCCTAAATTGTTTGGAAATTTTGGGGCATTCTGTAATATTCTTTAAATATTCTATATTAAGATAAATCCGACTGAGAATTGAATAACCGCTTGGACAACAAAACAGACAAGCATTTAAAGACAGATATAAGTGTTTTTATTTCAGTCAGATATAGTTTGAAATGCTCCCATATAGATTTGCTAGTAGTAAATATCTAATTACATATATATTTTTTTCTTGATGTTTGCCTCTAATTACCCAAATACTAATATCTTTCTGGGGAATTTATTTTGTTCTTCTGTGACTTCTTGGGATATTTGGTGTTTTTTTCGCTTTAAGAAATGAGACTATTTCACTCTGAAAATATGTTAATTAAATAGAAGGGTCTCATCTGTAATGTCTTCAAACACACATGCTCCTTTCCTTTCCCACTCTCTCTCTACACATGCATGATCACAGCATGTCATGGACAACATACCTCACTTAAGTGTCATTTAAACAAACCGAAGTATTTAATGCCATTTCCTATGTGAACACCAGCGCAGCACCTCTGCATAAACTGTATCTACATAACCTCCATTATATATTGAAATATATATTTACCTTTTCAGTTGCAACTTTCTTCTAAATCTGATATTTGTATGAAAACCTGTCTACATAGTTTTGCTGACTTGACTCATGAAGCTGAGTACTTTGCAATAGTGATAAGAACAGTGCTGTATATGTGGCTTTATGTGTGTGGAACCTATGTTTTCACTCAGATCCAGTGGATTTTATATAAGCTAATTAGGCTTGAACTCCTTATTTCAGGCAGACCACTTCTACTGTTGTGTTTTAACAATATAATAAGATATATGATTAAAACACAGATCTGTCAGTCAATAAAAAGCAACCTTTCTGCTTGTCTCATAAATAAAATAGTCATGTGAGTGAAAACATCCACCGCTGACCATGTTAGAGTGTGTATTGTTATTATTATTATTATTATTACTGTAGCAAATATGTTATACTGAATACAAATAAATGATTTCACTCCAATGACAACTGGTCTGATTTCTTAACACTGCAGGAATTTTGAACCGGGTTTTGAAAATAGAAGGAATAATAAAATCATTTCACGAATGTTGGAATCTCTGGAATCACGGACTTCTCTCTGGAGCTGGAGTTCAGCGTCCTTCAGTGCCAGACCATCATGTTGTCTAGAAGGAAGCCATCTTGGTCGGGTATCCCTGCTGCCTATAAAAATGGTTGTATTGTCACATACATGGTTAGGGTCTCATTCATTCTTAGCGGTCCATCAGAGCCATCAGATCCAACCATTCCATCCCTAATTATTTCTTATATGTTTAGTCTTACTGTAATGAAACTAGTTATTGGGCTCATATTACTGATCAGGGAGTCAGGACCCATGTAGGCCTTTAACTATGAAAGCATAAACAAGGGATCAACTGGTAAACAACCTTTTACATTAATGATGCACTTTAATTCAATAATCACAAAAAACCTCTGCCAGTGTAACTAGCGGAGCTATTTATAGTAACTCCAACTTAAATAGTACACTTGGATGGATATATTTATCTAACCTCTAAATAAAATTCCTAATACCAGATTCTATATGTTCAAAACATTTTTGCTTATATTAATTTTTTTATTTAAAAACAAACAAACATGAAATGTATACATAAAAAATACATTCATAGAGATGCAATTGGTGAATATATTTTTTTTAATCTCAATGTAAGCTCATTAAAACCTTTTGAGAATGTCTGCTGTGTTTCTTTATAATATAGAAAAAAAACGAAAAAAAAAACTTAATTTCAATGTAAATTTGTAAATAAATCATACAAATATTCGTTTAGATTCTTTTGTAAAATGTGTGCTTATTCTATTCACTCAAGTAACAACATAATTAGATTCAAATCAAATATTGTTTGCTTACATGTACTGTTATTATTTTCAAATAAACCCAATAAGCCTTGTAGGCCATAAATAAAGCCCTTAAATGGAAATTCTTTCTGAGTGCTGCCTCATTTTTTGGTAGATAATTAAAGGCCAAAATAAAAACATTTCATACAAACTTTAATTCACACAACATGCATTCGCAGTTTTTTGCACTAGCGCGTATTAGTAAGGTATATTAAAACGTTTCTTCTGGCTAAAATTGAAGATCAGTCGTGGGAGAACTTTGTCACGTGGATCCACAGTGCTGTGCGACCACATAGACTCTGTAGTGAAAGAAAAAAAAAAAGGGGTTGAATAAAAAACACAAACACAGCCTACAACGATAATAGGCTATCGAATAAACTCATAGCTCACAATGCGCTGCAAACAAACGCAAGGGGTGAAAAGGCGCTCTTTCTTAAACTCCCCGTAAAGATCGCTGCTGTGGCATTAAAGCAGGCATACCCAAAACTAAGTGAGGCCTCAAATAAGTAAAAATAAATAAATGAATAAAGCATACAATCATGCAACTGTTGTCCGTAATGAATAGGAGGCAGACAAGCTGCACATTAACATAATTGCATAGAAACGAGAGGAGCAGAGCGCTTTTAAAGGCGCAGCAACAGCAGGGTCTGTGTTCGAATTAGAAGACATGGACACGTCTCTTGTACTCGCGGGGAATTAATCTTGTAAAGGTGCATTACGTGAATTATCTACCATGAGTTATCCTGAAATCAAATTTGGAGCACGTCCTTGTCTTACTCGAAGTTGCTGATGTAGAGGCACAAATTAGAGGTGCAAATATAATGCCCTAAATAAAAACATATTAGCCCCAAAATTTCCATATACAAGGCTTTATTATATAATTTGTCCCCTCAGTGTATGTTAGAATATTCCCACGCCACCTCTGCAGAACATTTTATTAACACCAAACACAATTCTGCAGAGATTGAATCTCTTTTGGGGAAATATTCAATCCCTCAATATTTGTTCTTTTATTGTCCTAATCGTCAACAACTTAAAGACAGTTATATTCAAAACTGTTGAGTTTGAAAATACTGCAAATCTGTTCCACGCCTAACTCAACCCCTCCCCTTTTTGGCTGAAATTTCCAGAGAAGTGTTGATGAGAAGATATGACTTCATGGAGTGACCCTGCTGTGGAACATTTGTGTACAACAAATGCTGCTCTTTTATTGACGCCATTTAAGCCTATTTAGTTAAAAACAGTTCAATCATGTCCATGTTATCATAATGAACTCAGAAGGGTTTTGTGGTCCACGATGCACTGCACTTGAATTTTGTGGAACCATCTGTGTTATTCTCTCACCACGACAAAGAAAAGAGGCCTGTTGGTTTTCATAAATCAGAGCCGTTGTTTGAGAAATAAAAGAAGAACTGTTCCTTTAGTGGAGATGCCATGCTGTAATTAGACCAGCGTGTGGGGGAGGGGCAGGTGTGACGCTTGATGATTATGTCTGTGTGGATGCCAACACAGAACACAAATGTCTGTCACCTTCTTCTTTAAATCACCTTTAGTATGATTCCATTCAAACATGTTACACCGTAAATATTAACCTTAAAGTATAGACTTATTATGACCCTATTGGGGCATTTTAAACTGTTTATACGTGAGTAAAGAAATTCCTACAGTGGCCTTCAGCTGATTTGATATTTTCCTGCACAATCACACACAGGACTGAGGTGGTGCACAAACGGCGTGCAGGCCTCAGCAGGTCGGTGCTATGGACTGCAGCCGCAGCAGATCCTGTTGGTAAACACAAGTCATGAGTCCACATTATCATTCTGTTACTAGCTTTACTCCACAATAGGCTGCTCTGCAAGGGGAGCACTTGACAAAGGTCTGCCACTTCTTTTCCCCGACATTGTTCATGACAGAGGTTGACTGCAGTGAACCCTGGGCAATGAGGAGGGAACGCTGCAGCAGAGCAGACAGTGGCAGATGCCCGCATTAGCATCGCAGCATTAGGAGAGTCTCCTGAAAAATTGTCTTTTTGTCATCCTGCCACCATGAGGAACTTTCTCACAGGAACTTTCTCACAGTGAGTGTGTGAGAGGATGCAGTCTTCTCTCCTGTTAGAACTAATGTTAATGAAACATGACCACTGGGACAAATGTGTGTTACAAAGAGAGAGTTGGTCCAAGTTTTAGCTATACCTGTCGATGTATGTCTGTGATCAAGATTAACAGACAGACAACATATGACCTCCAAACAGAAGAGACTGATTCAAACACTGCAAAGATTTTAAAACTAAAAAAGAGTTAATTTGCGGCAACCTAATTCACAACTATTCAAGTTGACATCATCAAAGCACACGAATATGCTGATCTTAATTGTATCATGTAATGCGTGAGAAGTCCCCAATCCCCTGCGTTGTGCATGCAATGCCCCAGATTGAAATTCTCAAATTAAATGTCAAGTTATGACCACAGTATCATTTGTAAAAAGAATAAATTAAAAAATCTCCACCTAGTGAGTAAGATATGAACTATTAAAGTAAAACATGAGAAATGCATGTTAGATTTCTTCGAGTCCATGCATATGCACCAAATTTACACTAAATTGGATCGCTGGTTGAGAAAAAGTGGCCCAGACACTCTTGGAGGTAAAACTCCCCCTACTCCCCCACCTTTACCAAAATCAATCCAGTTCTTCCTAGTACTGAAGTCTATGGGGTTTTAAGTTCGAAAAATATCTATGAAATAGTTTTTGAGTTCTGTCAGGGCAACAGTGTTTTCCATGATAAAAGCCCCCCATGGTGAGTAAAATATGAAAAATTACATCTTAGTTATGCCAGAAAAACTGCCATATTTGTAACTATAAAAAGTGCCCTTTGGTTGGTAAAATAAGAAGCATTAGAGTTAAAATTCCTGTTAGATCTCCTCGAGTACATTTATTTGCACCAAATTTGAACAAAATCAATCAAGAAGGATCTTGGCGATTACGATTCCATGATATCCTTGATTCTTCGCGGATATAATCAGACCTGTGAGACTTCAGTCCCAGGTCTAAGCATTCCTCAGAGCCATCTCTTTTTTATTTTTTATTTTACAGCATACAGAAGAGACACATTTGTGTCTTTGCTGGTTTAAACATTCTCAGAACAAGAACCAGAGGAGAATGGATACCGCCTAAATTTCCTTCTCAAGGGACGACGTGGAATATTCCACATCCAACAAAGATACGGCAGGATTACAAGGTTCTAAGGATCCATGCCATTATCTTGCTTTGGTTTGCTCTAAGCTTTGTGACAATGCCGGTGGAACTTTCACAGCTCCCTATTTCCCATGATCCACTGGGTCTGAGTAGCTCAGACCCTGATGTGGACCAGTCACCACATAGCTAGTTAATTATTTGGTTACACATTGATGTTTACTATAATACTGTTTGTAATCCATCTATATATCATTATAGCCCAGCAATCAATAACAATATGATTGCAATTCAATTTATTATAATTGTTTATCTATTTTATCTAAACAATAAGCAACAAGCTTATTAGCAGGTTACCAGTGATGTAAAGATCTTCATCAAGATTATCTGTTCATTATTTACACAACAGATTTCTAAAATAATTTCTTCTAAAGGTATGTTGCTTACTAAATTATAAAACAAAGTTTCTCAGGAATTTATTTCCATTCCCTCCTGCCGGTCTTTCAGACTGTCAGTCAAGTTCAAGTTCAAAGGGGGTAGAAATGTCTGGACTGTTCATTCACTTCTGCCCAGGTCCAGACCCCTCCCACCCCCACCCTGTGCTCTGCAGTCACTGCAAGGCATAACTATGACTGAGGGTCTGTGGGTTGTTATGGTAGCAGGTTGGACAGCCCAGCTATATGCTATATGAAAAGGACAGCCTGTCACAGAGAGAGAGAGAGACAGACAGACAGAGAGAGAGTGAGACAGACAGACAGACAGACAGAGAGAGAGAGGCTCAGGTTCAATTATAACAGCCAACAGCTGGGCAACCCCATTAAACACACACAGACAAACACACGCCTCCACCATCAGACCCTGAGAACACCAAATTTCACATTCATCATTCTCACCCTCTCTTTCACTCTCACTCTCTCCTTCTCACTCACTCACTCACTCACACGCACACAACATGCCAACATGCTAATTCCTAACTTTTGTGTCCTTCCTCGCATTAATCCAGCACATAGTCCCACCCCAAACCAAAAAAAACAACATTCACACATGAACTTGGTGGAGCATCTGTGACACCTCACTTTATTTCTCAAAAGTGTGTTGTCTGATCAAGGACTTAAAATTTCAAGAAAAATGTTTTTGTATGTGTGTGCGTTTGTTGGTGGGGGTGGGTGATTTAGTTTCATTCAGCTGGGCATGAAAGGCTGGTCATTTACATAAACTGCATGCTGTCTGGGGGCTTTGGGGTGAGATGGGGGTGGGGGGGTGGAGGTTGCAGATTTACTGAGAAAGGATTAGAGACAAGACGAAAAAACGAAGCACAAGAAAAGCACAATGCTGCATTGTGGATCTGCAGGAACAGAGAGCAGGTTTGAATCAGAGAGAGGGTGAAAATAGGGAGAGAAAGGGTTTTATCATGTCTCCCAGTGGGATTAAATTGTCCACGAACATCTTAATGTGTAATATTGGGAATCTTGCAGCGGCGTGGCCGCAGGAGTCTTTTCACTCAGCTTCATTAGAGTTGCATGTGGTGTGATGATGCAACCAGTTAGAAGAATGCAGAAGATGCCCCCCAAAAAAGACCCAGTGTAACTATTCAATCCCAGAGTTTTGATTTCTTATGTTGTGTTTCTCTCTGTCTTTTTGCCTGTTTGTTTCACAAGGAAGGACTTTATTGATGCCGACATCACCACGCTGCTGCTTCTGCAGAGCATCTTCAGAGCTCATAATTAAAGGCTTGAACTCACAGACCAGAGCATCAGCGTTTGTGTCGGACTGCAACGATGAAACTTCACCTCCTCATGTCAGGACTTCTCATTTCATAGTTTCATTCGAATCTTTTCTAGAAAATCAGTCAAAGGTGTTTATTATTGAGTTATAATTGTTTTAGTTGATTATTTAAGAGCATTTCTGTTGTTCTCTTTTGAGCAATTAAAGGCGATCAAAGCAGGTTTCATTATTGTTCTTCCTTTCTTAATAAAATACATTTAAGTGTTTAACTGTGCTGGAACAGTTCAACAATCAATGCCGACATCTTTCAGCAGTATGAGGCAGCAGACTAAAAATAAGGAAAATCAAGGTTATATGATAGATTACCTGGAAGCACTGGGATGTTTCCTTGCTAATCAAATTCTGTCTTGCATCCCATTGACATCAATTCATGTGTTTGTCCTCTTGATCCAAAGCCGCTTGGTGACTCCCTGTGGCTTCAGGTAGGAACTGAAGGGCCATTCTGTCGTCTTCAATTCCTACACTACCTTCCAGACTAGGGCAGAGTCATTATTATTATTATTATTAATAGTTGTCTGTTTTTGATGTTGTAAATGAATGAGAGCAGGAAAATTGAAGGACAAAAAGTAAAAAACTTTTCAATCACATATTGCTGTTTTTAATGCACTATATCGATCAGAAGATAATTATAATGATATGACTGCATCCCTCATACAATTAAAGCCAATAAGGCATATAGAATAAATGTGATTACATTGTTGTCATTGTTGTACACTCATGCATCTGAATGGTTTAATCTGACTAACGTTACGACCTAACGACGATATAAAACATTACGTTATTAGTGACCATACATTTAAAGATCAACATCATCCGTAACGTGCAGAGCAGAAACTCCTCATCATGCGCTTCATTTTGAGAACCCAGATCTACGTCACGACAGCTTTCATTCATTCGTTCTCATGTTGCAGGGGCTGGATCCTATCCCTGCTCCCAAAGTACTTTATTCATGCACAATACAAAGAGAAGTCGGTGGGTCTGCTTATCTATTTTATCTAAACAATAAGCAACAAGCTTGATTGTTTTTGTATTATGTATAAGTTGCCGATCATCAAATCGGCGTCTTTAAAGTTTTTCAACCCACCTTCTGTCACACCTCCATGTTTAGCCTATCACTGTCAGCGGTCGTCTTCAAATATGATTCTCTCTCCATTCATCTAGTTTTTTCATGCAGCTGGTTCGTGTTCCCTCCACCTCTCCATCTATGCATAGTCCTAGAAAGATCCATTTGTCTCAACTTTCATCAGCCTCAGTGGAGCCATCAGTCACCACCACCAGTATTCAGACTCCCAAGAGGGAAAATCCATTCTGCTGCTCAGGGCCTGATATATAGAGACCCTCCAATCACAATCTTTTAGAAAGACTTTTAATAGACTCATTTTCACAAGTCATCTGTTTTAATAAATCATTCATCCTTTTTCCATTTTCTGTCTTCTGTGATTGCAGTTTGTTTTTTTTAAATAATAATATCCATAATTTAAGAAAAGGATGTCCATCTTCCTGGGGAACCAACTGTTGCTATAGTATCCAATAAAATTCCTTCGCTCTGACTCACAGATGGAGCGACCATAGGCAGCATGGCTCTGCTGTTTTGGTGTTCTTGAGGAAACTGCCTCTCACAGAGTGAAGACATTTACATCTGTCAACCTGATGAGCTCAAGAGGGGTCGATGACCCATTCACTCTCTTGGGACACAGTTTGAACTGGCACAAGCCGACAGATACATCCCTCCTTTTGGCTTTATTTCACCTACACACCTTTACTTTAGTCAACTAATAAAGTCGTGTGGCCTGCTGTCCGTTGATGTTCCAACTCTCAACAACAATTTTATTTTTAAGTTTTTCATGAATAAAGAACTACTCTGAAGAAAGTGATGTACCAATGTATCCCCAGGGCCTTTTCGATGGGTCAGGGAGAGTACCCTTACTTTTGTCTCCATTGTTACGAAAATTAATATGTACACAAATCTGTGCATTCACAATGAATATACTTGAATTACTGAAGACATAAGAAAAATGTCTAAATGTGCAGAGAGATGATTTTGTTTATCTTGCCTCGCCTTGTTGCTAAGGATTTCATCCAAACATATCTTCAATCGATCTAATTAATTTGTTTTTGATACATCCAAAAACATGGACCTTTCTGTCAGGTTTGGCCTTTCATTCACTTGAAAAATTGTTGTTGTTGAATATTAGATAGTTAGATAAAGATAGAAATGTTTTCTTGAAATGAGATTACGTTTCTATGGTAAAACTTTACTTTATTTACTTTTAATTATTTTTCAGACGTAAAAAAAAAACAATTTCCCAAACACAAAGATTTGTAAATGCTTGGAATTCCCTGTTTCCCTTTTCTTCTTTTTTTTTCAGTGCAGCATTGGACTTGGCTGATGCTCATGTGTCTGACTGGGAGACAATTCTGGCCTCTGTTCCTTAAAATTTCATCACGTTCGAGCATGTGAGCATCTTTTTTCAACTTAGTCATTGAAATGTGTCTCCTGCAGTTGTTAAAGTGCTCAAAGGTAGCTTCGTGCAATTCAATGACTGAATACTCCTCTTACTACTCAAAAGAATAATCTGTAAAAGCAAGAATGATGCTTGAAAACTGCTGCTGAGTTCACTCTGGCGAAACCCACGAGGAGCGAGCTGCAGGTGTTCCTTCATAATCTACATTATGCAGACATAAATTAGGCCCAGACATTGTCTGAATATAAAGATAGAGGTGGTTCATTAACAAGTGTTACTGAAAGTCAGCAAAAGTGAAAACACCCATTTTCAAAGAACTTACCACCCATTTATGAACCGTTAATATACATATTAAACTATTATTTATCTGGTATATCATTTACAACACTGATAGGTGTATTTTTTTTATCTAATAACTACTTTTTATTGGAACTTTTGTGGGAGAGTCCTAAAGTGTGGCCCTCAGTAACATCATCTTGTCCATTTCTTCTCTGGGAGTAGGAAGCAAGCGGTTCAGAGTGAATTCAGACATCGGACCTTCCGTGTCAGCTGTAGACCAGGTCTGTGTCTGAGGACGGCTGCACAGTATTGTCCAGACATTTATATCTTCCAACTCAGTGAGCTTTAGTCGTTTACTCTGCATTTGCATATGAATACATTCAGGTCCTGTGAACTCCCTCAGCATATTAACCCATCTCCCCAGACATGAATAGCTCCGCTGTGAGCCCCCATAGCCACTCAAACAGGCTCTAAGCACACCCCGAGTCCCAATCATGCTCATTTAATATATCGGAAGTCCCTCGCTGTTATGCTGGCACTCCTTTACACTTTGCTTTAGGCAATTTTTCCTGCAATACTACACTGGGTAATTCCGATTTCAAAGAAACATAAACATCAAAGACTAGCTGTAGAATAAAATGTTGAAACTGAGTCAGGTGCATTATTGCCTCTAGTGATCTGGTCTGTCATCAGTGACGTATTAGTTTTGCCTATAACAGTGAGACAAATTGATGTAAGACCTCTACACAGTATAAAACTTGTATAAATCTGTGAATCGTTGTTGTTCCAGTGAAGAGGAAGGTAAGTAGATATTCCAAAAATGTTATTGTTATTCTTCTGCACAGTTTAACATTCATTCTTATTAACTTTGTTTTTTTATTTCTCACTTATGTTTAATATTTAATTGGTGATGATAAGATAATCCGCTTTAGCGACCCTAAAGGGAAAAGTCAAAAGAAGAGAAATGTCCTTACTAAATTTCAAGAATTCTCTTTAGGATTAAGTTGTTTTATCGTATCATATCTTATTTTTTAAATCTTATCTTATCTTATCTTATCTTATCTTATCTTATCTTATCTTATCTTATCTTATCTTATCTCATCTTATCTTATCTTATCTTATCTTATCTTATCTTATCTTATCTTATCTTATCTTATATTAAAAATGCAATTTATTTCCCTACTTTACACTAAATTATAGTTTGTAGAGTTGCCCTTTGAATTTCACTACTGTGTTAATTGCGGAACATTTTATCATCACACCTGGACTGTTTTGTAATCTCATGAGTGATGACTAAAAAAGATAAGCATTTTTTTAATGGTTGCTGTGAATTATTTCATGTACTATGGGTTAATGAAAGCTTAAATATATAAAAATTATATTTATGAAATTAATAAGACCGCAAGGCTAAGCATTAGCCAAATGCATGCTGGTTGGTGTTTGATCAATCATTTTCTGAAATACAAAAATCATTGTCCAAAAAGATTAGACCAGCCGAACAGTCACACATTCTAAAAACAAATAATAAAGGTGATCTATTGTCAAAACATAATTAAATGCTTGTCAGCAAGAGAAAAAATATCTTCTTTTGGTTTAGATCAATTGTTTGGGGTTCAGGCATTATTTTGATAAGTTTAGTTCACTTAATAATGTTGGTAATTACAGCAACTTAATATTGGGTGTCATTTGAAATTGAATAAACTAAAATTTCTGAGGTGCAGCTAATGCAGCTAATCATATCTAACAGTGTAGTTGGTCCATCCTAGTATCTTTAATGCGACTGAAAGACCAAAACATGAAATGGCTAAAAATGACTGAAGAAAATCTTGTTGAAGCAATCAGCTTTTTTTCTGCATGTCATCTTAGAAATTCCTTGTTCATATTTACAGTAATTAGGTAAATTGAATGTTTATAAGGGGCCACAATTATTGAGAAAACTTAATTTTGATTATAAAGGTTGTGCTGAGGCTGCCAAGTAATCTGTAAATGGTAATAAAACATTCTTTTGATTGTACAGATAAATGTAATTCTCCATCTCAATGTAGTTTGTTGGCAGAACAACTTTTATTAGTTTTTGTGATGATATAGTGGCTTTTCTGTAGTTCTATAGTTAATCCTCCAAGAAAACCTGTTTCCTACATTTTACATTGATATAAGGTTAGAAGGTTATATCACAAGCTGAATACATGTTTAAAATTAGAAAGTAATTATATCTTTCCATTTTCATTATGATTAATTTTTTTCAGCTCAATATACATACAATTACCCCATAAGGTTAATGTCATGTTCATGCATTTTTAATTCTTAAGATGCGTTTTTGAATAATTTGTGATGGTTCTAATTTAAAATGAGTGGCTATTTAATTCTTAAAATAAAAGAATTGTTATTATTGTAAATTATGAAATTAAATATTTCTTTAGGAACAGGAAAGTCGAGCTCAACGTTCTGAAATAATGAGTTAAGACTAAAGAATATCCACAAGTACACACTATCCAAGTCTGATATGTGCTTTTAAAGTCCGGTAACTGTGAGCCAAGCTTGTGGTAGAGTTAAAACTTAATTCACCAATAGCGTTTGTTCAGAGGCATGAATGACATGAAGCTGGAGTTGCAGAATGTGAAAGACAGAGATGTTCCCTCCATAATGTGACCTGTTACCTCTGAGCAATGCTGAGTAGAAAACATAATTTATGTGCTTCAGAGCAAAATAGAAATAGCACTGAGAAAAAAATCTTCACAAAAAAAGACAACAATAAATAGAATTTTGAAAGATTTAACAACCAATAAAACAGTAAAATGATTAACACGTGCTATATTCAGCATCTCAAGCATTTAACCTAAGAATAAAATGGCTTATGAAGTAGTAGGAAACCAGTTAGTAAACCTAAAAACGTTATCTCATAACCTGGAAAATGAAGGGAAAGAAAGAAAGTTGGGCTTTGAGAAATACTTGATTGAGTCTAAGTGTCACTTTGTCACCACCTGCTGGTAATAAAGTATGATCTAATCCTCTACACGGTTCTTCATTGCCTTCTTCTAGCATGTGCCTCGTCCATCCCTCCATTCTTCCATGGATGGAACCGGTCCCAGCTGATTTTGTAGATCGGGGTGACATAACTATTTGTTGACTTTGTTCAACATATGAATGCTTAAAAAGTTAAGCTTTTAAAAAGCTTGACTTTTTAATTATTGATTGTGCATAGATTTAAGAGAGGAGAGTAAGTTTTTCTACAGCCCACCCAGGATGTATCCCTCCAAAGAGGTACTGTATGAAACACAAACGCTGGGATTATTCTTGTCTTCATGCTTGTGCTCATGATATGAGTCTGTGACATGCCAAAGGTATTTTAAATATGACGGGTTTTCAGGCAAACAACAAACTATATATGAAGTAAAAATGAAGGATATGGAAGTGAAGTGCATTGTTTGAGCTCACTGGCATGGGAGGATGGTGGAACACATGGGATTTTTTCCCCAAAGAGACAGAATCAAGGATCTCATCAAAGTTTAGGACAGAAAACATTGTGCTGCTCTGCAGATAGCTCCCAGTAAAAACCCGGTGTAGAAGGTAACAAAGAACAGATTTGTTCCTCATCTCTTCTATGTCCCAATCAAACCCTCTAATTAACACAGTTTCAGATAGTGCGGTTCAAATAGTAGCAATTATCTCTGAAAACTTTGATGAGGTGGAATCCCATGCATTCATCTGACAATAATCCAAGCCGCTGTCCTGGTTCACTGAACAACCAGAGCCGAGTTAGGCTCATTCTGCAAGAGAAATAATGATCTCTAATGAAGGTCCATACTGTCACACGCACCGAAAAAAGTTCAAGACACAGAACTCTCGCTCTTTCTGCACACACATATTCTCACAAATAAATTGAAGAGTCTTTCGATTACAGACAAGTTGTTAGTTTTCAGGACAGGAGGCAGACAACCAGTGTGAAGTATCTTATCTGCTGTTCCACATTCATCTCTGTGTGTCATTTTGGAATTTTAATAATTATTGAGGAGGTTTCAGCCACATGAGCAACATGCCCTCAGGTTAGATCTGTCCCCCACTTTGATAAATAATCCAGTCAAAGCAAATCTCATCAAGGCAAATATCAAATTTAAATGGATAAATTAAATGGATTTTCGTACAATCTACAATATAAATACTATTTAATTTTGGGGACTCCCCGTTTTTCTGGTGTTGTCATTATATTCACACGATTTGTTTAGAGTAAAATATCGAAAAAACTAATAGATGGATTTCCTCGAACTTTCATACAGAAATTCTTTGGCCCACTGAATAAAACGCTATATATTAAAATACTCTAACACAATCACCATCACTTGCACTTTGTGTTTGATTTGTTTTCAAAGCAAGAGAACAAGCCATTATCATTCGATAATAAGCAAACTGCCATGGCAATTGTTTACTGTCAACAAGTGAATATGATCCTGTTCATTTGAAATTCAAAAGCAAAACATTTTGTACATTAGGATGTAGAAAATGTAACTATAAAAATCCAGTAAAAAGAAATAGCGCTTCCTCAGAATTAAATTATACAACACCTAAAGTCTAGAGTGCTATACCAAATCTGAGTATGTTCATAGATGATATGAAAAACAGTCCATTAGAAAGTATTTGGCAGTCTGACACTTTTGGGAGCGTAGGGTTGAAGGGATACTGCTCTTAGCAGCAGAAGTCCTTGAAGTCTAGACACTGGTGGTGCTGGTGCTGGTGGCTGATGACTCTGCTGAGACTGATTAGGTAGAAGAGACTGATGAAATGATTAAAATGGCACTGTGTGGTGATGGGGAGTCGGTTGGTGCGAATACCAGCCGCATGAATGAACGACAGGTAGAGAATCATATTTTACTGTCTGGAATCTCAGATCACACTGACATCCTCCCTGGTCCTCCTTACACTACACGTTTCCTGTTTCAGTGATGAGAATACTTTAAAGTGAAAACATCATTGTTAGGTCATAGAGGTGATGTGCTGGGGAAAAAGCCATACCATTGACATTTGGAGCTTTATTTAATATCGTACATAAAAGCTTAGGGTGGAGATTAGGGGTCAGACCTCAGACTCCAAAGGATCTAAGAAAAAAAATGGCCAGTGAAGGTGTGTAAAAATGTTATTAACTGTTGAATTTACTCCTAGCTGAATGAAATGGAGGGCGACTCCAAACATTCAAATCTAACTTTGTGGTTCAATCTGAACATCTATACCTGCTAATACGGTACTGATGCATAAATAATGCTAACGATGCATTACTATGTAAACGTTGATCTAGAATGAACTCACACACTCACACTATCCCAGCCATACACTTTTACACTCGTGTGCATATTCACATGTCTGTCAGTCTGGGAGAGCAGAGGCTGAGCTTCATCAGGAGAGTGCTCGCTCACATGGCGCGGAGTGTCTCTGTAGCCAGGCAGGGCAATGAGCGTACATCAGGTTTTGTGAGGCTCTGACGAGATGTGACAGCCAGCTCTTACTCAAAGATCCACCAAGTTGGTCCATTTTTCTGCCTTTTCCATTTACAATGCTTCAGTGGAGATTTCTTTATTTCAGAATGGACAATGGTCTCTTTCTTTCTCATTGCTTTCTCTGTCCTTTACTCACACACTAACACATGCACACACACACACTATAACCATTGCTGGCAGACACACACACACTTGCATGCTGTCATGCTCATTTTGATGGTAATTAATGACATCACCACTGCGTGCCGGTGCATGGTGTTGGTTTGTGTGTGTGTATTTGGGGGGGAGGGGGGGTTGCATTTGTTGTTGATCAAACCGTGGGAACAGGGGGTTCTCCATGGTTGCGAGGCAGGGAGTCAGGGCTTCCAACAATACATATGCTGTTGCTTTTCACCCAAACACCCTCCCTTCCAAAGGAAATCATTCCTCTCCCCTCCTTTCCTGTCCCTATATTTCCCTCCTTTTTTCTCCATGACTTCCCCTCTCTCTCTCTCTTGCACTTGTTGCATTGAAGAATGTGAGATTACTGCCCCCTATCTGCCAGTGTGGCCCACCAGGTTGAACTTGGTTGGAGCTTCTGGTGTCTGGTGAGGACTGGTCACATTCAAAAATCACACTGTGTGAAGATCAGATGGCACCTGGCGAATGTTTATCACAGGGGTCTTCACACTGGTAGCCCTGGTGCATTGGGTGCAGAGATGCTTGAAAGCTGGTCTGCACAACAGAGTCTAGTGATGTTGGTGAGTAAAGGAACCGGTTTCATCCACTGCAGCATTTGCAGGGACACCCACTCCTTAGTATAACTTTTAAACTCACTAATGCACCTTTCACAAAAGTGAATGTTTCTGCTACAAGTGTTTCTAGACATTTGTCAGACTAGTGTGTTCTACTGAGAGCCATTATCTCTACTCAAGTAAGAGAGTCTAAGGTAGGCTATCTTACGAATAGAACAAAAATACAAATGACTGAAATTAAAGACTTAATATATCATACATATCAAACAGATTTAACATATAGAACTACCACAATATGCAATAATGTGCAATACAGTTCCCACAGATTCTCCACATGCACCCGTGGCGCTTTTTTTGCTACTCTTCAGAGACACCAGCAGCATAGTAATGAGAAATGCCTGAACATTGACAGTGCCGCTCTGCCGTCATTGTCTGCCCACATGATGTCATGCTAGATGTCATGCTAATTCATTAACACTTCTGGGAAGAATAATCCACAATTGCATGTCTCTGGTGTGATATCGCCAATGTGAAATCTAGTTTATGAGGCCTACTTTCACAGCTCTGCTGAGTGCACACTTTATCTCTGTTAAAAGAAGGGCTCAGATGCTGATCGAACCCTTTAATGTCCTCAAAAAGAAAAGAAGCATTTATTTATTTAAAATCATTCTATATTTACCACAATATGCCATATATATGCCAATCATTTGGTCAAACATGTTTTTAGGAAGTAAAAAAAATGGTTAGACTTTGGATAGTATGAAATTGTGTATTTCATAGAAAATAGTCCATTTTAATTACATTAACTCAGCCTTCTGGTAAAGCAAGTTTTTAAAAATCTATTTAACCCCATTAGTCTTTTTTTGGTTGTATCAAGTTTCATTATTCTGTTTACTATGACCCCACATGCTTTAACGAGCTAAAGAAAAACTACTTATCCAATAGGACTTTGTCGGTAGCCATGCTTACTTGTTAATACCTTCTGCTTTGTGGTTCCTCTGACCTGAGGTTTCCCTCAGAGCTCCATACTTGGCCCCTAACTCTTTAGCATATACATTCTGCCACTGGGTCATACTATAAACAGGTTCAGTCACTTTTTTCAATAAGAAATAGTGACTCATAAAGTGCTCAACCAAACAGTTGAGCAGGACATTGAAGGGTTTGTCATTTGTATGTTCAAACATTAGAGCCAAACTCCTGACGGCAGATTTTTTTTTTGTATCGTAACTCAATGCATTATTTTACTGCCCTCCGTAAAATAATGTTACATCGTTAAGGGCATTAGGTAAGACTGATACAAACTGTAATAATTTGGGATAATATTTGTGGTTATTAGCTTTGTTCCTGCAGGTAAGCAAAGCAAGTTTATGACATTTGGAGACTAAATTCCAAAGCTGAGAAACATATCCAAATATTTAAATATAGTATACGGATATAATTCCAGCACATTTTCAAACAGTGCTTAATATGTCCGCTGACGGAACAGCCATACTAAAGAGAAGCCAAGATTTCATCAAACTGTCAAAATAGTGTAAAATAGTCCTGTGGCTGTTTTTCTTGGCCAGAATTATTCAAATGATCATAGAAGTCTACTCACTGAAACACTATAATCAAGTCAAAGCGTTTATGGTCATATGCACAGTAAAGAACATGTTTCCCTGTACAATGAAATTCTTCTTTTGGCTTCTACTCTGAATGACGTGAAGCGATAAACACGGGTAAAAGTGAAGAATGGAGTATAAAAAAATATATATTAAAAAAAATTCTAATTAATCTTTAGATCCAAAAGAAAAGTTTAATTTTTGTTTAGATCTGTTGTTTTTCTTTATAGACAGAAAGAGAATTCTTTAAATCCCCTTTTGCACAGAGCAGACTGAATTCTAATGAAAGATACAATTTTAACATACAGAAGTAGAACAAACGAGCACACGGCGCTTTCTGTTCTTTCTGCAGCAATGGGGACAATCAAACTTGCCCGAAGTAAAAGATAGAATTCTAACCAACAGATATTTCTTCCATACGGTTTGCATCATTGCACATAGAACTATAGGTGGATTAAGCATCGGAACATTATGCAGAGAAAATGTAAAATGTTGTAGTTGTCCTAATGTTAAATGGCATGAAAACATTGGCAACAAGCAATACATTTTTTTTTTTTAAATGATGGTATTTTGTGATATTCTTTTTTATTAATATAGACAAATACTATCTGTCTTTCACTAATTAAGGCTCAGTGGAAGGTGGAGCACTAATTTTCTAAACTATTCAGTATGGATCCCCCAAACATGTTTTAAGGCAGCTTTCTTTCAATACAGGCAGGGAACTGGTGGCCTTTGTGCCCGAATCAAAGCCCTCCCCTACCATGAATAGTGATTACTCTGCTTCTCCGACTCACCATTGCCTGTAGAGAGGTCTTCAGCCCGGGGACTTTCTCCTTTGACCCCAACAAATGGACTCTTGATAACTGAATAAAACTGTATTTATTAACCATCCTTAGGGATGTCTTTGAACATTTAATGAGCACAATGTGAGAAAGGACGTGAGAGTGGACGAGCACAGGCCTCTGTGGGATGTCCTGTGGATCCACCTCAGGATAACCATGTCTGGACAGCAAGAGGTTTTAACTGTTATTGGTTGAATTTCAGGGACATCCTTCAACGTCATCATCAGCAAACTTTGTGTTTGCTTTACCAAAAGGGCAATAAACGTCCATATTGCTTTGTTTTGTTTTGTGACGGGTGATGCCACTTTGATGTGATATTAAGGTATTTGTAGGTGAGCTTTCAGAGTTTTATTTTGATAACAAAAGGCCCTGATTTCTCACTGATTGGCTCAGCGAAGTCGCTTGGGGAGTACAGTGAGAGAATTTGGATCGTTACGTCCATCTTCAAGTCCAGATGGACTCTTCATCGTGCTCCAATCAGCTCTCAAAGGTGATATAATTACAAGGGCAGGATGCAACAAGGCCATTGCCTCTGGTGTTCTTCAGTCTCCTGCTTTTCCCATTGCACCTTTTCTGTCCCACTCCATACTCACTGATTATACTCCCCTCCCTCATTGTCCCATTATCCCCTTCCAACAACGGGCCAATTTGTCCCTGCAGCTTGGCTCCCGCCTCCCCTCCTGCTGCGTTATTTAGCCCCTTTTCTGCAGTTCAATGGCAGGTACTGATTAAAGAACTTCCACGATCTCCATGCTATTCCTCAGAACCCCCCCCCAGCAACATTTAATCTCATTACAGGCTTTCTGCAGCTTTTCAGGAGCGATCAGTACCAGGAGGACAATAGCAGACCAAGTGGTTTTACAAACACTATCCCCACGATCACATGATTCACAAGAGGAGCTGGTGCTATCCTTCGGCGTGACGTTCATGCAGCACCTGTCCTCACGGGGATCTAGAAGAAACATCCCTCACATCTTGGACACTGACATTGAAAAAATACCACATCAAATGTTCAAAACATGTTTTCTTTACTTTATAGTCGGACACACATTAGGGGTGTTTAAGTGAACAGATGATCGCAGTTTTCAAATCAAACATTGTCCTCAAGTAGTATTTTTCCCCATGATCTTTGCTGAGAAGACATTCACCTAGTACTTTAAAAATGTTTTCCCATCAAGCTTAACAATATGGAACAACTGCTCACATCTTACCTCCTTACCAGATCTGTTTTTAATGCTCAAATAGAATCACTGTATATAATAACACGTTAATGTTCTGCTCAGTTTCTCTTTCTCGTCGAAAAATATGATTGTTCATGTTTTTAGCACAACACAGTGGCAGCAAGTATATGCTAAAAGGTGAAAGGTCAAGGATGGATCCCTGGGGGACCCCACATTTCTAAACAGCTTTAACCTGATTCAAACAACAACATCTAATAAAGGTCAAGAACTGTTCTAAAAACTTGCTTCTAAAGTTACATTTTAGTCAAAAGTTCAAGTGGGCCACAAAGGTCCAATAAGACTTATTTCAAAGTACAACCACCTGATTTATTTTTGATTAAACTTGTAATCGTCAGCTCCAGCCAACTCTGACTCTAGAGACTTTGCTTGAGTCAAGTTATTATGTATGACCACAACTTTAACTCCCTACACTGGTATTTAGATTTTTGATTAATTTATCAAGCGGATTCTTGTTTCTTTAATGTTGAGTTAAGAAATATAGATAAAAACATTATTGTGAATGTCTTTGACTAAAATGATCATGTAGTTAAAGTCTGATGAGTGAATACTGTTCAAACATCAAAACAAATTCCATCTAGTATCCTAAGGATCCCAGTTATTAGTGTAAAACCTGAGTTATGATGAATACATTAATGCTTCATAATGTAATAGAAATCTTCTGTGACATTTTCTCCTCTTCCATCTTCACGATCCACAGGGAGAAAAGCAACATGCAAAGACAATTTATGAAATGAGGGCTTGGTCCAAACACTCGGGCTGTGTTCAAATCAGATCTGTGGAAAAGTATCCCCTAAAACAATAATGAGCAATTACTTAATTGTAAAACATGTAAATGCTGTGCAGCAGATAACCCCAAGGTTTACTCATTTAAGCCAATAATAAAGTGTGTTCAAACTCCTCTTCACTCAATGAGGCTCCTGTCCTCAGACACCTGACGAGGCCGGCACAATGGACATTTCCGTAGAGTGTATTTAGTGTTCATTGATGTCACAGTGACTGGTCAGGAAATGACCCTATAGTCACCAGTGTCCAGTCCTCATTAACATGAGAATAAAAAGAGCTGGGAGGCCAGAGCCCTCAAGCAGCATGTATGTCCATGATGACCCAAGGGACCTGGTTTTACC
This sequence comes from Lophius americanus, assembly GCA_037951165.1. Taxonomy (NCBI): domain Eukaryota; kingdom Metazoa; phylum Chordata; class Actinopteri; order Lophiiformes; family Lophiidae; genus Lophius; species Lophius americanus. The sequence goes on from JBBDHG010000014.1 coordinate 19,647,688, forward strand.
CTCTTTGACCTTTAGTCAAGACAAAATGATGCTTTTGAACAAGCAGAGATGTATTTATCTGCTTGTTCAAAGAGCTTCAGCTGCACCACCTACTCTTCTGAAAATACAGCCAACATCGGGTTAGAGGCCAAACACGCCCTGGACGGATCATCAGTTCATCAAAGGGCCAACAAACAAGACAACAAAACACATTTTGCTGTATCATGAATTATTCTTTGAACAACTTCATATTATGAATTGTTTAAAGACATAATAAGGCAAAATATAATAATAGATATTTCTCCTTTGACTTTCCATCTTAAAAATGACCTTGGTCATTTTATTCATTGGACTAGTAAATTTCTCTATTTATAATGAAAACAGATCTATTTAAAAGCAGAATAAAATCTGTGTAGTAACAAAAAAAAATGCTAGAGAGAGAGAGAGATCAGCCCTAGCACGAGGAAAACGGACAAACAAAATGATTTAAAATCTTGAAAATCAACCAAAGCTTTGGTTGATAAAAGTAAACCCCGACGCCTAATCCCATAATTTATTCGCAAAATTCTGTAATACATCCACGCATTTATTCATTCATTATTTTGTGTGAGCAGTTAAGGATATTGAACGAGTTAGAGAAGCTCATATTTTTATTTTATCTTATAGCACCACCCTGTGGAGAAAATGAATATTTCAGTCAAGAGGAAGAATTTCAAACAGGTGCAATTCCTCCATTGTGCTTCTTTCTTCCTTTTTTAAAAAAAGTAAAGGAATTTTATCTTCTTTACTTTTTGGGGGAAAGAACAAGTAACAGAGAAGAAAAGAGGATGCAACTCCCTGAGTTCTCACCCAGGAGTATTTCTTAAGAAGTTATTGAATTAAGAAATTGCAGCCTTGTAAGCTATCACTTCCAATAATGTAACCTTCATTAGTATCATTCAGTCACACAACCAGTTATAATTGCTATGGTCGCTTTTTTCTTGACTGGTTGATGCACAGTTAAAAGATTTATTCTTGCTATTTATGGAATTCTCAGTTGAAATATAATGTAATTTAATTGATACGTCTGTCAATGTTGTTCTATATTGATGCATTTGGGTTTAGGAAATATCTGGCAGGAGAGAGTGCTGTATACAAGTATATCAGAAATCAAAACTAAAATTACTCAAGCTTTTGTCACACTATTTTTGTAATTTATAAAGGATGTGTTGGGCAACAAGTGTTTGCTAATGTTCAAACACTTTCTTGAACTATTTCAGGCACACGGCATCTGTATTTTCACTCTTACACCGGATCTCCCTTCATAAGCTCAGACTTTGCACAGCTGATCCCAGAGACATAAAGGCACCATGTCCTCAACTCTTGCCAGTCAGCCAGATCAAACTGCCGAGATTCAAGATTAGCCATCACACCCCCCAGCATACCACCCATCCTGGAATATATATATACATGTCCTATGAAGACCACGCACAACCACACATGTCACTCAAGTGCCTATTGTGAGGGCATCAACCCCTTTGAACATTAGATGCATGCCAAGTCTCTCTCCCTCTTTCCTGTCATTCGCCCTCTGTCTCTCATTTAATTCTCCACAGCTGAGGGGACACATGGCACTGATCCCTCGAGAAAATCCAAGGTCAGACTAAGGGCATAGACATCAAGGAGGGAGGCCTGCCTCAGTATCCAGTGTCGTTCATTCACTCTTATACTCTTCAGCAATTCAACAAATGGGATGCAATCTGTTACTGCTTGTTGCTTTCTGAAGTATCATTTCCAAACTTGTGTTAAAAAGAGTCCTTACCCTTAAGACGGCAGGCTACATTGACAGAACATTAGAATTTTTACTTTGTCAGACAAATCCAAAAAGGTGTTATGTTTGTACTTAAAAATGGTTGATGTTCTTGATGGTAAAAAAAAAAACGTGAATGATCAATAGACCATCATAACACTTATAGATAATATTTCTATCTGCTGACTGATGAGTTAACTGTCCAACCAGGTAAATCTGATCAAACGTGGGGCAGGTTTTGCCATGATACTATGGCTTTATCTTCAAAAATGTTGCCGCCATAACTGTTAGTCCAATTTAGTCAAAATTTGGGGGTACACGAACCAACTCCAGCAGATCTTTCTTGCATACTTATATCATATTTTACTGTAATTTCTGGAGCTTTTTTTAAATATGAAAAACATTTTTTCAGACATAACTTTTCGGGGACATACCTTTGCAGTTGTGGATGACAGCGTAGACCAAGTTCCCATTTGGTGTGTATTAAAGTTTTGAAAAATTGGGTGCAGGCCCCTGCTCTGCTCCGTGACTTGTTAAAAAGTTGTTATCATAACTCTTATCTGTGTCACTACAAATTCACCTCAGCTCAAGTTAACCAGTGACCATGCTGTAGTTTACATAGGAGTATAATTCTGTCAAAAAGGATTTGAACCCTTCCTGGTTTCTTGTACCTTTGTATAAATTTTACACAAAACAAAGGCAAACTGAGTAAACACAAGATACAAGTTTTAAATTATACTTTTTTTTAATTGAGCCAAAAAGGGTTACCTGTAACCTGTGTGAAATAGCATTTACAACTTCCAAAAGTGAATCCTAAAACACTATTTAGATATATTGATAACTGGATGCACCCAAGCTTGATAACCACTAGCTCCATTCAAAATCGTTACTTACACAGACCATTTTCAGAAGCAGGAAGTTGGTCCACAGGTCTCAACAGTCACGCACAATGGAATAATCAAAAGATGTTCCAGAAAAGATTAAGAAGAGATTGATTAAAATACATCAGTTAGGGAGGTGTTAGAAACCTATTTCCAAGGCTATGAGACTCCACAGATCTGAAGTGAGACTCATTATCTACAAATAGAGAAACCTGGATATAAATAAATGGTAAAAAAAAAAAAAGACTTCATCACAACAAATGGAGAAGATTTGGAACAATCGTGAACTTTATGAGAATGGGTTGACCTTCCAAAAATTCTTCCAAGAGGACGGTGAAGGCTCATTCACAAAAGAAAGAAAACATTCAAGGCAATGCAGGCTTCTCTCACCACAGTAAAGGTCACTGTTCATGGCCCCACTCTCAGAAAGAAACAAGCCAAAGATGGCATCCATGGTGCAGTTGTGTGGCGAAAAACCAGACCGGACCAGACCAACATTCAACGGGCTTATGTATCAGAAACTGAACAGTACAGAGGACGGACAGCATTTGAAAAAAGAACACTATAACTGGTTTAACTATCTTATGCAGCAAAGCTGTGGTTGAAGTTAGAAGAGTAGGTCTAACTCTGATTGGCTCAAGAGGATTAAAATAAAATATTTTTTTCCAAATCCTCACCTGAACCCCACTGGCTGCATTATTGGTTTAATTATAGATTAAAAATAAAATAAAGATTCATTCATAGTCAGTCTGTTATTCCAGCTGTCAACATTTATGTTACTAATACGTCCTGTATCTAAATTTAATTCAAACATATTTTTGGACAGAAATTTGAAATTCCAAAACAAACCACATAAATTGTTTCTTATTTGATCTTTCCCGACTGTGTGCAAAACTTATTTAAAATTCTGTAGTTGCATTCAGTTTATCCGTGCAGTAATTTCTTTTTTGTTTTTATCAAATGAATGATTAAATGCTCCACGAATGGTTGATATTATTATTCCTGAAGTCTGTTCATCCAGGAAGGTGGAAACTCCCAGCGCTGCTCGCTCTTGTTTCTGTTTTTAAACTAAATGATTATTTTAGTTCATTTATGAGATATTGTCGGCCTGTCAACGATGCAGATGGAAATATCTCATAAATGCTTGAAAATTTTCAGGTACAACTATTTTACCCTCATTGATTTTACAACATATTTTCTAGGTTCCCAGGTCCCTTTGCATGACAAAGCTGTTGTCTGGCTTTTTATGCCACGTCAGCAACAATATGGTGAAAGAGTATGACAATTTGTGAAACACATTTATGTGCCCCAGAGACAAAATTACAATATTTATGATCACCACCGATCAAATCTTGATGACCATTTATGCTTGAATTGGAATTGTAATAATAATCATAGAATTATTTTGAGTTACTAATGATATTCACATCTATTTATTGCTAATTAGCAGGTGTCTGCGTTTTAACACTCACCCACACCCACCTAACACACAAAACATGCCGGCCATTACTCCTTCATAAGAAGGCTCTAATAATGCTCTAATAATCCGAAATAATACAACACAATATGTGATGAGTTGTAAGTGTGTGATAAACAATATTATCTGTTTACACTGTAATTCATTTTACATCATTTCTTTGGTTCAGATTAATATATTTTCATGCAGACTAAACAGACACATGAGACAGCTGCTCATACATTCAATGCATTCAATCGCAATCATTGTGACTTTATGTGTTTGCATGTTATTACTGCTTTGTTCTAAAACAGGTGTAAGTGTGGGGAGGGTTGTGTGCTATAAAATCCTCTGAGACATGAATAAATGTCGCTTGTGGACCTAGTCCATTCTCTCATAGTGCAGGCCTACGCGCCCTTATTTTGTTTCATTCACACATGGATGTGTACACCTGCATTCCAGCCATACCACTGTATGAAGGAGGCTACATCACAGCACTGGCACTCCTTCACTCAGCTTCCTCCTCCTCCTCCTCCTCGTCCTCACTGCAGGAAGCAATGGAACCTGAGAAAAACATGTGCATGTACGCAGAGAGACACTGTACATTTCTTTGACTCACATGTGTAGTGCTGCAGAACACATCAGCGCTGGCCTTTTCACTGCAACACAAGCACATCAGACAAGCCATTTCTTAATAAAGAAGTTGGCTCCTATGGAGGTCTCGCAGGCAGCAGTTGCTACTGTCACTCATTATCATCACAGCCTCCCAAGGCAAACACACACACACACACACATGGGCAAGCTGGAGCCTGTACAAACACCCACACATGACCCCAGAATGCATGCACACCACTCACCCACTTTCAGACGCACACACAGAAAAGCACACATGAGCTATGGAGCATGGGCAGCAGGGTCACCCTCGCGCCATGCTCCATAAAGGGCGCCGTTACAATAGGTTTACTGTTACGCTGATGACTGCCGGGATACAAAAAGCCTGAATGGGCTGGCCTGATATTTTTCACTCCTCTCAATTTTTCACATGATGACAAGGAAGACAGAGCAAGACGGGACAGCATGTTATCAGAGAACGCCCCTGAAGGTGAGTTGACTCATTACAGGAATATTTCGATATCTCCACTTCTGAACATAGTACAAGTGTAGTGCTGAGAGAGAGCGAGAGAGACAGAGAGAGAGAGACAGAGAGAGACACACAGAGAGAGAGAGAGACAGAGAGAGAGAGAGAGAGAGGATGGGGGGCAATTTATGGATCACTACATTTTGAATTATTTTTAAGACTACTTAGAAACCATGTCATTATGTAGCTCAAACATTCATCTCTAAGATTTATTGTGATCTCTTACATTAGATTTTTACAGCTTTTTCAGCCAATTTATGCCATTTCAGACCTCATGAATATAAGCCATGTGATCAGGATGTGAAGTCACCTGCAGAAGAACCATTTCAAAAAATTGCATCATACACATTTGGAAAGTGATGACAAGTGAAGGGAGGTTACTGGGTAAGGTATAGAGCTGTAATTGAAAAAGGAAAGGGGGAGAAGAGGAGAGGGCTGAGGGCGATAAGTACGAGAGGTGAGGAGGCGGGGTTTGGTTTTAGGGTGACAGATGGGACTCACCCAGATCCAGAGGGGTGTGGTGGAGAACAGTGAGATTCCTGTAAGTTAGGACAAGCTGGGATATTGGCACTGCAGCTGTCAATGGTTCAACACCAACACAGCCCCACTCATCTCCCCCTCATATTACACACCCACACACACATACAGTCACAGTCATATTTCATATCATGTCACTGGCCTGCATGGTTGATCTTATCTTGAGTCATGCTTTGAGTTGAAAGAAATTTAGAGGGACTGAAGACGATGATTCATGCTTTTGGTTATTAATTAACATTCACTCTTTTATGGTGTCTGGGAAATGGAGGTTTACAGGTAGTGTTTGTTCGTGGCGTGGTCTTTCTGTGTTTTATTATTGCACTTCGACCTCAGTTCAGGTTTTGAACATATTTAGCTGGCTTGTAATTGAATTAACATTACATTTATGTAGTGACAACAACATAACCGGAAAGATTAGCTTTTAGCACCACAGTGGAAAAAAAGTGCACCAGCATGATTTCAGGGAAGTGGAGTCATGAATGATAGAAAAAATAAATAAAGTAAATATTGTGGGTTATTTTTAGTAACTTTCACTCAGACGTACACTACTAGTGCACGCGCACGATCCTGTCTACCTGCGAGTCTGCCACCGCCTTACTTTCTCACCAGGACGGAAGTGAGCATAAAGGGTGGCACAGGTGAGAGCAGCCTCTCAACCCCTCCTCTCCCCCCCCCGACCCCTCCTCCGCCTCCTCCTCCTGCGGACAGGTAGTGCGGTACGGAAGAACTCTCCGGTAGTCTACCCCGCGGAGGACAGGAGGCTTGACACGAGAGCTGATCTCCTGTAAATATGAGACAACTTGATATCTTGGTGTTGTGTTTCCTCATGAGCAGTAACCTCAGGAACTAATGGGGCTCCTACTGCTGAGCCTGATTCTTCGGTACTGGATCCACAGCGTGCAGGGTAAGCGGGACTGTTGATCGGCTTTAAACATCAAGGGCAACGTTTTTATCACCGGTCAACAGATTAAATAAAATGCTGTAATAATTGATTAAGAGTTATGAATGTTATTCAATGTATTACCTTTAAAAAAATTTTTGAAGTCATCCAAATAACGATTAAATGAAGAAAAAAACTTAAGCAGACGTTGTAACCGATAAGAGCCGAGTCACATTTTTACTTAAAGGAAGGAGATTTAAAGTATATAAAATAAACCTTAAGGACCAAATTTTGTTTTTTTCTTTCCTGATAAATTACACTAGGTCTGTCAAATTATATTATTGGACTATTGCGTTTACACTACAAAAAAATGTTATAATAATATATTTATTATTCATTAATTTATATTGATTTATTATAATAATATTTCCCTCATTTGTTTTGTATAAATATGTTCGATTGTTTAAGTTGTATGAACCAAAATATGATACAGGTTACACGTTATTTAGGATTTACAATTGTTAAGTGGATTGGAAACTTTGTTTTAGAAACAAAAAAAAACAAATTGAAAAGAATAGAATAGAATTTTACAAGTTAAAAATTAAGGGAAAAGTTGTGAAAGGTTGATTAAAGCATTGCAATTGTTGAAAGGATCAAAACGTAGCTTTTATAATAAAAAAAAAACGTCATAGCATGTTTTGCTGTTGGGTTTACAAAAAAGATACTCTTTCTTGGAGAGACTTTTAATGGTTGCATCACTCAGGACACTGACAGAAATTGACTTGCTCTCTGTGTTTATATAAACTGCAGGATCCTGTTCAGCTGGCAGCGCCTTGACTTGTGACGAGTGTCTTCAGCTGAGTTCCCAGTGTGCCTGGTGCACACAGGAGGTGAGCACCCAGTATGTGCATGCATGGCAGCACAGTGTCAACCAGTCACCATAATGCATCAACACATGCAGCATTTTGGAAACAGATGAACAAATTGTTTGGCTGTAATGACTATAAAATTAATATTAATAGGATACTTTAAGTTCATCTCAAGGGTCTGCAAATGACACAATGTGTGACCTTTGTTTTCATTTCAGAATTTCACCGACTGGTTGTCAATCAGCGAAAGATGTGACACAATGGATATCTTACTGGATAAAGGATGTACTAAAGATCATGTGGAGTTCCCTGTTTCTGAAAGCCAAATTCTGCAGGATCACCCACTCGGGAAGAAGAATGGCAGCGTTAACAGCACTCAGATTTCACCACAGAAAACAGCACTCAAACTGCGACCTGGTACTCAATTTGGGACATTCTAATTCTGATGTATACCTCCAGAAACTATTCCCTGGTTTTACAGGTGGAAATAAGATGTCACTGTTGTTTCTGCGCAGGTAGTTGGGAGACCTTCCAGGTCAAGATTCAGCACACAGAGGACTATCCTGTGGACCTCTATTACCTGATGGACGTGTCAGCATCCATGTTTGATGACCTAAAGAAGATCAGGGACCTGGGATCCTCTCTGTCTGCAGAGATGGCCAATCTTACCAGTAAATTTCGACTGGGCTTTGGCTCTTTTGTGGAGAAACCTACACTTCCTTTTATTAAGATTACAGAGGCAGAACTGGCCAACCCCTGCAGGTACTGACATCTCAATAGCATCCTCTTTTGTGGTGTATGATACAGAATCATTTGGATGTCAGATGATCTTATTTATTAAATGGTTGTGTTTCACCTCTGCTGTCCCAGTGGCATAACCCTAGGATCAAGCTGCCTGCCAACTTTTGGATATAAACACGTCTTGTCTCTGACAAGCAGCACTGACAAGTTTAATGAGATAATCGCGATGCAGCGTGTATCTGCAAATATAGATGTGCCAGAGTGTGGATTCGATGCAGTCATGCAGGCAGCAGTTTGCGGGGTAAGATGAAATTTCTAAAATTCTACAAAAGATAAGGACATAGATGTTATTCAGTGAATTTGATTCTTTTATTAGTAAGTCATGCCCCCTTTGTAAAAAGGAGAATGAGCAACAATGTGTCTCCTGATAGGACAAGATAGGCTGGAGGAATGACTCAATGCGTTTGCTGGTGTTTGTCAGTGATGCTGACTCACACTTTGGGATGGACAGTAAGATGGCTGGCATCGTCATTCCCAATGACGGCCAGTGTCACCTGGATACCAACAATGAGTACTCCATGTCCACCGTGCTGGTGGGTCCACAGATATTGCTTTTTTTAATTAAAGAAAGCTTTTGCATTATAAGTTAATAATTGTGTTGTTAATAAAAATGTTTGCTTTTAATTTTCTTTCATTTAAACTCATTCTGTGATGTCATTTCATGAGTGGTCTCAGGGTCAGCCGGGATGAATCATCGCTGCCTCTCACAGAACATTCACAATTAACATTGTTTCTTTTCCAGGAGTATCCGAGTCTTGGTCAGCTGATTGATAAGGTGGTAGAGAACAATATCTTACTGATATTTGCAGTTACAGAACAACAGACACACAACTATAAGGTAATAGATTATTTCTTTCAGTGTCGGTAGAATCAGTCCAACCGTTGGATCTGAGAAATGCTACTGTTTGTGTGTGCACAGTGTTTACTGAGGCTGGCATATTTATTCATGGAGCTACATTCTCATTCAACCTGTCAGAACTAGCCCCTTCATTTCTACATCACCTTTTGCATACTTTTCCATTGCTTTTGGGAGTCTGCCCACATTAGTAACAGTATTTGCTCTCTATCTGTTTTTTCTCTCTCTCTCTCTCTCCTTCTCCCTCTCTTACAGAACTATGCAAGTCTCATACCTGGTGCAACCGTTGGAGTTCTGGCAACAGATTCGCGGAACATCCTGGAATTGATTGTAACAGCATACAAAGTAAATGAACACGCTCTTAGTGATGTGGATGTGTTTGTCCGTTGTGTGATTGCAGCCAGGCACTTAATAACAAAATATAAGACGGTTTGAAATTATAATTCCAGTAGAAGTTTCTTAGATTTCTTTAAAGAAGACTTGACATCTTTGCTTGAATCAGATTTAGATCAAACCACACATGAACATAAAGAATGAATGCTTTAACTCCAGTAGCTCCGTGCTCCGTGCTTTTAAACTTTCTTTCATCGAGTTTTCTCTCTGCCACCCAGAGCTTTGCTTCAGCATGTTAGATGGCATGTCTCTGCTTGTCTCACCTGTTTGATCCTCACACCCTTGACTCAGACTTGCTCTTTCTTCCCTAGTCTCTCTTTCTTTCTCTACCTGTCTATTTCTCTGCACTCAGTGTCCTTTTTTGTTAATCCTGCTGGCGGCGATGAGAGGTAGCAAGTCCTCTAATTACTTCACCAGTTACATAGCTGACACCTAATTTTCGTCTCCGCCACGTTAACCACAGTGAGAAGAGGAGTCCTTGTTATGGCAGTTCTTAAGGGAAATACAGAATGCTTTTAATGATAGAAGAGAGATGATTAGTATTTTCACTTCCCGGCAATTTTAAATTAATGCTTGTGGCTTAGCAGGTATAGCTACTCTAACCACCCCACTTAAACTACCCTGAAACCTATTTACCGAATAACACCAAAGTCGTTTGAAGCCAAAAGTCGTTTGAAGCAAAGTCTGTTATTCCTACTTTACTTCAATCCATCTTCATAAATTGGTGTGGCCCGTAATCATCCCCCTGTTTTCTCCTCCTTAGCAACACTGAAGACACAGTACAATTAAAGGCCTACAGGAAGCTCACAATTAACCCTCTGTGAGCTTCCAGACAGTCCGTCACAGAGTTCATTAGTCAAGCGCAGTCTATCCTGCCGCTGGGGGTTGGCTGTCACTTTTTCCCCAGGTGCTTTTGTAAAGCCCGGCACACCTGGGACTATGACTCACCCCAAAAGACTAGATTGAAGGTTTCAGTCTCCTCACGCTACAGGTCAGCGCAGGGTGAAAGTGTAATTCACCCTAAAGCCACGGAAATCCATCTTTACGACACAAAATGAGGGCTTTGATTTGATTGATGCTCATTTTTTTTTTTTTTGCTATGTTGTTCAGTCTTTTATACACTGTTTTCCAGGAACTGCGTTCAGAAATTGAACTCGAGGTCCTTGGAGACACAGAAGATATGCAGATGTCCTTCACAGCCATTTGTCCAAATGGGACTATCCTCCCTGACGAAAAGCGCTGCTCCAATGTTAAACCAGGAGAGATGGTCAGTTGTTCTACATTGTTCTTTCTCCGGATTAGTAGTGCACCTTTCCTAGAAGATAGCGTTATTTAAAGTGCTGAGGCAGTTGAGAGGCAGACCAGGTTGGTACAGTGATTATTTATAGATAAAAATTATTTGAGCATATTGTTAAAAGAAGATCTCAAGAAGATAAAATTCTAATGATGTAGGGCTTAATGGGTCGTTCACATAAAATTAAACTTTTCAAAGGTAATGTAATGATTTTTGGACCAGGGCAAGAATCTTTAATTAATTTAACCTAAAAACCTCTAGACAGCTGATAAAAAAGAACCGAATGTACCAATATTGGTTTGTTCTCCTCCTTGACCTAACCTGGCAGTGGGTTAGGGTTAGGGTTACTGAGTGCTGAGTCCGTTCTGCCTAACTGATGACTTGTTTGGGTTAACAGGTTGGACAGCCTGAAACAGACACATGTTCTGAAAGTCTTTAACTTCTTTTTTGATTTGAAGGAGAAGGGGAAGTCCGAATAAATAATATTTTGAGAGAATTTTCCCTATCCGAGCTGTCGCAACTTGAAATAATAGTTCAGTTTTGTCCATTTAGAGGCATAAAATATCATAATGCTGCGGGTCTAACTCCTCACATGCAATGGTTTGCTGCTGGCTTTATCTTAAGTGATGCTTAACTGAATATCTCTGAGATAACAGGTATTATAAACCATTTCGTACGGCTTTCATCTACTGGTAACAAAACAGATGAAATGACTCACAACTTCTGGTCCACTTCTTGTGTTAAAAACACATTTACCTTTTATTTGTTAAGAATCCGTTACATATTAATACGCTCTATTGCGTCAAATAAGAACATTTATGGCAGCAGCATTGTGTATTTGAGAATGGATAAAGAATGAATCGTCATGCTCGTGTTCTTCATAAATGTAGTTGATGCTGAATAAGGAGCTTCACATATAGCTGTATAAACGTTTGTCTATTCTTTACTTTTCAGGTGGTGTTCAATGTGAGCGTGATGCTCCCGGGATGCCTGCCAGGGGTTCGGCACTTCTCCCTCAAACCGGTGGGCTTACAGGATAGTTTGGAAGTGAGGCTGGAGTCTCTTTGCTCATGTGACTGCCAGCATTCCCTTGAAGCCAACAGCAGCCGCTGCACTGAGGGCCAAGGGTCACGCCATTGTGGCGTGTGCATGTGTCAGCCGGGGTTCCTTGGACCAGAGTGTGAATGCAATGAGGACAGTGTTGTGCTGAGTAACTGCATCGCCAACGATGAGTCTGAGATCTGCAGTAGTCAGGGGCAGTGCTTTTGTGGCAAGTGCGTGTGTCATGCATCCAATTTTGGACTCATCTACGGACCTTATTGCGAGTGTGACAATTACTCCTGTGTCCGCTTCCGTGGGGAGCTCTGTGGAGGTGAGTGATGGTGCGTGAGCGTCATGCATTGTTCATGGGTTTTTGCTTTGAGGCTGCTAATAAGTGGCTTTGTGTCTGCAGGCCATGGTGTGTGTGACTGCGGGGAGTGTCACTGTGAAAGCGGTTGGACAGGGGAGTATTGTAACTGCAGCACCAGCACTGAGACATGCATGTCAGAAGATGGCACTCTTTGCAGCGGCCGTGGCAGATGTGAGTGTGGCCAGTGTGTGTGCTCCATACCCGGAGCTTCTGGGGACCAGTGTGAAAAATGCCCAACTTGTGGAGATGCCTGCAGCTCTGCAAGGTGAGAAACCATTAATGCCACCGGCTCCTGAATGATGTAATGTAGACGGTTTTGTCTGTAATGGTTGGTTCCTTACCTGCTGGCTACAAGATGCCATCTCCTTACGCCACACAATCTGTCTGCTCTTTTGAGTTCAGGGATATCAGATTCTGTCCCTCTGTTCACATGTATCTACACCTTCCATGTGACATCAAAAGACATCTAATGTCCCCAACACAGCATTAAGAGATTTCCTTTCTCCACTGTGAAGCAGCTGTCAGCGCCTGTGTTATTTGATACCACTGTTATGGCGGAGACATGTGATAAAGAGAGAGTGAGGCCTTGGGAAATCTGTGATAAGTGACCAATACTGATTTCTTTGTGCTTACCGTGTCATTCTTGAAGCTCCATCAAGCTTTAGCTTCCAAGGATATACTGTATCACAGGTGCAATTTCAGTTCTTCATTTACATCAGAGGCTGTTTTTCCATTCCAACAATCTAGACTTGATTCAACTTCTCAGAAAGCCTTCTCTCGAACATTTAAAGTCTCATAATGAACTAACAAAACAGAGTATTTATAACACAAATAATGTAAGAGGAGTTTTGGGGAATCAACATTATTATTAGTTTATATGTAAGTACACTGCTTAGAGAATGAGGCACCATCATACTCTTCTTTGCTCTCGCTCTCTCTCTGGCGCTCTCTCTGCAAACTTCATCCTGCTCCGTCTCCTGTTTTCTCTTGCCATCCTCCTGTCTCCAAAACAGGATATATAATAAGATACAAAATATTTGGAATATTGGGCAGGATCCGTTTCAAGACATTGTTCTAATTGAATACTGGATTGCAATTGAGTTTGGTAACAACAAAATCACACTTTCATCTCCACACCGCTGTTTTGCCTTGAAAAAAAAAAGAAGCCCTATTTCCAACATTGAAGTTTTATATAAATTTCAAAACTAGATTTTGTCTGCTGTATCGTAACCAAAACAAAAAGAGAGATAGAGTATTTGAATATAGTGGATAGAAATATAGCAGGCTGGCAAATGAAAGTTAAACAGAACAAACTTTCGCACTGAGCTGGTAAAAAACGAGGGGACATATATATGGTAAATGATATAACTAAAATATATTTTGTTTCTGACAGGGGGGCAAAAATATCATATGTGCAATGATGATAATAACAAAAATTATTTCAATTTTTTTTTTTTAAGGTTTAATAAGATTAAATTTAGGTGTGCTTGAGCAACCCCTACAAAGAGTCTGAAATTCCTCCGCTGTATCATCTGTAAGGAAAACTTGACCTTCTGTTTTCCACCTGTTCCAACACCAGAACCTGTGTGGAGTGCCATCTTGAAGAAGAGGACGATGCAGAGTTGTGTGATCAAAAGTGCAGCATCACTAAGATTTTCATCAACAAGACAGCAGGTAAAGGATTCCTCACCTCGGATTTGGCGGTAGAACAATATGTTCTCAGCAGTATTGGTTTGTCTAGTTGGTAATTTTATGCCTGGACACATATTATAGTTCAGGCAGTACAATGTGACAATCAACTGGCTGATAATTGAAAATTTCTCCAGATATTATTTTCATATGGTATTTTTTTTCCCTTCATGTTGTATCTAATGTAGATTTTTATGTTGTTACTTTGGCATTTTACAAGATATATAGTAAAAAAAAACTACAAAAGGTTCTATCTGAAGCAAAGTTAATACAGATTTACGACAGGTGTCTAATCCATGCAAGTTGACATTCATATCACATTGACATGAAATGATCAATGGAATCATTGAAGGAAATAATAATTTGAGCTTTAAAATCCAACAGAAGCTAAAATGCAAGCATTTTATTTGTATTAATTAGAATTCAATATAGCTATATTTACATGATTATTGACATTCTTACTAAGTAAATGTGTCCAGGACTCTTTGAAAGACCTCTTACCTGTGCTGTAAAGGCTTGTTGCTGGACTTTGTCCTTTCAGCTAAGTGTCTTTGATAGTGGTATCAACATGGCATGCTGCGTTTCCTCCTGGGTCAGAGAGTTTGAGGAATTCTGCCCTTCATCGACTCAGGTGTCCGTGTAGCCTGCAAGCCCCTCCATCTCTAATACAACACCATCAATGTCCATTCATCAGTAGTGGACAATGAAGAACATATTATTTACCTTGTTCTGCAGGCACATCTATTGTAGAGTATGTGAACAGCCGAGGGACCTTCTCCTCCTTTATAGAGGAGATTGTTTTAAACCCACTATACTTGTGCTACCTGAGAGGTATATCTGATTATTGCAGAGGATCTTCAGGCTTCAGATATTAAATACAATGAAGTGGCCTGCACACACACTCGCAGATACATCAGATTGTGGCCTTTGATATAGAAATCACACTGACAGCAAACCAGAAGCAATGATCCTTTTACATTCTTAGCACAATGTCGAAAGGAAAGATGATACACAACCGCCTTACTTATGGATACCCATGTTCTCGTCTCCTCTCAGATTATGACAATAGCCCTTCTTTGCAATGTACGTTGATGACGGAGAATGAGTGTTGGATCTCGTTTGACGTGGTGGGAGGGGAGACAGGCATCATTGCCTTCAATCTCCAGATGTACGGTAAGTGTAACAACAACTTAGAGGAGAAGATAAATCAAAATACAGTGCTAATTTGAGTCTCACCTCAATCCCCTTTCTATCCCAGGTTGCCCAGAACCTCCCAACATCCCCATGATTATTCTTGGGGTCTCCCTTTCCATCGTGTGTATTGGCCTGATCCTGCTGGGAGTTTGGAAAGTGTTGGTTTCCATCCACGACCGTAAAGAGGTAGCCAAATTTGAGGCTGAGAGGTCAAAGGCAAAATGGCAGTCGGTAAGCCCACAAAGTCACTTAAAAGAAAATGTTGGCAGTATTCTATATATTTTTCTTTATCTTATAGTGGATGCATTTCAGCAGAACCATGAACCAGCTAATCAAACTAACAAGTTTTTATCCAAAGTCTTATGAATCTTAATCTGTGATGCCAAAGACTGATATTGTTTGTAGGATATAACAAAGTATATCATGTTGAGAAAAACATGATTTGAACACTAATTGTCTGCCCGGTCCAACACCTGTCCACTCTACTCACTCAAGGAGAAAATGCCACTGATATTTAGGTTGGTTGGTTGGTGTCTATGAGTTCAGTCTGAGGCAGATCCAAATAAAAATACTGATCCACCAGGTTAAAATGTTGATTTGCTACAAATCCACTAAACTTCAATTATCATCACGGGGCTACAAGATTGATATTTGATAATGCTTGATTGAATTCAACTGGGTAGATGCGACTGTACTGTGTTGTGTTACATTCTAGGTCTTTCTATTAATGCTCTTCATCTTAGCTGTAGTGGATCATCATGCTCTGAATTTTGGAAGTAGTCCTTCAGTCCACAGTGTAATCAGGAATAACAATGTTGTGTTGGAGTAAGAGTATCAATTCTGAGCATCAAATTTTAAGTGCAACAATATTTAAGGACGATTTCATCAAATTTTGCGACTTTGTTTTTTGAAGGTCACCGAATCTCGTCTGAAAGGGCGATGATAATTAAATCATAGAGACATTGTTCAGTTGTTGAATGGTTTTATTCCCAAAATGTAAAAATGTTACCGAAAATATCTGACTTTCAGTACATGATTATATGACCAAAATAAATCATGATAAGGACATAATCCTAATATCCAAAGAACATTTGGAGAAAAAAATGAATTAATGAAGATGTAAAAGGCGCTGTCGTAAGTTGCTTAGTTTATAACTATAATTATACAAAATACAAACAAAAAAAGCTATTACACCTAATAAATAATGATAAAGTAGCCAGATAAACTAAAAATCTATATATACTCAAGGCCGACGTGTTTTTTTCACAAGTATATTATAAACACAGTGTTAATATTTATTAAAATGCTGATCAATAGCGGTATCATGCCGCACACCAAAAGAGGTGCCCAACGAAATCAGTTGGAACATAATTTGCTCTTTGATTTAGAGATCTGGGCATATGCTGTCGTCTACGACGGCAAGTGTACATCCCCAAAAATCCCCCATTCCCCTGCATTGTACAAGCAATCCCCCTGATTAAACTCCTCAAATAAAACAAGACATTATGTTAGAAGAACAATTTTCCATTTAAAAAAAAAAAAAGCCACTAATTAATAAAACATGAACTATTAGAGTAAAATGTGTTTAAAAACAAGATAGATATTCTCGAGTCGATTAAGGTTAACAAATTTTGAAAATAAACTGGACCTGTTCCTAGGTAGTATCTCTGAAAAACAGTTAAGATATTATGTTCCGATAGCTTTTGGAGATAAAGCTCCCCTTAGGTTTGGAAATACACAACCGACATTTCCCAATATTAATCCCGTTCTTCCTAACATTAAGATCTATTGAGATATAACATTTCAAAATGATCCATGAAATACTTTTGGAATTGGTGGATGATCTGGTGGATGATGGAGGATCTGTGGCAACAATGACCATTAGATAATATCCCCAACTTTTCAGGGTAGGGTGTTTACTATTTGTAGTATATATCATGTATTTTTATGGACCTGTTAGACTGAATTGTCTTTGGACTACAAATCCCAAACACACTGTGGCAGTATTTAGCGAACGACCAACACATAGTCAGTTGTGATCTTTCCACACCAATTATTGACACTATGAAAATATAGCTTACCCTAGCATTATTGTTGAGATGATAATATTTTAAAGATCCATTCCTTGTTCATTCAGAGTTAATATGAATGTTAACTGCTTTGAGTGTTTGTGTCTTTGTTTCTCTTCAGGGGACAAACCCTCTCTTCAGAAGTTCAACATCTACATTCAAAAATGTAACTTATAAGAACACACACAGGGAAAGGACTATTACACTGGATCACTACAGATGATAAACTAGGGACAATTCAAAGGAACCTCTGAGTGCACTTCTTTGTGTGTGTGTGTGTGTGTGTGTGTGTAAGTGAATTTGTGTGAGAGAGGAAGACATGGAGGGAGAACATTTTGTTATGGAATTTTTTTTTGTCTGGTAATCTAGAGATGTTGTAACACAGTAGTTATTACTGTGAACAGACGGACGCTACATGATGATTAAAGTGCATCGCTGATGCACTGTTAAAAAAACTGCACTCTCCTGTTGCATGATCCTACCAACACATATTTGTCTACTGTAACATGCAATGTGGAAATGAGACAACACTGACAGCTCTACTACTGAAAAAAATATCCTTGTTCATTTGAATGGATGTAAATATTAAAGTGATGATTGTTGATTTTTTTAATATTGAGTTTGTCTTTTAATGTAAAGCAAGGCTGAGCCTTCAATGTTGAGTTTTTAGTAGCATGGCACATAAATAAAGTTGGACTTTGACTTGTTATGTGATGACGCTTGTATTCTTCTAGTATACAATGTTGATTGATGTCTATACCCGTGATCTTTTCTGTAGTGTGTGATGAGGTTTGAGAACACATGGAGAAGATCTGAGACCATTCCTTTGTACAGGAAATCTTCAACTCCTTCAGATTGAAGGTCAACACTTTTGGACTCTCCTCTTCAGCAAATTTAAGTTTAGGTCAGGTGACTGGAATGGCTATGGGGAAAATTTTATTTTGTGATCTCTGAACCATTCTTTGGTTGATTTTGAGGTATGCTTTTACGTTTTACTATGTTACAGGTTTAGTAGTCAGTGTAGGTGAAGCTAATTGTAACTGCTTATAATAATATATCGATATGTTATAAATTATACTACATGCACTTTAATAACTATCTTTTGATGGTAATAGTTCAGTACTTTAGAAAGTTGAAAAATGGTCATGTGTAAAGTTCGGACAACTTTGACAAGGTATCATCTTTGTTATAATTGTGACGGCTAAATGATTGGGTCAGCGAACCTCCAAAACTTCAGGTCTTGTTGTGCGTTCCTGGTCTGCAAAGGTTGATATTTCAAAGGGGTTCATCAGGAAAGATAAGCTGGCGACCAAGGCTGATTGAAGAGTGGAGAAAGAAAACTAACCTGTGTTGTCAAACAAAGTAAAATGACTGAAAAAGAGAGTTGGTGCCAAACACACAATGCATCAAAGCTTGACACAGACTGCCTCTTTTGACAGCATAATGTTCCTTGCCATACAGCAAAACTGGTTCAGGAGAGGTTTGAGGAACACAAGTAGAAGTTCACTTAGCCTCCACAGTTGAAGAAAAATTCCTTTAATTACTACGTGTTTTTATTTGGATTATAAATAAGACTGAGAAAAAACGGAGTAGACTGGTTTCCTTGGGCCTCAAGGAGAAAATGCCACAAATATTTAGGTTGGTTTGTTGGTGTCAATGAGTTCAACCTGAGGCAGATCCAAATAAAAATACTGATCCACCAGGTTTAAATGTTGGTTTGCTACAAATCCACTAACCTTCAATTATCATCACGGGGCTACAAGATTGATATTTGATAAGGCTCGATAGAATTGAGTTGGATAGATGCGACTGTACTGTGCCGTGTTACATTCTAGGTCTTTCTATTAATGTTCTTCATCAACATGTCCACATTTCAGCTGCACATTTAATTTAATTTAATTGTATATAATGTTATTCTGTAATATGTAACGCTGCAATTTCCCCGTTGTAGGACTTATAAAGGTTTATCTTATCTTATCTTATCTTATCTTACTTAGGTGTAGTGGATCATCATGCTCTGAAGTTTGGAAGTAGTACTTCAGCTCCCACAGTTTGGGATCCAATCCAGCACCTGTTGGATGCCCAGCCTTGTAACTTACAGGACTAGCAGGATAATACAGCACATCTTCAGGGGTCTCAAGAGGTCCATGTCTGGACAAAGGTCAAAGCTTCCTCTCACACCACTCCTGATGTTCCACCTGTGGCTAAACACAGAAGGTAATTGAACTGGGAATGCATCATACATGAAACCGTGTGTCTGTCGCTGTGCTGGCGAGGTTCTTACGGTTCTTTGGTTCATTTTTCGGTGTGTGGTAGCGCTGAGTCAGAGAGCGGAGCGGCAGGAATGCAGCCTGCAGGTCCGGTGAGCAGCGGCGGCGCCTCCGTCAGACGTGACGTCGCTGCTCCCCTGCTGAAAAACTTCACCCGGCCAAACTTTTCTATGAGGGAAAAACAACCAGCCCAAAAATACAGAGCAGGACCTGGACCCCCGGTATGTGCGGACACTGGCGCTTAGGCATAGCTCTCGGTCGTCGAAATGTTGATCCAGCGTGTTCGGTTCTTCGGCTCCGTGGCTGTTTGGGCGACTGTTTGTGCAACAATGTTGGTGAAAAGCTACGTGTGTGTCACCGAGGAGGACCTTGAGGTCCTTGAGAAAGAACAGCTCACGGAGCTTTACAGTAAGTTCAATTATGTTTGCTGCTTCTTTTTCTGATCTCCAGCAAATACAAGTCCACTCTGCGTGTTTTGACGACCCTGCCTTTAACGCGGGGGATAAACTCAGTCCTGCAGAATCACTGCAACATGTTCCAGTGTACATTGTGATGATCATTGGCGTCATAGTATTCTCCACTTTTTTTTTTGGCAAACCAGGCCAAAATATCTTCAAGTCCCTCTTTAGCACCCGGACCACAGTTTGAACCCCACTGCTGTAGCTCAGAGTAGCACCAACTGTTTTTATTATCTTTTTCTAATATGAATGTTCGCTCTACGCTGTGCCAAGTAACGTTGGTAAAGAAAAACGTATTTCCATGATATTTTTGTAACTTACATTTATTTATCATTGATTATAATAATGAAATGAAATCTGGGAGGAAAAAAAAGGCACAGCGTGCAGTTCAGCCTGAGCAGCAATCTGGAAAATAAGTCTGCAACAGGGCTGAAATGAGCCATCAATTCAATTATGTTATAATTATGACAACAACTAGCTGTAAAAATATTCATGTTGAGCTTAAAAAAATGTGTTGAGTAGAAGCAAAGTAATCCAAATATATTCTGAAAGAAAATTTATTGTTACAGTCAAACAAAAAACCCTTCATATTTGGCAGAATTGACTTTTATCTTTTTTAACATGATTATCCTTGGTAGGATAAAACAAGATCACCTTTGGCTGAGAAATAATGTTCTGTTAACGTCTTAAACAATCACCGCTATAATCAAACTAATCACCAGATGATTGTTCATAAATTAGATTTTTTCCCAGAAACAGACTTTGTCCAGATCCGATCTTCTTTACTTCACCCAAATAATAAACATGTGCGTGTGTTTATTAGTGTTATGGTATAATTCACTCCAGCATAAATAGATAGGAATAGTCATCAGACAGTGAAAGGAACCACACATACAGCAGTCAGTTCTGATCACATAAACCACCGGGCTTATCGGAGGGTGAATGTGCAGCACCACTGTCTTTCATAAAACAATCTCTCCAACCACTTGAACCCAACACGGACATAACTTTTATTGGATTCTAGTCTACAGTATACAGAAGTGACAGGAAGGCAGAGATAATTCATCCAAATGTTTACATCACTGACGTTTGTATACATTCACTAAACAGTATATCCTTTGTTAGGGTATCCAGTTACACAAAGACTGTTACCGTCCAATGACATGAGCAAAGTGAGGAGGGGGGGTTGTGTCCGTCTGTCCATCACTTTTTGTTTCAGTAGAATAAGTCCAAAACTGTGAATTATTTCATCACAAAATTGGGGTTCATTTCTACACTGGAATCTTGCCTTTAACTAGTTACAGACTAATTGTTTTTATTATTTCCTCTACCATGTTTAAAAAATCAACCAAGGCTCATTCTCGTGGCTGGTTTCGACTCCTGACCCGGTCTCACATCAAACTGTTTCAAAAAAGGTGGAAAGAAAGCTAGTTCATGTATTGAATTGCAAACATATCTCCATACTCAAACTTATTTAACTTTTTTAAGGGTTTGCTGGAAATCTCTTGAATCCACGTTGTCTGTATGCAAGTGTTTTACATGACGTTTTAGATCTTTATTTCCAGGTGTCTTATGAACTCTACTTTGCTGCTACTTTTAAAAGTGATCCCTGATCTCAATTAAACAAACCTGGTTAAATAAAGGTTAAAAAAAAAAATAGAAAAACTATTCAATAGATCCAAATCACTGCACAGAGCAACTGAATTATACAGCCCTTTTTTTTGCTGAAATTGTGTTTTTTGTTATTTAAGAACATTTATAGTTGGTTTGTTCTATGTTTCCATGCTTACTGATCAAATTTTGGCTCTTTCTGTGGTAAGGATTTGTCTCGGTTGAGGGTTTCTGGGACATAATACCAAAAACACTGCTGATGATTCTTTCAATGAAACAAATGAGGTGCTCGTGGAATAGATGGAATTAATAAGATTTGCATTTAATAGAGATAATGTAAATATCTTCACATAAATGTACATGTCTTTCTTTCCTCAATGAAATGCATCTGCAGCAGGGGATCCATAATATTTATTAATATATATATATTTTTATAAATATTTTTTATTAAACGCATGATTCCTCCATACTGCCATCCAGCTTGAATAGAACTCCATTTTACAAGTCCATCCGTCCTCCTTTCTCTGTATCACATATTAAAGTCATCCCATCTCTTCTTCCTCCACATCTGCCATCCTTCCTCTCTTCATACTTCCATCTGTCCTTCCTTGGACTTGTGTTCATCTTATCTCCTTCCTCCTTGTTCTCTCATCCACCTCTTTCCAGAAAAAGGTCTGTTTATCATTGAGAGTGAACCTCTGAAACGATGCATCACAGTGGATCGCTCTAACCTTGTGCTGGAGGACTGCGAGCAGCCCACACGCCGCATGCTGTGGAAGTGGGTCTCCCGACAACGCCTCTTCAACGTAGGCACCAGCAAATGTCTCGGCCTCAACATCTCGGACATCACGCAGCCTCTTGGCACGTTTGATTGTGACATGACCCTCCCTGTGCTGTGGTGGCGCTGCAGAGGAAACATGCTGTATAGTGCATCCCAGTGGAAGGTGGCAGTGACCGGACGCTTAGTGGTAGTAAAGAAAAACTCTTATCATGTGTGGAAAAGGTACAACACCCCGAGAGAGGGTCCCTGCTCATATCCATATGATGGTAAATACCCGAAACATCTCGAAGAATCAATTTAATTAACAGTTCTCTGGTGATATTTGAGATACTGAAACAACACAGAAGTCTTTTTAGTTACTCGACTTGTTTATAACGGATGTTTGTTCAATAATACTGACTATGTTTTATTTGCAGATATCCACACTTTGCTAGGAAATGCACATGGCATGCCTTGCGCTTTGCCATTTAGGTACAACAACAAATGGTACTCTGAGTGCACGACTGAGGGTCGGGAGGACCATCTTCTGTGGTGTGCTACCAGCACTCGCTTTGATTTAGCTGAAAGATGGGGCTTCTGTCCGATGCAAGGTAAAAACGAACACCTTCTTTTTCAGCATTGTTTTTCATCCAAATTCAAAGAGGTTTCATCATTAATTGCTTCGAGGGTATAATTTTGCTGCATTTTTCTTAGAGGTGCACAGATTGCAATTTCCTTGGCCAATCACCGAATGATGATTTTAATTAAGTCTGACAGGCCGATTTTTTTTTTTTTTTGATTGTTTTAAAACCATAATTGACAGCATACATACATACAGTGGGCTCTTGGCTGGCTCTCCGCTATCGCTAACTTTAGCAGCGCTGGTAACGTTAGCCTTTGAAACTTGCTATGTTCCTGGGGGTGATAAGTGTCTGATTAAGTTAGTTGTGATGAAGGTTTTCAGGGTTGTTCCTCCACACATTATTTAGTCCTTACTGGAGTTACAAATTGCGAGCTTTGTCTTTTTAAGTGTTTTTTTCAATTTTCTGGCGGGATGTTTGTAGCCATGTTAGCTCCTCCTTGGTGGGTACGCCGTATGCGTGTAACCGGCACAAAATCGGCCTATGTGAGGCTGCACGGCCGATCATGTCAAAGTAGGCCTATCGGCGCCGATCGATTGGCCGGTTGGTCAATCGTGCACATCTAACTTTTCTTGATCATTCCAGGGAGAAATTATTGCCAGCATAGATTAAAAAAAAACTGTTATAGTGCAAAATGTCTTCCTCAACAATGAGTAGAATTTGTTACTCTTCATAGATACTAGTTGTGAACATTTCTGGGAATCAAACCAAAAGCTCCAGGCATGTTATCAGTTCAACCTTTACACCATCCTAACCTGGAGTCAGGCG
Source organism: Lophius americanus (assembly GCA_037951165.1). NCBI lineage: Eukaryota > Metazoa > Chordata > Actinopteri > Lophiiformes > Lophiidae > Lophius > Lophius americanus. The sequence goes on from JBBDHG010000014.1 coordinate 19,671,432, forward strand.
CTGTCAACCTGCCAGGCTCAAGGTGGAAATCTGCTCAGCATCACCAGTCTGGCAGAGAACAGGTACATCCGAGGTAGGCATCCTTCAGAAGATACATACCATATACATCAAGTCTTGCATTGTCATACAAGAACCTTCAGCAGTACTACAACGCACCACATTTTCTAAATCAAGTTTTAATGCTCAATCCTTTTAAATCTCTCAGTGATTTGTGAGCATTGATGATTTTGAGTAATAGTTAACCAATAACCTTTTAGATAACTGTATTGAATTAAAATTTGTGACAACACACAAAACATTTTTGTGTTTGCATCATCCCATAGATCGGCTTGCAGTTGTTGGAGCGCGGGTGTGGATTGGGCTGAACCACCTGAAAGATGGGCAGGGGTGGCAGTGGTCTGGTGGAGCACCTCTATCATTGGTCAATTTCACCACAGGTACTGATGGTTTACTCTTAGACCAAGTAAGAGAGCCCTGCGTGGGTTTCGGGAGATTTTAACTGGATATTTTTCGCAATAAATATGATAATACCGAATAAAATCAGGTTTGCAACCTTTTTGTAGAACTGGGTGGCCAGTTAAGCTGAGTATGATATTAGCTAAGAGATATCAGGATTGCTTTTGTGCAAAAAAAGTTACTTTTTGACAGTTATATCTGTACATATTATAAATACTGGCACGTGGCGTTGGAGGGTCTTGCGGCTTGATTGGTACGAATTATTGCAACTGATTAATAAAAAAATTATGTATGTATGTATTATTAATCAAAACATACAGTTTGTTGTAGTTTTAAAAATAACATTGGCCCCACAACTCCAGCAAAGGCTGCAACTAACAAATGTAAAATATGTTATAAATATATAAAATTTTGTTTGATAAAATGTAATGAAAACATTTTGTAGAGAAATTCAGTTTTATTTAAATAACTTTGTCTGCTGGTTTTTGTATTCTGAACAATGATGAAGTAAAGAGAATATCATCAAAACACAAGGCATAAATCCATCTTCCACCTCTGTGCTCCCATCAGCTCTGCCTGCCAGCCCGCTCCAGGTCAACAGACAGTGTGGAGTGTACAACTCAGCCTACGAGGGTCAATGGCAGAGTCTCCCCTGTGAGTCTGCTCTGCCTTACATCTGTAAGAAGACACCGAACAACACGCAGAGGGCTGAGCCACTAGGTGAGAGCGTGTGCACACATGTCACAGGAACACCTGACATGCAGACTGCAGAAATGTCCGAGCCTATGGCAGGGATGAATTATGACTCGGAGCAAAATGTTTGAAAAGACTTTTACAACTCTTGACCTCCACAGCTGCACTGCATCTGGGGAGTGAACTTTTGATCTTTCTCTCTGCGGCGCTGTTGGTGGCTAGATTCCTTAACAATGTGTCTGGAATCTTGTGTTGTGAAATTATATTATTTGGTCTGTGGAGTTGTGACTACTTAACTTCTGGTAATTTTTCTTCCTGTCACAGAGAACTGGCAGTATATCCCTACGGAGTGCTCCGAGGACTGGTGGCCTCATAATGGTTTCTGCTACAGACTGCTGTCCGAAACAGGAAACTGGGAGGAGTCTTCCCGGGCTTGTGGCTCCCATGGGGCAAACCTTATGAGTATCCACTACCTTTCTGAAGTGGAAATGCTGATCAACCTCCTCGCTAACTGTAAGGAGCAACATGCAAACATGCACATATGCAAAGATGTGTATGAAGTTGTAATTGTTATAGATGCTCTAGGGAACATGGCATACTGTTATTGTAAACCCTTGGTTTGTGCAGATTCCGGGGAGAGTATAGCTATATGGATTGGACTTCACAAACAGTCATCATTGCCAGCTGTGGAGTGGTCTGATGGCTCACCAGTAACTCTCACTCTCTGGCACAAGTATCACCCCCCCAACAACGTGACTGATGCACCACTCTGTGCCAAAGTAGACAAAAAGGTGTGAACCCATCTGTTTGTGGTTTTTATGTCAAACTCATAAGCTGACTTCTAACAAGTGACTCAGTCTTTTCATTAACAATACAAACAATTCATCATTGTTTAACCACCTTATAATAATTTTTATTATTATGATATTTTAGTGATTAATTGTTTGGTCTACATTCCCAACACAAGTTTCAAGAACCTAAAGTTTTGTCTGACCAACAGTGTATAAACAATGATGTTCAATAGAAAGGAGACATATTATACAATACGAACAAAAGCCTTATTTCTATTGTTAGAGTCACTGGAATCATCAAACTAATGATGCTGATTAAGTTTCTGTCAATTGATTAATTATTTAATTTTGTTAGCTCTGCCTTTTTTTTATAATGTTAGTATGCATTCATTGGTTGCTTTCCATGAGAGTATAAAATCTCACCCTCTTTTACAGGAAGGTAACTGGCTTTTAACATCATGCGACGAGCGACTGCCTGCTTTGTGTAGAAGGGAGAGCCAGAATCACAGCCGTCACATTGGAACCTGGGACGAGGGTTGTCCAGAGGTAGGACAATTAACGCGCAGGTGCAGGTGCACACATCTAGGCATCTAAGTCAAAAGGATAGGATGAAATACATTGGAACAGTCATAGTTTTGAACATCAGGTTTCAAAAGCTTCTCCAGGACATAACTGACTTCTCACTGCTTTAATTTTAATAATTGTCGATTCTGGATCTTCTTCAGTTTTATTTTTCTATTTTAGTGTGGAGAGTTTTTCCATAGCCTCCCTTTCAAACTGTTTCCGATATCTCCAACAATCTTGCAGAACCATCAAACATATGCTGGAGTGGCGCTTATTGCCATCTTCACATTTTTTTTACCTTTATGCATTTCCATGACAACCACTTATATCTGTTCTTAAGAAGAAAGTGAGATTTTCTCTCTTTTTTGTCTGTCTTTCATTGGCGGGCTTTTGATATTTATTACCAACTGACTGGAAAACAATAGGACTCTTATTTTGAAAGAGCAGTGAACAATGGGAAAACTTCAGAGACAATGAACTTCAGAGACAGACTATAACGCTGACCAGGCTTTACTACCGTCAATGCAAAAAAATATACAAATAAAAAAAATAAAGCGCACATGTTCAAGCTCAACATGTTTGGCTTCCTTTGGCTCCATTTTTTATTTTCACTTCTGTGTTTAAGGTTTATTCATCTTTATATCCGTTGTAAAGCACTGCACTTGCACAAAGTGCTGATGTCATGTAAATACAGTATGGAGATGTATGCCATGATGTGCAAGAAAATATAATTTGTTGACTTGATCAAATTACCTCTTTAAAGCTTAGACCACACTCTTCTAAAGAAAAAAAAAGTTCTGTTTTGTTTCTACTTGAAATTGAAGTCATTTATTTTTAACCTTGTCAGTCAGATTATATGCAGTGCAGTGTTACAATAGCCCCATACAGACGGGGATATAGAGGAGGCAGAGACACATGCCGGCTGCAGCTCTGAGCAACTCTCCCCTTCAGAAGCACAATAAGCTGATTCACTCCACAGTTGACGTATTGTCTGGCATTCATGTTGCTCCTTGCTCCGTTTGCAAGAAGACTCGACTCCTGAGTCATCAGCCTACAAATTTCATACACTGAGTAATTGGGCTTAGAAAGTCCCTATGAGCACAATATTATGGAAATACTCAAGCTTATCTGATGTTTTTACTGCCAGAGATTTAGAAAGCAAAGGTATATTCGTTTATTATAGTTCAGTCTCTTTATTGTCCTGGTTTTACAGTCAGCCAGTGCAAGTATTCATACTATGAAATGTAAACATGAGTATACTTTTACGGATAAATGAAAACACACACGCCAGTATTGGAGAAAGCTTTAAACTTTTCCTCCCTTTAAAATGTAAGTGTAGGTCTCTGGAGCCCAAATTTATGGAGAATAGGGGGTCAAGGGGATATGGAGGGGGGGTGAAAAATAGGTCACACTTGTCAAAACATCCCCACCGTCTTGCTGATAATTACAAACATACACTTTAACACACATAGAATAACCTTCACCTTGTATTAGAAATGGGTTGGTTTTCAAAACACAGCTGTGGCTGAATGAAACCTCACAACTACTAGCATTGGCTGTTGACTTTCATTCAACAAAATGAGCAAGAATTCTAAAATGTTATTTCTTTTATGATATGAGCAGTGCCACTAGAGCACTGTCTGAATGAAAACTGTCAAAATTTGGATTAAGGTTTGTGTCACTCATACCAAATAATTGTTATTAATAAAAAAGTATTTCAAATCCGAGGGAACCTTCAATGTTCCGCACATGATCATTTTAGATGTTTAGTGTTACAGACACACCACGTGTATTTACATTATGGGATGTAATGTGCAACATACATTTGAAAGTAAAGCTGATGGATTTTATTGAATGGATTTGTTGATGTTGGTGTTACAGGGCTGGAAGAGACATGGCCATTCGTGCTACACAGTGACCAGCCATGAAAAGAACTACGATGACGCACTCATGGGTTATTTCTGCGAGGCTCCTCTTATTGTGGAAAACAGGTGTTTAATTAAAAAATATAATTTATTTTGGTTTTTTTTACAAAGCATGCATATCGACTTTACCAGACTTTATACCTACATCAGTCTGCCATAACATTATAACCATTGACAGGTGAAATCAGAATGACATTTATCGTCTTGTTACAGTTGAAAAATGTGAGCAAAGGAACATATTTTCCTCAGAGTTGACATTGTAGACGCAGGAAAAATGGGCAAGAGTAATGTTCTGAGCAACTTTGACAAAAGCAGATAGTGACGGCTAGACGACTGGGTCGGAGCTTCTCCAAACCTGCAGGTCTTATTGGATGCCCCAGTCTGCAGTCCTTAGACCACTCTACCAAAGTAGTCTAAGGAAAGACAACTGAACACTTCACTCCCCCTTCACAAATGTGCATGGGAAGTGAAGGCTAACCCCTGTTGTACGATCTGACATAAGAGCTACTGTAACACTAATTTCTGAAAAAGTTCATGTCAGTGCTGATAGAAAGATGTCAGAACAAAGTTCATCATAGAGCTGTTTTGGTGGCAAAAGGGGATCGCCATAATATAAGTTAGGTCGTTATAAAGTTATGGCTGATTATTGTAAATTAACGACAATACGTACATTTCTTACCAATTTTATATTGCCATGCCTCCTTGAAAACCTGTTGATTTAAGTGACTCTGAAGAGTCATTACTTTGTCCAGAGCCTATATACTTCTACTCATAAATTAACCTTCATAAGTTAGTTGATAATGTTAGTTGGTAAAGTTATGACTTTCAGTCTTAAGATTTATTTTTTTTGAGTTTTCCATGTTCTTTTAATTGATAAAATAATATGATAAAATGAAAATAATATGATAAAATGATATGCATATATGTCATTTACTGATGTGCTTGTTCTATAATTTCTCTTGTTTCTCTCTACTGTATTAATCTACTGCTGGTAGGTTTGAGCAGGCATTCGTCAACAGTTTGCTGAGTGAGCATGGAGCCACTGAAGGCATGTATTACTGGATAGGCCTTGTGGACCTAAACAAGAATGGAGAGTACCACTGGCTTTCTCACAATGGCTCATCTTTGCCTCTTACCTTCAGTAACTGGAACAAACACCAGCCAGGTAGCCAGCTGTTGTGTATTTTTGTCAACTAATTATAAGTGAGTTTACTGTGATTGTGTTTCACTGGGAATTTGTTGTAGTCTTAACTTCTTAACAATTTTTTTCACTCTCCTCATTTCTGACCCTGAACAGGATAAGCGGTTATGGTTAATGAATAAATAATGAATTAATCATTCTCAAACCAATTCTATCTTTTCATTTTCATTTCCTTAGTCAGTGCTGGTGGCTGTGTCGCTATATCCGGTGGCCCTGCTTTGGGTCACTGGGAGGTGAAAGATTGCAAGTCCCATAAAGCCTTTGCATTGTGCAAGCAGAGCATCAGCAGTTACCACGATGTTCTGCTAACGGAGCACCACTTTGATGCCGACGCCCCCTGTCCTCCAGGATGGGAATCACGCACTGGACTGTTCTATTGTTATAAGGTACTGTGGTCCACACCTCCTCTCTGTGCCTGTGCTTTGTCCTGAATCTTATTATTAAGTATTTAATTAATTTATTATTAAATTCCAACTTCCATCCTCCCTTCTTTTATTGAAGTATGTCATCCTGTTTGTTAATACGTCAAACATAAGTCAAGTGGTCATTGTTTGACCCAGACAGTAATACACAAGTTTTACTAATCTCTTATTTGAAAAAATGATATTTTTTTTTGGATTAGGATTTTAATCTCTCAGGTGTTTGAGTAAGGTTACTTTACTTTATTCAATTGATTGAGTTTTGGTCTATAAAAACAAACAGAGATTGTTATGTGTCGTTAGCTTCTCTGAACTCGGACAAGGTAAAAAAAATTTATAAAGAAGTTTTTTCTCATTTTATAATATTTTTTTAATAAAACTCATATAAATAAAACAATTATTTGACTAACAACAATTTAAAAAGAATAATTATTTGGAAAATAATTAAAAAGATAAATATAGAAAAACTTAATATAAAAAAAAGTTGAATTTAGCAAACATATGATAAAAAGATATTAATAATACATGGGATACATCTGTAAATATCAGCCTTAATGAAAGTGTTGTTGTCAAGTTAGCTGTCTTTTGACAGTAAATTTTATTCATGCAGGTGTTCCATGATGAGAAAGTCCTGATGAAACGTTCCTGGGTAGAAGCAGATTTTTTCTGCCAGGCCCTCGGGACTAACTTGGCCAGTTTCTACCACTATGAGGAGCAGGTGTTTGTGAAACGTCTACTCGGCGCCATGTTTGAAGGGTTGGTGCAGCCCTTTGTGTGGTTTGAGGTTTTATTGCATTGATTAGTGATTACAGAATTTTGGTATTTACTTTTGAAGAAAAAAATCTAAATGCTATCGTTGATGATGATGAATGTGCCACAGTGATAAATCATTTAGTTTAGATGGAATGATGATTTAACACTGTTAGACGATAGAAAGCTGTCAAATCTCAGACATTAGGCACTTTAGTCATGGCAAATTGCAAAAGGGAAGGACAATGCATTGTGGGCCTTTCAACATTTCAACACATCACAATCTTAACGCCTTGAGTAATCCTGACGATAGACCGACAGACCCGAAATCAGTGCCAGCAAAAATGTCCAATGTAAAAAAATCTAAAATGTATAATTCAAACAATAAATTAATTCTAGTAAGATTTTTAAAAGCAAATAATGATTTAAGTAGCCTGAGCTCCTCAGGCAGATTCCAGATGCTGTGACTGCAAAGGTAATAATTCCTCCAGTCTGCGATCAAGAAACAGGAAGATCAGGCTTGTTCGTGCCGGATGGCCTCAGGTTGCACACAGATCAGTAACTTGTAAGCAGTTATTAAATGTTGTCTGGAGCCTGTCCATGGAAAACGGTGACGCAGAGATCTTTAAAACTGCAAACTTCATGAATCTTGATACTCTTCCTTTTTCTCACAGGCTTGATGAGTACAGCAATTACACCTTGTAACACCTGTTACAAGATGTTGCATGGCTCTTTTTTTCTAAGATTATTTGATCCCCGAATATATTAAGATAAATTCACAAACCATTTGTATACACAATATGTTATTGCCCGTTAAATTATAAACTTTCCTGTCATTATCCATATTGCAGTGAGAGTCATGATATGATAAAAAAATTAATTCTCACATTATCTGGTCTATAACTCAATAAGACACCAACATAAATTAGAAAGAATTATAACTAAAAAAAAAAGCGTCCTTCTCTGTGTGCCGGTGAAGTCAGGGATGGAACGTTTGAAAAACTCTTGTTTTATTGGCTCTGCTCCTCTGTTTAGAGCAGAGGGTCGCTGGTTTTGGGTGGGTCTAAATAAGAGAGACCCTGAAGATCCAGGAGCTTGGGAGTGGTCTGATGGTACTCCTGTAAGTACACAGACAGATTCACAAAGCATCCACGTGCCGCGTTGCCACCAGGTAAAAACTCAAAGGGTTGGGTCCCTGTGTGTTTTGTCCCCTGTGTCGGTTTTCATGTAGGTGGTGACGTCCTTCATGGAGGACAAGAACGAGGAGGATGACCGAAGGGACTGTGCAGTGTACAGTGACCTGACTAATACTCTCATGCCACAGCGCTGTGACACCAAACACGAGTGGATCTGCAAGGTTGCCAGAGGTGAACCGCGTCATACTTCTACTCTTCACACCATCGTACTGAATATGCAGACATGAGTGCTGGATAATTTACTGAACTGTAAACGATGTTGCAGGTGTTGAGCTGACAAAACCCTACTGGTACATGGAGCGTAAGTAGCATTGTTATTTACCTCCTGACTTCTTTCTTACACAGGCCTTATATTCACTCATGCTGTTATAAATTGCTGGTGTAGATAAAATATAGATGATTCACTTGATATTTTATGTCTTTCTACTTTTTTACTTTAAATGTATGCATTGTTATTTGTATTTCTGGGCCAGTCGTAATCTCAGTAAGACTTTCTTAGTTAAATAAATGAAAAACTTTCAGTTTTTTTTAATAACAAGCCAGGCAGCACATAGCCTCACCCTCGGCATTTGGTAGCTTAGGCTTTATGGCAACATCGAATGTGCCCGACACCAATTGTGAGAACACTTTAACAAAATGCAACGGGTAAGCACCAGATTTATTTTTACTCCCTAGGATAGAATGTCTGAACCACAGTAAGAAGCAGCAGAGAAAGGCATGAGACTTTTACAAATCATTGTTTTTCAGAGAACCAGTTTCACGCGGAATAGTTACTGGTACACTGTCCTCCTGTCTCCCACGCAGAGAGCGAGCCCTGGGTGTTTTACCGTGGAGCTGAATACCTCCTGGCGAAGCAGCCTTTTGACTGGGACTCTGTCTCTTTGGCCTGCCAGATGATGGGAGCCTACCTGCTTTCCATTCACTCCAGAGAGGAGCTGCACTTCATCAAAGAGCGCTTGCAGCGGGTCTGTTACTGACACCACTAACACAAAACCCTTATTCCAAAAACTTTAGACTGTTAATAAATACAAAGATACTGCAATCACCGGCAATTTAATTATATTAACCTGAAATTGTTTTATAAAACCATTCCTGAGTTTATTATTATTTAAAGTAGAATAATTTATACAGTAATGCGTTTCACAAAGTGCTAAATCAATCAGTCAAATTTTTTTTCGTATACCTCCAATTCACAACAAATATTGTCAAGGTATTTTCCAAAAAGAGCAGATCTAAATTGAACTCTTAATTCATTATCGTACAGAGAACCAGCAAATTCCTCTATGAGCAGGCACTTTGCAACAGTGGCTAGAAAAAAACCTGCCTTTTTAAAGGGCAGATCCAAGACTCAGGTTGGACAGCGTACTGTCATGACCGGTTGGGTTGGAGGAGAGAAAGAGAGGGAGAGGCTGAAGGAGTGTCAGAGAGGGGGAGAGAAAGAGTGAGGGGACAAAGGCGGGGGAAGTTAGGAGGGGACACATACATGCAAAGAAACAATAATGATATCAGCTATAGTAATCCACTTCCTTCCATCTCTCCAGAATCGTGCCACGGCGGCAGCAGGGATCGCAGGATGTTAATAATAATTGTAATTGTCTGACAACATTTAGCATGGCCTGTGGGAAAATACTATAATAATGATTATGATAATAATAATAATGATAGAAATAATAATCATCATATTTTAATCAACGCACATCAAGCAGGTCCACATCAGCAGATACAGCCACTTTTCACGTGACCCTTTAGGCAGAAAAACCACAAAGTCAAATTAGTAACATGCATTAATCCAGAAACATGCATTAATCCAAAAATATACATTAATCCAGTAACATGCATTAAAGTGAGAGGTATGTATACAAAGGCGAAGAGAGAGAGCAAGAGAGAGAAGCTCAGTGCATCATGGGAGATCCCCTAGCAGTATAAACCTATAGCAACATTAATAAGAGCTAGCTTAGGCCAGCCATCATAAAGGAAGGTTTTAAGCCTACTCGTAAATGTAGAGAGGATCCCCTAATTCTCCTAACATCCATGATAAGCAAACAGTGTCAGCACAAGTAACACACTGATTCATCATAAAAACTCAACTGTTTTTATGTACTTGCTGACAAGCAGGGATCTGCCTTATGTGTGGAAACTTTCATGCTCAAGTGCACACACACCGTAAAAGAGCAGTAAAAGGCCTTTTTGATGCAGCAGACAGGTGGGTTTCAACAAAGGAGTCTTTAGTGGTGTTGAAGCTTGTGAGGGAATAAATGGAACAAATAAATGTTATTATAAATATAAAGAGTAGAAGCACCAGAGAGGGAGAGCACCTACCGATGCAGGACATCTTCTGTATGATTAAGAGGTTATATGAAGATGAAGAGGTCTTTTTCATCTCTAGTCCTGTCACTGTGTCTCCTCAGCTGTCTCTGGGCCCAACGGACTGGTGGATTGGCTTATCTATTGGGCAGCCCGGTGAAGAGATCAGGTATATACTTCAATGTGTTATGGAGTTAAAAAGCAGTTGGTGATTTGTTCCACATCTCGAGCAAAGAAAGCCCGTTTCACAAAGGTTCCGCTCGGATACCAATTGCAAATAGTGGCAGCAAATAAAGATAACTATTAGTGAGCTTTTCTGAGCTTTCACATGCTCATGCGGTTGTTTACATTGTTTTGTCTGTAAAATAAGTAGAAAATACCGTGTTGCAAATCATACCTTGCATGTTCAACATTAAGTTTGTGTGCCTCAGGGGAAGGGTGTCACAAAAGCAAATTATAACAAATCGATCAAACAGATTTGAGCTAAATACATGCAAAAACAAGACAGAAGGGAACAAAACTTTCCCACAGCATTTCAGCTTCCATTTTATCATTGCTCTCAAAAGCAACAATCCCATGATGGTTTGAGTCTCATAATATAACTCACTGAATCTGGAACGATATTTTAAAAAAGTATTTCATAATTGCCGATTGTATTCATGACATTTAAATGAATCAGCCCAGTTTCAGTTCCAGTTTAATTTTAGTTCAAGTCTGCATCTGTATTAATTGTCTCACAGTAGTGAATTTTCAGTGAGCCCTATAATTTTAAACATTCTAGATCACCAGATCCAGATTATTACTTGGATCCAGATCAGACTTTGTTGTGTGGTAGATCTTTGTCTGGGAACTTTTTGTTTTATTTGTAGTAATAATAGCATTATTTGGAACCTATACTGACAGATTCTTTAGATAATGATGATAACCAGCCAGGAGCATTCTTTAAATGTATTTGTGTGTTTGTTTGCAGTTGGAGTGACAAGACAGAGGTAGAGTTTCAGAACTGGGCAGAGGTGAGGGCCAGAGGAGGCCCAAGGAACAAGAGAGTTTGTGTCACCATGTCCTCTTCTTCAGGTAAACACATGTACATGCATAAATGTGCAATACATTTACACTTACACATGCCAGAATGTGTGGACATTTTCCTGGTACATTGCAGGGAAGTGGTTCACGGGTCCATGCAGTGACCTCCACGGTTATGTTTGCAAGAGAAAGACTGTGTCTGTGGTGGAGACTCCCAGGGAGCCACACTACATTGGAGGATGTCCAGAGAACTGGCTGTACTTTGGACATAAGGTTAAAAGTCACACTTGGACACACATTTGCACTGACTCACTCATGCATGTTAGTAATACTAGCAAAATAATGAAATCTTGAAGAATATTTAATATTTTTTGGTTTCAAGAGAAAACCACAACAAAGAAAGTAAAGCACTAGCTTCAACTGTCAGCAATGCAGTTGCCACTTACAGATAATTAGTATGCATTAATAAATAAATGTTCAGGAATAAACCCTTAGAGATATGCAGACAGATCAATGGAATCTTACCCACCATGCTCAAAAAAAAAACTTTAGTATATCATAACTTTCATGAATGTGAACAAACCTGTTACCGTTGGAAATGTATCAATATTGTATTTAGTACCGTTTCCCTTTTAAATGATTTATTTCTAATATTATTGATAGGGAAATGAAAACAATACCTTTGCCCTGCTTATTTCTGAAAGCTTTCCTTATGTTATGTCTTGTGTCATTCAGTCTGAAGGACACAAGATAGTCTGAACTGGTAGATTGGCCCTGACATTGTAAGCATATAATGATGCTGCTGGATCTGAATGGGGATATTCCCTCTGTTATAAAACTCTGTTATGGGGATCCCCTCTGTTATAAAAGATCTATCTGTAATTAACCCATATATTTATTCATTTTATAAGACAACTCAAACTCCTCAAGTTAACTCCTTATCTTCAAACGATCAGAAGACAAGATTTTTCCTCATCGATTATTTTACAATCATAACCTGTTTTAGCTTTTATTTTCACAAAGGTCAAAATGCGATGATATCACACAATATAGCATCCATAGGCAATATATAGATGTTCAGTAAATGGATAATTACACATTATAATCAAGTTTCAAGCTAATACATACAATTAATAGTGTATAAATCAACAATGTTAACTCCTTCTGTGGGCCCCCATACACAGCTGTCTAACCAGATATATGTATATATATGATATGATATACAGTAAAACAGATTTTATATATATAATATAGAGGTATACTTACCAAGTACAAAGACTAATATTTCCAAAATTATTCTCATCATTTCCAAAAATGCCTTGTTTGTGATTGATTGAATGATTGTTGCTGAAGCATCACTTCTTCGCCGTCACTTTACAAGAGACCTCAGACTATAGGTTGAAAGTGCCGATTATGATATCTGCTTCTCTGTGTCTGATGACTGAATTCACAGAAAAACAATTCCATCATTGGAGATGTGGGCTTGTTTATGTTGTCTTTAGAATGTCACAGCTGTGAAAAAATCAATAAATAACAAACAAAAAAAGATAACTTTATGCAACCTATTCCTTTCTTTATTCACTGTCGAGCTCAATTGTTAGACAACTCACTGAAAGTCAAAAGAGTATTCATGTACCCACCACTGTCATTCAGATCCAGGCCAAAATATAATGGGCTGCTCGTAGTTCATTCTACAGTCTAAGGTTGAAGAAACTAGGCCAGTAGTTTGAAAGCCATTAGTTGCAATGCTTCTCACTTTCTAAATCCAAAATAAGGTGTTCATAAATGTCAGGTTTTATTCTTTGATTGGTATACTTTTATTGCTGTAATGTTGAAAATACTTCAAAGGTTTCAACCCCTTCACCCTCCACAATTCAGCTGTACGACTTCAAACCCAATATCCTCTTGGACTAAGCAGGATGTTTGTGTTTGTCCCCTCTGAGGACACTCATGCAAGTCAACCGTTCTCGTCCTGAACGTACGTCAATAAATCTTCTCAAATCTTTTATTATTTGTTGCAAAGAGTAATTTTTTCTCAGTATCTCAGAGTTCACCAGTCGCTCTTTGTAGCTCATGTTAGACACCTTAAAACATTTTTCACTCAGATTTTTAGAAGAAGCAGATATGTAGTGTTAAAATATAAATATAACATCAGCTCTGTTTCACAAGCAACATGAAATGATGACCTCTTCTGTTCATCTAAAAGGATTACATGTTAGAACCTTATGACCTTTAATTCGGATCTCTTCAAACATGAGTCCTGGTTGTGATTGGGAAATGAAAATTTGCAAATAAAAATTTGATATTCATGTTTTTGTTTGTGTTTGTGTGCGTGTGTGTGTCTGTGTATATTGCCAGTGTCTCATGCTTCACCTACCTGGCAGCCCAAAGGAAGGAAAGAGTTGGAACGATGCCCAGTCCATCTGCTCCTCATTCGAAGGCTCCCTTGTCACTATAGAAGATGAGATTGAACAAGGTAGATGCAAAATAAACACGACAGCTGACCGAAGAATGACTTCTTGTAACCTCATATATCATCAGACAAGACCACTCAGGTTTTGTACTCCTCACTTGCTCTGTTATTAGGCACGTCTTAAAGGAAAAGTTTTAAATTCCGACATTTTTGTTTTTATTTTTCTGTGAACCTGCCATTACTTCTTCAGCATACATCACCATGTTGCTCCAGGGAAGCTCTGTGGGAGTGTGGATTGGTCTACAGAATGAGGACACCATAAAATGGATAAATGGGAAACAAGTCAGCTACACAAACTGGTCTCCAATTGAACCCAAGAGCTATCTCACTGTAAGTCTCTGTGAATACTTCAGTTTGACCCACACTGCTTGCTCCTACTGATTGATCCCCTTGGGCATTTCATGTAGGGCATAAAAAAAAGTAAACAAACCAGCAAACACGAAGCTAGATGCCGCACAACTCTATTGCTAACAAAGTAAAATAATCACAATTTCCCACGTAATATGGATTTAAATGGATTGTGTGTATTTGGGTGTGTTGATATGTACTTTATGAACCCCCTCAGGAAGATGAGTGGCTCAGTGGATTTGCTGATGAGCCACTGTGCACTGTTCTTTCCAACAACCACAACTTCCACCTGACGGGGAAGTGGTACGATGAGAAATGCAGTGAGAGTGGTTATGGCTTTGTTTGTCAAAAACCTCAAGGTAATATTCCCACAGTCTCTTTATCCATGGTTCTATTCTGTTATTTAGGGAAGACTAATTTGCAGAAAAGATAGGAGTGTGTGTGAGACATTATTCAGCATAGGAAAGGAAGAGAAATCTGACAGTAATGGAGAAAGATGGAAGAGGAATCTTTTGTGCTGACCGGTGTTTCATCCTCAAAGTTGGATTTTGGCCCACAAATAAAGATGAAAAAAAAAATAAAAAATTACACATATAAATGTAGACATTAATGCAACACATATGAATCTAAAAAGAGGGTAAAAAGTGATACCTGTGAAAATCCTGTGTTTGCTGATTCTCACATGGCTGCACTCACTTGTAAGTAACCTGTGATGGTGCATTTCTATTGGCATTTTCGATCACACCAAATACACCCATGCCACACGGCTTTTTTTTATTTCTTTCACCAAATCAACCACACAAAATTATTATTAAGACTAAACTGGACAATCCAGAGTGGTGGTGGTTAAACACACCTAGCCCACTTCTCGGCTGTTTGAGTTGACCTCGTGTTGGATAATTAGCAGTAAAAAAACACATGAACATGTAACGGAATTCACTGCTTCATAATAAACCCGATAAACCTTTGAAAAACAATCGTGAAATTGCTTAGAATAACCCTCCATGGGTCCATTATATTGTCCATGTTAATTGCAATTCTGGTTCAAAAGTTCAATTTTCATGAAAAGGCACCTCTCCAGAACATAGGACATGGGTTCATGAAAAATATTGAACATTTATGAGCTGCACCCTGGAGACCATGATCCTCATGAGACGAATCCTACTCGCAAAATAAGCCAAAGTCCAAATTGTAACCACCAGAACAAAACATAAAAAAAAGAAAATAGTCCCAAATAGCACACAACTGCACCGATTGTTTTGTTTATTTATTTTCTTTATTTAACCTTTTTTACTAGGAAAATCCCATTGAAATTAAAAATGTCAATATCAGCAAAAAAGAAGGGATCTATATATTTTCACAATGATTTCATCCATTAATCCCAATGATAGAATGATAATTTGATTCATAGATTTCATAGATTTAGTGAATTGCTTGGAATGATCTTTCTGAACCAGCCTACCAGTATCCTACGGTCTTCTCACTCTGCTCTTTTTTTCCTTGTTTTTCTTGTTATAGATACATCCAAGCCTCCCACCCACTCCTATCACCCGCTTCTCCCTCACAATATTGAGTACAGGAGCCGCAGCTACAAGGTTGTGTCTGGCAACATGAGCTGGTATGATGCGATGCATATGTGCACAGAGACTGATTCTGACCTGGTGAGCGTTACAGATGCCTACCACCAGGCTTTCCTTACTGTCCTTGTCAACAGATTGGCAGCCCCCCACTGGATTGGATTGTACAGTCAAGACGTACGTATACTCCATGCAATTTGTACTTTATACCTCTGTCTACTTCAACCTGGAGTACACTGATCGGATTTAATCTGTAAGCCATAACATTATGCCAGTGACAGGTGATGTAAATAACATTAATATCACCTCAATGAAACCGGTCAGTAGAGCAGGATACATAAGGCACTACGTGAATATTTTATACTCAATGTTTATGTGTTTGAATCAGGAGAAAGGGGGCTTAAGGACTTGGGAACCAGCGACGGGGTCACTGATGCACATGGGGAGCGAAGACTAGCCCATGTTGTCAGACCCCACTGCAGAGCTACTGTTACTCAGATTTTTGTAAAGGTTAACACAGGTTATGTTAAACAGATAACAGAATACACAGGGCATTGCAGAGCTTTTTACCACCAAAAAGGGAGCCTACACAATGTTTGGTTAATGGTTTTAATGTTATGGCTCATCATTACAATTTGAGTCATTTAGTTTGTTTTACACATATGTACAATAAGTGTTATTTAAAGTTGTCTCACATGCCTGGCCTTCTACTCACGTAAGGGTATTTTATCCATAGGCAGGCTTTCCAAGCTGATAGTACAAGAGTTCCATATTTGGATTCAAGTCTTGCTAAGTCCCTTTGTAAAGTCTTAGTGATGGACAGGAATGAGCACAGGACACACCGATAGTCACTGTGCCTCTATTTTCCTTCTGTCTCATGCTGTCAAGTAGCTTAATACGGTGAATACTAACAAATACCTCCAGTCATCTTGTCATACTTGACTATCCATTTTGACCACATTGTCCCATATTGCTTCATCATTATACCATGGAATATTGTGTAAGGTTGAGTTTTACGTTTTCGTATTCTTTTAAATGAAAACAATCATAAGATACTGTATCTCGGCACAGTTGATCTAGAACTATTCGTTTTTCGATTGATTTGGTGTGAAGATTTCCTGACAAACACAATGGTGACTCTGCTTGCCTTATAGAATGGCATCAACTATCACTGGTCAGATGGCAGTGACACAGTGTACACACACTGGGATGCAACTGATGACGATGAAGACATTGTGACGGGAGACTGCGTATATATGGATGTGAGCGGAGGCTGGCGGAGGGCTGACTGCGAGAGTCTGCTACCAGGAGCCCTGTGCCATGTTCCCCCACCAAGTCGGTGCTACTTTATTAAAAAGGCCTCAGAGTCTTTGACACTACATCTCCACAGATGTTTCCATTGCTCATAATGCGTGGAACTACTCTGCTCTCTTACAGGTAGTAAACCGTTTATCTCCTATGACGTCACCTGTCCCTCCTCATGGGTGAAGTTTGGACAGGGTTGTTACAATTTTGAGCCTATGGTGCATCAACTTACATTTAACGAGGCAAGAGAACACTGCATGCAGAAAGGTAGGGATTTTATTAGGTCTTTTATTACGTATACCATATTTTGTGTAATTTCTGCAACCCTTATTCTAGATGACGTAACAACTTCAGTAGTCTAATCTAGACTAGTGAAGTCATTTGCATACACAAAATCAAAAATATGTTTTTAAAATTTTGGGAAATATGCTTATTCACTTCCTCTTGTCTGCACAGTATGTAATAAAAACGTTATATTAATGACTATTATTTTTAAAATATTGTTAAGATTGGCTTAGCATAAAGACTGGAAGAGGGGGATGCTATGATCCTGGCTTTGTCCAAATTAAATAATATCCACCTGCGATCACCTCTAACCTCTAACGCTCACATAACACATTTTTCTGATTCATTAAATCTGTACAAAAACTGAAGTTACAGCTAAGTAATGGCTTACTAGTCTTCTATGTTGTCTGGTAATTTTTCAGTGAAGGGTTAGTCAGCTTTTGCCCTGTTTTCTGTCTCTATGTTATGCTAAGCTAACATTCTTCATGCTGTCTTATCATATTTACTGTAACAACACAAAGATGGTATCAAAGATCTACATTATGTCTTGGTACGTCAAACTATTCCCTATGGCCATCAACTATGGCTGTGGTTTACTGTGTTACTTTCACTTCCCAGTCAACACCTCAGATGTCCTGACCATTGAGAGTGAGCAAGAGAATCGTTTTGTTCTGGAGCAGCTGTGGTCGTCAGGATTCCTTCATAATACTGTGTGGTTGGGGATGAACTTCAACATTGACAGTAAGCATCTATCACTTTGATCACATACTCAAAGTCAGTTGAAATCAATTTTCATTGTATAGTATGTCCATGATTTCAGCTGATTCCATGGCCTGGGTGGACGGCTCACCTATAGACTACACCAATTGGCCCAGCAACGCCCCAGAATCCAAGCTGCTGACTGCAGATTCATGTGTTACCACCAGGGCAGTCGATGGTGTGTGGCATCTGTCAGAGTGCACTGTGCGGAACGGCTTCATCTGCAAGACCATCTCAAGTAAGTTGGATCCTGGATCTTGGTGTGGACCTCTTGGATGTCTTTGCTCTATACTGACCTCATGTTGGTCCCTCTTTAACTGTGGGTCCCCACAATATATATACCTTCCACCCAAGTAACGTGACATGGGGTTGAAGTAACAGTATGTTATGCAAAATAAAAAATATTAGCACTACTTCCTGCGTAGATAAAACTATGTGGAGTATAAACATCAGTTAAGAGTTGAAAAGGCTCTATTTGGATCGATTTGGTTTCAGCCCTGCGGCAAAGGTTTTTTTGCCGCAGCCCTGAAAATACAAAATTTTCAACCAGGAGTGATCACTCTGCAAAGTTCCATTATCCATTGCCCCCATAAAGGCACTTCATTTATAGGAATAATAATGTAGAAGAGGTGCTTTGGTGGTTTTCCTTTTTGAGTATGTTGACCCGGCTCATGGAGGGCATGTCTATGCTAGATAGAAAAATCAGTAAAAGGTTTTCACATTGATTATTTTGTTAATTGTAGATGCATCATCTCATTTCATAGCCATGATTTGTCAACTCATAACGCTTGTGTATATTCTCTTCATACCATATGGTCTAAATACTCAGGATCATTGAGTACTGAGGTCAGGAGCAGAGTTCAGGACCCAAATGCAGACATAAAATAGAGGCATAGGAGCTGCAATTAGATGATTTTAAAAAAAATCACAAAAGCCAAAGTCTGTAAGCAAACAGGGGTCAAAACCATATGAGGAGTCCAATGATGCAAACAATGAAAATCCACTAGGAATATACTCTCTAGGAGACACAAGGGCAAGCCCTGGCTGGAAAGGAATGGTGAGCAGAAACTATCAACTTTGGAAGCAAGACAATTGAGACACAGCTAGAGAGAGAACACAGGTGTACGTGATTGATACTCACAAAGGAGGACAGGAGAAGACAGACACAGGGAGGGAGAAGGAGGTTAAGTGAAAACACACAAAGACTACACACAGACAGGGGAGATAACAAATAAAGAACAAAACTAAAGAAGGAATGAAAGGGTTAAAGAGATATCAAAGAAACGATACAGCAATGGTAAATCTAACAGAAACAACATGGATAACACTTCCAAAATATAAACAGGAGACACGGTGCAGTAAGCAGAAAAATAACTTTCAAAAACAAAACTAGACACCCAAAAGAGAATAACCAAGAAATAACTATAAGAAATGAAATGATTGAACACAGTCATGACAGGGATGAACAAATGACCAAAATTACACTGAATATCTTGTTTCTTTTGCAGATATAAATACTGAAGTGGAAGTGGAGCCACTAAATGGTAAATATAACTCTATTTGAAATGATTATTCTTATAAGTATTACAAGCATGAAAGCATTGGCTCAAATTGTGAGGTTGGGTTATAATTAATGAAGTAATTATGGTGTCTATTCCAGGTTTACATCATGGTGTCATCCCTGCAGCAGTGTTGGTGGCTGTACTGGTCTTTGCCCTATTGGCAGGTGCAATGTGGTTTGTGTACAAGAGGAATATTTCACATTTTCAGGGCCTTCCCACACTTGGCAGTGCTTATTACAGACAATCCAGCTCACAGGCTACTGAGTCTGATGGAAATGTGCTGATCACAGACCTGGATGGTCACTCAGGAGAATAGTGCCTATTGATACCTTTTATTTTGTTTATGGTCGCTGTTGTTCTCTCCATTCTCTGTTGTTAGATTCTCACCTTTTCACCATCAGGAATGGTTGACACTGTAAAGCTGTGACGCTGACTCCTCAGGACGGTGGTTGAGATGGTGAAGGCAAACATGTCTTTTTTTAGTTTGTGTTCGAAAGATTCGATCCCTCTTACCAAAATGAAGTGGATAAAAAAACGATACAGTGATAGGTGTTTTGTGGATTTCATTCAGATTTCAGGAGGTGTTGGAGCGGAACAAATGGTTCCGAAAATTTGGCAGTATTACTTTTGTATCTTTATTGTATTTTTTTTTAAGTATGCTTGTTGTTTATTGAAGCCAGAGTTTTTGTATGTGATGAACTAACAGAAAACGTGTAAAGCTATTACTGATTGTTCAATTTTGGCCGATAATTATTAAATGTATTTTGCACAACTTCCTGGTATTTGTATGTTAATAATTTTAAATTAGGCATAATTGTTTTTATGGATTACTGTGTATAATAATATATGAATCAAAGGAATAGAGAAAATCCCTAAATTCTTACTATCAATTACTTTTAAAAATTTCTCCGTTGTTTTCTACTCACACATCCTCATCATAAAATTACTTGTAATCAATATATATATACGCACTTGTATATTTTTCTTCGCAGCAATAGTCCTTTGCCATTTTTAATTGAGTCAATCATTCATTGACAGGGAAGAAATATAAAGCGTAGAACACTGAGGAGGGACATAAAGCTGATGTTTTATGGTGTGTGTGTGTGGGGGTCATATTTTTATCTATTCCTATAAACATTGTTTTGGTATTTCATTATATGTGTTGTTTTATTACCTCCAAAGACGTAATACTTTTCCCAGCGATGGATTATATGTTTAGCAGCATTATATAAAAAAAACTACTTGATGGACTTTAATGAAACTTGGTTGGAGACTTGATCACGTGACGGAGAAGATATCCCATTACATTTTGAGCCGATCCTGGTTAATACGTAGAGTGAGAAGTTTCCCCCTTTCTCCAAACATTGAAAATGGGTCTTTTGAAACATTTTTACAATGATACATTTATGCTTGTTGGATTACCATTAAAATGGGTAGAAGGGGGTGGCATGTGCCACAGACAAAATGAGATGGATCCATGTGGCACTTCCCTTGCAATTTCAGAATTGGTCTTCTATCAGCAGTTTTGTTAATTTCGTTGACTTTTATTGATGTTTTTTTTTAGATGAAAATAGTGGTAGAGTAGGACACTTACCAAAGTGGCTTCGTCATACTTTTCACTTCACAATAACAGAACCATGAATGCAGAAAGACATTTTAACAAAATACGATCTAAGCGGTGTGACATAGTGAACCCACTTTTCACGTTGCTGTATGAAAAAGTTGTCTCATGTTGGAATTTTATTGTATTCAATTTAATTTTAAAAGGACTGCTAGGCTTTTCGTGGAAACATAGCAACTGCGTTTGCATTTATTTCCCCCTTGAGGACATACACTTCTAAGTGTTCGAGAGCCGTTTGTTACCTTTATTTAGAAGGTCTAACCGGAAGTCCCTCGCGCTGTAATGAGCTGCACTGAGTAGTACAAGTGGGAGAGCTCCGCTGACAGCACACACAACTGGTTTATGTTAGTAATCGCTTCACTTTATGGTTGTAGTTGGCTTATTTACCGGTCCAGGCCGAACACTCCAACAGGGCTGGTTCTTTATGAAAAACACAGAAACTCGTCACCGCCACCATGCTGAAGATATCCGGAGCCGCACTTTGCCTTTGTTTGTTGACTGTTTTGTTGGGAACTTGCTCGCCGGCAAACTACCCTAGTTTAGGTAAGAACCTACGCCAAACTCTTATTCTTTGCTTTCGATTCCTTCATGTTTTCAGCGCAGATTGAGGCGTTTCTGCCATTCATGCTGTACTCATCGGGATAAGACGTACGTCCGCTGGGCATGAAAACAAAGACAATAGCCCTGAACGTGATTGATTATAACAACTAGATAAAGAGTCAAAACCAAATTTAGTTCACTTATTATCGTTTGAGATGTTCCCCATCCCCGAGTGACGATGATGCCACATTAGACACTGACAGATCAAAAAACTGCAAACTCATCCATCTCCTTCGCCCTGTGCCTGTCATGTATTCGATCTCTAATGAACTCTCATGTTATGCAGCCGGACCAGTGTTTGTTTCCTGTACATGTAGGCTACCTAACAGTGACTCAGTGGCTCTACACCACTACACAGTACATGTTTAAGGGGTTTTTCTGCTCTAGGAATTTTACCAGCAAGATTTATTTGTTTCAGATATTTCTGTAATCAACCTTTAATATATATCTATATATATATATATATAGATATATATTATAATAATCATCATCATCCTTTGGAGTAGGCTATAAAAAAGGCTATACTGAAGAGTTTATTACACGGGTAAAGGCAGCTCTAGCCGCCCTTGGTTGGACCATCTAACCACAAGGCATTTATTCTCAGTGATAGATTTTGTTGAAATTTTGCCAACAATGGCCTAAGCATGTGTGACTATTCCTCAAACTGTTGTTTTCTGCGTTTCTCACCACAGATACAGATGCTTTCACCATACAGCACACAAGCACGGGGATGTGCCTTGGTACAACTTTGGCAGGCGTTGTACCATCGTTTCATCGTTTGAACCTCACTTCCTGTGACCCAAACGATGTGGCCCAGCTGTGGAAGTGGGGTTCAGGTCACCGTCTCTTTCAAGTGGCCACGTCATTATGCTTGGCGTTACATGTCCACTCCAAGACATTGTCCCTGGAAGACTGTGGCTCTGACCTCCTGGTCTGGCGCTGTCTAGATGGAGTAGTTTACACATTTTATCACATGGGTTTGTTTGTCGTTGATGGCAAGGTTTACGCCAAAGGGGAAACCAATGATACTTGGCAAAGAGGGGGGTCCCAGGACGACATCTGCCAGAGTTCATACCGCGGTGAGTTTGACTTTTTCCTTATTATATCCGAGATCAAATGCCTTCATGCCTGTAAATTTAAGCACTACAGAAAGAACTCCAAGCACTCCATTATGGGCTCTGATGACATCATTGCTTGAGGAAATTAGAAGTCAGGAAATGAGAGTCATGTTAAATGAAATTTTCTGTTGACTGTGATACATTAAATTGCATCAGAGAATCCATTTCCTGAATTGAAAATGAATTTTCTCCTATCCTGTGATACATCCCAGCCTGTTTTGACGCGTTTTTCTGTCGTGAAAAACAGGTTCTGGTGCATTTTTTTAACAGGGACAGTCTGATGTGCTATCTTCATTTCCATAATTTATTTCCAATTCATGCAAGATGAGCGGTGTGTTGTTTCGAGTTTCAGTTTTTAAAATAGATGTTTTAAATGAATACCTTTTTAAAAGCAACATGCTATAAGAACATTTCAAATTTGAATGAGGCCTTATGAATGCTTTATGAATGTGGACATGCAGCCCGGAGCATTTGGCCTTCATGGTGCAGTACAACCTGATGGCTTACTTTCACTTTTGTTTCATAAGATTCATTGCAAACACCCTTACCTTTAAAACAATGGTAGCAATTTGTAAGCAATGTAGGTTTTCTATATAATCTACTCGAAATTATCCGGTGTAGAGAAAGTGTGAGGTTTTTAGGGATCATTTGGGATTATGAATTTGTATGAAATTTGATGGATTTAGATTTTTTTGTCCCTCAAATACAATAGTAAAGGAGTATTTGCCAAATTATGACAACTGATGTAAATGCCCCTGTTTTATTTTGTTTTGGGGATGTTCCTAACCACTCATAGCTTTTTTTTTTTTTTATGAAAATTTTAATTTAATTAAATGTAAATCCAGATTAGCGAGACAAAACATGTGAGTGGTTGTTTTCTATTTAATAAAACTAATATGGAGCTTCCAGCATAACAAGAATAAGCATTCACATGCTGCTTACCTTTGCTAATAAGCTACTTCCAGCCAGTATAACCCCACCGTGATAATTTACTTTTCTTTCTTTCTTTTTCAGTTTGTAAAACAACAAAGAAACACTGTCACATCTGATCGGTTTTTACTGCTCCAAGGCAATTTGGTTTACTAATTTAATTCACTTGATACGTCTTTATAATGAAATAATATTTCTTCCAATCATCCCTGTTATTCATCAAGGATCTAATGTGTTTTTGGTGAGGTCCCTACCTCATGTAAATACCTTTGCATTTCTGAAAAGTCTTTTGATCATTGTCTTTAGAAAGAAAGAAAGATATTTTTGTCAAAGTGTTTTCAAATAAAGTTTTTCCAATGACCCGGTGTTCATTCCGGCCTCATTTGCGACAACGTTTGCCAGGCCTGTGTTTGTGTATCATTTGTATAAGAAGTGCTTTGCTGTTGTTCAACAAATCACTCTCCTGCATGTGTTTTGATTTATAAAAATAGCAGAGGCTTGTAAGAGGTGTTTGACTTTGTTTCTCCTCTCTGTGCAGTTGTTCACACTACTGGTGATAACTCCAATGGCAAGCCCTGTGTCTTCCCCTTCAAATACAATGGCAGTTGGCATCATGGATGCCTCCCCTATGAAAATATCTCTGGACTGTCCTGGTGTGCCACCTCATTGGATTATGACCAAGACAGAGAGAGAGGATACTGTCTATTACCTGGCATGTTTTCCTTTTACATTGTCATAACTGTCATTGTTTTTACTCTTCTGTTTGATAAGACGTTGACTAAGGAAATATTCAGCAACCCATTTTAAAATGTTGACAATACTTAAAGAAGGGTTCATTATAATTATCTCAAATGAAGTCTGGCTCATGCTCTCTGTCTGATTTTGCAGAAGAGGGTTGCAAGACTCTGTTTACCGGGCCAGAAGGAGAATCCTGCTATCAGTTTGTGCCTAGTGCAGCTGTGACCTGGCATGAAGCTTTGGATTCTTGTCGTAGTCAGGGAGCGGATCTACTAAGTGTGTCTGAGCCTGACGATCTCCACTCTGAAACCTGTAAGACCAATTAAGTCTTTATTTCTCATTCATCTGCTCTTATAACTTTATGAACAGACAAAACTCTTTGTCAAAAAACTTTGTCAAAAGTTAAAAATGATCAGCTTCATGTTGGACATATTTCAAATGCTTTGATAAAGAGGGCTTCTTCCAAAAGCAAGCTTGAACAACATATGATGATTTCAAACTGCAACAGTAAGCCCTAGCAGTTGCAGGGCAACAAAGGCTTTTGTGGACTTCGAAAGTGGAAAAAATGCGTAGAATTGTTCTCTAAAAATATCAATTGGCCTGCATGTAATCTATTTAAGAACTTTAAATGAAGCTCATTTTGACATTGAGTAACAACCTATTTCAAGAAATAGAACAGAAATATTATATATATATATAATTATATGTTGCTTTTTTTTTTCTACAGCTTTTAAAGTGTGGTTAGCACAGGCAAAGAAATTCATTAACATGATATCTTCGGCCCCAACATCGTTTACTGCCCAAACACAGAACAGAAAAAACAAACTCACACCCATACACACGTGATGAACTGTGCTAGACATCAAGACACATTCAAATATATAAACCTTTACTTCCACACACGAGGACTGCTTCCTCTTATCTTTATATATGTATATTTAAATGACATTGATGATAGTCACTTAACCAAGCCCCTTTTTTTTTAAGGCGGCATGCGACCTAGGTGTCACCAAGGCACTTTTTTCTCGTTTGTGAAATTTTTATGTTCCAACTCAGACTTTGTCGCTTTCTTTTCTTCATCTCTGTATTTGTGTTTTTATTCTAAAACCTACAAATGATCATGATATTATCTTGGACTCATTGGTTCCCTGTTTAAATGTATGCATTACATTTCATGTTTGCTGTGCTCTCTTTTTCATGGTGCAGTTTCAGAAGGCTTTGATGTCATGCCTGAAAGGATGTGGATCGGCCTTCACCAGTTAGACCCTTTTCAGGGATGGCAGTGGTCAGATGGCTCTCCTCTCTATCTCCTCCGCTGGGAAACCGATGATGGTGGTTATATCTCTCTGTTGCATCACTTTAAAATTCTTGCCCCATTTGTGATAACTTGTAAACACTTTCTGGAAAAAATAAGAGCTAAAATGTAACACTTCCAGAGAGGATTTTGCAGGACAACACACTAAACTAGTTACATCCTCTCCTTACTTTACGGAAATTGTTGTTGCTGCCTTTCAATAAACTGAAAGTTGATTTCAGTCAGAGAAACAATAAGGTCGGTGTTTAAAAGAAGCTCATTGTGCTTTGTTTTCCCTCGTAGTGTGGCATAGTGTGATTGTTCATGTTGCAGAACAACCCATTAATTAAACTGAATGGAAGGCTTTATCCAGCCTTCTAGCTGTTGTAATACGTTTGGAGTTTTTTTATCTTATTGTTTTGTTCAAACACTGTAGTCTGAGCGTTATGGATACCGCAGCCATCTGTTCTTAAGCTGATATGAGCTCTTGGGGTTTACTTTCATTTACACTATGTCAGTGTTGCTACACCACAACACAATCATGAAGACCTCATTTCAACAACGAGCACTTCCCACCTAAAAACCGTCTGTTAAAAATTTTGATATGCTTATCCATCTCTGCTCTAATGTCACTGTTAGTTTGTCATTTTAGATTTATTAATTGTATTTTGGAATGTGTTTGACAGGAACGCCTTCCACTTCAGAGATACTTGAGACGGACTGTGGCGCAATGAACTTCAAACGAAACTATGAATCTGAGGCGTGCGACAAACGCCTGCCTTACATCTGTAAGAAGGGTGTCAATGGTTCGAAAACAGTAACAACTGGTAGGTTATCCACTTCCTAATTCTGCTCATTTTTTATCTGAATGTAACGTAAATAAAACGCGAAGCATCCCTGTGACTCTTTGTTGCTAAATGTTATGTTAAACACCACAAAGTTTGGCCATCTTAATTTAGCATGGTGGCTTGCTTCTCCATTACAGATGAAGCTGATGTAATCATAGATGTAATCATTTTTGTAGTATTAAGTCATGAAGGAAAATAGTGTCAAAAGAGGAAGTGTAAATGGTTCTAGTGAATCCTAAGAATTTATTGTTGATTATTCATTTGAGTTAGTTATATATTGAGTTTTATTTTCTTTTATGGGCACTAAGGGCACACAAAAGCAGTTGTAAGTTAAGTACAAACAAATTCATTGTTAATTCCAGACACAGAACTCACTGGAGGAATTATATATTTCATCTGGGGATGCTTCGGGATCAGTTTGGCCACTGGGATGAGCCGGACAGCTTTGAGGGAAAGAGGAATGTCTGGAATATCTTGAGAGAGCTGCTGCCACCTCCACCCTCAAACCCGAATAAACTTAATGGTTAGCAACTAGGTTCATGATTATACCTTACTTTGGTTTTAATCATATTCATAATATCTATCAGTCGCAATTTTTTCAGTAGCTATCATACCAAATATTCGCCAATGTTGTAGAAGAAGGTTCCGTTTGAATCGGGGTCTCAAAGCGAACCCATGGGCAATATGCTGAGTCTGATGGTTCTGCTTCAGGCTCAGCAGGGGGAGGATAAAGTCAGGTTTTTTTTATGAAAACCTGCCAACGAGCAGGTTTGGTCCAGAGAGTAAGTTAACATGGTAACTGATGCAGAATTTAATTTAAGTGGCATTCTGGAACTGAAACCCCAGAGTTTCTCTAATTTCAGGGTTCACAAAGTTTCCACAAAACCTGCTTTCTGGAATTTGCAGTATGGCTTCAACTCAGTCTCCAACTGTTTTGCTCCTTTTCTTCAGAGCCATTTGTATACAAAGAAACAGTGTGTGCAGATGGATGGGTACCATGGAACGGCTGGTGTTACAAGTTAGTTAAGGACAACCCCCAACCCTTCACAGATGCCCAGCTATACTGTAACAGCACAGAGGGAGGAGGGGGCTTTCTGGCCAGTCTCCATTCCATTGATACCAAAGAAATGATCAGCACCAATTTCCATACGGGTGACCTAATTTTGTACATTTTCTGTTATTTTACTTGGTGACGATTATTGATGAAGTCATGCTTCAGGGTGAAATGCTTAGTGTCATTTTGAATATTTCAATAAATTGATGTTTGTAATGGTCCATCAGATGGCCAGTTTTTGGATGTGTGGATCGGTCTGATTGGTACCGGCGTTAACCCAACTGTCTTCAAGTGGCTGGACCAGACACCCATAACCTTCACTTACTGGGATAGAGAGCAACCAGTCCAGTCGACTCAGGCAACCAGCTGTGTCTTCTACTCTGGAGAGGTGTGTGTTGGTGTGACTGCGTACATTCTTGTGTAATCCCTCCTCTTTCCAAATCTTTTGTGTTAGGTTTGTGTAGGAGCTGTGTGTAAGGCTGTTTTGATCTTCTTCTTATCTACTATACTCGGTTGATAATACAGTTTATGGCCAGGAAACTCACACCTTTCCTTTTGTCTTTCCACAGACTCATGGTTGGCGGGTTGGAAACTGCACACAGTGGCTGCCTTTTATGTGCCAGAAGAGAGGAAAGGTCGATGACTTAGCCATACAGCCCGGATGTAGTTTTGAAAATGTGAGTTTTTTCTTAAAAATGTTATCCTTCAAAGGGAGGCTTGTGGAATTTTGCACTAATTTTTGCATATTCTTGGCAACTTATGATGAATTTATAGGTCATCATATTATGTCATTTAAGCTCAGATTCAAAGACAGTGTGCACACAAATGACCTTAATTCTCGGTTAAAGCTTTTTTTTATTAAAAATTGATCTTTTTGTTTTCATATTTGATATTAAGTTTTCATTGCACTAATATTTGTTATCGAAGACAAGAGATATTTAGCTCGTTTTTTGGTAATAGAGGGGTGTATATGCAATCATTGAATAGAAATGTAGCTTTAAAAATATTGCTGTCAATTGCCCAGGGTTGGAGGAGACATGGCAACTCTTGTTATCAAGTGAATACCGATCAAGTATTCTTCAAAGATCGCTGTGACATCACGATAAGAAACAGGTAGGAGTTTGTTCAGCTCATAAGCTTGCTGCTTGATTATCGGATGCCAAATATTTCACACTATTAAGACTCTCCCTTAATGTCTTCTGGTAAAGCAGATTCATAATTCATAATGATGTGAATTATTTGTTAAGTCTGTCTGCTTGCAACACTGTGTTTTGTGTTGCTACCTGTCTTTGCAACGACATACTTGTTTTTTTAAAGATTACCATCCTGGTTAAATGAAAGTTAAATGAAAATAGCAGATTGTAACTCATTCATCTCATATGCATCGTAAAAAAATGCTTGAATGTTTTTTATTTTGGGGGGGGGGAATTCCTCGTATTTGACTATTTTTTTTTGACAGGTTTGAGCAGGCTTTTATCAACCGTCTGCTTGGAGAGCAGCTGACCAAGGATCCACAGTATTTTTGGATAGGGCTACAGGACATGAACAACACTGGGGAGTACCAGTGGCTGAGCCAGGATTGGACCCTGGCTGTGGCTACTTATACCTACTGGGGCTGGTTTGAACCAGGTTTGTAAAAGACATAGGCTTCTGTTGCACCAGCTGGGATAACTCATGACAATCATGTTACAACAGACCTGTCGTTAATTTATGTTGTAGTACTACTTGGGGTTGCAATTTATTTTGAATGTATCTCTCCACAATATGATTGTTTTCTCTGTGTTGAGGCTTTAATTTTCCAACTTAATAATGCAAAAACAAAACACCATCACTTTTCACATTATATAAAAATACCCCTATGTATATGCTGCATGGCTATAGAAATATTAATCTGACATATAAAATGCCCCAAAGGCTTCAGAGTCTTTTTTTGGCCATTTCGGTTTAGAAAATAAGGCCTATACACTCAAGAGCAGAGCAAAAGGTGGAAACTGTCAACAAAAACTATTTAGAATACCAGGACAAGAGGTCCCCATCGCGACTGTATCTCAGTAGGTAGAGCAGTCGTTCCCCAATCAAATGATTGGCGGTTCAACTCCATTTCCTGATGCCTTCTTGTCAGGGTGCTTGAGCAAGACCCTGAACCTCTATTTGTTACCTGGGTGCTTCACACAGGCTGTCAACTGTTAACTCAGTGATGGTTCAAATACAGAGTAATAATTTCACAATGTTGTTGGTTGTGATAATTTCACAAGTGTGAACATTATAGTGTTATGAACTAGAAAAATTCAAAAACTGCATAGCTTTCATTTAGTTAGATAATTTTATTGAAATTGATTACATTAAGTGTGGTCACAAAATAATTTCCACACTGGATTTTACTTATTCTTGTATTTTTTAAATATTTGTTTCAGATCGGAATGGAGGTTGTGCTGTCATTTCCACAAAAAAACCCATGGGCAAGTGGGAGGTGAAGAACTGCACAATGTTTAAAGCCGGTACCATTTGTAAAACAGACCTCAGTCCACCACCAGCCCCTAAACCGGGAGTGAACCCAAATGTAACCTGTCCTGCAGGATGGGTTTCCAGAGCAGGCGTCAAATACTGCTACAAGGTGTGTGTGTGTCTTTGAAGACATTTACTCATGTCGACTTTTTCTACTATTGGGAGCAGTAATAGCTTGTCAAAAATGGTAATTGTATCAGGAGTTTAAGCGATTTTCATGCAGTTTTCATGCCTGTCAAGGAGCTTCACAAATGATGAATGAAGCATTCATGCGTGATGCAGAGACGTATGCAAAGCATATAAGGCCTAAAAACAACTGAAGGAGTGGTTCTTAAGAAAAGAAACAACAAAAGGGGACTGAAAATCAGGACAGATATAACATGATAAAAGAATTGACTAAAATAATGAGATATGACACATGATTGTTATCATAAAATAATGTTAGAAGCCAGAAAAATCAAAAGGTATAAAGCAAAATAATTAGCAATGACTGACTGTAAATGTTGTGGGTATATAAATAAACACAAAAAAAATTATAAGAAATTATGTAAAAGGCTGTCTGAGTAGATAGGTTCTTAGTTTACGTTAAACATGAAACATTTAAAGTTCTTCTCAGATCCTCTGGAGGCTGTTCCAGCGGTTTAGAGCATATTGACTTAAAGCAGCATCTAATGTTGTTCAGAGGAGGAGCTAAAAGAGACCAACCAGAGGATCTGAGGGTTTGTAATTGTAAAAAGAGGCACTTCTGACTTACGGTATATTCTGGTCTGATACTATTTAGTATGTACTATAAACTGAATAAAAAAAATTATTAAATCTTGACACTTTTGACATGCACCTCGAAATTAAACACTAGTATATAGAAGAAAGTCACTTCTACATTTCTGTTTTAGCCTGGTTGTTTTATGATTGGCTTGTTTATTTTGTAGACCAATGTCATTCCTATAGCCTTTTAACTAATAATCAGAAACACCAAGACTTGTATAGCTAAAAAAAATTATATTTGAGTTTTTAAAAAGACATTCAATTGATTTAAAACATGTTTCTCACATCTGTGACCTTGAGGCTCATTATTTTCGTTCATTGTGTGGTTAACCAGATAATACTTTATATTAAAAAAAAAATTGTCTTCTGTCATTGTCACTCAGCAATTCTTCAGTCTCTTTAGTTCCTTGGTTTCATATTTTTTTCCAAAGAGTAACTTCTTAGTAATGTTGGTATTTTTTTTGGGATGGTTGCGATTGTGACGTGAGGGCTGACAGTTGAATGAGTTAAATGCAGATTAACTGTAACTGTCATAGTAGCTGACCTTAATGATCTCTCACATTATCAGGTTTTTCATGAGGAAAGGCTTAGCAGGAAACGTTCCTGGGAGGAGGCTGAGAGATTCTGTCAGGCTCTGGGAGCCAGCCTGCCCAGCTTCACAAATAGTGGCGAGATGAGGGCCCTGCACAACATCATGAGAGAAACCATCAGGTATACTCACATGCACCATATTTCTTCTTTTAAGCGTTACTTTTGTGTATTTACTAAGGTCTGACTCACACATGCCTGCTTAGGTTATAAAATGTAAAATGATAATATTATTGAAAGAAAATAAAATATTTTCTCCCTCAGCCCCTCTAGTACTTAAAACTTATATTTTCACCTGGGACAGATATAAGAGCCATTAAGAAAATTTAAAAAAATAGTATGAAACACTGGACAACAGCATTTCAAAGTCATAATGTCAATACTTCAATCAGGTCATGTCGACTCAAGAGAGCTACTTTAAGACAATAGTAATAAACATGCAATATTTCACACAAAACTGAACACAACCACAAAGCATTTGGAGATGGTAAACCTCTGCCAAGGCACAACAGTACCCATGGTAGACATTATTGCGGTAGAATTTCATCCAAACCCGTCCATCAATTCTGAGTTATTGCAAAAAGAACTCCAAAAGTTGCCCATCTTGCCATGGTTAAGTTATGATTTCTCATCACGAGGTCTTGAAATAAAGTCACTGAAACGTTTCATCTCTAGGATAGGCAAAAACCTACTGCTGGGTGAAATTGAATGCAAATCCGTCCGTTACATTTTACATAATCTGGCTAAAAAACAGGCGAATAAACCAACTGAGGTAAAAACGTAACCTCCTTGGCAAGGTAGTAACACAGCAGAAACCAGACATGACTACCCGACTCCGATTCTGCAGAGACGTGCTATGCCGTGACCGTGGCATAGGAATCATTTTTCGAAACCTCAATAACTGCCTAAGATCTTTATTTATTATCAAAGATTGATTAAATGTCGTGAATAATGGTTGTTTGCTCTACTGGTCTTGTTGCAGTAATAATCGGTACTTCTGGGTTGGCCTGAACCGGAGAGACCCAGCTGACCGCTCTTGGCAGTGGAGCAGTGGCCAGCCTGTGAGTATAACTGACTCTTAAGCCTTCTTGTATACATTGTGACAAGACATGCAGTACATATCCTAAAATCTAGATTTATATACGACACCATTGAGCGTCTTTATTTCAAATTCATGAAACAAATCAAATAGAGTTGAAATCAAGAATAGGATCTGTGCAGGACTCAATTACTTCTTACAAAATCTTCTGGCACATGAACCTGCACCTTTATCTTCTCTCATATTACATTTATTTCATAGTGTGATTTATTTTTTTAAAATAGGTAACTATGGATGTTTTGCCGAACGATTTCCATGAAGATGACGTATACGACCGGGACTGCACTGCATTTAAGGTGGGCCAGGTGATCTTTAAGAAATAGATAATTTATTTGCCTTTATCCTCTATATGTTTTTGATTTAGAATCCATGCAGTTTAGCTTGACCTGTGAATCGAGGTCATATGTTTGTGGGAGTTCATTTTTCCTGTAAGGGAGTGGGAGGGTGAGGAGGAGATTATTAATTGCCTGCGGACTTTAGAATTGGAAGCCTTAAATGTCACCAATCCTTCAAGATTATCATCAAGATCAAAGAACATGATTCCCAGTTTACTGAAACATTGTAGGAGATCACTCAAACCGACTCTCTCTGGGTTTGTTTGCAACATTCATCATCAATACAATGCTTCAATACATGATGATCATTTCATCACTTCTCTTTTTATTGGACTGTATTCCAAAGGCAGGGGAGTACGTGTACCGCTGCACTCTGCTTAAGGAGTACGTTTTATCTTTTATCTTGCCACTGAAACCATGACCTTGGTGGAATATTTTCCCCTGAAACTATTTCTGACCTGCAAACAGCAACGAGATCTCAAATGTCATATTCATGAGGATGATTACTAATGTGTCTGTTTCCTCATTAGACAACAAAGAGCACCTTGAAAACCATGATTGAGTTTGTGACCCACAACTTACCTCCTACTCCTTTCTATGCCACACCATTTCACTGTGATGCCAGATTAGAGTGGGTCTGCCAAATTCCGCGTGGTAAGACTACACACTTTTATTCACTTTATTCAATGGTATTCTACCTGTGCACTAAGCAAAGGTTGGGTTTTGTTTGCAAGTGTGAACGTTTCTCATCAAGACCTAAGAATTAATTGTATTTGTAATGGTATCAAAAGTTTGTGCTCTCGTTTTATATATTGTGTGTGTATATATATATATATATATATATATATATATATTTATATATTTGTATCTATTCTGCTAATTAATTCTTTGTTGTTGCTTCAACAGGAAAGACACCAAATAACCCTGACTGGTACAATCCCGGTAATGACAAAATTATTAATGCCTATAATTTGGATCGGTCGGTGGCCACACTATTTTAATTCTTCTCTTTTTCTGTTTCCAAGGTGGGCTCCACCATACATCCATCTTCATAGATGGAGCAGAGTTTTGGTTTGTGAATGAGCCTAAGCTGACTTTTGAAGAGGCAAAACTCTTTTGCAGCTCAAATGACAGCAAACTGGCTTCACCAGTGAGCTCAACTGCAACCAGAAAGATCCACCAGTCCCTAAAAGATGTAAGTGAGAGGGGAATTGAACGGAACCATATACATTCTTTGGTTCCGTTCAAGTCATTTTTATTGTGTATTGTATGATTACTGCCTAACAAGTTGTGCCTTGTTTCATGAATAGTGCATTAATTATTTTGAAGACCAGATTATGTGGCACTAAAATCTTACATGTTTTTCACAGATTTCAAATTCTCCCAAGCAAGGTTGGTGGATCGATTTGAGAAATCCTGCGCAGACATTCCCCATGACGTGAGCTAATTAGTGAATTATGTGTTTATACCTGTATGCATGTGACAAAAGGTGAGGTTTACTGAAAAAAAAAAATCTATGCTCTAGGTACACACAGATGTACTTCTATCACTCATTTTTCCTGGGCAGATGCACCTCCATCAGCACTGAAAATATCTTTCCAGGTGAGTAAACCTTATTATTTATCGTTTTCTTTCCATTTTTCATTTGGTAACTCTGAGGGATGGCGATTTTGTCTGGAACATATCTCGCAAACTATACATCTTGGTTTTA
This sequence comes from Lophius americanus, assembly GCA_037951165.1. NCBI lineage: Eukaryota > Metazoa > Chordata > Actinopteri > Lophiiformes > Lophiidae > Lophius > Lophius americanus. The sequence goes on from JBBDHG010000014.1 coordinate 19,706,269, forward strand.
CACATAACTTAATAATGATTAATAATTCATTACTTTTGCCTTTCCATATTTGAATATTTCTGCACATTTAATATTTTTTGTTTTACTTGGAAAGATTGAAAGATGGTTTTAAGTTAACTCTGAAGGTCAGTTCTTCTTCCCCATAATGTATATTCAACAAAAAATAGATGTTTTTAAGTAGCATTAAGGTTGTCAAGTTGGACGCTGTTTGCTCATCCTGTCCAAGGCTAACCCTATGTCCAGTTTAAATTGTTATAACATAGCATTTCTGATGTACTCAAACATGGACATACCTTAATGAATTTGGGAAACCAGTGACTTTCAGGAAAGCGTTGATGGCAGCCAAAAGATCTGTGATTCTGGAACGATAGCTGACCTCAAGGAAAACTGGTACTACAACTGGAGCTAGCAACCTCAAGTGTAGCACTGATAGGAGGGCATCAAGCCATCCACAAAAACTTTAAATGAACAGTGCTATCAGAATCTCCCAAGGGCTTGACAAGATGAAAGACTCACTGGAACAGAAACCATGGTATCAGGCAGGACCAGGACATAGACAGAGTAGACTCTAGTACCCATCATGACTGGGGAGTCATGTAAAGAGTGCAGATAATACATCAGAGCAGGCAAGGAGTGATTCACGAACATTGACACAGTGGGAAGTCTGGGCAGGAAGTGCACCACAGTTCTAGACATCTCTCAATGCCTGTATCTACCCAAGACTACATGCAGATCACGCCCGGCGCCATCTCAGAAAGCCCACTCAAGCCAGCGATGGAAAGAATCTGAAGACGCTAGATGAGAGATACCAGAAAATGGGTAGCCACAGACAGTTTAAAGTAACCAGCAATAAAGAAAAGAACGGTGTAAAGATTGTAGCTTGTTGAGAAAGCCATCATAATGGGGTTTACCATAATGTTTGTGATGTTAATAAACTTGATAATTAAATTGGCAAGGGATTTGTTGGATGTTTATGAGGAGAGGGGAAGTGATTTGGCCTCAAATGCCGACATGTAAACTGCAGAGTGTAGTGGATAAGGATTCAAAGACTACATAACCTTTGGGTGCCTCCTGATGACCTCACCAGGATGGAACAATGGTTTGGGGCCAGGATAAGGGCACTGACAAAGCATACGTTCAAAAAAACAACCTTGGCATAGGAGACATGTAAAGCAAATGCCATTTTAGAGAAACTTGAATTTGAAATTAATTTGCTTGTGTCTTGAGCCCTCAAGCATTGCAACAAATATTTTATATTTCAATAGTAACAATAATTAGGTGGTAAATAATAAGAGCCCACATATTTCACATAAAAAGGTAAAGTAAAAGCACTGATTTTTTCAGGGTGCAAAATGATGAATTGATATGACTCGTTAAACTCAGAAATGAACACATGCACTTTCATTTGTTTGCTTGCAGAGTTTGACCGCAGTTGTCAGCAGCGTCTGTCCTTTGTGTGTGAGAGACACAACATCACGTCAGTTGAGGTAAACCCTTCGCAGCTTCAACCTGGAGGATTCCCCTGTGGAAATGGCTCTCTGTCCTTCAGAAATAAGGTCTGAACCCTCATTACTTAATACTCCATCGACATTGATTCTGCATGACATTTTTCCTCTTTTCTGAAAAGCCTACAAAAACACATGACAGATTTGACGTATACACTGAGGGACGAGGGCTAAATGGATTCAAAATTATCTGCTTGGCATCCGCCTAATCAACACCATCACATGTATTTTTATAGAACCTAAACTTCACTACTCTATCTACAGACACTCTATTACAAAAGAAATCTGGGTCAAATGGCAGTGCAGTATATTTAGCACATGGTCACATAGAAATTAATTCACAACATTCATATTTAATAAACAGATTATGAGAAGCCAAATAAACAGTCTTTCTTCTAATGATTATTCTATACTGGGTCTTTTTCAGTGCTATACACTGATGAGGAGCAAGACGCCTTTGACATACAAATATGCCAATGAGAAATGTCATTCAGTGAGAGGAACCTTGGTCACTGTGTCAGATCAGATCGAGCAAGGTGAGGACCACTCTTTTTCATTTATTCAACAATGTAACCATGATTAACATCCCTATCATTGATTCAGATGGAATTTATTAGGATGTTTGCTCATGTTTGATAAAGTCAGATAGTGCTGGTCAAACAAAGAACATGCTATATTGAACAAATTGAATTATATGTGTGTGTTCTAGACTTCATCACCACCCTTCTGCCGGGAATGGGAAATGTGGACAAGATATGGATTGGCCTTAAAATCACACACAACAACCCTGAGTGGATGGATGAATCCCCTGTTAACTATGTGAATTTTAACCCCCTGCTTCTGGGCATGCACAGGTCCATAAAAGTCAATGTAAGTTTCCCTTATCTCCTCTAAAATAGTGACTTCCATGATTTTACACCTCTTGAAGTATTTACAAATGGTTGGGTAGTAATGCATATTATGTATGAAAAAATGACCTAAGCAATACTGCCCAACAAAATCAAAATATATCACTTAGTCAACATTGGTTCTGGATGCAATTTGAAAAAAAAAAAAAAAAAGAACCAGAGGTTGAGAAAGCGTCGATTCTGTGGAATAGTCCCTTAATTTAAAGCCATTTCAAATTTAAATCTCTATTTCATAATAGATATAATAATGAAATGTTCCGCTTGTACTGAGTTTTTTTTCTTTTCTGATAGACATGGGATCCAGAGAGTATGGATTTGTGTGTGTTCATGATCACTAATCCTAATTCTGCCATGCTGGGTTCCTGGGACTATTCTTCCTGCACACAATATCAACACGTGTCTGTTTGCCAGCACTATGCAGGTAAATAACCACTTTCTACAATTAGTCTGACTCAATGATCCATTTTTGTCTGCAATACATCATTTAATCAAGTGTTCTGGAATGTTAAGATTCCTCTTAAAATTTATTGCAATATTAGAACCCACCTATTGCATCATGCAGGTAAAAATCTACATTGGTGAGTATGATGAATAAACTCAGTCGCTACTAGTAGATTGCAGAAACAGGTCTACTTCGTTACTATGTCTTATCTGTAAACATTGACCATCATTTGTTTCACATGAACATCTGCTGCATAGTAAACAGGAAGATGCTTTATTAGGGATTCACAAACAGGGACATTCTATTTCTTTTATGACGGCGAGCACAATACGTGATCTTTGACCAATTGTTATACTGATCTAGGGTAATTTCTGCTGACTAAAGTAACCCACACATTATGCTATTCTCTTTTCTGAAACTCCCATGACATAAATGTTAAAAAAAATAAGCAGCATCTATATAAATTCATAATAATTTACCTTGAATGACAGAGTGTCATAGTGGTGAAGTATGTAGTAGCTCCGGTCTCACACCTGAATCTGTAAATGATTGCAGTTACATAGGAATGATTTATCTGAATACATAAATTACTGCCAGCTCTTTATTGTAATGTTTAACAAATGCTGAGAATGAATAAATACTACAAGGAAATGGGGGTGAAATAAATCTGAAAACAGGAGCATCAGATTGAGAGAGGAATTATATAAGGTTCTCATGTGAGTGGAGCCCTTAAAGATCATGTAGGAGGGGCCCATTAGGATTATATGGGCTCTAGAATTTTATTCTTCTCCTTAACAACTTATGAGAAGACCAACAAGGTTCTCTGGCACAGATCACATGACCCAAACAAGCCTTCTTCTTTTTCAGATAAAGTGGAGGTCCCCATTGTCCCAACAGAGCCTTTAAATATCAATAACCACACAGTTTTGCTGCTTGTCAAAAATCTCACCTGGTTTGAAGCCTTGGAGCAGTGCAGGAGTAACAGCTTGGACCTGGCTAGTGTGGCAGACACCTTACTGCAATCCACCCTTACGGTGCACGTGAGCCGCTTGCAAATGCCCATGTGGATCGGCCTCTTTAGTGAAGACGTAAGTTCACCTTTATATTTAATCTATTAGTTTATACAAGTGATATTAAAAAATGCATTTCATGTGTTCAGGATGGGATCCACTACCGCTGGACCGACCACAGTCACACTGTGTTCAGTCGCTGGTCCTCTGATGTCACCACTGGCTCCTGTGTCTACTTAGACACTGATGGCTTCTGGAAAGCCACTGAGTGCGATGAGCAGCTAGGAGGCGCTATCTGCCACAAACCACACGGTAAGTGGAAATAATGGAAAACACACTTGTTTGTTGAGAAATGTCTGTTTTTCCTCTCCTCAATTATTTCTCTTTAGCAATGGAGCTGCTGATGTATTCCACTTTTTTTCTAGGAAGGGAACATTTGAGAATTTCACTCTTTAGAAATGCTCTGAGGGAATTGTTGAAAATTGTATATTGTTAGATTTTATGATTCTGATGATGCTTTAGTACAACTTGGTGATGAAAAAAAGGATCTTATAGCTACAGTATAGCACAAAACATTAGAAGCACATGGTTGAAATTCTGCACTGATAAGTAATCTGTGGAAATGTAGCGTCTTTTGTGGAGGAGATTTTGTGACAGAAAGCGATGACGCAGTTCTACATCTTATGTTGTCAAAAAAAACACGTGAAATTCTGTGATGGAAAGGCTGTTGAGTGTAATGGAGTTTGTTGGAATGTAGTTTTGTTTTGTTTTTTCACTTTTGGTTACAGTTGTCTTACTTTTATTCAAGCAATGTTAACTATGAAAAATTTAAATTGTCGGTAAATGTATTCAACTTTTTACATGTAATTATTGACTGTTTCTTTCTGAACTGTAAAGTTCTTATACGTTTAACAAAATCTCTCAGAATTATTCTGCTCACCCTCTTTTTCTGCGCTTATAAACAATAATCTGTATTTGTTTGTTTGGACCAGAATGTTTGCAAATACTAGTAGTTGAAAATTAAAAAAACTGAAAAATTGTGTATTTTAGAAGAGATCATCATAACACCAGAGGACGTAGCAGTGAAATGTCCCCATAAGATTAATGGTCCAAACTGGATCCCCTTCAAGAAGAACTGCTATTCCTTCCAGCTGGTCGCCTCCAGATGGGAGCAGTTTGACCAAGGATTGGTTCATGATACCTGCAAAAATCTACGTAAGACTTTGATATTGTCCTTTCATATTGTATATTATAGTCATATTGTTTCATATTGACTTTCAGTCAAGTTGGTTTTATTTATTAATCACAATTTGCCTCAAAGCTGCTTTTCAATATGTACAGCATGCATCATCTTGTGATCCTCAGGTGGGATAGGGAAAAACCCCACCCACAAAAAGAATGTCCAAAAATGAAAGAAGCAATATAGGAAAACAAAATTAGATATATCATTACATTTTATAAGGGATTGAGGTTGTGAATGTTGTATTTACGTTTCAGATGCCGGCGCTGACATCCTTACCATCCGAAATCCAGAGGAGAACGAGTTTATAAGGGAACAACTCCTACCCTTTCAGAACTTGGTCCAGTTTGTATGGCTTGGGATCTTCAAAGATGCAATCGGTTTGTGTTTTGTCTGCTAGATGTATCTGTGGTTACTACTCATGGGTGATTCTACTGACGCGTTGATTGTGAGTGCATGTGCACATCTGTGGGTGTGGGTGGCTGTTTTTGCCTGGCATGGCGCCAAATCCTTGCAACTCACTAAGTGACAGAATCAGTGAGAATCTGTTCTGCAGCGACACCCAAAATGTTTTCCTTATGTCCTGCCTGTTTTGCATACAATTTTTGTTGCATCCATTGCAGATAACTTCACTTTCCTTTGAGATGTTTGTTGAATGTAAGACTTTCAGTGCTTTTTTGTCTTAGGATATACAGACTTTCATTGGTACAGAATGCCAGCTTAATGTTTTTTCAAACAAACGCCGTCATTTGCAGGTTTGGGTAGTTGATGTTCTTCCCACATTGATGTAGATATTTTGCTGGGAATTATCATAAACACAGATCCACCTCGTCTCCAAGAAGTGTCCCTCGGTCGATCGGGGCAGGGAAGTCTTGCTCAAATTCTGTTGACAGCCAAGCATTGGCTTTGGTTATACCAGTGACGCCTCAGCTTTTTTCCAAAATTCTAGCTAATTTAAATATACCAACCGCCGCTGAAATCCAATTTAGCTGTGAATGCAGATGTTGTATGTGGCGACAATGACGACGATTCGTGTGTGTGGTTATGAGGGGGAAACAATTTGCACTGAAAGACTGCACTATTTATTAGCCTTATTTATAAGTTTCTCATTGTTTATTATTTAGGTTTGTTGTTTTTTTTTATCTTTTTGAATCATATTGCAGTCCAGTGGCAAATGTTTGCAGCTGGGAGCCGCCGTCTCAGCGTGTTGTATCATCATGCTTATTTGTATCATCATGCTAGAGTTAAAAGTAATCCTCTTCTGCTGCAGATAACCAGCTGAAGTGGTATGATGGGACACAAGTCCAGTATTCCAACTGGGCCAAAGGTAGACCTGCCATAGATGGACCCTTCTTGGCTGGACTCACTGTTGACGGCAACTGGATTGTCATCAACAAAACAAATCTGTTCTCAGAATTCAGAGAAAGGAGTATTGTGGCCTGCAAATTAGACAATGGTTGGTGTATAACACTTGACATCGTAATCCATATTTTCTCTGGCCCCGTTTATAGTGATTATTCATTTAAATATTTCATGCTCAAAATAAAATGTTTTTACTCCCTTCTCTCAAGAACCTAAACAGGAGTACAACCAGTCATCCAAGGATTTCCAACACTATGGCAACTTAACTTATGAAGTTGTGACGGGTAAGTTCAGCTGGTACCAGTCTCTGGAAGAGTGTGGTCAGCGCGGGGGCCACCTGGCAAGTATCCATGACATCCAGCACGATGCACACGTGAATGTAATCGTCAAAACAGATGGCTTCCCGCTCTGGATCGGCCTTTCAAACCACAATGTAAGAATTTTGCTTTGAATTAGAATTTTATTTAGAACCAAGCTTACCAACAGTGACTACATCATAAGTACTTCGTTGAATTCCTTTCAGCTAGCCATGCCTCGAAATTCATCAGCTCAAAATTTCACCTGAGCTGCAAACCAGACAGGCTTATAAACAATCTCTTTGTCTCCCTTGCTCTGTGCAGGTAAGCGGCGCCAACTACGAGTGGTCTGATGGGACGCCATTTGACTACAAAGCTACCATCACTGACTCACCGAAGAGCTCAAGCTCCGACAAGCAAGGGCCCAGCTGTGTTTTTGTAACCCCCGATGGAGTCTGGGAGCAGACCAGCTGCAATACGCTGGTAGATGGAGCTGTCTGCTACATCACCTCCATCACCACCAATTCACAGAGTAAGACACCGACGTATCTAGAGGCACATTGTTCCACTTTAACTGTGTGAGTGAAGGGAAATGATTGATGAAGAGAGAAAAACTAGCACCCCTGGAGCGTTTGGTGCGTGATGGTAAAGTTGCACCATGTGTGCAGTGGTTTAAACTTTAATCAACTTCATGTCTGTGCTATTATGAATCAGAGGCCAGACTGCAAGCTGCCCCACAGGCCAATCGCTGCCCTCAGAGCAAGGGAAATTTCACGTGGGTACAGCACCAGGATCATTGTTATGCTTTCAACATGAGCTTCTACAACTACAGCGTTTACAACATGGAGCAGGCCAAGAGCATCTGTCAAAGCATGGGTGAGTTGTTTTCTGTGCTATGGGTTGTAATAAATATCCTTCTGAAGCAACTGTAGTCGACCATTTTTGTCCCGCTGTTGACAGACGCTGAACTGCTGACAATAAAATCCACAGAGGAGAACACCTTTGTGTCGAAGTACATGTATGATGACACTCTCATCACCAGGCGGGTGTGGCTCGGCGTGGTCCTTGATGCTCAGGGTAATCGCAACCATTTCACACGCAAACAATACTGTAAAATATGAAAATGAAAATCACGATAATACTTCAGGATGTAATGACTTGTAGATGAAATTTCCGCTTTTTTTCTCTAACATAATTGACGATACTGGCCTGTGTTTACGACACGTTCTAATGTTACAGCATCAGTGAACATAAGCTTTGATGTTGCTGGCTGCTCTCAGTAAAAGGAGATAAGTCGGAATTTTAAAATACTTGTCAATATATTTAGGAGTGATGGCTAATATCTTTCCTGGTTTTAATCCTAAGGTAGTTGACCTTTCTGATTATTTTATAAGAGAGCAAAACAGGAATTCAATTCAAAGGTATAACCACAGTTGTCTGTCCTGCATCTTCTACCTATTGCTGTTAAGCCACACAGTATATATGGGCTTCATTCACCAATATCAATACATTTTTTCTTAAATTGTTCTCAAGCAGCCTTAAACTGCCAAATTATTCACACCTGTTTTCTTAAGTTGATGAATCATGTTGCACTCCACCGTTGGAAACATGCACTTGTTGTCCTAATTAGCATAGGTAAATGCCCCATCAATCCCAATAAATCAGAATACAGGGCCATGTGCTAACGTTAACTAAAGAAATTGTGGAGAGGAAAAGTTAAGGAGAAAGTGTAAAGACAGTGGAGTACAGTTCTGAAGTGGAGATTGCAAAAGGAGGTGGACTGCAAATGGGCTCTCTTATTTAGTAGCGGATACAAACAAATAGCACAAAAAAAGATGCTTGGTAGCTGTAACAGATTCAGTAAACGCTGTATCTGATGAGGGGGCGCATATCGGAAGGAGATGTCTGTCTCATCTCTGTAAGAGCTGCATAAGCGGGGTTTAAGAAGAAATTTCTTCTTGAGAACGGTTGGTGAATGAGGCCCAATATATTTACATTAGCAAGGGATAGAATGACTGTATGTCAGGTGGAAGTCAAAGTGGCAAAGAATGATCACCTCTCCAGAGCATTTCTGTGTCTATAACCGTATTGTTCTGGAATTTAAATGTATTGTTTTTGCTGTCACTGCCGTCATCAACAGCATCATTTACAACCACAGCAGCCCTTTTCTGCAAAATGACACCAACCAGCAGACCGGCTCAGTGGTTAGTGACTAGCTGGTAAAAAGATAGACAAGCATTTAGCAGCTACAGAGCTTAAGGTTCCCCTCAACAGTTGGTTGGGACCAGAACTCAGAGTAGAGAGAATATTGGACAGAAACCCATCGTCTCCAAACGAATGTAGTTTAGTGTCTGTAATATGTGTAGGCATCAGTTTACCGCTTGTTCTGCTCCCCCAATCAGCAAAAAAGTGGCTTGTATTGTGTACATAATTTTATTTTTGTTCCACTGTTCACATTCATGTGAGTCAGATATTAAAACCCCATCATTATACAGGAATAAATCATTTGTGCAATGAGACGTGATCTCCTCCTCCTTCCTCTCAGGTGAGCCCACGTCCTGGGAGGACGGCTCAGCACTGGCTTACTCTAACTGGAAGCCTGAGGCAATGGTTACCGGGAACGATCTGAAGCCCCGCTGTGCTATCATGATGTCGGGAGATGAAGGAACCTGGAATTTTGTCAACTGCAGGACTAGCTACAGTCGGGTTGTTTGCCAAACTGCAGCAAGTGAGTATCACTGCACTTTTCGATGCCCAAATCAATAACTGAAGAAGTGATGATTAACAACATCTTTGCTCCTCAGAATCTTCAGGCTCCCCCGTTGCTCTTGGCCTACTCATTGTGATCGTCATCGCTCTCGTTTTAGCTGCTGGTTTTATTATCTACAAGAGGAAAAGAGGCCACCTCTTCTCTGTGGTCCGCTACCAGAGGACATTCGATGAGATGGACAGCAGTGGTAGTATAGCCGATAATGACTGAGTCCTCTCTCGTAATCCGCCTCAGGGAGTATTGATGTGCCTGTCTCACATGCATTTAAGAGTAGACGCTGCCTTCCACTTTTTAAGATTATTTATTGACCCTGCTCAATTCTTCAAACTTTCTAGAATGACAAGTCAAACTGTAAATATTGTTGGAGAAGTAGTGAATTTCTGCATCAACTGTTTCTTAATTTGGTTTATTTTAGAGTTGTGTTTAAGAGCTTTGTGTTAAACTTAATGTAAAAAGTAAGACGGGTTAGGCTAGATTTTGATTAATGAAAGTATTGGGATGTATTTTATGATTGTAAAGATTTTGTACTTTTCAAAACACCCCCCTTTAGCCTTGAACATGAAAGAATTGCACTTTTGTACGAGTCACACCAAATCTGAAACCAAATATGCATTCACTGATTCACAGTATACCATGACTCAACATTAATACATTCATTAATTGTCCTTACAGGGTAAGATCACCTTCAAATACATTATCAGGACTGTTTTCTTTATTTTTAGGGTAATACATCTAAGGGATTTACGAATCCAACACTAGTTTGTGCCTTTAAAAAATAATAACCTTCATGTTGTACTTGACTTTTAATGATCCGCTTAATTTAATGAAGAAAAACTAAGGGACAAAGGGAAAACAGCACAAAAAAAACACATTTCTCGGCTGGCACTATTACAGTATATGACTTTCATTGATTCATAGATTATCACGCATCAGCAATTCTCCTTCTGATGGAATAGCACAACATTCGGATGATGTCATCCTGTAGGACGGCGTCTCGCTCTGCTGAGTCTGTTTTTCATTGCCTTTGCAGGCTTTCAGTGGGGTTTAGGTCGCAGCTCTTCGCTGATCAGTCCAGAAGAGCAATGTCTCTTTCCAAAATCAAAATACTTCCTAAAGTCTTTATTTCCTAATTGCTATTTTATAGCGGTGCATTATTTTAATGGGCGGTGGCCATTTATTATCAGTTGCATGAATACATGATGGGTATTGCTGTAAAAAAAAAAGTAGTTTGCCAAGCCTCACTCCTTCAGAATTAGCCAAAGAGTGGTAAACAGGACAAATGTGTGAAAAGAGAAACGGTTTTCTCAAAAGAATTGGTGGTGAGGTTTTATGATCCTTGCTTAGTGGTAGTTTCTCTGTTATATGGTCACAGATTTGTTTACAACTCAATGTGAATCTTTCAGAAATGGTCTACAAAATTATAACTATAAGCAAAAGGAAGATTTTGGATTTTGCGTAAACATTTAATTTAATTTTTGGGATACTTTGAGTTCTTAGTATTCTCTGTAATTACACTGAACTCGTGTTTTTCCGGCGACGGATTCCTTTAATCTCAGTAAAAACCATCTGTATTGGACTCTGGTTAAGAAAACATGTTTCTTTCTGGTTGGACTGTTACTTTAAATGATAAAAACAATTTTTCATTTGTGAACATCTTAACTGTTAAATGTTATTACTTCAGAGGAAATTGGGATCAGTCTATTTGCTGACTCAGTGAATTAAAAAAAAGAAAGAAACCCAAATGATATTTGTCAATATAAAAATTAAGAAGATAATTAAAATGTGAGTCCTGCTGATTAGTTTGAAAAGCATAGGGCTCTGATTGAGTCTCAGAATGAATCAGACACTGTTTGTACCTTTGTCTGTTTATAGTGATCACACACACTCCTATGCACTTAACTACTGAGCAAGAATGCACTTTACGACGTGGTGACCCAACATTTCTTTTATATGTTTAAGCACAATAAGGTTTGGAAAGTTGCACTGTTGTCTGCTGTGTACAATTATTATTTTGTTTTGTAAATACGTTTGTTTTATCACTGAGAATGAACCAAAGATGCTTCTAGTCTGTAGAATGTCAAATCTGAGCTTCCCCTTCAGTTTGTGCAACCGTCTCCTGACGGCCTGCTGATCCTGCCACTCATAATCAAGTTATAAACCAAATTGTTTTTGAACTTTGACACCGCTTCAGTTCAAACAAGGAACAGCATCCTTCCAATAAAGTTCCCTCTCCACAAACACTTGTCCTTTTTCAGTCTTGTCTCAGAATCTTTGTGATTTGTTTGTGTGATGTTATTAACTGAATGTGTTTAATGGAGTTTGTTAGGCTTAAGTGAGTTTAAACATATTTCACAATCATTGCAATGAATATGTAATTTTAAAATCAACTTTTTAGGTTACACCACATTTAAGATAATGAAGTTGTTTTTCTTTTCTTCCTTAACCAGGTACTTCTTTAGGTAATTGTAACAACCTTTGTCTATTGTATTCTCACTCAAGATTAGGGAGTACCTGCCATTACAGGCAGGATCTACCGCTCTTTCAATATAGGCTTCGGACATAAACCAGAACTGGCCTGCGCTGTCGTACCCGACAAGTGTATATATCTGAAAAGCCTCCAATCCCATGTGTTGTACAAGCAACCCCCCCATATCAATTTTTGACAAATCAGATCACCAAATCACATTTAGGAAGTTCTGTCCAAAAAAGTGTTTTTCTTAAAAAAAAAAAAAGCTCCCCCTAGAGAGTTAAATACTAAATTTTACAGTAAATATGATATATACATGATAAATATCTTTGAGATGATTCATTTGGACTAAATCGGACCAACTGTTAAGAATTTACGGCCTGAAGACGTTAGTTGATAAAGCTCCCCCTAGTGTCAGAAATATATAACCTAAATTTCCTAAAAATCAATCCGGTTCTTCCCCAAACTCAGGCTTACATAGTTAAGCCAGTTATTTTTTTTTTAAGTTATTGAGCAGACTAATGTCTGTCATTGTTTACATCCAGATGGTTTTTCTCAGGTGTAGACTAATGACATGACGGGTGTTTGCACGGATGTTAGCAGTGTTAGCTTTTCTATAATGTCAGGATATAAACAAACAGTGGTGCGATCTCATGTCAATGTATCTCGTTAATAAACCTGTTTCTTGTAAGCTGTTTCAGTACTTCCTTCTCTAGTTTCACATGAATATTAAGATGCGCTTGAAAAAATAGAAGTTAACAGAATGCATTCAACCTTTATTCAGCAAACTGGATTTGTACAAACATATTGAGTCAAACCCTGAGACAAAGATGAAACTTAATAACAGACAAAAAATTAGCATCCCTTTTACTATTCTCCCCAAAACTTTTTTGTTTTTACAGACAAGCACTTGTTAATATTTTCTTATATTTTTTCTATTTTGCCATTTAACATGAACAGTAAAGGACTTGTGGCATAACAGGTCAAGTCTTGCATTTATATTCCAACTGATTAAAGTGCACTCTTACATAAACAGAAATTTGATATCAACAAAAATGTTTGACACACTGGTTAATTTCAAGTTTGCATAGCCGCAAAAGCCACATGCAATAAAGGCCACACACGCCCTCTGTGACTGTCAAAGCAAGTGCGAGCTACCGCTAAGCAGGAAGTAGCTCTGCAAGGACACATGCCCTGACACACTTTGTTTTAACAACATTGATACCCCTTTCACATGTTTAGAACTCCAAGTCAAGATCGTCATCCAGATCAGAGAAGTCAATCGAAGGTCTGTTGTCTTGGACTTCCTCGTCACTCTCGCTGTGGGGAACTAAGAGAACCAGAGACATCGATTCAAGCAAATATCCAAGGAAGAAAATACACAAGTAGATTCCACACGCCACACATCAAAGTTCTTTCAAAAAACACAAGTAAAAGAGAGAAGAACTGAACAACATACTTTCAAGATTGTCCATGTCTTCACGAAGAATTCTCACCAGGTTCAATAACTGGGGGAGGGAGTGAAACGTTTCTCATTTGTGTTTTTTGTTTTCTAGAACAATGAAAAACTGACCTGTCTATAGAATGCATACAAACACAGGTATATACATGGATTAGAACTAAAATACAAATGGTTCTCTCAGCCATTTTGGACAGACTAATGCACGATCGTGGTAGATTATTATCAGTATCAGTAAAAAACATCTGTGAGTGCCCTTGCTCTCACCACATTCCCATCAAGCGCTCCCAGGACGTCAGAGAAATCATCGCCCAACTGAAACAGCGCCACTGGATAGAGGCCACTGTTGAAGAACTCATCACACTGGGACTGTAATACAAGACAAAGGACAAAGTGCTCTCAGAAATCTGCCGATTTGATCTGTTGGAACCTTTTTTTTGTCATTTTTTTCTCAAGAAACTAAAAAATGTCTATCAATTAAGATTTTCAACTTGAATATTTCCTTCACAGAAAGCCGATGTGCGAGTGAAACTTCTCCCTTATTTTTTAAAGCAGTGTACAATTGATGGATTTCAAAGTAAAATACCGTAGCCTAGATTCAATGGTGGTTGACTTACAGAAAATACAAAGTGTGCTGATGATGCGCCAAATAGCCACTAGTTTAACAACTTCCATAGATGCTTGATTGGTTTAAGATTCATAGTGTTTGACATTCACTGAGGTCTCCTGCCCCGGAATCTTTCACATATATACAAAGAAGGCTCTCCTTGAGGAAGCTAAACAGTGACTCACTTGCACGTGTGTCCTGTATAAGTCCTGGATGTCAAAATCGTTCATGTTCAGCTGCAGTTTCTCTTTGCAGAGTTCACATTTTGTGACGTCGCTGAGGTTTCTGCCTAATGGGAAAATAGACACATCGGCCTGGTGGTTAAAGCATGATTTGGTGAAAGTGGCAGCTGGGAAAGAGATTTGAATTTACCCATGTCGACTTTGGAGCGTAGCCACCTCTTGAGGCATTCCTGGTGGACGTGTTGCAAACTGCCTGTACAGCTGCAAGGCTGAATCAGAGGGTTGGAGGCCCTATCTTCCCCCATTTGGCAGATTCGGCACAGATGGTCTTCGTCCTCATCGGAATCCTCCAGCAATAGCCTACAGTATGACAGGATGATATTTAATTCTACGTTTGCTAAGAACAAAAAAAATTGAAAAACTTTAATGGGGAAATATTATATCCCTTTTATAAGACTTAATACAGTTTCAACACTTTTGGTAAAAATTTGCATTGGGACGAAGCAATACTTCCTTTGCTCTAGTTTATCTAAAACAAAAGGTTGAGTTCAACTTAAGTGCAAAAATGTTAAAAATAAATAAGCATGCCTCCTACTTCCTGGAGGAGGTGGGCCGACTGAAAGGAGGGCGTGCTGAAGAATAAGCTTGCTAATGCGCATTTGGAGAAACATGGCGTGCTCCAGTGTGTACGGTCTGAATATATAGGTTTTAGAAAATAGGGAGACCTAATGGCTTATACAAATGTCCCAAGTAGTAATAACTCAACAACTTTAAGAAATGTACAGCTCAATCTAATCATTGTATTTGATGATCTCCGTCTTCATTAGTAGTATTTCAAATATGCTTTCAACAAACATTATTAAATCAAATTTGGTGAGCTGTGTCCTTAAATGTAATTTTTTTTTAAAAACAGTAGTTAAGATTAAAGAGAGGGCAGCATCTCGACTTTGGAATCATACCAGCAGAAGTTGTGGGTCATCCTGACCTCCACCCTGTTTGATTTTGTTTTCATTGCATAATGAATTTAACATATATATAGAGCAGACTAAAAGCCTGTATGTCTTTGGGGATTTTGGCAATGTGCCAAATGATTATTGTTAAACAAATTAGTGAGAAGAAAATACAAAAAATAATAATATCCTATATCCACAGTTTTTCGATTCATCTTTCCTGGTTTTGTCATTGTTACATGTTAGATAGTAAAACACAAAGCACACAGGACAGTTTATGGTAGAAATACATTTTATTTTCATGAAGATTTTTACAACAAAAAAAATGTCTTTAGCTGTTTTAACAATATCTGCAAAATTATTTTTAGAAACAGTGATCGCTCATGTTCCACTGAATCCATGTTCCTTAAAAAATGTGGATATATCAAAATGTGTCAAAGTTGACTGGCTAAATATCATGTAGACTGAAGTTTAATAATCTATGCTGGGTCTTTGAGGATCTGAGTGGTTCTGTCCACCGGTGTGATGCCCGCCATACAGACGTTCTTGATGATTCAGATGCTACTGTAATCACAACAAGTGGCTAGCTATCAATCCCTGTTCCTCTGGTCTAGCAGACTGGACAACCTCTCTGGATCGGAATCCTCACCTCGTCCACCAGGTCCAAGTTCCACCAGATTATAAACAATCTGCAAAACCAAAAGATAAGGATTATGCCCACTTGCAGATATGATTTTACCTCATGTATTTTAATGGTCACATAAAGACAGCAGTCACTTTATAATTCCTTACATATGTACATAATGGCTGTTTCAACATAATTCTTCTTTGTGTCATTTTCCATAAATGCATAAATGCTAACCTCTGGTGGATTGGTTCTTCTGCTCTGTTGATATGTGACATAAAGCAATTCAACAGTGGGAACATAATGTCAAATTGTATTAATAACTGCTGATTTCTGTGAGCCTCCTAAAACCAATCAGCATTTTTCGTGTAACATTTCCCAATAAAACAGTTTCTTTGGTCGCAACTTTTGTTTATTGTTATGTCCAACCGACTTATAGGAGACTGATTTACCAGATGTCTATAAGCTAACTGTGCTAATGTGACCGTTTGATGTTTTTTGGAGGCTGTGAATCAATAAAATAAACAAAGACTGAAAAAAACATGTATAGTCACTCTCTTTCTCAAGACTGTTAATAAAATGAAGTTTTACTCACAAGGATCGATAAAAAACTAAGTGATTGCCTTAGCAATGCTAGCCTTCCCATATCGCTATTATCCGTTAGAATCAAACATTAGCAGTAGTCGTGAGCATCATCCGTGCAACATATAGTAAATCTCATTATAATATACTAAGGGTGGTAAATCGTCTATAAGTATGATCTCGATCTTTGGAGCGAGTTATAAATTATTGCAAAACTGAAAAACAGCCGTATATTTAAAAATATCTATCTATATATATCTATATAGATATATATATATAAACAAATTCACATTATATAAAAACAACCAAATCAGAGGTGCTACTGGTCAAGACCAGAGGCAAGTACTTGCCTTCACGTGCCTAGAAACAGCATCTCATTTCTCCTAATCACGTTAATATACATCATGTACATCAGTAAGACAGTCAGATCCAGGAAACATCTACATCTTCTTTATAATGTTCTTAATATACTAATATATAATTCTAAAAATGTGTTAACATCATTAGCCTCGCCTTAGCTTTCATGATAGAAACATGCCTCAGAATAAAAGTTTGATACTTAACATTACCTGCTCCGCAGCTTTATTGTTGGTACAGGTCCCACTGTTAGGAAATCTCTGCCAGTCTTTTTTATCTCATCGAAGCTGAAGATGCGGTCAGATCTGAAATGGTTTTAGAACTGACAAAATGTCCTCCGACTTTGGTTTTATTGGACCGTCACCTGAATTCAAACGTTAAATGATTTTGAACATCGTTGACAAAAACCTCTCGGATTGGTTTAATTGAACCATTTGTGGGTCAATATGCCATCCAGATACCCATATATGTGAGACACTGAAAAAGTAAAAATTCCACAATAAGTGCCATTTAAAATCAAGTTACAATATTTCAGAATTACCAAGTAACATGCACAGCTTTTCACTAAAGGAACCATTTCCCTGTGTGTTTTGTTCCTGAAACATTTTCCTTGCATCAAGTTCAGAATAAATGTTTTAAGCTGTTATCTACAAACATAGTACTATGCAACTAAGAATAAAATAACCCGCAAACTCCCACATTGAGTTTGATGCTTTATGCTTTACATGGTGTCCCAACATTTGTGGCATCAGGGTGCACTTAGTTACACTTTCCAGGTTAGACGATTGTCGGGTTGCAGGGTATAACTTCAAATCAAAATCATTGAGTATTTTCAATCCTTTAGCTTTATGATTATTTTATACTTTGACTAACACTGAATGCAATGTAGTCTGACTAGGATTGTAATTTTCAGGTGCCTTCTTCATTGAAGCCTAAATGTGTCTTAATGTCAGACACTGCATTCTACAGGTATGAACTCCTCAGGTTGAGACCTATTTTACAATGTTTGCACTCATGCCAACCCCGCCGCTTCGTATGTACTGTGTTTTGAGCGACCGTTTCGAAAAGGAAAAGTACTCCCAACACTATTCAATGTGATGGGAACAATACAGGGTTCTATTGTTCCCATCACATTGAAAAGCGTTTGGAGCACTTTTTTATTGCATTTCATTTTAGGTCACAATCAACCAAGAACCTCACCTTCATTGAGGGGATAATATCTGGGCTGGAAAAGAAAAAATTGAGACAAACAACTTGCACCAAAAGTGTATCATTGTCAAATCGAGAACTGCCATATAGTGAAAACATGAAAACACATTATGTTAAGCATAACTGAGCAAAGCTAACAATATACAAGACTAAGGTTGAAGATATCTTAGACTTGAAACAACAGAATGACTGTACTGGGAATACAAAAAGAAGTGACTTTCAGTTTTCCATTGAGACAGAAATCAGGAAAGTTCTAAAAGCAGTTTTCTGAGAGGGTGAGAAGGACAGAAGGTTTGGGAGGGCGCTCAATGAAACGTTACCTTTCTTTGATCTTGCGCAGATTATCTTCAACTAGACTGGAGATGGGCTTCTCTCTATGGCCATCCAGCTGGTCCTCACCTCTGCTCAATTGACACACAGAAAATGGTGTGCTCTCATGCCCTCTGTCTCTTTGATGTAATGGAGGCTCAACCAAGGCAACGTCCAGGTCAGGTAACATCTCAACTTCTGGTCTGCGGGGAAGACCTACACCAGGAGCCTCCACACCAACTGCTCCCTCTTCTTCATCATCATCCTCCTCCTGTGATGCTTTTTTCCCATGCAAATCCTGCCTTCTCCACGAATCTTGTGAGAGGTTGTATTCTTCTTCTAAGCCTGCAGCTGAATGTGAACTTTGGTCTCGAGCATGCCTTCTGAGGCGAGAGAGGAGTGGGGGGTTGCGGGGCTGGCGGGAGGAGGAGAGCCAGGAGGAGCTGCTGCCTTCTTCACTGCTTGTGTCATTATTACTGTCAACTTCTGGGTCTCTCCATGATGCCATTCTGGACGGAGCTAAGCCACTGGAATAGCCCTGCTGGTCATCTTCCTGGACACGGGTGAGGACTTCCTGATTCCTGAGGAAACCCAATGTTGCATTTGAACCTCCAGTGTCACGTTGCAATCTAGACACCCTGGCCCCCTCATTTCTGTGCACAAACTTTCTTCCAGTTGCTTCATTGTCCAGCCCATTGGCAGAAACCCTGCAAGATCTACTGGAGGAGTCTTGGATGGTGCTTCTTGAATAGCGATGGCCCTCTGGCTCTCTATCCTCTGAGGCTTTCCTTATAGGTAAAGTGGCTTCCGCTCTGGCTTGGGGAGTGGTGTAAAAGCGAGTGCGAGATGTGTAATGGGAGGAGATATTTGAGGAGGGTTCAGGGTTTCTTCTTTGTCCCTGAGACGAGTGGCGGGTAGATGAGTCATTCAAGAAATGGGCTGATATTCTGCTGCTGTAGTCCCGCTCCAGAGGAGACCTAAGGGAGGTGGAAGATGGTAGGTGGCGATTGAAAGAGCTGTCTCGAGCAGTAGATGAGTAAGAAGAGGAGGAGTAGGAAGCGGGAGGCTGTTTAGGTCGAGCCCCCTGTGCATATGTGGAGGTCAATCTGTCTGACTGATCTGACATGAGAGAAGAACAGTTTGTGAGAGATTTGCTCATATAATATACACTTAAAAAGTACAATCTTGGACTTGATTACTTTTGATCAACCACAAAAAAGCAGGGTTGCTTTTTCAAAGCAGCTTAATATTTTTAATTTATCAAGTAAGACAAAGAATAAACAGACCAGCAGGAAGACAGGTCCAGTTAACAACACTTCATCAGGATGGAAAAAAATTGAAACTAGAAATGAACCTTTACCTTTTTATAATGAAAATTCAACTTGTAATCATGGTAATGAAAAAACTGAAGTTATTAAATGCCAAAGGGCATCCCATCAGTACTTGTTTGTTGTGTTTTTTAAGTTTCATGGAAGGGTATTTAACAGTCTTTGAGCTATGCACCCGCAATGGAACATGACAGGTAGTAACTTCTCTCCCTAATTGCAGCAGGGGAAAATAAAAGAGTCAGGGGGAAATGCCCAATCCACAGGCTGTGAAGCTGGACGTGGGGCCCCTCTGGGATCACCGGGGTCTTTTAGAGGTATTAAATCATAAAATCACTTTTACCTTATAACTTGGGGTCTGCTGTGCTTTTGTTTGACTGAATTGCTCAGTTTTCTTGCCGGTAAGATATAAAGGTTAGTTGTAAAAATAGACATATGGGATGTTTTATGTTAAAGTTGAACTTTTTTTTCAAGAAGATCTTTATGTAGTTTCTCATTCATCCAGTTCATGGTAATCCCTAAAAGCCTAATCGCAAGCAACTGGACTTCCGTTTAGGCTTGAAGACATTTCGTCTCTCTTCCAAGAGGCATCCTCAGTTCTAACTGACAGGTTTGGGGTCAGATATTTAATCTCCAGTAGGTGTCTCATACACAGAGAGTCATTAAGGTTACAAGTATATAGTTGACCAAAGACCACCAATATGAGTTGTTAGGGGTCGTTGTGGACACAGTGGTCTTAATTATTTCTTGTCTCATAATGTGAATGATAATAATAATGGGAGCGATGTTAAGAATGCGTTGTATGCGGGTGATAGGTGGTGGCGGTGACCCCAACCCCCGTTTTGAAATGGTTGTTCAAGTTTAACGTAGGCCGCTTCTTTCGCTCTCACATTAGTCTCACTGAACGAAAAATGTGTCCAAACTTATTTGCCGCTCACTGTTAACACCTGTGTCACCCAAGCTGCTCTATGTGCACCTTAATGGACAAAGGACAGGGCAGAGCCCTGTAACTGAAAAAATGTGTTCAGGAAAAGTATGGGAGCACACATTATCAATAATATATCAAGTCACCTAGTCAACATGTTTAAGATAACATCCATTAATGATTCTGAATGTCAATTTTTGAATATTTCTAATTAATTATCCAACCCTTATTCCTGACTTCCACAAATGTGATATTAAATACCTCTGCCAAGCCCAATACTGGAATAGTTGGATTCCTTAACAGAGGTGAAGGGCGTCCTTGAGTAAAGTCCTCTGTTGCTGTATGACAGTTTGGCCTTTTTAGAATCAGTATCATCGGTGGCGTTCAACCTAACTGAGGGGATCCCCAATCTCCAGTCAGAATCAGGCTGGGGAAAAAAACAAGGCAAACATTAAAAATAGATTTCTATGCATCCATCATCTTCCGCTTGAGCAGGGTCGGGTCTCAGTGGCAGCAGTGTAAGAATGGCATTACAGATTACCCTCTCCCCAACAACATTCTTCAGTTCATCCTGGGGGACCCAGAGGCACTCCCAGACGAGAAGAACTATGTAATCCCTCTGGCGAGTTCTGGGTCAACCGTGGGGTCTACTCCCAGTGGTTCATGCCGGAAAAAACTCTAAAAGGGGGTGTGTTGGAGGCATCCAAATCAGAACTACGAACCCCCCCACTTGGTTCCTTTCGACGTGAAGGAACACTTCTCTCTGAGCTCCCTCTGGTTGTCCAAGCTCAAAACAGGCTGAACCCAGACACCCTAGGAAGGAGGCCCATTTCAGCTCTTGTATTCTTGACCTCATTCTTCTGTCATTACACGAAGCTCATGGCCACAGGTGAGGGTTAAAATTTAGATGGACTGGTAAATTGAGCCTTGCGTTTCAACTCCACACCACAACAGACCGGTACAACATCCACATTGCTGTTGATGCTGGACCAAACGGCCAGTCCATCTCACGGTCCGTTTTCATGTCACTTGAGAACAATACCAATACAATACCTTGCCATTGGGTAGTTTGTTAACTGACTCGGCAACCTCTGCGAGGGAAATGGATGAAATTTCCTCAAGTATTCCTCTGCCTCCACAATGGAGGTTGTGGTTCCCGGTTTAGGAACTCCTTAAAAGTGTTCTTTCCACCATCTAACGATATATCCATTATGTTCAAGAGTTCTTCGCTCTGGCTGTGCACATTCGGAAGGAAGCCATGCTTTCCCTTCCTAAGTCGCCGGACTGTTTGCTAGAACTTCCTTGAGGCAGACTGGAAGTCATTCTCCATGGCCACCCCTAACTCCTTCCACACTTGGGTTTTTGCTTCAGCAATTGCAAAAGCTGCAGCTCCTCTTGTCTCTCTGTATCCATCTGCTGCTTCACGAGACCCCTGGGCCAACAAAATCCAAATTCCCCCATGCTTCAGCTTGATGGCGTCCTTCAACACTAGTGTTCACCAATGGGTTTCGTAGGATTCCGCCACAACAGGCAACAATGACCGTATGACAACAGTTGCTAGTAGCTGCGACTTCACACACTTGGGATTCCATATCCTAAACTCCTCAAGACCTAACAGACAGGGGCCTACTTCAACAATCCCAGTTCCCCCTGCACAAACCGTTTGGGTTAGTCAGGTGTGTTCGTCAGTCTCCTCCACTATCTGATCCAACTCATCACCAAGTGGAGACCAGTGAACAGCTCTGCTCCTCTTGACAAAGACCAAAGATTTATGACCGACATTGTGGTTAAGGTGGTGTAGTACCAAGTACATTTACGAGCCACCTTCTGCTCGAACACTGTGTTCAAGTATAGGGTGGTCCAATGACAAAGCACCACTTTGGTTCAAATCGGGTAGACAGCGCCTCCCAATCCAAAAACAAATACCCTTTTCAAAATCATTCAGACACATTTCTCATTCCTCTATTCTAAAATGTTTGAAGCGTTGTATACATTTGACAAATTTGTTGTATTTTTGCCTGCTACAAACCCAAGATAATGGTAAGGTCCATACCAGTTTGCTCCTACTACTAATAGGAGATCCAGCCCAGGAGCGGTCAGTAGATCTGCTCGAGGTGGAGGACGTCAGAGTGGAAGAAAACTTCCAGCTCGTTGAGCGACTGTCAGGACTTCTGTAATCTCTGCTCGGCCCAAGAAGACGAGAATTCTTCAAACAGAAAAACAGAGCATTAGTTGAGACTCGTGCCAGAGTAAATATGTGAGACAACAATGAGTTAACACAATCATCATAGTTGTTGGAAAACTGAAAATGGTACTAAGGAGCAGTTTTTTGGTTGTTTTTTTTGATGACTGCAAGAAATATAAAGACAGTAAAAAGCAGAAAAAAGAAACCGTTAGCTAGTGATACATTAAATGAAAGCAATGTCTTCAAAAACAAATTGGCTATTGGATTTCATGAGGATATACATAAATGCAGCAAGTTGACGTTGGTTCTGTAGACACACATAGCATGCAAATGTAGTTTCTCATTAGGGAAAAAAAACTCCTGTCATTGGAAATTGGGACATTTCACTTGTTTAAACACTGGCAGGGATTTTAGAAGGGACTGAGCTCAGACTCCATTCTCCAAGATGGTGAAGGATCAGTTATCTTTGCTTTTAAAACAATTTGAGAGTTACTTCCCAAAAACAAAAGTCCCACGAATTGGGAAGGAATGGATCCGCCCCATGTGTGAACAGAGCAGGTGAATCGAGCATGGCCGTGCTGGAAGATCAATTGCCGGAGATCGTAATTGTTGGCAGCCTTAAAAGTATGTTTGAGACAACTACTCTGTCAACACTGCGGATGAAATCAAAGCAAAATATGCTGAGATTGCCACAATGGCACTGAAAACCCTGCCGCATCCTATCTTTGTGAAGCAGGGTTTTCTGCAGCAACAGCAACCAAAACAAAACTACGGAGCAAACTGAACATTCGGAATACATTTCGGGTGTCATTGTCTCCCATTGCCCGAGATGGGACCGTCTTGTTGCAGAGAAACAAGCCCAGGGCTCCCACTAATTCAGGGTTATGGTGAGTTGTAGATTATACACATTTTATATTGTACAATTTTCTTTAGTTGATCCCAGTGACATCTACTTGTTCTTGACTATTTTTGACCTGGTAGTTTAACGATAAATCAAATTTTGTTTAAAATGTTTCACTTTTTATCAGGTGTGTTATTTACTCTTTTGGAAGAGCAGAAGCTTTATTCTGATGTGTTTTCCAAGAGTTGAAATGGAAAAAAAAGACTATTTGACTTGTTTCCCAAACTAACTAGAATGTTTAATATTTTTTTTGCTCGCAATGAATTATTATAGTTATACAGATAATAGTTATCCTGTTATTTTTAATAACGTATATTTCTGTCACACTTTGAAAGCCATAGCCGGTCTGCGAAAATATTAACTGTCTTAGTACAAGTCCGTGGCGTTAAAAAGGTTGGGGACCGCTGGTCTAAAGAACAAGTAATACAAGTAAATTGATGAATCTAAATAGCTAGTCAGTTGTCTCCATGTGTCGGCCATGCCATGAATTGGTGATTTGTACAGGGTGTACCCTAACAGGATGCTGGACAGACTCCAGCCCCCTTACGACTCTAAAGAAAATAAGGGGTTACAGAAATGGACGGATGGATTATAGGACATGTGGTTTGGGTAGCTTTGCACATGTCACTGTCATTACAAATCTGCCTTATTAAAGCCTACTTTTTACTTGTATTCTTTGATAGGTTTGACTACAGTCCCTTTACTTCATTAATTTTTAGAATTTGAAGTTAAATTGAGTTAACTTCAACTTTTAGCTGCCTTTGTATGCATTAGTGCATGTACTTATACTTGAGTAAAGAATGTTTGTACTTTTGCCACCTCTGCTACTTCATGAGTTTTCTGTAATAAAGAAAAACAAATAGATATGGCTCAGCTCATGTGTAACACAATATTTTCAAATGGGCTTGATGGGAAGCAGGACTAAAATATACACTGTGCTCACAGGAATCTAGGCTGGTCTATAAAAAGTCCCCGTGTTGCATCAGTGATCAGTAATATACTGTATGTAGTTAGCTATCATATCATGCTCCTGCAGACACCTTATTTGAATCCCTTGTCTCTGGAATACTTTATAGAAGATAGATGAGTCGGTAGTGGGATAGCCACACAGACACAAAATAGATTTGTGGGATAGCCACAAAAGTTCAGTAATGTTATTTTTGCTCTGGACTATAATAGGTGAAATGTCAACACTGCATACTGTCCAAACTTAGATGAAGATGACCATTCATTCAAAAAAATAAATCAAGTATCAATCAACTCCCGACAAGCATATCAACAAGACTGAGAAACCCAGGGAGTGGTAATGATGTGTATTAAGCAGCAATGCTTCACCTGATTCCTAACCTATAGTCAATTCTATGTGATGAGGGTGTAGGCTTTGTTGTCAGCTTACCGGTTGGCCCACATCTGTTTGGTAAGCTGATGATGACCTTGGAAAATGGTCCTTATTCAGCACCCTGTCAGTCTCCCCACTGTAGAGCCTACTGGAGCCCAGTGACGATGAGACTTTTGGACTGGATGTGTACGATGCACTGGACAGATATGAGGGACTTCTAGAAGACTTTGAGTTCATCGTGGATTGCCTGTGATACAAGGTTGAGAAATGCCAAGATATTATATAAGGTAGTTGCAGATGTGCCCACCATTGCATCAATTATTTAAAACTCAATGAAAAGAGCAGGCATGAAGTTTATACCTTGCAGCACAGACTTTAAAATAAAAGGGAGCCTTTACCTTCCTGATCTAGTAACAGGGCTCCAGATGACGACTAAGTTGTTTGCAAACACAATTTACTTTTTAATTTTCATACCCGTTTTCTTCTGCCAGTCGCAATCAAACAAAACATTCATTGTTTCCCACTAATTTCTTATCTATTTTATTGCTAAAAATTGACTAGCAATTCTGATAATGCTTAAGTGTGAACAAATCAAGTCAAACAAATGTTTGATGTTGACATTGGCAGGAGAGCTTTCTAACATGAAAGTGAAGAAGCATGGAGACAGTAAAAAAAACATAACGCCAAGGAACTAATTGTACATAGTTCAATACAGATAATAAAATAAAAGTATTGACATTTAATTTGTTTATTTATGGTAACAAGATTGCAGCACATTAAACACGGCACATATTGTGCCAAGAATATAATGTGCTCATAACGGGATGCAAGGCAGAAAAAGGTAGACAGTACAGAAGGGGAAGAAAGACATTTTAGTTTGTACTCTGAAATCAATATATTTTGGCTCCCAAATACCTTGGGTTGAAGAGCCAATGGCTCCCATACATTTTTTTGTCTAAAACCCTGAGTAAGTAATGAGGAAATATGTTGGTGGTGCCTGGAGCACATGTGAGAGTGCTCCTGTAGACACATCTCGCCACCACGGTTGCTTCCTGGATTTAGTGTCAAAGTCACAGTGTCTATCTTAGGGGCTATAAAGTCTGTCAGATGAATATGACACTTCCAGCCATAAGTATCACTCTGACCTGCACATTTAAGCAAACAAGGTTCTCCATAACAGTTATGAGACACTGACATAATTCACTAATAAGCCGCTTTGCTAAATTCAACTTAAAGTGCAGAGTAAATTTGAATGTTCTTGTAATTATGCATGAGGTATGAGCGGAAAGGCAAGCTGAAAGAGAGTTGAGTGTTTCTGACATCAGGTGGTACAGTATGAGTTACTCCCTGCTCAAGACATGGTTACATAAACATTAGTTATGGCATCTGTGGTTAAAAATAGTTCAGCTGACCAGCAGGTTGTCAAAATGAAATGAACAGCAGGATAACTAGAAGGTTTGAAACCACAGCAAGGCACTTAAACCTTCAAACTACCCACAACAAGACATGTTGTCCCCTAAGTGTTTTAATCATCAAACAAAAACCAAAAGCATTGTATTATAAATGTATCTATGATGTATGGTGGTGTATTATGAGTGTTAAAGGAAAAACAAAATGTAATGTTAAAATATTAGTTGATATGGATTACTACTTGTTGGTGTACTGTATGTGAGGCAGAGACATCCATCAATTAGCCATAACACTGAAACCTAACGTATTCAGTCTAATATTATGCAAGTTCCCTTTTCAATGCAAAACCACTTGGCAATGCTCTGTGTTTTGTGGTACATTCCCATCAGAATCGGCTTGAACTTTTCGCTACTTTGTGCGAAAGACATTCTTCTGAGGGATCTGTCAGAATGGGATAGCCTTCACCCCCCAAACATTCACCGATGAGCCTAGAACACCAATGAGCCTGTCACCAGTTCACCTTCCTTTGATAACGGTCATAGGTACTTATAACTGAATACAGGGAACACCCAATATGACCGATAGTAATTGCCCAGTCAACTCACCATCACAACTTACCTAGTAGCCTATTCATTCAATTAATAAATGGCACACACCATAAATGTCCTTCTTATAATGACGCATAAATTTGCGAAAAGATGTGGATTATTAATTAATAGTTTTATTTTAAATTGTATTTCAATTTCCTTTTCCTTATATTACATTTTTTCTTATTTTCTATAATTCTGTCAATTTCTCTTCCTGAGCTGCTGTAACCAGTGAAAACACAAGCGGGGACCTAGTGGAGGTGTGTTGAAATATATTGCCTTTAACATTATGTTTATGACGTTTTTTTTACAATCCTCATGAGCATTAAGTTGAGCAGAAAGTAGTACTTGCAATTCCTTTAAATCCGGGTTCAAGAAAAGAAAAAATATGAATTAAGTAAGCGTTAATGATGGCCTGATTATTTAAAAGATGACTATACGGCTGCAATATAAAAATAATCGAAATTACTACAAGACCTAGAGCAAATAAAATGCAATAAAAAGTTAAATCAATCCATTAATCGTTAGTAGCCAGTCTTGCACCTTATCCAAACAAAAACATCTGATTAAGCAAACTGTTTAGTCTTTGAAGTTAACTATACTTTGGCATGTTTTGGACGTGAAACCACAGTACCTTACCTTCTTAACTGGTCCTCCTGTTGATGCCTTTAGATGGCAGATAAAAACAAGATCACCATAAGGTTACGTCAGCTAACTAGCTGATTTGTACGTGATCATAGAGCGGCGGCTGACGTTTAACACTTATTCCGAATAAGTTATTCGATACAATAGGGTTAGCAATAATCTCACCCTAATGTTATTTTTAGAGTTTCTTAGTTGAAAAATCTTTAAGGTTACTGCTGGTTCACCGAGGCTAATGCTGCGCGATGTTAGCGACTCGGTCTACAGTACTGTTTGCTGGTGCAGCTAGTGAAGTGGGCGTTGCTTAAGAACTATTCTTCTTCGTCCCTTTATTTTTCTCTTTGTTTTCCTCTTTTTATTTTCTTCTTCGTGTTCTTCATTAATTTGATTGAAAACCAGTTTAAAGGTGCATCTCCGCCATCAACCGGGCAGTAGACTGTTAACTTAAAAAGAAACCCACCCATATTCTCTCTGTTAACCCTGCTTCCTCCAGATAATGAGTTAAATGATTGTGAATTTCCTGTTAAACTACCTCCGAGTAGTGGGACATCCATTGATCAGACTTAAATATCCAGTGGATCCAATGATACACAGTTGAACTGAAATCCGTGAAATTGGGATGTCCTCTGCTTGAATTTAATGTATTCCTGAATCAATTCCTTTGCAGCATGGTTGAGCGTTTTATCCAGAGGAAAGAGTACTCTTCCTCTTCTTTCAGCTGTTCCCTTTAGGCGTCACCATAGCGGATCATCTCTCTCCATCTTATCCTGTCTTCTGTGTCTTCCTCTGTCAACCCAACCGTGTCCTCTCTCACCATATCCACAAACCCCCTTTATCTTTTTATCTGTCACCTCTATGTTCAGCTTTCTTTTACCCATAGATCCAATATCCCAGCTTTTCACATGTCTAAACTTGTTCAATCTGGCCTCTCTTACTTTGTCTCCAAAAGTTCTAACCTGTGCCGTCCCTTAGATGTTCTTGTTTCCGATCCTGTCCATCATCGTCACTCCCAAAAAAAATCTTAATATCTTCAACTCTGCCACTTCCAGCTCTGCTTCTTGCCTTTGAGAAAATGACACCGTCTCGAAACCAAACAGCAGCTACACTGCTCTTCTGTAACAGATAACTTACAACACTCTTCTCCACCCACTCCAACCTGCCTGTATGCACTTTTTCACCTATATTCCACACTAGCTATTTATCTGAAAAGTTGATACCAAGTACTTAAACTCCTGCACCCTATCCACCTCTACTCCTTTCATCCTCACTGCTTCACTTGCCTCCCTTTCATTCACACAGCTGTATTCTGTCCTGCTCCAACTGACTTTCATTCCTTATCTCTCCAGCGCATATCTCCTTCTGCTCCAGGTTTTCTTCAACCGGCTCCCTGCTCTCACTACAGATCACAATTTCATCCACGATCATCCTGGTCCAAAGAAACTTCTGCCTGACCTCATCTGTAAGCCTGTCCAACACAATAGCAAACGAGGAGGGGCTCAGAGTCAATCCATGGTGCAGTCCCACCTCTATCTTCAACCCATCTGTCACACCCATTACCCATCTTACCGCGGTCATATTACTCTCATACATAGTGTGTACCACTCTAACATACAAATTAAAGAAGTTGTACTTTGTTATTTTATCATTTTGATATTTTTGCTTAGATAATTAGAAAGGACAGCGGACACTAGTATTCAAAGATACAAATGCCTGCCTTTGTGGGTAGATGACGGAGAGAATGCATGTGTTCTGGCAGGGCTCTCAAAAATATTTTGGAAGGGTTTTTATTTGACATTGAGATTCTTTACCTTCTAAAATATGATTTGACAGCTGAAACAGTATGTCACTGGAGACTGTGGATATTACGTAGCATTAATTATGAAATTTTTTAATTTGATATTATTTTTAATTGTGGATCATCTAGGGTAAGGAAAGGGGACCTTGTACTTGGATCTATTATCATCAAATAAATCGTTGGAATGTAAAAACAAAAGAACTTTTATCTTTTATACTCATCTATTCATGCATTTAAATACTGAATGTTTAAGCAGCGGCAAAGCAAGCCACTCATCTCCAACTCTGCAACTAAAGCAACAAAAACAATCGTAAAACATTTGGTGATTGAATCTAAAAAACTGTAACTAAAATCCTGTACACTCCCAAATTGAGAAAGAGCAAGAAACATAAGCAAATAATGTGGGATGATGGGCCAGTTGCAACTGCTGTGTCATTTCAGAGCTTTTTCCTCCGGACGGAATTGGAAAAGAAACGTTTTCTACTGGAGGAAGCCTCACATCTGCAGTCACCAAAGCCAGCTCAAGCAAGTATAGCCTACTGGATAAAATGGAGAGTGATAACATGATCTTGATAAAAAAATTTAGTAAGATGATTGGAAGCTTAACTTGTGTTAAGCATCGCCAAGTGTACCCAGTCTAGTTATAATCACACAAAATGTGTTAGATTTAGCTTTATTTTTGTTATACCTGACTGTTAGGACCTCCAGCTTCTTCTTTGTTTTGTTTGTAAGAAATGTCTGAGACCCCTCTTCATTTCGTCATTGTGGGTATCCCCTATTTATATTATTTCATCCCCTAACCTCGCCCCTTTTGATTCCCTCACGGGAGAGGTTAGTACTTCCCGGTTTTACTTTGAGTTATTATCCATTTGCATCCTTTAATTCATCCTTTTATTGCTTTTGGTTAAATTTGCATTTTCTCATGGTACATTTTAAGTTGTTAAGTTCTTACGTTAGAAAAATATTTTTATATAAAGATTTTAATTTGATTCATTCTTTGTTTTCAATTTAATTCACTGAAGAGCTTGAGGGATTGAATGCATAGGAACACAAGCAAATGTTTGTCTTTTTAGGTTTCCAGAATAAACGGAGAGCATCACCAAAGAGATTTCAAGACCCGAGAATAATTAAAAACAACGCAGAAGTAAATCAGTCACACTAGTTTACAGGAAATTACATTATAAGGATTATAATAATGGAAGAACTTAATGTGGAGACAAAGAGAAGCCAAAATCTTTGAACAAAGATGTAAGATTTTTTTTCTTTGTCTTATTTGTCCAAACCAATTTACCCATGAAGTCAAGCTTTACTTTGTAGCTGGAAGAAGAAAAAATGTTTTTAACTGTTATTCAACAAGTGAGAAAAATGCATCTCTGTCAAAAGTGTCAGAATGGGTGTTGGAGGATATGAACGCGACAGAGTAAGATCACTAGATAAGCATCGTCACAGATTAGTGGCGCCTTTACAAAAATACTTTCAATGAAATTTCTGATGGCCAGCACGATAATATCAGGAGTGGCAGGGTGATTTATATACCAGCATTTAAAGGACACTGCACATTCTGGGTGAGATTAAGACTGAAGTGCACTCTTTTTATGAAACTGATATGGGACTTGCTCAAACAGTAGACACAACAACATGAGAGAAAGAGTCTGGTTAGTGATGCTGTAGGGTAGATTAAAGGGTAGTGGGAAATCTGCCAGCTCTCACAGGGGGGTATAACAAGTTGATTCCCACGTTTATAGCACGACCGGCCAGGTTCTATCGGAATATATACACACAGAACAGCAATGATGCTTATTATCAAGATGACGCTATGAGTAAAATGCTGGGCATTAGCTAACCTTGGGTATGGGTCTCTATACAATGTGTGAATCTCTGATGTGAAAAACACAAAGTTGAAAGGTTGCTGGAAACAAAAGTTCATGACAAGATGACTAATCTGATTTTCACCAATTTAGTTTTGCCATGTCAACATATTTGATAAAATGTTGGCTTAGTGGCCCCAATCAGAGCAGAATGTGTGATTCCGTCTACATCTGGATTAACGGTCCCAATATCTGTATGTCAGGATTTCAATGAAAGAGGTTTTGCAAAGAAAAAAAAAGTTTGCAGACTTTAAATTGTATGTTATGCTGAATTGGCTGCATCCTCTGCAACAAAAAATAGCTTGCTAAAACTTGTTTATTCTAATAAAATCTATTTTACTTATCGACTTAATAAAGGCAGTTATGCTTGGAAGGCTTTTTGGTCATCACGAGTGTGGCCCTTGGACAAAATAGGAGGTGAAACAGAGCAAGTTGCAGATCTAAGAATATTTTTCTACATGCTTAAATATTATTAGACTTTAGTCAAATTGTTGCATTTTAACTGCAAAATAATTGAATGTGTATTCTGTTTTTCACTGTCTTCATAATTGTCATCCCTTGTTTTAGTTCCTCCCTCGTTCTTACTCAGTTTTCCTTTTTGGTATTTTCAATTAGATACATTTCTCTTCCTCCTACTTTTATTCATTTGCACATGTATAAATCAGTCTTTAAGAAATAAAACTGGTATTATAATCCTTTACTTATATCACTGGTATTATAATCCTTTACTTATATCACAATCCCCAGTTATTTCATTACAGAATCACATTAGATAATATTTCTACCAAAGACTGGTTTTGGATTATCCACATGGTGCACCGTCAGTGCTGGACTCCAACTATTTAGCTGCACTAAAATATCTTCACCCTGACATTATGGCTAAAGGCAGCTGGCATACCACGTGACTACCCCTTATTCAATTAATTCCATAGACACACACTGAAACAACTAAGTACCTCTATTACGCAAAAATGACCTTATGCTGCATCACAAAGAGATATTGCATATATCTCAAATAACTGTCATTATTAAATAATAAACCTTCAACAACCAGTCACATTAAGCTGCACGACAACCAGGAAAGCAGAAATGCTCTGAATTGTAAGTTGTAGCCTACGATCAGGATTTAAGAGCGTTTCCCCACAGGCTTCCAACCAAGCTGCAGCGCATGAACATACAGTATGTGGCCAAAACCAAACTGGCAGCACCAGACCCCTGACTCCGGCCATCCTCCACACCACAAAAAGAGCACCCACCTATAGAAAACCAGTATCCACAGCTGTTTAAGACACTTAGAGCTCATCAGACTTACCAAAGCTGTTCATCAGCTGAAGACAAAGTCCATCCTCCTTTCTCCCTTTCAAATAGCTCAATGACGCGCGCGCGCAGGACGGACGCCGCTGCGTCTCAGTTCCGTTAAACGGTCTCCTTCCACTGACATGGAAGCTAAACCCGCCGGTGTGTGGAGTCGGTGCAGGTCCAACTTTAGCTCAGCAACCCACTGGCCTTCCGCATTCGCAACACAGACACGGGCGAAGACAGGCTAGAATTAGAATGGTGTATCAAAGAACACGCCCAACAGGATTAATTCGATATTTGGGCGATTCAAGAATATGACAATCAACAAAAATCGTTGTGTTTGTTTTAACTGAAAATATATCTAATTGAAATGTGTGGAAGCCGAGCGTGGAAGATATTTATTTATGGCCAATTTGTATAACGAGTTGATTATTTCGTTATGGCCAACTATCAGGAGCCTCATAGCTGTATAAACTAATTTAAGACGAGAATGGCAGATCAAGGAGTTTCCATTACGGATCAGTGCATCAGATTGTACTTTGTTTATTCATTCATTCATTCATTCATTCATTCATTCATTCATTCATTCATTCGTTCATTCACACTTAATCAAGGTTTATCACTGGCAGTATAGCTGAGGTTTTTACACTGTAAAAAAAAAAAAATCCATATAACTCACGGTGAGATACCAGCAGCTGTGGTTAACAGAATTTAGAATTTCATAGTAAAAAAGAAATGTGGTGACCATGTTCAAGACATTACGGTAAATTACAATGAAAAAGACATATAGTGAGAACTTCAGACATTCAATAAAATGAGAAAAATCACGAAAAATTCACCTTCAAATCAACTGTATTTCACAAATATACACAATATTTCTTATGTCTTTCTTCTGTAGAAATGAAAGGACGTTCTTGGTAAATGGTTCAAGCCAAATATAGTACATTTTACTGTGCGAAATCTGTAATTAATACACATCAAAACTATAACAATAATTACTTGCTTGTGGCATCATGGCATTTTTCTACCTTCTTATTGTTTTGTTATTTTATCAAAAGTTTGTATTGTCACTGTTTTCAATATATTCTGACTGCTTTAAGGTTAATTATACTTACAGTTTTTTGATTGAGGATAATTCACTGTACCTACTTCTGTTTTTATTTTAAACGTCTCTTACTGTTGCCATTTGACAGTTTTACTGTCATTTTAACATAAACCTTTTTGCAGTGCACTAAAACAGGATGTTAATTAAGAATATACTTGAGTTTATTATCAATTTATTATATAACAAATTGTCATTGATGTATTAGTCTGATGTTATTGTAATTTAATTTTGTTTTAGGTAAAGTCCTAGCAGGTTTACAATATATTTTTTTTTTGTTCTACATGGCAACGGTATATTACTGTAAAAAATCTGGCAACCTTAGCGGCCTGTATTTAAATAAATAGTATTACAGTTCAAATAAATACATATCAAAATATCAACAACATCAAAAGTAGAAACAACTGGAATCAAATATCCACATAAAAATACAACCGTCTGAAAAGGACATTCTGTTATATTTTATTTTTAATGTTTAAGTAATGGAGCATGTATAACTACCTGAGTAAAATTATAATTATAGGAATTTTCCTTATTTTACTTGATTATTTCTTATTAACTACGCAGTACAACAATGAGACGTCAAATATGACGATGATAATAGTGATGAGAAGTCAAGACATAATTGAATAAATAAGTACTTACTTTCTGCATCTTATTTGCTACACAAGATTCTCACATTTTCAAAATTACTGCATTGAGGGAAACTATATACATATAAGTCATAATAGATGTGCAAAAATTACAGTTATCGAAGATTTTCAGCAGTGCTGTGTAAATGACAAACACATTAAACAAATGTTTTTTTTCACTGCAAGTCATGTGCATTGAAAACAAATCTGAAGATTTGGCATCACTTCCGTGAGGAAACGACAGGATTTGGATCAGAAAGATAAAATGATATATTGAACTCTGTGAGCTCCCTTTTACAGAAACCCTTCTGTGGTAATGTCTGGAATCTCCTGATCATTGTTGTTTCTGGCAAAAGATTTTTAAATTAATTGAATAGCACACATTTCATAATGTTTTGAGTGGGGGCAGAAATCTCAGAG
Organism: Lophius americanus; assembly: GCA_037951165.1. Classification (NCBI taxonomy): domain Eukaryota; kingdom Metazoa; phylum Chordata; class Actinopteri; order Lophiiformes; family Lophiidae; genus Lophius; species Lophius americanus. Next base: position 19,740,979 of record JBBDHG010000014.1, read on the forward strand.
ATTGACATTTCAAATCCTCTGTAAATGAAAAACATCTGCATTCTTAACCATTGGTATCGGTTCAGGAAAAAAAAGATTTTTCTGTGTACACCTGCATTTAAATAAGAAGGCAGAGACAAAAACAAACAATATATGATGTTCTCTGTTAAAGCTGGACAGTACTTGCATTTGTTAAATTGGCTCCTCAATGACCAAAATATTTTCTGTCTTAAATATTTGGATTCATCTCTCTCATGAAAGTCAGGGTAAGATCTCGTATCAAGGGACATAAATACAAGCACAGATAGTTCAGACTTGATTCTGGTTATAGAGTCAAAAAATTACAATGAGAGATGGGGATTAAAAATGTATGTTAAGTGAAGGGAGCAAAGTGTAACAGAGGAATCAGTGCAGACGGCCATCCGTTTCAAATAGAGGATTTGAATGTCCTTGTGTCAAGCTAGACGACCTTGAACTTGTTGTGAATAACATATTAGATCTAATCACTGAGGAACCACTGACGTCTGGTAAAAGTGGTAGCGTACACACACTCCAACACACACACACACACACACACACACACACACAGACACACACACACACACACACACACTCACACAAATGCAGGTGTTCATAGTAACTTCTATGTCTGACGTCATTTTGAAAGGCAGAGAAAGATAACCGCCACTGAGGGGAGCTTTAGTTCACCTTTTCTAAGCTTCAGGGACACAACTGAGCTGCAGTTATTTGCATGCCAGAGAAACGTGTTTGTTTATCCAGGGCGTCAATTGAAGCTTATTTTCAACAGGTTTAATTAAATTGATTTGAATGACTTTTTGAAATGCATTGTAGATCCAGTCATCAGAGTAGATCCAGGATTAGCAGGATACATCAAATTTGCATACTTTAATTTACATCTAATTCAGCAGGCTTCCGAAAGCTTTGCTCACAAACTAAGCTTGCTTTCTACACTTTTTCATTTCTGCTGTTGTTATAGATATTATTGTGTTGTACGCTTTTCTCAGAACAAAATCAACTCACCATCTAAAAAAACAACAAACTGAATCTCTGATGTAAGAGTGTGTGTGTGCGTGTGTTTGAGTGTGTTTGTGTAAAGAGGGAACATGTTGTTGCACAGCATATACATAATAATAAGGCAGTTAAAGTGTTCAGCATTGCATTATTAGTCCCACTCATACTGCAATAAGCAATGATCAAACCAAAAGCAAATCTATTCAAGACTAACATGACAAGGGGTGATGCAGTAACAGCTGCAGATTAATTGCTAACAAAAAGGATGTCTGACCTAGACAAATTAGGAAGTGCAAGGTCTGGGTAGTTGGGGATGCGGTTGCTCAGCCCAACTGCAGGTTTGTAGGCCAATGTCATTCACCCGCACCCCTCCTTCAGACACAAGGTTGTGCACACCGCTACATGTAAAGAGACTACAAGCTCTCCTCCCCCAGTGCTGCTGATAGGATGATAATGGTGCATTCCTTTGAGCTGTTTCTCATTCATGCTAGATGTGACAAGGGAGGAACATGCTCTTACCACTGCAGGCGGGCCACTGCTTCACCTAAAATCACAAGCCTGTAACCTGAGATTTGTCCACAATGGCCTCGTCTTACTTGAATCCTCTTATTTATATGGTCTGGATATGAGACGCATACCGACCTGTCTCACTGAGCTTCTCATTTCTTCCAGCTGTACAGGCCAGTGTGGCATGGTGTGAAAACAAAGTTTCCTGATAAACAAGTGGTGTAAAATTGTTGTATTCATTCCAGCATGGTATCCACTATTTATCCAAAACAAATGACTTAATATCTAATTTTTTTTTCACAAGGACATGTTGATGCTGTTGTTTACACTCTGCTAATGAAATTAACTTTAACTCGAGTACTTGGACACAGAAAAAGTGCAACAATGTCTGGATTTGTCTAGCACTGTGTAATCACAAAGGAATGTCCTTAGACATTTCTGCTTTTCCTCTACAAGACCCCTCTTTTCCCACGGCTTGTCCAGGTCTTGAGAATCTGTTTTCTCTCTCTCTCTCACACACTTTCTGCCTCCTCTCTCTCTCTTTTCTGTGTGTGTGTGTGTCTGTGTGTGTGTGGTATGTGTTTGTATGTGTGGATATACACGAATACCACAAAGGCTGGTCTATAGTAGAACCACAATACAAACTCAGTGTCTTCAAAGATGCAAGCGATTCTTTGCCTTGCGAGTAACCTCTAGGAAGCAACATCCAGGATGAGGTTATGAGTTATTTCCAGCCCAAATCTAACAGAAGATTCATTGTAGCACCCACACGCGACACAGCAGAATTAAGTGGACCTAGTGAGCATATATAGCAAGTTGCTGTCCCAGGGGAATGTCCTAGGTTGTTCAGAAATCTCACCAGCATTTTAAATGGTCATAAATTGTGCAGAGCAACAATCTGCAGGCTAATGTGGCCTAAGATTTGTATTGCTTGGAGCCCAGATATATGCTTGGAGTGTAATCTTTGTTATTGATGATCTTAAAGGCGACTTTGATTTACAGACAATGCAATTGCATTTGTATTTTTGTTTTTACAGTGAGGAGTTCTTTGTCCACTACGCTAAGGTTAGGCTGCATTTAACTTGTGTCAGGCTGTATCAGCCAGCTTCAAACACACTTTTGGAGACGCACATCCGAACATATTGGTAACAAAGGGGAGAAAAGCACGGCCACATGTGTTAACATTTTAGGTCACATGTTTGAGGGGCACCACCTAAGACTCATGCAAGTCATTTGTAGACATTCTTTAAGCAGAAGGATGTGCTTTAGCAATAAATTAACCAGACATATTCTATCTCAATTCACATGTGTTACAGATAAAACACAAACAACCTACACCTGATTAGTGAAGAGAAAGGGCTGCTGTTTCATTTATTGCCTTTAAGCAAAGCAATGCTTTACCCCCTATCACTGCAAATGCTTTTTCGAGGATTCAAAGAACATTTGTTGGTCTTAATGTTCCCCAGACTCAAAGTGACATCTGCCTTTCTCTCCCTGCATGCCTGCTGCTCTTTGTTCATAAGAGCACTGAGGGGAGAGCACATTGAAGCAAAGATGATGTCACCATTGTGATCATTACTGTGGTGTGTGGTGCCCTATTTTTGACCAGGCGTCAAAGAGGGCAGGCCAGAATGCCTGTCTGCACATTGCCAGGAGGAACAGTGGCCTGCCAGTATTAATTAACACAGCGCCTTTTTTCATCAGTCCCAAAATCGTCTTAAGACCACCCCCAAGGGCCACTTAAGTAGATGTTCAGATACTAATAGATCATTCGAGCAATCAGACAATGTGTTCTTAACCACATGGCCCTGACACTTACTGTTTCATGTCATTGATTATGCATTGCAGTAAATTACCTATTTAGTACTTTAGGTGTAAACCAATATTGGTCAAACATTCACTCAAATCTGCACCATACACAATGCATAATACCAGGACATATTCAAATGTGATACTTCATTTATTGTCGTACAGTAGCTCATAGTAAATATGTGATGAATAATAAACCTTGCCAATCAGAGTTGTGAATGGATATCGTTATTCATTCATGTTGGTCAAGTGCAAACAGACACAATAAAAGAAATACACAAATTTCTTATTTTGAAAGCACACAGTAATTTGCGTATGGGTATACAAGTATATTTAATTTAAAAAAATAATAGTTGTAATCCTAGAGACTAAATAGACAAATAAAGATTTGTTTAATTGAAAAATTAGACTATTAAGCACTACTACATGTGAAACCTGAATTTCATTTCAAATAGATGGTTATCTTACTGTGAAGGTAAATACCATCATTCATGTGGAAACTTTCAAACATACAGGTGTGGCCAGCTTCAGTGTTCCAGATTGCAAAGAGCATTTTTGTCTTCTTACTGTTTTCACGGTATATATCACCTCTCTTTTCTGACATCTCAAAGCACTTTTCACAAGGCAGCATTCAGCCTCCTACATAGAGATGTTGCCACGCACGGCAAGATACCAACAACCTCCTCAACATCCACACAATCACTCGCAGACCAGTATAATATCTAGACTGCTGGGGATTGAACCATCCAACCCCTAATAAGTGAAATCCTGCTCAATGTCCTGAGGCACAGCCACTCGTTTTAAATCATAAACCTACCAATAATATTAGTTTTACCAATAATCACAAAATACTGGTAAAAATAACAGATGATGAAAAAAAAAATGCTCATATGCTGTCACAAGAATTATGACGTGTTATGTCCTTGCATTTTTACACCTTGGGGGAGAACTAGAAAAATCTGAGGTCCAACGATAGGAGTTGCTGGAATAAAACTCAATTTGTTGTTATATGGATAGGTCATAGAATGAATAACAAAAGATCAATGAGAGAATGGTATATGTTCACTTATACATAAAAAAATAATAATATATAACAATTAGAAAAAAACAATCTTGAGATGCAACTCTTTGGGGCGCCACAGAGCACGTGTGAAATGTCACTGAATACTTTCAATCTTTTTTTAAAGAATGTGTGCGTGGACAACACCTTTTACGGAGAATCTTATATACAGGGGTACAGAAATGTTCCTCGTTTGATAATAATAAGTCAACTCACAGTATATTACTCGATGGAGGTCGCGTTCTCAGAGCAGCTCTGACATCCGTGTCAAAGGGCTGAGCGGGTCATAGCATACCTCTTTCATTTTAAATTTTTAGCTCCCCCATTGCTTCAGTCACCTTCCCACGATTCCCTGCCGTTTACAGTTACAGTACATTCCTTAAAAATAATGGCATCCTTGCTATAAACATGTATAATTTCTCCAAGACTGCAATATATTTTTAATAAGAAGTCACTGTGAGATATTAACACAGAAGAACACCGATCAGTTTTCACTGTAACTTTACTGCAAGGTTTTACAGTACAGTTAACGGGCCTCTGGGGACGAACTTCCTGATTTTGTTACTGTGACCAAATGACACTCGTAAGTTCTGAAGAATTCCTCAAATGTCACTTTTAATTCTTTGGGTTTCAAAAGTTTTGTTTAGGAATGAGGCTTTTTAAAACATTTCACAAAGCTCAAGATGTAGATGAATGACTCTGAGGGATCAAACAACATCTTGAACACCTTTTGACATTCTGGCCCATTCGGTTCATTCTAGCAGCCATGAATACATCTCAGTTTGCTATGACTCACTTATATTTTACAGTTCTGTCTTGAAAGGTCATGAAGATTCTAAAAAATTTGGCCTGAAACGTTAAAGTAGACTATAAAACGTGTTGTGAAAATTTCCAGTCATAAAGTGTACATTGCTACCTCCGCAAAAGAGGTTATATTTTACAGTGGTCTGTTTGATTATTTGTTTGTTAGCAATATTATGGAAAAACCAATAAACGGATTTGAGTGAACTCTTACCCAGAGGTAGATTTTGGCATTTCCTAAAGGTGATTGAATTCTGGTGGCAATACTTCATGACATCACAACGTAACATCATGATAACCTTTTCCTAATCATGTGAGATAGCTCTTTTTATTTTTTTGGGCAATAAGTTACAAACTAATAGAGAAATCTGCATGAAACATTACCTGGAGGTTGCTTTTATCATATTCCATAGGTGATTACATTTTAATGAAATGATGCCATGACTTCACAATGTGATGCCACGATAACCCTTTCTTAAGCATTTGAAGATTTTTAGTTTTCGCCAATAGCTCAAAATGAATAGACAATTTTGCATTACATTTTGCCCAGAGGTGGTGTTTGGCCAACCCGTAAACTTGACTAGATTTTAGTGATGTTATGTCATTATAGTATATTTTTGATCATAACTCTTTTAATAATGGATTGATTTAGTGGACATTTGGTTTGGTCATGCATCATTGTATCCTAAATCGACAAACCGGATATAACATAGATCTGTAACGGCCAGTTGTTCTATAATTTACAAACAGACACACATACACACGCACTCACACACACTACAGACACACCCCTGGAATGGTTATGAAAGCTAGTTAAGTTTTGATGGCTTTGACACTCTCTTGCCTGAAATAGCTCATATGCTATGTGTGTGGCTACATTTTAAATCAGACTTTACGGGTCTATAATTAGACCAGAGGAGGCATTTTGATGCAGCGTCTTCGCATCAGATTATATTCTTGTTCTATGTAGGAAACGTAAAAATAATACAGATGGATTTCCATATCAAGATGCACACAGCACCGTGGAAGTACGACTTCTAAAGATTCTCATATGTATAAAATATATATAAAATGTGTTTACGTATGTGGCAACAGTGGGTAACTACTTTTTATAAAAGACAAAATTTTATTGACCCGTGTTCAACATATAGTCGACCACGACCCTTAAATGAACCGAAACAACTTCATGTAGTTATGTCCTACTCTCTATATGTCAAGCGTAATCATTCAGAGGCAAAGATATTTTTTTATTTCGCCCATTTACAATTTAAGATAACATGTCCTTAAGTACTTATATTTAATCTCTTCCTAAGAGATTAGTCATTTGGTCCTAGTTAGAGCTGTCGTTGCACAATGAAGGCGGATGTCCCGTCAGCAAAGACACTTGCGATTGGTGTAATTTCAAAGAAGATGTTCACTTTAACTGTTGTTAATGTCACACATATCATATATCGATGCATAATTTGACAGCGGATACAAATTCCACTCTCAGTAGGTTGAAGGGTCAGAACCACTATTCTTTTTCGGTGCTTTGATCCAGATTTCCAGGAATTTCTCTGCCGAATCAAAGTTGTCAGAGTCACTGCTTGAAAAAACAGGAACGCTTTCAGCCTGTTGAAACTGAACACTGTTCCATCTCCAATAAGTTATTTGGGCAACAAAGTGAGTTGAGAGCCTCCGGTGGATTACCATTTGAGTTGAATCCCATAAGAGGTAGCTTACTTTAGCTTTACAAACCCTTGTGAGTAACTTAACAGACGTAGGTGCACTCTAGATGGAATAATCTTCCAGGCAATGACAATTAATTTTTTCCGAAACATTGGGCTTGGTGATGTGTTAAAGACCGTGTAAACTATTTAGGAAAATGAAAAATAAGCAGCATATCAACTGGTAATTTGTATATAAAGGTATACACTGCCAAAGATGTAGTTATGGTGGACATTAATATGGTTATATGTTGACTGAAGAAATGCACTGTGGCATGAAATTCAACTGTGAATGTAAATTCCCTCCCTTAGTTTCATCCGTCTTAAAATACAGAATAAGACAGCAAAGTGTCTTGAAGTTTCAAATACACAGAATGTAAGAAACATTCATTTGTGGCTGTTTTTTGAGTGCACCTGTTTCTCATTTTCTTTCATTTATTAGTAAGTTTGGCCCCATCAGGCAGGGAAGTTTTATGCCACTTAATTCCAAATGGGTTCAATTATTCTATGTGTGGTTTTCCTCAGTTTAAAAGCAGGTTACCTTCAGTGTGACCACGGCTAAAACCCCTGCTCTTATGCCACAGATTCAGCAAATGGAAAATCTGCTGACATTTTGTGTGGTGTGTTTACAAAATGACTGGGTTAAGATGTGTTTTGATTTGATTCAAGGTCATTTGGTTTCACTCAGGTTGGGGCGACATTTGCTTGTGATCTAATTCTGTATGGAGAGAAGACGCATCACCTTAAGGCTGGGACTTGTTTCTCACTTTCCTGGCACAAATGATAACTCATTCCCAGAAAGGGAACATGTTAATGCTCCCCCTCTCTCTGCCTCACGCTGACAACATGTTCATGCAGACTGCATCTCCTTATTGAATGACAGGGTGAATGTACCTCATCAACGAGTGAGTCACTCTACTACTCTGCTATTATGATGATTTCTCCCTTCTGTGTATTACATCATGCAACAGAGGGTTCTGCTCAGTTACATTTACCACAATAAACAAGCTCCGAACATGCTCATTTAGAGTGCGCATGGATTTATTGTCAACCTAGCATGAAAAATATCACTGGTAGATCTGCAAGTAACTTTTTGTCCAAGTAATTTGGGGATTATTGTCTGAAAAGTACAATATTTTCACAAACTGAGTGAATCATAAGGCTGACAAGGCATTATCAATACGACGCTTTTAGCCTTTAGAACGACTGAAAACGTATTGCTCACATAACATGAACATGCTTTTTGAAGATGTCAACAGGGATAAAGGTTGAACATTAATTAATGCATATTTCACTGTCACATAGATTCCTATATTTATTTGGCTCTCAGAAAATCTGTGATTGCATCCAAACGCTTACAGTCTTCACACTTATTGTAAAGTTTTAAAGGAAGTAGGAGGAAAACAATCAATAACAGCGCTCATCTGGCATAAGTGCTGCATTTCATGTCAGTGAGAGAATATGAGTCTTACGTGAGGCACACCAATATTCTACATATAGCAGCCACAAATTGGTCCCATGTGCCTTCATCACACAGGCAGTTCAAATCATTGACTTTGTAAATCATTGCATCTCACACTGCATTGTGCTCAAGAAAACTGATGTATTGAAAGGATGCTGCAAAGAAAAAAGATTCTACACGGATAGGAGGAACAATTACAGTCCGGTAGAGCTGGATTCTAATATCACTCCAAAACAGAAGATTAAATGAAACTCAACTACTAAAGCAGGGTGTTGGTCTCTGTATCTGATGTTAGATACAGAGACAAGCAATGCTTGACTCATTGTTCATTGCACAACATTGTCTTAATTTAATTTATTGGGTGTTTATTTAACAGTCATTATGTAGGACAAATGATAAGTGAGGAGCAATTCAATCACATAAATAGACATCCTAAGGCCACTTTTCCTGAATGTGAACACTATTTTAAGCCCCATTTGTGTTGTTCAAATTAAACAGCTCAGAGTTGCTAGAAGCTTCTCGTGTTAATAGAATCCCTCATAGCGGATTTGGTGGAGGGAGAGCAGATGAATCTGTATTCCCTGAATGTGTCCGTGGCAAAAATCAATAAATGCAAGCACAGCTCCTTGCTTGTGAAGGCTGTCCCTGTCTTTGCATTGGTGGACTAATAGAAAAATAATAATTAAATTCAAATCACCAGATTAATTTGTTTTCCATCAGTCTCAGGAGAGATCTTTTTCCTGTTTCTTTAGTGGCTCATTATACTTTCTAATCAAGACAAAAAAAGTCCCTCTTTTAGACAGACTTGCTGTCTCCCTTCCCCCTTCTCTTCCCTGTGGTGTGCTTTCTCGCATTGCAGTCATTGTGCTGGCACTTATTATGTTACAAATGACCGAGGTACGGCAGGCATTCTCAGTGTGCATGCAAAGAGGGCCCACCCGTCTATGCTGCTAGTGCCTTTTCCTAATGACGATGCTCAGATTGGCCCCCAACGCCGCCCCATGCAGCCCCCCCGCACCCCCACCCTCACCCCCAGCCCATGTGCTCTCTTTAATGAAGATTCTCCAATGCAATTAAAAATCCTTGCTTCTTGCTGCTACTGTATGACAAACAGAACCACTGCCATTCCTCATGGCCTGTCATTCCTGCTATAAGGGGCGTAGGAGATGGAGAAATACACCAGGGTGCCGGTGGCTAGAGAGACAGATAGAGAGATTTGTGTGTGTGTGTGTGTCTCTGTGTGTGTGTGAAGAAGAGCAAGCCCCCCCCCCCCCCCCCCCCCCCCCCCCCCCCATCTCCACAGGTAATGGAAAGGGACAGAGAAGAAAATCAATGACCAGAGAACATGGAGAGCGAGCTTATAAAATGGCTTTAATGCTACAAGCTGAATAAGGGGATTTGGGTCCCGCCTCCAAATCCCGGCCGATCATGAATGTTTTATCAGACCCATATACTACTGACACCTTTTCTTTTTTTCCCCTGCCTTTTTATGAATTAAAACTATGTATTCCTGAGTAACACCTTTACAAATCTTACAATATCAAAAAACTTTTGGAAGACACCTTTGGATGTTGTGATGTAACAGAAGAATGAGCAATAGACCAAGGAAGAGAGAGATCGAAAATGGTAGATACATTCATTGTCATTAATACTGTTTATGATGCATTAATATGAATGTGCCTGTAAACCAACAGTCCTTCAAGCTGCTAACAATGAGTTCATTGTTTGAGTGTGATTTATGGGGTGTCTATAAAGTAACAGAGAACAGTTTGTTAATCTGGTATAATACCTGCTAAAATGGATTCAGCCATGGCTGATGTGACATGCAGAGAGACACACCAGTTGGCTCTGGCTCTGTGACCCATCCTCATCCTCATCAGGGTGGGGCATATAAGAACAGTTGCCCACTCCATCTGCAAAAGACCTCCCCACCACCACCACTCCACCCTCTTGTTGTTTTCCAGTTGAATGAAATAATCTTCCCCCGTCTGGAAACCCAGTCTGGGTCAGAGGGCCTGCGTTCAGCCTGTTGCTTATTGTGTGTTCAGAAGAGAAGAGGTAAAGCATACAATTAGGCACAGATGGCTGTCTTTGCCAGGCAATGTATTGATCCTACCACGAGGAAGATCTGTCCCATTTCTGTTTTTGTTTGACAAATGCCTCCTAATTTAGAGTCTTTGTGATCATTTGTTTGATCATGTTTCATTTTGTGAGGAGCTTTCATTTGGTCATAGATAGATAGATAGATAGATAGATAGATAGATAGATAGATAGATAGATAGATAGATAGATAGATAGATAGATAGATAGATAGATAGATAGATAGATAGATAGAGCTATGTATTGGTCTTCAAGTGAAATTGAGGATTTAGGAAATATTAACTGGTCTTAAAGTCAAATAGAGGAATAAGAAAATATTTTCTGATTGAGGTGTGAACTGCAACTTATTCATGTTCAACTCCAAACATTACTTCCAGAATAAACAGAAAAATACACAGGGATTGCATGACTTTTCTTTCCTCTGCAACCTGCAAAATCATGAAAGAAAACAAGCAAATCATAATTAGCCCCATATGTATTGATAAAAACTTGGAAGTTGCCCTGAAGTTGAGAGTGAGAAATGCACGATGTTATGTTGTTTATTTGATGCAGCCTGTTTGCATTGTTATTTGTGTACAGTCCGGCCATTGGTGTGGGTACTTAAAGATGATCGGAAGGAGCGACGAGAATAAAGTTACCTTACGTCATGAAGACAGTGTCGCATTCAACGTAACAATGGTCAATAAGTGTATCGTTCCTTTACTAGCGCCGCTGCACAAATAAGTTTTCTTTGTGTGGCTGTATTGAGCTGACGTCAGGTCGGTTCCTTGAAGTGGAGCTGAATAAACCTTGAGAAGAGTCTCCTTCAATCTGCTGTTGGTAACTAACACACACACTCATAGACCGAGACTCAATTACTGCCCAATGCTCTCCTTTATCACTCGTCACCGACCTCTTTCACAACCAAAACCGAGCAAGGAAAAAAAGAGGCGAGAAGAACACGAGCCGAAGTGTTAGTTGAACTAAAAGCCCACGTTGGAAATAAGTAAAGTGAGGAAAGTAAAAGGTAAGGTAAGTGTTTTTATTTCACCGACTGTTTTGCTCTCATCACAGAAGGCAGCGATCTGCGCGGAGCTGTCTCCGCTTCTAGTTTCTTAGCTGCTTTCAGCTCACTTTTCACTTACATCTGTCTTTTCTCTAGTAGTAGATTTACTCAAAATCTGTAAAGTTTTTTTCTTTTTTTTTTTAATTGAGACGAAGTGTTTTTCTCCCGGTGTGTGTGGTGACCTGATAGTGGGAATCGTCTTTGTGTCCCACTCTCCTTCTTCTCTGTCGTACCGTTCACTCTGCCTGCTGTCGTTTTGATCGCACGTCTTATCTCAGACAAATTAAACTTTTTAATCATGTCTGTGTATTTTCTTTTACTTTTGTCCACCGTGTAAATGCTCAGCGGTCGTCTCCCGGTCTCTATTTGCTGCCGTATGTGCGAACAGTCACCGTCGCAGGGGTGAACCAGGAGGCAGCGGTGAGCCGTTGGTCCTCGCTGGCTGTCCGTTAAAGTCCCTCAACAGAAAAATAACACAATTAGCCACTAATACATCAATTTCTTCTTTCGGTTTGGATTAACTTCGGCGTTTAAGATCCAATTCATTTCCCCCACTTGATCAGAGTTTGGGCTTTTGGTGTCACGTTTAGCTGGCGATCCCGCCGGAGAGCTGCTATCTTGGTCGCTTCCTCAAACAGAGAGGCATGCAGGCGAGCTAGCAGCTGCCTGGCCGAGTTGTTGAAATTTATCCCTTTGTGTATATTACAATATCCTCCATTTTTTTTCTGCCCCTTCCAGAACAACAAGCCTCTCGCCATCTTGGTTATTTTAAATGGGTCCCCCTCTGAGGACCTTTACGTTCCCCTCTATGTCACAGACACACCGCACTAACACACACAGGCTTCTTATAAAGGAAAAGGATCCATGTTTTTTCCCCGCAAGTTTTATCAAAAGTTTTAAGATTTGTCAGAAATAAAGACAGATTGAAGATCGCGTCCTTTCAGCGGATTTATTGAGAAAATGAAAGTGGTTAATCGTTTTGACTATTTGAAGGTAGTTCAATCCTGGTGATTGTTTGTGGACCATACATTTGCATAAGAAAGCAAACGTTTAGTGACGTAATGTTTTATGTCATAATAGTGGATTTTTTTTTGTTGAGACAGGTGGACATGGTGGTTTTCTGGTACAGCCACACTTAAATGCGAGTGTTCATATTAGGTTTGTGATTATTGTAGTGGATTGTTTTAAGTTTCCTCGGTAGACATCAATGAATGACGGAAAGGAAAAAGAGGTCATGGAAGGAAAAAATTAAAAATACTAAGTCTTAAGATAGGAAGAAGTGAAAATGAACTGCACTTATCCCCAAGTAATGGTGATTATACTTCCCACACATTCCAAAAATGTTTTCAAGTCCTCATGTGATTAATATTTGTAATTATTTGGTAATTTAATGCTGCCCACTTTTTTCCACCCCAAAAGGGGATTTTCTAGAAATAGAAAAAGCACTTGCATTAGAAACACAATCTAATTGAAAGAAAATTGACCTAAGTTTGCCTGTGTAGTATTTTCCAGCTGACCGAGATAGAACTACTAACAACAATAGAGTATTTTTTACTTCAGTTTATGTAATGAGTGGTATTAAAACCACTTACATCAGTTTAAGTAATTTTATCAAGTTTTGAAGTGCATTATGGTCTCTCTGGGGTTAGACTACTGCTATATTTCTCATTTCTAGCCAAGTAAAATTAGCTTTTTTTAACTTAATAAAATACTTTGTTTGTATAAACAGATTAGGTGTCTTTGTAGTCTGCCTTTTTTGCAATGCGTAACCAAATTTGAATTGATATCTGTTAGGTTTGCCAGATTGATGAGCGCATCACTCATCATCATTATACATACACACACCCTTTGAATTTCCCCAGACTGAACTGCAAGGCTGGCTAACAGTCTTGACAGGAGACTTTGCAGAAAGAAATGGTAATTTTTCAGTGATGCTTCACACAAAAGCTGTTATTTTAATCATTACATTTAACTATATCTCTCAGACTTAATACTCAGATCTCACTTTCTTCCTTGTGTCCTCTAAGCAGTTAAAGAAAGAGCAGCAGGAAAGAAAACAAACTGAGCAAATGCTTTGAAATGGAAAATGTGATCATTTCACCTCCCACCTCTTTTGTTTGCCCGTTTATTGCTGCAAAACTGGAGAGCTGAGGAGCAGATGTTTAGCCAAACATGAAGGCGCGGTGCCTCTGTCCTTATGGGGATGGCTCTCCCTCCTCTAACTGCTGATGCATCGACATGACAGCTGCTTGATTTCATGGAGCTACTGAGAAGCCATTAGTGGTATCAGTGAATTGAAACAACAGTGTCTCTCACTTTTCTAACACTATTACGGCATTGTTAGCGTCATTCTGTAAAGATTGGTCTTGATATGTGTGTTTCTGTCTGTGTGTGTGAGAACGTGCAAGTGATGCAGCTGAACAGACAAACAAATGTTTTGCCATAATTTGAGAGAGAGGGAGCAAGAGCAAAAGTAAAAAAAAAGGGGAACAAATCTGTCAGAGTTTGTTTGCCATGCTGGTTTGAAATGAAAGCAAACTGTGCTACCTCAAGCACACTCAAATCAGAGATGTCTCTTCTTGCCAGACCAAGAAAAAACATGAACTCTGCTGGAGTTTTATTCTCTCGCCCCCTCCCCGCCTCTTTCCCTTGATTGGCACTGTTGTTTTGGAAGAGATAAAGGAGGACTTCTGCTTGACTCGAACATTCAGGAATTAAGGATAGACATAGTTAAGCTCTATTTGCATGTCTACCAAAGTCACAGTAAATGGTTGGTATTGACTAAGCTGATTAGGTGAAATTAGGTTCACAAGCTCTGTGTCTGGGGGTGCTGAATCTGACAGAACTTGGACAGCTTTTGAGAAGACAATCCCATGTGCACACATGGTTGTATTCTCTATAATCCTTTACTATTTGACAACTGAGCTATCTTTTTTGGGGGGGCCTTTTTAAAATAAAGTGAGAGGATTTATTGTACGATATATTGATCAAGTCATCACTATGAGGCAATTACTGCTTATTAAGATGTTAAAGTGTCACTTCATGTTGGGATTGCTACTAAAATGATTGGGATCCAATCTGTAATGGGTTTTAACAAATCCTCTTTTACGGTTGAATTTTAAGACATCTATGCCATGTCCCACTCTTTCTGTAACATGTGAAAATTTGTTTTCAATTATGGCACCCGTGTGACATTTGGTATTTTAGTGTTCACCTATAGTGGCAAAAATGCAAGACCTAAGTTAATGCTGTAAAAGAAATGCAAATTAGTAACTGTACATCCCCTTCAAGGATAACAGAAACTATAAAACTATATTGTTATATTTTAAGTAAGGATCACAAACCAGCGTTCCACTTGTAATCTGAAATTCAGAATGAAACTAAAATGTAAAAGAATCATTCTATGGCTGAACTTCACCTCAAAACATATTTAGTATTAAGGTTAAATGTTTGACAATAAAGTTTTATATTCATTCTTGGTGGATACATTGAATTCAGAAATTAGACTATGGACATTGATAACGTCTTACTGTAGAGCCATTCATGGTGCTCATGTTAATCTGCATAATGGTATAACATTCATCAGCTGTCCCTCTTCCCTTCCATCCAACCCCCACCATGGATGAGTCAAGGCACAGAAAACACAACAATGAACAAAACAAACAAAATAAAATGAAAAATACAAAATGTGATTGTCGTAAACAGAATCTGGAACGAACAATAATGCCAATAATATCCAAACATATAAGTAGATTTTACTTTCTCCAGTGCATTAGGCAAGATGACAATTTCTTTTCACATCATTGGTTCAATTTATAGAGGGTTCCAGAGAAATAATATCTAATAATAAGAGAACACACTGATAAATCTGTTTTAACTACTTTTTTGGCAACAGTCAAACTTAAACAAGAGGGCTTCTCTGATTTTAGTAACATTGATTAATGAATTGGCATTTAAATGCTAAGCATTACGTCCAAAGGGAATAACAGCTCCAAGTATATCCAGTGTTACATGCAAAACTCTACACCCAAGCTAAACATCGATGTCAGTATTTTGAATTTATACAGAGATTAATACGACTTAGAAACAATCTATTGATAACAATGGCCATCTGGTGTCCCTGTCAAATCTCTAGGCACGACTGCTAACACAGAGTTGTGAAATTTAGAGAGGAGGTGAAGGTCTGGTCTGTGTTAACCAAATGATTCCAAATTATATTTCTTCAATCCTCCGAATCAGCCACACATTTATATATGAATGTGCTTTATACATGCATAAAATAATGATAAATTAGATAATGTTCCAGAAAAACCTTTTTAACAGATGTGTGTGAAATAGACATCTGTCCAGTGAGACTGATAGTCCTCTGAGAAGCAGCCGTGTTTTAGCAAAAGCCTTAAAGCTCATGAACATTAGAATAATAATACTTCTTATTGTCACAGATGACAGTGGTGATACTGTGTCTCTGTCTTGGTCTGCTGGTGTAAGAGGCCTATGCAAGCAGTCTGTTTATTGATATATGTTTACACAACCTCAAGGGTTAATGTCCTCTCAGCTGGAAAGTTGGTTAACACTCAGATGATCTACCTGTCCTCATATCATCTTGCTATTCCCATAACACGGATCATTCTCTGCATGTCCTGAAAATCACCAAGGTGCACAAATTATTATCTAAAGTGTATGCTCACAGGGCCTTTTAATTGTAAACTTGTCAAACAATCATGGTCTATCTTTGACCAAAAGTGCTTGCCCGTCTCTGTATAATGAGAAATGCATTTAAATTATGAAAACTTAACTGTTGTGAATGGGCACCATGCCTCCGACTGTAAAAACAAATTTCAGGTCGTAATTAAGGCCAAACAAATCAACACCCAGTTTATTTTTCTTTACATTCTAATGTGGATTACATACAGTGGATTAATTACTAAATAATAAGCAGTGTAAAGTGTAAGTGGGTCACCCTGGGTTAACTTTCAGGAGACAGAAGACAGAGCAGCCACATTTGGGAGGAAAAGGCGATAAGCTGCTTCTTTGCCGCTCATCCCCTGGGCCTCTATTTATCATTCAATGTGAGAATTTCCTTGATGAAAGTCAAGGTTGTTTGTGCATGTTCTGTCTCGTTGGGATGCATGTTTTTTCCACCAGCAAGGTGAAAAGGTTGATTTTCCCCTCCAAAGAGATGACCTGTTTGGAAAGTCCAGGCTAGTTTCTTTTAATGAAGTCTCAAAAGGTCCTGATGATTTTTTTCCACTTCCGGGCTGTTTTTGTTTTGTATGTTAGTGAAGAGATGAAAATACAGCTGTACTGCTTGTTTTGTCGAACCTCCCTTTGAACAGCATTTATATGATTCCTTAAAGTTCACTATTTGTCTTGGTGAATTGTCTTGGGAAGCAATGTCATCAATTTAGGTGAGGTGAAAACATAAAGTTAAAGTAATCTTTATGAAACTTCAAGAAGTAAAACACACCTTACAAAATATTTCAGCACAACGATTGCATACCTTTCTTGTAATGAGACTGCATCAGTTTAATTTGACCTCATGATAGAATCAGAATGTAAGACAGCAGACATTGTTTGGAACTGCATTAACATTATGCCGGGGGACTTTGTTCTCCTGAGAAAACCAAACAAGGTTTTTTGTAAATTTTCTCTCTAACCTGTATATCGGGTCAAGGTGCCCATCATTTTGTTTCAGCGCAAACTATGTTAATAGTGATGTGCTGTGAAAAAATGCTATTTATTTTCATGGTTAGGACAACTTGACATTCTAAAGCTGTAGGAGGGGGCCCTTATTCACACTTCTCTGTAGAATTCGGAGTATGGAAAAAGGGGAAGAAATAGGAAGACAGTCTCGCATATGGGAATGGGAATGATATTGGTTTCTCTATTGGCATGCCTCATGTGTCAGTGGTGTTCTTAATGATACTATAGAATAGCTTGTAGCAGGCTGGGGAGCTGTGAGTGTTGGTGAGTGTCAAGATTCACAAAGACACGCAGAGTCATACAGACACACACTCGCTGTCAAAACACTGGACAAACAAACAAACACATACACAAATGCACGAGATTGTGCTTCCACAGCCCCCATTTATTGATTTTGTTCAGCATTTAAAATCTGGTCACTGCTGCAACCTAGGCTTTTTATTTAAGCTGTGTTGGCAAAGCCTGTTCCAAGCTAAACCAGAAATTTAAATATTAACTCGTACGGAACTTCATGAGAAATGACAAAGATGGGAAAGAACAAATAGGGAAGCAGTGTCGTGCTGCGCAATGTGTATTTGTTCATAGCAATGTTTAATTTACACCGCACTGGTACAGTCAGCCCTCAATGTGTCGGCTGTGTAAGAACCACAGTTGGAGTACAAATCTGCACAGCAGAATTTCCTATATTTCTCTTCAGAAGAGAGTTAAGCGAATAGAAATAAGCATTGACTCAGAATTGAACTAACTCAGTGTTGACCTAAATTACCAGATCTTTTGAGACGCACATGCTGAAAAGGTACTGTCATTTGATAAGACATTACTGGACCAAGGACAAGCTGCTTATTTTTTCTTTTTTTTTAGCTTTTTAAGGTTAAAAATGGATGTGTGTATAGAGAGGTTACTTGAAAGTGCCTAATCCACAGGATTCTTATATGACGCTGTCTTACAGAGAACTGCTTATTCTGAGTAAAACATGTGTCTGTTTCTCAGATCAAACTGGACAAAAAGCAAGGTATTACAAAATTAATTTCCCCTTTTTCATCTGAGGAAATTTTTATTTTCAGTTAGTCACAGGTGGTGCTGTGGAGGAAGTGATCGGACATCTGTTCACACAAGATTTCAAAATAAGGTTATAGCACGTCTAAGTGATATCAAAATGCTTCCACATTGTAGTAACATGTGTCTTATATTAATATCAGAATAAACACCACTAGGGAGTCAAACCACAAGGTTTCCTCTTCCAGTTGAACCGAGTGCTGCTGTCGTTTTTCTCTTGTCCAGCAATGTAAGCCTAGACCTGCTCAGTTTGTGGCGTTGCCCGCTTTCCCCCTCTGTGTCTTTCTTGCTCTCTTTCACTGTTTCCCTCTTTCTCGCTTGTGCTCTCTTTCTGAACGATGACACTGAGAGACAGCTGTAACGTGAGACGCCTCTCGATCCTGGCAGGGGCTTCGAACGCCAAAGCAGAAGGGAGGGAGAAGGCCTTTATCTGAGATTGGGGGTGCTGACCTCGCTCATTCTCCTTCGCTTTTTCTCTGTCTTTCTTTCCTCGTCTCTGTCTGCTAACATCTCCCATCCTCCCCCATCCAACAGAAGCCCAGACTCTTAAAAAGTCTCCCAATCACATAAAACTGATGAATGAAATAGTGTCTTTTGCTGCTGTTTATACCATTTAGTCCAGCATGTAGATATTGAAGTTGTCAATTTAGATGGATGTTGTTTATGTAATGTTGTTCATGGTTCATAGACTTTAGAGAGTGATATATCAGTGACATATGTTTGAGATCTGGACACCCTTGTGCATATGCACATGTGCGTGTGTGCTTGGATGTGGATGGAAACATTCACACACACCGTGGACTGTAGCCTGTGACTGCTAAAGCCTCTGTGAGAGCTCCAGTGTGTAATCCAAACATTCAGAGCTAATTTAAGCATGCAGGCAGGAGCACCATCCTCTAGGAAACAACAGCTCGCCCTCCCACTCCTGCGTCTCCATCCTCCACTGTTGTGCATGCGTGTGTGTACTGTGTATGTGTTTGTCCGCTCATGTCTGGTTGTCACTGGTGGGAAATGAAAGCACTAAATCACTCACCTGTCAGAGAACTTCAAATTCTGGCCACCACACACATACACACACACGCAAACACACATACCCCTTAGGGATGACAGGACTGGCCCTTTATTGACTGCCTTGATCAAGGAGACAGCAGATCCATTTAATAGACGTTGCGCGCACACACGCACGCACACACGTACATTGAAATCAAAGTGGATTCACATCTGCTCTCCAAACAGCTCCACTGAAGCTTTTTTCACTTATACAGCAGAGCTGTAAGTCATTTAAAACTGTGACAATATTGGGTGTTTAATTAAACGTTGAAAGCCAATACTAATGGACATCATAGCGTTTTTCTTTGTGGGGTATGTCAACAGTTTCCTTGTTAGAGCTGCAATGCAATCAAACCTAAACAGCTTTGATTCGCCACTTCAACAGACCTTTTGTGTGTCATGATTCGAGCCTGGCCTGGGTTTTAGGCATGTTGTGTTGGCCTTGGCCCCTCGGCTCCCCAGTTGGCCGTGCTTTGTGCTGAGTGTTTGGGAAGGCCAGTTAGCCAAGAGGGTGCTGGGAGGAGATGTGACAGCTGTGTTGGTCATATCTACTCTGACCTTCACACGTCATCTTGATAGATCATCATGGCTGTAAAGATACAGTGAACCTGTTGTGTGGGCCTGTGCTTGCCTGATTACCCACTGGTGATGATCTGGTCACATACTGTACTGATATCATTGTTCCGAATAGGACTGTGGACATTCAACAGAAGAGCCAGATTGAGTGCATATCTGAATGAGATTTATCTTGCAAAGGAAAGTAAGAACTGGAAGTTGGCTGAATTGGCAAATTCCGAAATGGGCTCTCTGCCATCAAGATCAAAGTTTTCATGTCAACATAAAAACATGCATATGTGCACAGACAAAAGAACAGATGCACACAATCCAGCCTGGTATTTCATATGCTCTCCCTCATTCAAATGGATCGCACTAATGTTCTGAGCTTTTCACCAGTCTCAAAGCGCTTTACTTTATGTGTGTGGTGTAACCCGTTCCCTTGAGATGGCACTTGCTCCATCAAGTCAAGGAAGAAACCATTTAGTGGAATGACAAACACACGGATATTCACACGCACGCACAGCACCAGCAGGCTTGGAGGATTTGAATTGCACTTAGACAATCATTTCTCTCACGAGTTCTCTATTCCTCCACCCGCTCTTTACTTTGCCCAGAACATACACTTACTCACATATAAAGGTACTGGGCAGAGGTTCCATTTTGTCAGCTTTCAGCTACAGATCATGTAACAATAAAAGATGCTGCCCTGCAGTTAAATACTGCCAGTAAATCACAGCGCAAAGAAAGCTGGGAGAAGCACTTATTTTTAAGCAGCATGAGAGACCACACTGGGGGAAGGGGTTGAGACAGATAGGGTAAGACAGAAAGAGAGAGAGGGGGGAAGAGAGAGCTTCTTTGTGCACTGTGTACTGGCATTGTGTGTGATGAAGAGATGAATCACTGCTATTTAGGGATTGGTTTCCTGCAAGTGATTGTGTGACGGCTCCGTGGCGGACAGACTGTCAAGACTTGCCTGTTTTGTTCTGGGGGCTTCAGGAAAATGTCTGCGGCCAATTCTCACTCGCTCTCTTTCCCATAGGGCTTGGTGTGCCAGAGATCAGTAGAGACAACAGAGACAAACACCTCCATGTTGCTCCTCTAACAAGGCATCAAATATTAAAACGCAAGAAATTGTGGTCCAATCTCAATATGTTTATTTTCAGATTACACTTGTTTTCCATGCTTCTGGAGGTTTTTCTAAAGGAGAACCACATGAAACATGGTGTGATTTTGTTTGTTTGTTTTTTTGTTTGTTTCTTTCTTTCTTTCCTTATTTCTTTATGACATTTGAATTAATACCAAGAGTCTTGGTTGGTGGGTGAAAAGGAATGGTGGTGGAGTGCAACAATAAGCTTGCACATTTTCTATGTGCGAACATGCTGGAGTGTAAACGTAGGTAATTATAACTTTGATAGTTCCTGTTTTCCCATTTCTTTTTTGTCTCTGAAGCCAATTTGATTGAAATTACAAAATAATGAAAGTGATGATGATTCCAAAAAATTATATTTGGATTGTAACAGGTTTATAAGTGTAATTTAGCAGGGTCATTTGTAGTATCTCTAAGCTGTGGTGAAATGTACATGTACTCAACTATGGCAATTGAGCTCAATTTTGAGGCACTTTTACTTTGGGTATGTCTTTTTTACGCGGCATTATACTAAAATTCACTACAATTTTGAGAAAAATACTGCAAGTCTTATTCCAACACATTTGACAGATTTACCGTAATAAAACACAATGTGATGCAATTGTATGAACATTTATAAGACTTCAAGCGCTTTACTACACATTCGAGATCACTTGCGGGGACTACATGCTGACAGGCTCACCCGAAGCGTTGTAGCCCGGTTGACATTTTTATCTTCAGCCATTTGCTCTCACACTCACATATTGTTGGATCAGGTGTAAGTCCTGAGCCACCACCGAACATCAAATCAAAAAAATAAATTGTGATACGATATAAATTGTGATTATGTATTAAAGAAAACCCAGACAGCACTCATTCTATAGAAAGAAGCCAGCTTCAGTTTTTGGTTTAATCGGCACATTACAGTATTGCATCAATAATTATACATCATTATATTATATGCGCACACAGGATTCTGAAATATTCCATTCTGCAACTCATGTAATGTTTTCCTTCTGTGAGACAGAGTGGCGCAGCCACAGGTACAAATCTTCGTCTGTATAAACAGCGCAAGCCAATGTGGTAGTACGGTGGGATTGGGATATTAGATTGATGGCGTTTATGTATGCGACTTACGAAAGGGACATTTAAACAGCAGCTAATTTCAGTGAGCTACTCTAACTCAGAGTAGAAGAAAATCAAATAAATGATCAACTACCATCTAACAGCGATGGTAAATGATTGCTGTCACGAAGTTTCTATGTTGTGCCGTGGCCCCGCTAACTCACATAAGGTGCAAGCAAAGAAGCATGGATAGCACAAGTACAAGTCGACTCTGTGGAAACTTTAACATTCACTCACTACGATTAATCTTGCTGGACCACGTAAACTCAGCTCAAAGGATGGTGGATGTGCTGGCCTGAACGCAGACCATTCTAGGCTTAAGTAGGGACAGCACATATAGCAAGGATCCAACGCTCGAAGCTACTGTGTTTACTGTTGACATGAACAAAGCCGAGATGAGGTTTTCTGTGACTAGTATACATTTTTCTGGAAAATCTTTTGTGTCAATGAAAAATGTTGCTTAGGGCAGCTAAATTGTTCATTGATTGCAATTTAAGTAGAAGTTTGAAACAATTTAACTTTTTAACTTCGAAATCATATCACCAATGCCCAATTTTACGCCACACCTCTGTTGGTTGCGGAATGCTGGCATGATGCCTAAAACCATTTTATCCGTTTTTGGATTGTCAGTTCATCCGATATTGGACGTGGACATTCCTTGTTGAAATTTAAGACAACAATGGATTAAACCATTTTCAGATGTATCAACAATGAAGATAATTGGTAGTTAGAGCTGTATATTCGCAAGCTGAAACGATTTCCCAGGAAACAGCCATTGAAGGTGTCTTATGAAAATATAGTTTTGTGTTGTTTTATCCATCTGCTTTTGATGTAGAACTTGGAAGTACTCAGTGAAATGAGGTTAACAGACTTAACAGCCTGATTCTCAGTCAGGCAAATGATGGCAGACAGCCGTGGCTTTCTTATCCAGTTTAATTTACCTATATTGTGGCTTGCAAATCATTCTCTGTGCTGAAGCCCTATGAGCCGAGATCCTTTAATCATCCACTAATAGGCCTTTATGATAAAGCTGAAGATGAATTCAGCCTACCTTGCTCTCTGTTTTCATTATCATTGCAATGAGTTATCAAATGTGTGTGTGTGTGTGTGTGTGTGTGTGTGTGTATGTGTGTGTGTATGTTCATGACTAGGTAGGGTTTTATCAACAGGTGATTTCTGTTCTTTGATATATTGAGCTGTAATGACAGATATGCCTTATATTATGTGCGACAGATGACTAGAGAGCATCTAGAAAAATGAAATAACTTTTGACTCATGAACTGCAGTATATCCCTGTGCGTCGTTTGTCAGGGAACTGAAAAGAAAAATGTAGTTGTATTGCAATGGATTTCTGCATCGTGATACATTGAGATATGTTGTGGCTTGGGATGCACATTTCAATATATGGCAGGATTCCCATTTCAACATTATAAGCAGAAAATCTGTATTTACTATTTAGTTTGTTTTTTTTAGTCATGTTATTATTAACCTTTGTCAAAAATAACAACAATGGTGATTTTCATGCTTTTTAGTTTAACAAAAAAAATCTGAAAAACACTTACATGTAACAATAAAAACTCCTTGGATGTTACTTACTAACTTGGAGACATTTTTTCTGTATTTTTAAGTTTTAAATTGTCTTAATACTAGCTTCACGGTCTGTCTGCAGAAACAACACGAGAGGATATCCTACCGGTGTTTCCGATCTCTTCCTTAGATGCAACTAAAGTAATGCTTTAACTATGTGTTAGTCAGCTTACAAGTGAGGGAATGGGAAAGTTGCGGGCCTACTTAACAATATCAAGTAATGGTTCTTTATTTTAAGATGCTTATCGTCCGATATTCATTTACTTAGATTTTTCTACAGATCTGAGACTTGTTCTTCTTCTATCTTGGTCTCATCGTTCATATGTGGTGATGTTGCTTCACAGAACTATTTCCTGTTTGGTATCACATATTTGTGGTCCAGTCATTGATAAGATCTCCAAATTCAACAGAGTCAACATAAGTCAGACGATTTTTAACTATATCCTTCGTCTTTGTTTATCAGGCTCTTTGTCTGTGACTAGTTTGATTTGGGTTTTCCTCCAAAATGTTTTTCCGGCACACAAACTTTAAACTTTGGCAAACCGCCACATTTTCAATCAAGAGTACCTTTCATAAAGAACTTTAACCAAGCACTCAGTAAAGACCAGTAAAATCCAGCAACTTTATTGTCATGCACAATGTTTTAGAGTCACGACTTAGGTCAAAATCCGAAAGTTAAAGAGTGTTAATCAATGTTCTGTGAAGTTTTCTTGACATGCCAAGTAATTAATGTTCACTTGTACGCCGTGCCGGTGAATATCCGTACTCTGGTTTAATTGCTCAGCCCTAGTTATAATACATATTTGGGTAATAGCGGATCACATCATGGGCTGTTGAAGCGTCCAGCATACTTCTGTATTTGTTGACCAGATGGATATGTTTACTTTCAACAAAGCCTTGTTAGATAGCAACCACTAGACACTGTGTTTTGAAGTGTGTCAGGAAATATCTATTAAAGCCTGATTCCCTGTGCCTGTGTGGGAGGAGGTTTTCAAGCTTATATGAACTTTTTTTTCCTACTACAATTTAAGTCAATGCGATCTAAATGATCGAGTACAACATATATTTAAGCTTAAATAAGTCATTGAGGTTGTGTGTTTTTGCAGTGATATGATACGTGATGGCAGCGTGGTGTCTATTTCGGTGAGCTGCCGCGATTAGGCCCTGCCTGTAAAAGTACAGGAGGGCCTTAGAGACAATGCAAGAGAGATGGGCGTGAGAACGCTGGTAAGGCTTGGTTCTCTGCAAGAACTGTCTTGTGTTTGGGGAAAATATCCACACAGTCAAAGCTCCAGTGTCTAGATCCATTTCTAACAAACAGGTTTTACAAGGAGGGGCTTCAGCAGATAAAGTTTTTTATGTATGTGACTATCTTCTGTGTGTGCGTCTGTGTTCGGACACAGCAGTGGCTCAGACATCACTCTATTTTCCATTTGATGTTTCTGAAAAAAAAAAACCCAAATACTAACACGCATTGCTTTAACTTAGGTAGTTTTAGGCGCTTCATTCTTTGCAGTCACTGAAAAGGAAACCTCTAGGCTGCAGTGTATAATGTAACCATTATGTTATCATAAAAAATGTTATTCCCCTGACTTAGATTGTTTTCAACCTCAGCCACCCTGATCTTTGCCACTTTCTTTTTCTCTAGGTGACACGCAGTAATGTCAAAGAGCTAAAGACCTCTTTAACAGTAAGTACACTTTACACTAAATATGTTTCCCTGTTACAATCACTGCCCTCGGTTAATCTTGCGTAAGAAAACTGTTGATACATGACTTGAAAATCCATATTGTCACTCACCTCTGCTTTAACATCATCTATCAAATGCCAGAAAAAAACACTGTATTCTCATTCCAGTTTTAGGCCTAATTGGATTTTCATTCATTCAGTGAAAGAGAATGTTTTTTTCCCCCTCCCCAATTAAATTTAACAAGAGTGCCTTGAAAAGCAGTTGTTATGATTACATTACAAATTCGGGGTTCATTCAGTGAATCGAGCAATTAATTAGATTTCTCCCATTTATATCAGAATATTTGACTGAGACTTACGCACCTAATAAACGTCATTTGAGTTTTCTGCTATCTGTTCAGAGCCAACACTGAATTTAAATTGTTGCTAACTATGTCCTACAGTGCTGGTTACGGTTTATTCCCCCGCCCCGCTGTCTCTGTGTGAGTGTGCGCGTACTCAGGAGTGAGGTTGCATCCTCAAGGCTGCACTTCACACTCACAAAGGTGGCACATTGTTGTTCCACACACTGACAATGACTTGCACTTTTCTTTTTTGCCTGACTTGGTGTTCCTGAACTTGTCAGTGACACTGATTGATTGAGATGAGATCTTTTATAAGAAGTTCTTTTTTACTGAATGTAGAGCACAGTGGAAGAGCTGCTTCACCTGTGACTGGCTCTGATCTTGTGTTTTCCTGGGCTTTTGTTAGATGTAACTGTTGCCTCTATACCAGCTGTAAAAGATACATTACATCTCCCAAAAAGGCTGGTGTTAGCTTGTTTGATATATATATATTGATGAGACTTTTGGCGAATCAATTTGTTGGGGCTGAAGTCTTGTATGTTCATCACGATACTGGGTCTTCTTTGACTGGTGTCTTGGCTGCCTGACTTTTCCTGCAGAGACCAAGCACAGGAAAGCACAGGGAAAGTTGGAGCTTATCCAAACAGCTCTGCCGTAATTAGCTGACATTTGTTGCTTGGAAGACAAGAGAAGGAAAAAGCTGCTCAACGCAAACAACCAAAGGAATATGCAAATGTATAGCGTGGGATAAAATAAAATAAAGACAGGGAAAGGTGTCTAATACCACAAAGATAATTATACTACATTCACTTACACATGCATGTTTGTGTTTGTCTGTGTGTAATCATGTGTACTATGAACCCATTGAACTTTATGTGAGTAATTTTGTCAGTGATTTGCCACTGGATAATGAACCATTGGTCTCCATTAGGGATTAATAAATATATTAGGATAAGAGTGACCAACTGGGATGCTTTTTCCGCTAAGACATAATACATTTGTCTGCTGTTGAATTTCTTAAGGTATTCAACCACTGTATATCAGATAGGCCTTAGCCACCGGAGCTGCACAGTCCCCACATGAAACTGCCATCCACAACCAAGCATACTCTCTGTTTCCAGGAAGGTTTAGCATGTGCATTCATGCATCTGCATGTGTGTTGTTGTAGATGCATCTAAGGGAGGGTGCTGTAATACATGTGGACAATCTGTACTTAAGCCAAGGTGCTGTGTGAACGCGCAGCAATGCTTACACAGCCCCATCTGCTTGATCCAGGTTTGAAATGCATGCCATTGAATGACACAATACTGAGAGACTGGAAGGTGTGCAGAAAAGAGTATGTATGTGTGTTGTCTGACTGTTTCTGTATGTCAGAGAAGATTTGTGTTTGTGTATACCTGTGTGTGTGTGTTCAATGAGTGTGTAATAGAGAGGAATAGAGGGAGTGGGAGAAGGAGAGAGAAAAACATCTCGAAGGTCAGGAGCAGCAGGCGGCCGTAGGGGAGAGACACGTGAGATAGAGATAGTCTTGCGTCAGCCCCACAGCAGTCCACTCTATAATGCGTGCGTGCGTGTGTGTGTCCTGTGGGGCCAGCATTTCCATCTGCATCATACCGTGTGTTTCAACAAAGAAGGATTCCAGTATCTATTCTGAGTATCTTGAGTTGTCTGATTAGATGGATGGATAGAATGATAGATGGATGGATGGATGGATGGATGGATGGATGGATGGATAGATGGATAGATAGATAGATGGATAGATGGATGGATAGATGGATGGATAGATAGATGGATGGATAGATAGATAGATAGATGGATGGATAGATGGATGGATAGATTGATGGATAGATAGATGTATAGATAGATACCCGCATGTTGTACATCACAAAGTCACAAATGACTTTGAAGCAGTCCGTCAAGAAGATAATTTTTTACATGGCCCTTGTGACAGTGGAAGGGGAAATTACACCTTCTAGCCTAAGGGCAAAGACTTTGTGTGTGTCTCTGCCTGTCACAAAACCTGAATAGGATTTCATCAATCCTACTAACTACTATCATTTTTCAGCTCTTTGTCAGGAACCCTCTTTGTTTCTAACAGTCTTTTTCCCACTGCCCTTTAAACTGGTGCTCTGTTGGATTGGGAAAGTGTTAGAGATAATATCTTAACATTTAGTACTTTGTACCTGCCTCCAAGCTAAGATTGTTAAAAATCTGTTGCGGGATTTTCCTTGATAAGAGAAACGGAGTAGATTCAACAGACACACTCCTGTATTGGTTTGGGCTTACCCAACCATGACTCTCTGTCTCTTTCATTCTCACTCCCACTCTTTGTTCACTCATACACACCCACATTCCCACACAAGAAAACACTGACCGTTCCCCTTTTGCCTCTCTTGGGCCGAGTGGTCTCGACAGGGCTCAGTTCTTGAGTCAGGCTTTAGAGTCAGCTCTATTGCCAAACAGCCTCTGCCCCCCTTGTTCCTATGAGGGGCTTCAGTGTGGGCGAGGCTGCTCTTTTACAGACCCTTATGCCATGAATCACTGCTTGCACCCAGGGAGCCACAGTCCACTCGGGGGCTGCCTGATTGAACGGTAATGTGCATGGTCATGAGGGGGCCATTTTGAATGGAGGGCCAGACAAAACAGGAGCTAAAGGACCCAAGCTGTGAGCTTTCCCAGAGTGGGCAACAATTTGAACGGTCTGGGTTTGTGTCAATGTAATTGTTGTAGTAGAAGGGAGATGTTGAAAACACAATGCACAGTTTTGGGTGTCATAATGCAACATGATTGTTTGCCAGTAATTTATGTAACATTAGGACTGGACCCTTAAACCCTTTGCATCACAAACCTTTTAGCCCCCTCACCAATGGGATTGTAATTTGAGCTCCTTGAACTCAGCTTTAATGCCTGTTTCACTGTTTGATAACAATGCATTACCCGGGCTTTTCCATTACTTGTATTTATCTCACAGCCTACTAATAATATAATCCTCCCTCTGAGTAAAATATCTCATAATTTATCATTTTCTATAGCCAGGCTATTCATCAAATTAAACATTTTAAGATTTGTGATGTAAGACATTTTACGTGGTTCAGGAACTAACGCCGTTCTTGCTAACATAAAGGTTGCTGCTGATTAGTGCCTAGTAACTCTTAATGACGTTGTGACAGGGAAATACAACACATGGTTTATGGTGTTAAAATATATTGACTTATCTGTTTGTAATCAAAATTCATGTTAGTCGCACGTTTGTTGTTGCCATTGCTGTTGAATTTACAGAATTGATGGATTTTGTCTTATTTTGTAAGCCTTTCCAAAGTAAATATTGTATGCATTTAGTTTGTATGTGGATCCAGGTGTTGTAGGGTAACTCTTTTATGGAGATAATTAAGCAGACCACACACACAGACATATGCATTTATAGACACACGCGCACAATGTCAGCATTTGCCTCTTAAGTGCTTCCAAGTTTATGGTATCTCTGGGTTTATTGCTGAACCACATCTCTTCAGCTGTCTATATCTCACGAGTCTGTCTCTCTACCAAGGCATCTTACCTCTTAACATCCTCCTCACCTTCCTGGCCCCAAACCCTCTCCCATAGACCTTCCTTCCTACTTCAATCACCCACACACCATCCACATGTGCATTGGACCTGGTTGTCTGATTTCAATGCCCATGACTGGATTGTCCATATTGGGCCTGTTGGTCAGACCAGGTGGTTACCTGGATATTGCTGGAGTCCAGAGGAACCATTAGCAGTGCCAGGAGAGCCCCCCCCCCCCAGCTCCCAGTGAGGGCTCATTACTGTATTTGTGCAGTCACACTTCTCCTATGAAACACAGCAGTGTGCCTGGTGAAACTAGCCAGGACATTGAGCCCCTGGGAAACCATTACAACTCACTTTTGTTTTCTTAGAGGAAGGAAGGAAGAGAGAGAGACAGCAAGTTTTATCAAAAGAGCAGAATGAATACAACAAGTTATATTAATCATTAAACAAATCCAGCCTTCCCTGCCTGTAATTAAGGGAGTCTGTAAGCCTGTGTTTATTGGATTTATTTGCTCTTTGTTCAGTGTATGTATGTATGCATGTGTTTGTGTGCTCTATGAGGCCCAGTTCAGCTGTCTGGTCTGGTGTGCAGATGGTTGAGTTGGGGCCTGCTGAAGGAGGTACTCCTTTCCCCTGTTTCTTTGTCTGTCCTTGTTTCCTTTCCTCTCCTATTTTCCTCTTCAGTTTTTCTGCTGGATTTCATTTACCAGTTACATCCCTGGCTGCCTCCTCTCTTTCATCACTGCATCTGCTGAGGGCCATCTTGGGCAAAGGAGAGTTTTCCACTCTATTTTCTCTCTCCTCCCTTCTTTATGCGCCTCTCAGGGCTCAGTGCGGCAGCTATACGCGGTGGCTTTGGAATGAAATGTCTCTTAACCGAGCCATGTGCCCCGGAGCTACGGTAATTGCAGGTGAAATTCAGCTTCCTCTTTAAAATGCCATCTCTCATTTCCAGTTACCGGCCCCCTCCGTACCATATCTCTCTCTGCCTCCCTCCTCTCCTGCCTTTCTCTCTCTTTCTCCCTCTGGCTTTCTTTCAGACGCGTGTGAATCCCACAGCTCCATGTTGTGTGTCTCTTCCCCAACAGACACTCCCACAATGCACAGCGATGATGGTTCGCAGTGTTATCAGCTATGTAGAGGAGAGGCGGGTCCGCTGCCTGGACAGATACACACTCAGAGTGTGTTTGTGTGTGTGTGTGTGTGTGTGTGTGTGTGTGTGTGTGTTTGAGGGAGAGGGAGTAAGAGATGATAAGACAAGATCTGAAAGTGTGTTTAATGAGTGGGAGATATACTTTTGAGCGTATACTAGAGGAAAATAACTGGATGGTTGTGTGTTTCAGTATGAATGTATGTGTGTACAGCATCAGCAAGGCGTGAGTGGTGTAGAGGTGACATCAAGGTGAACACCGCGTGCAAAATGCGATGCCGACTCGGGAGGCAGCAAATGGCTCTGTGGCAGATGGAGTCTTTGTCAGGGAAGAAAAATGGCAGCTCAAGAGCATCAGAAAACACCCCTCACCCCCACTCTCCTCTCTCTGTATTACAGCCCCCCCCCCCCCCCCCCCCCCACACACACAAACACACACATACACCGAAACACACACACACTCACACTAATGCACTTAAACACATGTTCTGTTCTGTTTCACTCTACATCAGTGTTTTTGCATAGTTAGTCGCACACTTATGAATACTTGTAATACACACATAAAGACAATGCACACACACATATTGGCCCACATACCCCTACTCCCCTGCTTAGTGAGCAAGGCTAGCAGGCGGTGACCTTCCCCTGCTCAGAGGCTTCCCTGGCTGTTTGATCAATTACCCCTCTCCCATTGTTTACCAGGAAGCAGGAGTAGAAAGGAGAGGAGAGGGAAGGCTCAAAATGGCCACTGTCAGGTGGAGGGATCCATTTCCCTGCCAGCAAGGGGGTGGGGGTTAAGGGAAAAAAAGGATAGAAAGAGAGACCATAGCTGTGAAGCGTGCTTAGAGTGAAGGGAGGAGCAATGCTCCCTGGCAGTTAAAGGTATATCTCTGACAGCGGTTATAATTTGTGGTGCTGTATGTCATTTGTTTGTTATAAGGTTGCTGATAGGTCACTAACTTCTGATATCAAAAAGTAGCTGTCTATTTTTTACATCCCAAAAGATATTTTCCCGTTATCGCACAGCTCAATCACTCTGAATTTTTGAAATACAGTATATTGTCCCATCCATACAATGCTGCATACACACATGCATGTATGCATAATGCTACCTGACTGCAGGTAAACTTCTATTTTTAGAGTGGAGAAGTGAGGGGTACATACTCTAAAGGTCAGATGGCAGTGAGAGAAAAATGAGTTGGAACAAATGATGCACTAAGTGAATGACACTCGGAGGTCCTGTTTTAATATGTATGTATCGCAGGTTGATGGCTGATTTCATTAGCCCCTCTCATTGTTATGCATAGATTGTCCTCCTGCAGCAAAATGAATATTATATTCACACTCGCTTGCACACACACATTCAACCACATAAACACATACTGTTATATGTTTTCCAGGGAATACTGTAGAGGGGGTTTTAAGAAAAGGCTGATGTTTCTACAGACTGCTTATTCAAGCAGGTTACACTGCTGTCACAAACAGGACTCTTAACAATTCCTGCCAGGTAGTTGATTTGATTATTTTTCATGTGCACAATTTATTTCTAAAATGGCAAAGAAAGGCTGGCTTTGTTTCGATGACCTGAGTGGAAAACATCATTTTGTAATAAAGGGTTTGGATTGTGCCACTTCAATTAACCTAAATCTGCATGCGTTTGAGAGTGAGTGAGTGTGCACAGCGATGTCAGCCATTTGGAGGAGAGACAGGTCTGCTGCCTGGACAGATACACTCTCAGAGTGTGTGTGTGTATGTTTGTGTGGGTATGTGTGTGTGAGTGAGATACAGAGAGAGCGGGAGAGAGGGAATGAGAAGCCCTTTTACATAGAGACTGTGCAACAGCGAAGCATAGATGATTCTTAAATACGACACATTTTTTGTTTACACAAACAACAACAAAAAAACAGCAGTGGAACAAAGTAACATCGATCTGTGATTCTTTTTAAAAAGGAGTCAGTGCTCCGTGAGCAAAAGAGGTGTAAACATGGTAGCTTCGGTGTCCAGTGTGAAGTCTGACATTGATGTTGTTCAGTGCTTTGTAATCTGTGAATTAACGTTTTAACTAACAGTCATTCTTGTATGACTTTTTTCTTGTCTCTTGGAAGCCAACAAGCTCCAAGGCCACGCGCTATCTCCACAAATTGATTGAACTACTACAAGTTGCTTTTTTAAATCTTACTTTTATTGGCTACGCATTTAATGCATCGTCAAAACGTCAAGCCCCAATTGTGCATTTCCTTAATATGTCGGAATCGACTCTATTACTACCTGCCCTCCCGGAAGTGGAACAACACAGGCCCTCTGCTATGCCTTCATTGCATCCACACAGAACCACATGGGGCAATAAAGGTGCACCAGCATACATCAGCGTAGAACAGGCTGCATAAATATGGCTAGGGAGAGAGAGGAATATGCTGAGCGCAGAGCTAGTAGTGACTATATGTGTTTCTGTGACGATATTCTTGTCCTTGCACACACAGAATACATATGGCGAGTGTGAAAATGCCTGACTGCCTCTTCCTAATCCTCCAAGATGACTGTGTTTCAACAGGAATTCCAGTCCTTAGTGGGACATGAGCAAATGTTCTATGTGAGATATTAATAACTATTGTGGGCGGGGAAAAAAAAAATGCTTCTGCATTTTTCCTTATGTTTTGTAAGGAAACAGTCCAGATGGATTATCTCTTGGTCTGGGGATTTATTTTGCCTCAAGCAGCTAAAATCCAAGTGGTGTTAGTTAGATCTAGCCAATTCTCTCTCTCTCTCTCTCTCTCTCTCTCTCTCTCTCTCTCTCTCTCACTCACACACACACACACACACACACACACACACACACACACACACACACACACACACACACACACACACACACACACACACACACACACACACACACACACACACACACACACACACACATACCAATACACTCACACTCCTCCTGTCTGAAGTACAACAGCCTATTACTGATTAACATGTCTGAACTCAACCAGTTCAAAAAGCCAGTCTAATTCCTTTTCCAACTTCTTCTTATATGAATCATGGATGACCAGAAGGTCTTTCTTCCTAACATACCTTGCGTTCCACACAGTCACAGAGATATGTTTGTCGCCTTTCTATTCGTTGCCTGAGAAACCATGTTGGCTTGTCTTCTCACATTTCACACTCGGTTTCATCCCCTTAACCCCTAATGTTCAGCCTGGATGGGCTGCCTGACCCCTTGAGACATGGATGTCCGACTCAACAGCATCACAAGTGACAGTTTCACTTTATTTTGTCCACTGATTAGATTACAAGAACAGTACACTTTCATAGAGCAAAGAAACATGTTTTCATGTTCCTGATTTTTTTTAGTCGTTGTTTAAATTTTTACCAATATAATATCGCATGGCTTTTTGAAGATTTATTAAGTAGGAAGACCTCGACATTCACACGTAGCCTTGTGGCTTTAACGCAGGAAGACAAAGCAAAACCGCCTATCTTGCTCCGTTACAGCGATGTCTCAACGCACCTACACACATATACACATATGTGTGGTGAGACAGGACATCACATATTTGGAGTTTCACAGCAGGTTGGCATTCCGGGACAGCAAAGAAGAGATAATGTCAGTGCACTGCTGATTAGCTCGATATTTTATCTTGTTTCTCAGCCCCTAAGTGTGAAGGGTGCATTTGAAGCAGAGACACACACCAACACACTTTTACTTTCACATAATACTTTACTTCTCTATGCCTGTTAGCAAACAAAGGCTAATGAACACAAGTAACAAAAGATACCCACAGACCTAACTGTCAGCATAGACAAAGGGTGTGCTCTGGTGTGGATGCACAAGTTATTTTTCTGTGACACATGGTTTCTGTAACCAGGAAGTGTGCCACACTGACTGACAGGATAAAGGTTGATGTGTTTGTGTTTGTGTTTGAGTTGTGCTTGCAGAGGACACAAGTCCTGAAATAGCTTTTCAGCTCAGTGTTGTGCAAAATATCTTCTCTAAGACCAGCTTTTGTTATTGTGTTGATCCTTCATAACCCAGTGCAGCTATATTTAAAGTAAGAAATCAGAGAATACACCTAGTCAGCACTGGAAAAAAAGGAGCTTCCTCTCAAACCGCCCACATTGCTTTCAGCCTTGTTGTAACTTGTTTGTCTGTCGTTGGAGGATTTTGGCTTCTTCCAGAGCAGTTGTACTTAAAACCCCTCGGCTCGGGGGGGGGGGGGGGGGGGGGGGGGGGGGGGTAGTTACAAAGCATCGGGACTGAGCTAAATACACTTAAATAGAAGCGGAGTCGGTGCGATCGAAACTGTAAAATACCCGCTCTCCACCCACTTGTCTTGTGCAACTGTTTGTTCTCCAGCTAGTGTACTTAGAAGTTTTAGTGGAGTTATGGCAGTGTGGAGCTTCTCTTCACTCTCAGGTTGTCTGTGATTTATTCTTAACATCTGTCTCTGGCAGGTGTGTGGAAACGAAAGGCCCACGATGTTGCTTTTATTGTGGGGAGTGTGTATGTGTATACATTTGTGCTAAACAACTGAGAGGGCTTTCCTCCAACCCCTCTCCCTGGGATGAGTCATATTTGAGCCTGTGTAATCCAAACCGGTGTTTCATGTTTGTGAACAGACAGACCCAGAGCAGTGGTCTTGGTACTGACTCCCTCTGGGGCAGTGAGTGGGAGAGACATGGCTATCAACAACAGGTCCGGGCAGATTTGGTTTCAGTCTTACCACACAAGGAATCCACTGATCGTGACATATACAGATACATACACCAAACACAAGCACCCATTCACAAAGCCATGAACCTAAGATTTGGTTTCTGTGCTAAGCCCGTCCTTAAGCTTTAACTTATATTTTATAAAATAAAGCCGGTGACATGTATTTATTGGTTACCTTATAAGTAAGCTTGAGGATGCAGAGGATGGACCAGTGCAAATATTTTCAGGTGTGACCTTATTGTGACGCCCAGCCCATATTGTGATGCCCAGCCAATATTGTGACGCCACAGGTTGCTGGTGTGGTGGTGGTCATATTTGGGTCCGAATGTAAGGGTGTCATTAGTAGTACAATAATGTCAAGGCTGTGCTCGACACATTCAACAACTGGGGCTCAAATATTTTTACTCTTTTAATGAAATAACATAGTGCAAGTGCAGTGGCAGTGGAAAAAGGACCAGGTCACAGGAAAAAAAGAGCTCTCTTTAGTAGATTCTGCACAATGCTTCAAGGCATCCCGTGACTGGTGTGACAGCCTCACACAGACACACTACAGGAGTTTTGAAAGGGTTTTCTATGATTGTCCTCAGGGGGGAGAAAAAGGTTCTTCTGTACGGAGCAGCAGAAAGGTGATACTGACAAAATGGCAAAGTGGAGCTGATTCCCATTATAACACTCATTATCTTTTGTAAGGGTAAAAGTATTATATTTTATCACAAGCTTTATCGGAAGGGATTTATTGCAAGAAAATCTTGACCTGATTTTGTCATTAGTTGGTGATGTAGAAGACTGGAGCACATTCTTGTGAATCCTTGTAAGCAGAGATAACTCCATGCAGCAGTAGCTATGGAGCGTCGCTCTTACGACTTCATTTATGTACACGGAACAAATTGATGGCCTCCTAATGCCACTCAAGTGTCTGATTTTAGATGGAGCAAAAGATGTGTCACATGTAAAAAACTTGCATTGGCATCTAGTATCACCATCTAAATGCAGGTCAAGCATATTAGTAAACAATGGAATAATTTGGCAATAACTTTATTTAAGGGGCTTTCAATATATTTGTTTGGCTTTATTCAGATTCAGAACTACTACATGTTGCTCTTGTAGAAGTTCTCATTTTAATGTCAGCCAATTGCTGCAATTGACTTAAATTCCATTTAAAGTTATTAGGACGGAATTGGATTATCATTTTGTTTTTAATTCATTGAAATATTCTATTCTGTTGATGTTCCCAACATCTCCACCATGTTCATACTCGTGTGTGAGGCACACTCAATTCAACGCACGCCTTTACGGATATCTTTCTGGCACGTCAATACTCCAACTGTATGGATCAGCAGCACTCAAAGTTCAACCGATTAATCATTCTCCTGTTTACCATTCCTGTTGTTTGCTTATTTACCACCCTAAATATTTGGAATCACTCAAAAAGCAATTTTTCATTTAGTTATTCTTTCCAGCTGTAAGCATTTTTGAAAATTATGTAATCATTGAAACCAGTTCCTTCCCATGTCATAAAAACAGAAAACGCTAATTGGTCTGCAACATATTTTACTAATTCACCTGAAGGGTTATGAGAAAAGTGTTTTCCATTTGCAGTGCCCCTTTGGTAACCATCTGCAACATATGGAGAACCTTTGTTGCATGTCATTCCGGTCAAATATTCAATGTTGTTATTCTTATAGAAAATAGATAGAGAGCAGCATTTATCTTGCAATTATAGAGCACTCATTATTTTATTTAGGTAATTGCACATCATGGGAACATCATTTTAAAGCTTCATATAACTGAGGTCAGGGAGCATCTCAGTGTTCTCCAAGAAAATTATGATTCTTGGTAGAAAGCACTTTGATACAAAGCTAAAACTAATAGACATAGACGCAGCTAGTTAAACATTTATAAATTAATAAACTTTTGAAGTTGCTCTTTACAACTATTCTTAGATTAAATGGCTTTAAATCACTGTTGATATTTATATCAGTCATTACCAAATATATCATAATAAACAATCACATGAGAAATAATGTTTCTCATGTGATTGCAGGCCACATTTTTCTGTTTTGTCGTTTGTCATGCTCCTATCTCTAACAACAAACGTTTTTTTTTCCAGCTCTACTCAATTTTTTTTATAGTCTGTTAAAATATTAAGTTTTACTGTGATGTTTCTTATGATGAACAGAAAGTAACGAAAAGAGATTTCCTGAAATATTTCAACGGCAAACCGTCTTTAATCTACCCTTACAGCACTTTCTCCACTTTTCACAAGAGAATAATGGCAGAGGATATCTTGTGAAGATATCCTCTGCCATTTCTAATGAATGAAATAAAACCATGCATGAAAAGGCATAAAATATGCTCTTAAATCGAATGTGTGTATTATTACTCGGGATGAAAGTTACCCATACAGAAAATACTTTGTAAATAAATGAGGAGCTACTCTTTGTCACCATAGATAGATCTTAAGTTAGAGTTTATGCATTTTTTCCCGAACAATTAAACAAATTAAGTTGTCTGGTTACTTTTGTCAAGTAACAATGTAGAGTTAATGAGAATCTCACAGGCAAAAAAATCCACAAGTAGATGCTTGCCAAAACTGTTGCACTGTAATAAAGAGACAAATCAGATTTACTTTACATTTGGAATTGTTTTGTTGAACTTTTGGTGATTATTATGTAACATGGATGAAATCATTGCATATCATTGCAGATATTTCATATCTGTTTGTGATTTTGTGTGTATTTGAGAATATATTTGTGTGTATGTGCATTCATATACATGTGTACAGGTGTTTTTGTACCAATGTACCAATACAAAGATATCTCTTGAGGATTTCCCCCTCTTTTCTCATTACAAGTGCTAATGTAAAATTAAATGAACTCGGCATGGATTAAGGTTTATACCATGGCCTAAGCTGAGAGATTTGGCTTTGACCTTCCCATACACTCCAACGCACATCCGGCTGAATTATTTTCCGGTCGGCATGCATACTATTTTGAGTCACATAAAAATGTAGCAGCTCTAAGTGAAACTTTGGTGGAATATTTGAGCATGGTTGCCAATGTCTGTCGTTGTTGTAACTTGTCAGGCCACAGGCTGCTCAGCTTCTGAAGACAACCGTTAGCATTAGATACAACAGTTATGTCTTCGGTAAGAGGCTGGCTAATCCAAACATTGTGTTAATGTGCTAGCGGTGGTGTTGAGAGTCAGTAGCTGTTAATCATTGCTCAACAGAGAGCTTGTCAGGCACAACAACATGCTAGAGTGTTAATAGTGGTTATGGATTCCTTTTTTTATGCAGAAGAGCTATTTCACAGTAACACATACACTTAAGCCAAGCCTAACCGTTTCAAAGTTAAAATGAAGCTGAGAAAATACACATGTTGACATTTAAAATAATTCTTGCCTCATCTTCAGGGTGATTGATTTATTAAGTCACTGGTTTGTAATGTCCAAGCAGAATTAAAACAAACAAAAAAAAAAATTCTATTCAAAAATTAACATCATGGTTTTTATGGTCTTCTGCTTTTCTTGCAATTAAAACCAGCAAGCTTGTTTCTCTCAATTGAGTGTGATGGGCGTTCTCTGACCTCTAAGTGGTGTTTTACTGCAGGCCTTAGTTTCCCAATTTTACAAAAATGTACTAAAGTCATTTAAAGATTTAAACAGAGACGACGAGTGAGAGAGATTGTTCTTTGTAATTAAAAGCCAATTTTGTAAAATTGATTAGATTATGCTAATCAATGGAGATTATATCTTGAAGCAGTGTGAGGAAGGGAGATAAAGGGAGTGAAGTGTGGAAAGGAGTGACAGTCCAGCCGCCATTACAAGCTGCTGATTTCTGCAGAGTGCTCCATAAAATGTCAGAGCGCTTCTCCATGAGCAAGACACTGAAAAATGGCAGCGCTGTGATGTGCTGGCACCTCACCTGCTGCACTGTGTATGAGTGTGTATGTGAGGAAGAGACAGAGAGAGAGAGAGAGGGAAGAGAGAGAGAGAGAGAGAGAGAGAGAGAGAGAGAGAGAGAGAGAGAGAGACGGTGCACAAGAGGAAGAGAGTATCAGTGTGTGTGCATTTGTGCAATGTGTGCTTGCTGTAGCGCACATGGCCGTATGTGTAATGTTAAATGTGTGTGTGTGTGTGTGTGTTTCCATGCTGGCCTCCCTCCCATGTTGCAGTGAAGCAGAACAGAGTGGCTGACTGCCTGCTGCTTTGCCTCCCTCTCTGTCAATACAACACTATTCTCCTCCAGCTAGTCATTTTCACATTTTTAACATTAAGTAAAGCAGCTGTTTGAACAGAGCAATACAAGTGATAGACGTGTTGAGATATACAGTGTCCTACTGGATTATCTCCCAACAAGTTTATGTTGCCAGATGATCACAATTGTTCACAATTCAACATTACAGATTTGGTCCCACTATAGAATAGTTCCATTGAACTATAGCTGATACTAAGCATATACTTATCTTTAATTTGCATTAGTTTTTTATTTGCATTGAAACAGTATGCCATGGTCCTCTGCTCAGTTTGGTACAGGTGTTATTAACGTGGATTTTAACATAACACTACATTTGTGGAAAACTACAACCTCATTTTCACATCTTATTGTCTTCTGTAGGGTTTAGAAGCTAGCTCCAAAAGATGAAAAAAATGGCCTCAAATTGAGATCACAGTGAGAAGTTCCTCATCCCCAAAGAAGAGGACAAGATCAACTGGTAACATGGAGGGTAAATTATTGTTTTTTGCTATGTTAATCCAGTGTTTACAAAGACGCCACAGTAGATGGTAGATGCTGCCGTGTAATACCTCTGCTGTTCACAGAAAATCTCTCATTGTTTAAAATCCCACATTGGACCATCATCGTTCAATTGTTTTTTTTATTTATTGTAAATAAAGTGTCATTGCTGTTGCATGATCTCTGGCCAAAAAACAGAGAAAGGACAGACTGGGTGGAAGAAAAGTGTTAAGATTGCATAAGAGATAACAAATAACATTGAGACAATGTGAAGAATCTTTGCTTTAAGCAATATTACAACCAACCATATAATAAGTCAAATAGACCAAAACCCCCCAACTCACAGTCATACATTGCATTTTGTATGTGCTAGTAGTAGCTGAAAAAAAGTATATGACTACTCCTAACCCACGCCTTGTATTTCAGGCTCTGCTGTGACCTCAGGTCATGCGAAATTAAACAAGAAGTGACTTAGGGAGACGTGATGCAGTGATTTACTGGTAATCAAGGCCTTCTTAAATGATCATGGATGCTGCAAACAATGCTTTTCATTACCGATTCATCTAAAAGTTACTTTCCTGATAAATCGTTTAATTATTTGATCCCTGGAATGTCATAAAATGATGGCTGTACAACCCAAGATCATGTCATGTTTGTTTTGACAGTTTAACAATTCAAGGTTGAATGACAATACAGTCTCTACCATATTCAACCAAGTAAGAGTGGAACAAGGTGATGTTTGGCCTTTTGGATTTGGACTGAAAAGATCAGTAGTTTACAGAGGTGCGCCGATCGGTGGCCTGGCTTGTTACACGGGGGCGCCGTACACGCAACATCAAGCATGGGCTACCACGGCTACAAACAGCTCGCAAGTAAACCAGATAACACCAGAAAAAACAAAGCTTGAAATTTATAACACTAGAAAGGACAAAATAAGCTGTTGAGGAACAACCCCAAAAACTTCAGCCACAACAAACTTAATCAGAGACTCCAAAATGAATCACCCCGAGGATCATAGAAAGTTTCAAGAAGCTAACATTGGCAGAGCGGCTGAAGCTAGCAAGAGCGTAGAGTCAGCCTCGAGCACTGAAGTCCCTGAACAAAGCAAACATAATATAACATATGATGCACTTTACATGGCTTAAAGGGTTTTATTTTCACTTCAAAATGTCCAACAATTGTTTTCAGAATCCTGGGGGAGAAGGGAGCGTACATTGATTTCAACAAATCAGAACAGACTATGACCAGCCTTACGTCCACAGTAATCTTTCAAAATAAGAGCTCTTAAAATACACGTCTCATGATGATTTCGAAATTTAAAGTAAAAAAAAAATCGGAGATCAGACTTTATAAAAATCTGTGATCTGTGATCGGCCAAGAAAACTGCTATCAGAGAACCTCTAGTAGTTTAATAAATCAAAGATTGATTTGGTTTGAAAGGCTGTTGTTTCTGGGAATTATATATGAATATTCATATGTCTCATTTTAGATAATGCCAACACTGAACACAGCAGATGTGAGCTTGAATCTAGCTTTGGATCGGTCGCTGCTTTATGCTTTAAGGTTTTGAACCTAGCTCCTCATATTTCTGTTCTTCGGAGCTGGTATTTAATGTAACGGAGCTAGACCATTTGTGGATTGTCAGAGGGAATATGGAAGTACAGATACTTTTGAGCTCATTTTTTCCATGCTGTTTAGATGGACCTTCATTTTTTTCTTCCCACTCTGGATGAGCTGCGTGACTGTTATTTTTTTAAGAACAGTTCATGAGCTAACTCATGGAGGAGTCCATTAATTGAATTGACCAACAAGACCAAGATTACATTTTGTATTTTTTAATATAATGAAAATAAATAATTGAATTTCCCATCCTCTGTAAGGGAGCCACAATGGTGAATTAAATATGAATTAAATTAACTTATTACAAACTATGTGACATGGCATAGGTTATATCTCTTAACATTCCTCATTTACGCTGGGCAAAAGTCTGTCCAGGGAAGGAGTAATGTGGCTTCTAAATCTCCTGACTGACGAGAGTAGTTAAAAAAAAGTGATCTTTGATTGTAAACGTACACCCTATTCTGCTGGTCGGTACATGTCCACTGGGAACATTATTAATCCCTCTTTTTGTTGCTGGTAGTCATGAATCAGCTTTTTCTGCGATCACAGTACTTCTCTGTCACATTTCCACAGTGATGTCACGTATCCTCTGCAAGTAAAGTTTCCGATGAACAGAACTGAATCTCAGTGGTTTCTTCCCATGGACAGGGACAGGAGCTCCAACAATTGGTTAAGCAAGATTTGCCGCTGTCTGGCTATATTCCATTGTTCTGTCACTGTCATTTTGTTTTACAATTTGACATGCATGTCATTTGCATTATGCATATCTGGATTGCTCCCCCCCCCTTGCCTCTCTCTTCCTGTGTTGATGCTCCCTGATAACTGATGGTATTTTCTGTTATTCGCTTTTTATGTTTGTTTGTATTTCCTGCATTTATTCATATATATGCTTTTAAATCATTCAGATTTAAATAGGAAATAACGTTCAATAGTGAACACATGCTTGTATCAGGAATTTGGTGAAAGACTGTATTGCATTAAAACCTCAGCTCCAAACCAATATAAATACAACAGTACACCATTCAAATTACTCACTC
Organism: Lophius americanus; assembly: GCA_037951165.1. NCBI lineage: Eukaryota > Metazoa > Chordata > Actinopteri > Lophiiformes > Lophiidae > Lophius > Lophius americanus. Next base: position 19,783,523 of record JBBDHG010000014.1, read on the forward strand.
ATATTACAGAATACGATATTTTAGCTGTTCAAAATACTCATTTTTAGGACTTTTGTAATTAAGTGATGTCATACAAAAGTAAAACCAGGGCATGCCGTGATTAAGTTTTTCTTCATATAAATGGCCCTATGCAAAAAAAAAAAAAAATCTGTATGTATAATGTGGTGGACCCTTCTATATAAGACAGATTTCCTCAATTAACTTAGTATATCTTCGTTTTCTGGTCCCAGTAATTTTGTTCACAATGCCAAAATGATTCTACTACACATGTACAGATGTGTTTTGGAGGATACTGGTTGTTACTTTAAAGCACAAGTTGCTGTAGCTTAACAACACGCACACACCTACACAACTACACACACACACTTACACACACACCTACCTCACTTGCACTTTGTTTCTGTTTCTGTACATTGAATTTAATTTATTTTAATTGCACATAACACGATGTTATTCTTACTCTGTAACATGCTCTGCTGCTGTAACATTGCAATTTCCCAATTGTGGGACTAATAAAGGCTATCTATCTATCTATCTATCTATCTATCTATCTATCTATCTATCTATCTATCTATCTATCTATCTATCTATCTATCTATCTATCTATCTATCTATCTATCTATCTATCTATCTATCTATCTATCTATCTATCTATCTATCTATCTATCTATCTATCTATCTACCTACCTACCTACCTACCTACCTACCTACCTACCTACCTACCTACCTACCTACCTACCTACCTACCTACCTACCTACCTACCTACCTACCTACCTACCTACCTACCTACCTACCTACCTACCTACCTACCTACCTACCTACCTACCTACCTACCTACCTACCTACCTACCTACCTACCTACCTACCTACCTACCTACCTACCTACCTACCTACCTACCTACCTACCTACCTACCTACCTACCTACCTACCTACCTATCTATCTATCTATCTATCTATCTATCTATCTATCTATCTATCTATCTATCTATCTATCTATCTATCTATCTATCTATCTATCTATCTATCTATCTATCTATCTATCTATCTATCTATCTATCTATCTATCTATCTATCTATCTATCTATCTATCTAATCTATCTAATCTATCTAATCTATCTAATCTATCTATCTTTCTATCTTTCTATCTATCTTTCTATCTATCTAAACCGTTCTGAACTGTAAATATTTTTATGCCACTGTCATTTTCCCTTTGTATGGTTCCTAAAATGAGCTTGAGCTGATAATTGGTTTCTTCAATGTGCGTATTCCCACATTCTTAGCCATAGTTGTACTCAGTTTATTGATCCCGAAGGAAATTCCCTCATTTGTCTAATCACATGTGGCGATGGTGGTGTAGTCTAATCACATGAAACAAACCACTGGACAGAATTCAAAATTCAAAATTTCACACATGCTCTCTAGGGGGTCAACAACTCATAATATAATTCTTCAATTTGCTTTCTTTAGTTCTTCAATTTGCTCATTTTAACAAAGTAACGAAAAAATGATGAGGCATGATTACAAAAGTTTTTTCAGTTGATTCAGTACTGCAACATTTCACAATGGTGTGGAAGGTCTAAATGTGGGAAGATTTAAGCTCCTGTGTATAATATGTGGCATGTATTTTGTGTATTAGAAATTTAATATCTTAATTTGTAAGGCCTTAGATAGAGTATATTTATAAGCCTGGAGTTTTCCCCAGTAACTATTGGTTTATTTGTTTATTTACTTCTTTATCCTTTAGCAGGATTACAGAAAAGAAAGGGTGGTTTTCATGGATGTTGGTGGTAGGATGTCAAACGGATCAAGGAAGGATCCATGGAATGTAAGTTTTGCAGGAGTTTAGTTACGGGTTGTCCCACTCCTCAGTGTGAGAACAGCAGGGTTGACAGAGCTGGAGAGTGGATGGCCAAATACAGAAACATTAGTGAAAGCAAAGCAGAAAAATAAAAAGTTTTTTGCACCACATATAAAAACCTGAAAGGAGAGCAGAATCGAACCATTACAACACCTGTGCATCCGCCAGTCTTTATACATGCGTGGCACAGACAGGAGACAGGAGAGAGACAGGGATAGAGATTTAAGCTGGACGCTTTGTTTTTATCCTTTAGTCTGACCCTACCCCCTGTGCACTTGGTTATTTGCTGGGGTCTACAAGCCCACGACTCAAAGTCTAATGGGGGAGAAATGTCTGTAAAACCTCCAAAAAATGATAATACAGCCACACACAGGGCAATGCCACAGTTCTAGTGTGTCATAAGTGATGGTTGAAGGGTGTGGCTGTCGCTTCAGCTAAGCACGTATTAAGACACAACTCTAATGGATCTGGAATTACATCCCCACACATAGTGTTTTTTCTTGCAGTATTGCATATCATATAATAGTGAACTATTGGTGTTAGCAGAGATGTGAGTTCTCCAAGTGACCCTCTAGTTTTGTTAATCATTAATGTATGCATATATCCTCTGAGACATCGAGATTGTGTTATTTTGTGCTTCCAAATGGCTCCAAAGTAATTATGGACTTCTTGTAACCACATGGAGTCAATGGCAAACAGATCTGGTTAAGTCTGCAGGAAAATACCTTATGAGCAGTGAGAATGGCAGATGAATGTGAGTGGCTAGCAGAGGGAGAAGGGCAGATTCATCAGGGACGATTGCCTGATGCACACTTTTTCTCTCTCTTTTTGTTTGATGTGAAGACCCTGCTAGGTTACCATGGGGAGAATAATTAGCTTTGGCTGGATGCAGATGCGAATCAGCATGAGAGATGAGGAATATTCTTAAGTGCACTCGGATACACATATATACACACACAGACTCCTTTTCTTAAATAAATGCACACATACACTCCCGCTTTCACTTCTGGCTCATTTTTTTGCTATTTATTACTGGGAAATGGGAGTAGGGGCTGTGTCTGGTTGAGCTGGGTTAGCACTATTCTGTCATACATATTTTGACATCAAACACAAATGACAAGCTTATCCTATTCCTCTTCACTGAGTCATCACCATGTCCTAAAATCACATTATTTTCACTGGGAACCCAGCAGAAACGGATGGTGGGTAAGGGTGTTGATTCCAGCCTTTGGCATCCTCAGTACGCTTGAAAAGACAAGTAAAGCCATTTGGCAACAACCTGATTTCCTGTCATTCCAAAAGTATTCAGAATGCGTGTGACATGCCATTTGGTTTTATATTTTATCTAAAGCCTCTTACAGTGTCATGGATTTGCATGCCACACTCTACCATTTGCAGCACGCAGGACCATATCATTACGGTTTTGCCCTGGCAGGCAGCGAGTTCCAGTGTCACAGGCAGAAGTGTAGCTGTAATAAGACCTGTAGCCAGAACCACTGCCAAGGCAAGCTGAGGAGGGTTGAGAGATATTGCCCATCCCCTATCCGCCCTGCTCTGCCATCTGTCACTGGGCAGGAGTAGAGCCGAGGGAGGGGTCTGAGTGACTCGAGATGTTGTCACCTAGACTGGCACCACAGGGGCTGGCTGTCTCTTTGTACTCCTTTCAGGCCCTGGCTCACTGCATTGTCAGTTTCAAAGCACTTTTGAAAATATCCTATCAAATATCTTGTTATTCAGTATAGTTTTTCATTAATTTAAATGTTACTTCACTGCATTTCTCCATGAAGTTTGAATTGACACAATGAAAGTAGTGCAGGGTACGACACCACCATCAAAATAGAGCTGGTAAGATTAACTGAATAACTAAACCACTTTCAACTTACATTTCTTGGTGTTACCTTCCAGTAAGAATAAACAGGAAGCTATTGGGTTTTTGAAAGGCATTTATGAGTAATTTATAGAACAGTGGATCAGTCAACAGCTAGGGGATATAAATCACACTATTCTTTTGTATTTTTATTGTTTTATATTCTGCCAGCAGTGCTGTATCATATCACATAGTACACGCTGTCTCTTTAAATGTTCTCTCAGTTGATGTTTGACTCTGGATAAAGGTTATCGCTTAATTTTTGCCAAGGCGCCTGGTTATGTCATTTCCTGGCTGACGGTGTGCGTGCAGGGAGGAGGGAAGGGATGAACGGAGTAAAAAAGAGGTCAAGCGAGCTTGTGTGTATACTCTGCTCTAAGCAAGATGATCTTGCTCAGTTAGTATTCATTACCAACAAGCATGCAAAGTACAAACATCCACATCCATACGTAAATGTCATGCCAACAGAAATGACCTCCTCCCCACACTTACACACACACAGTCAGACACACACACACGCACACACGCACACACACACACACACACAAGAATAGAAGGTACATTCAAACATTTTGCCAAAGCAACAGCAACAAAAGGTCAGAAATAGGAGATGCTCTCTCTGTCACAAACACAGCTACAACAGTTTACCATGCTGCTTCTGTTTGTGTGTGTGTGTGTTTGTGTGTGTGTGTTTGTGTGTGTGTGTGTGTGTGTGTGTGTGTGTGTGTGTGTGTGTGTGTGTGTGTGTGTGTGTGTGTGTGTGTGTGTGTGTGTGTGTGTGTGTGTGTGTGTATGCTTACAGTGCTTTTCAAATTGAGTGACGTGATGAGAATCTGGTACCCAGCAGGGACTCTTATAAATTTTTAGACCAGTACAACCAATTCTAATAAAAAGCGTGACTGGAAATGTATCAGGAATTAAAAATGTATATATAATTGTTAAGTATAAAGAAATTAGTCTTTATTTTGAGCTACATTTAAAAAAGAAAAAGAAAAGCACAGCTGAACGACAGTGATTACGTCATTCGAATCCCTTCTTCACCAGACGGGAATCCTGTTCAGCTTAAACAGGTTATCTTAGTGTGGGCTGGTTTGACTAAACCCAAAACTGCCCTAAGAGATAATAAATAACACAACAGATGCATATAAATCGCTTTGGGCTTTGGTCAATCAAAGTGAAATTAATTTTATTGATTCAGAATTACCTGTGATAAATACCAATAAACCAATCAATTTTTTTAATCAGGGTTCTTTCAGTTGCAATGTCAGCTGTGTAAAATGGTCCTGACAGCATAGCCGGACAAAGCATACATGCAAAATACAATGTTGTCTATACTTACTGTGTCTTCCTCATTATTTTTAAGTAATTGGATGCTATGTGAAGAAACAATGAGATGCATGCAGTCACTGCTGCTCTTGTGTAATTGCATGGATTAAGATAGATGGATGGATAGATAGATAGATAGATAGATGGATGGATGGATGGATGGTTAGATGGATGGATGGATAGATGGATAAATGGAAACTTGGTGCAGTGGTTAGCACTGCTTGGGTTCGAATCCACATCTGCCGGTCTTTCTGTGCGGAGTTTGCATGTTCCCCCTGTGTCTGCAAGGGTTCTCTCCGGGAACTCCAGCTTCCTCCCACAGACCAAAAACATTTGATATAGGTGAATTGGTGACACAAAATATTGCCTGTAAGTGTGTGTGGTTGTGTGTCTCTATATGTGTCGCACAGAAAGGATGAACTGGCGACTTGTGCAGGCTGTACCCTGCCTCTTGCCCGATGTTAGCTGGGATAGGCTCCAGCCCCCCGTGACCCTGAACAGGATAAGTGGTGGATAATGAATGAATGAATGCCTCAGAAGTTACATAAATAATAGATTCCCAAAGCTGAGAATATATTGTTCACAGGGAATATTGACAGTTAAGGAATTCATAAAAGAGTTGCGGTGTTTACAGCTGCATTAAATGAGAAACCTTTTCCAGACCAGGTTAGGTAAAAAGCATAAGTTACAGTTGTGAACTTTCCATTCAGGTTTCCAGGTTGTTGTGGATACCTGTTGTGTTGATATGTTTCTTGCTGCTGGTTGGTGAAGGATATAGCTAAACAGAACTTTCAGATCAGAAAAACAGTTAGAGAAGGAGAGATCCAGAGGAGAGAGTGAATGTTGCGGAAGCTGCAGTAACAAAGCTTCTGTCGGTAGCAGAAAACAAGAAAAGAAAGAGCTGGGAGCCACTGTTTGTGTTTGAATGGGGTCAGGGCATCATGGGGAATAATGCATTTCCCTTCTCTTGCGCCTGCCGCTCCTTCCATTACGGCTGGAGAAGAGACATTGTGTCCACACTCTGATTACCACTGATCCATGCTGATGACTCTGTTGGCGGATTATCTCAGTTAGTATCTGCCATCTGTTACTGTTTGTGTGTGTGTGTGTTTGTGTGTGTGTGTAGAAGGGGCAGGAGTTTGACACACAGGGGGCTGAATAGGCTCTGACACACACGCAAACACTCCTATAAGCACATGTATTGTAAAACCGCTGCACATGTAACTGAGCACCATTACATGCAAGCAAAACACAGACATACAACACCGCTAAACAAATGCATGATCTCAGGCCACATACCATACAGTACAGGCCATTAAAGCACCACCAAATGCATGTACTCCATCTCTCCTTCATACAATTCTGCTCTCCTTTCAGATGATACTGACATGTGAAGGCCCCTATATGAAGGCCACATGCAATCATAAAACCGCAGAGCTGTTTATAGCTACACTATCTCCTGAAGGGCTGTTGCATCCAGCCACTATTAGCTGCCTGTGTTGACAGCTGGGTGCTGTGGTGTATTTGTGGACGTGACTCTGAATCCGGTGCTGGAACACATCTTATAAATCATGGTTCAACCATTAGCATAAATTCTTGCTCTCCTTGCATCTGTGAGACCTGCTGTTTCTGGTTGCCATGCTCTGTGGTGATTGGTTAGTGTTGTTCAGTCAAATTGATTTAGCTGTTCGCAGAGATTATGATGCCTGCCTTATACCGCCACAGTGGTATGCTGTTAATTACCTATAAAATCAAGCTAATTCTGATGGTAAATACATTTTAATTTCTTATAATTAAGTCAGGATTGGATCCTCTAATACCTCGGCACTCCGTTATTGTTGCAATCATAGTTGTGGCTTCTGCATTTGGTGGTACATTACCGAGCTCAATCTTATTATTGTTATTAGATTTAATTGCACTAAATGATCAGTTTGTATTTGTCAGAGGAAGATGGACTTGCCCTGCAGTTGTTTTTTCTCCTCTTGTCCTTTCTCCCTTCGTCTCGCATCCCAGAAAAGAGGCCCTTCGAGAGATTGTGAGAGATGAGAGGAGATGAGGGGGAGGGTAGCTCTCTGCTTTACACCTTTGCAAAGGAGGGATTGCTTTTTTGTTGTTTGTTAGGGGGGAATCAATTCTGTTCACATCATCACGTTTTGACAAGGCGAGACATTAAGTGCAGATATTGAGAAACGACAGGAATGGTTTACAGCCTGTCCTTCATCTTCTCCACTTTTCCCCCCTTTCTTCTGTCTTTTTTCCACAACAAAATCATTGAGTGCTTTGTCTCGCTTATCCTCTCTCTTTAATGTTTTCACCTCTTTTCTCTCCCTCTCTCTGTTTTTTCCTTTCCACTGAAAAGGTAGGGAATGATCCGCCTCACTTACCAGCTGACACCACATAAGCTCGCTCGTCCTCTGAGACACAAGCCTTTTGTTTTCATATGCAATATGATAATTGTGAAGGGCCACAGCTCCTCTTCATTTTCATCACACTTTTAATCATACCAGAGCTTTTTTGTCAGAGAATAACACTTTTTTTAAAAAGAAAAAATAATCATTTTCCTTTTCTGCTTTTTTAAACTCTAACTTAACATTTACATGGTGATGGCAACGGATCAAAATGTGAATGTCACATCCATTCAGAAGAAATATGTGTCAGAGAGGGGAAACAGTGGTTTTCAGTTTAGAGTAGTATTAAACTATTCACCCTCACTCAGTAAGAAAGGTATTTATCTCCCTACCATATAATAATCATTTATTTTCCATGCAGGATGGTATTTTAAGCCTTCAAACTGAATCCTGTCATCAAGCATGAGAGGCCACTCAAAAGACCTTTGACCTTGCTCATAATTACACACACCGGTATCTTTTCACTGCAGCAATGGCAGTCATGGCTGCCCAAGTCCATTGGCACACCAGCCTCCTCCCCATGGACTGCAGCAGGTTTTCTTGTCATCCTCGCTTTTCGCTCTCCCTCTCCCACTCTCCCTCTCTCTTGTCAGTGTTGCTCCTGGCGAAAGGCTGATACTTGATATTCAGAGGATAGCAGCTTTTGTCTCAGAGATTTAATCAGTGGCTCTGCTCCCACTGCAGAGGAGAGAGGGAGGGAGGATGGCGAAAGGGTGGCAGGAGTGAGGGAAGAAAAGAGGGATGGAGACAGAGACTGTTTATGTGTAATGATACAATAACAAAGCCCGCCTGTAAAACACAATCTGCAAACTGTGCTTTTGAAGGGGATTTTCAGTCCTGGATTAGTGTCATGCAAGGGGATATGGAAAAGGAGAACGAAGTTTAAAGAGTCTGGTTGATGTGATTGACAGGGGAGGTGTTTGTGTGTGTGAGTGGTACAGTGTGGAATTTGTGGTTTGTGTTTGTGTGTGTTAATAGACACTTTTATTTACAAAGTCCTGTGTTTTGAAACTTCTTTAGCAGCAAAATCTCACAGTTGTTTGGGCAAAGCCATATTATCCCCTCAGTTGTACGCAGAATGATATTCATGTTGAATAATGGCTAGAAAATGACCATATCTATCTTTTAAGAGTTTATGTTGTTGGTTTGTAATGGTTGGCACGAGGACTTTGATGATGAGAAAGCTACCATGTTTTTTCATGCACCCATCAACTAAAAGTGTCTCCAATTATTTCCAATGTAAACTGAAAGGAGCAGTTTTGTTTCAAAACAACACTGAAAGCTCCTAAATTTAAAAGGCTGTCTTTCTTTACCAAGTGGATGTAAAGTGATCCCGGTTGCCAAACACAGGCGTGTGCGTGCGTGCGTGCGTGCGTGCGTGCGTGCGTGCGTGTGTGTGTGTGTGTGTGTGTGTGTGTGTGTGAGAAAGAGACAGAGGGATTGATGAAAAAAATGCTTGCCTATTTTGGTTTTTGAGGTTTTGCGTACCTCTATCAATCCAAACACACCACATTATTCTTAGTTGAGTGAGTAGATGTGACTTTCCTCTTGTAGAGCACACTCAGCATCTGAGATTTTTTTAAATGAAAATGTAAAACCTGGCTTGTGATCTGGTATAGAGTCCTTAAAAGATGTCTTCTTTCTACTTTATATAGAATCAATGGAGGTTGGGAGCCAGAGAGCATGGCTAAATAGAAATATTGTTCAGGGGAAGTGAGATGTGAAAAGAAAAAGTGTCAAGGGATGTGTGTGTATGTGCATGCTTTGTGGAACATGCTGTGTAGGTGTCACAGTATGCGTTTGAATGTGTGTTTGAGTGTGTGTGTTTGCTGGCGTACGGATGGGTGTGCTTTGCTATTGTAACCTTGCTGATTGGATTGTGTTTGACAGATATGGAGTCTGGAGAGCGGCTGGCCTCCCCTGCGCCCACCCTGTCTGCTGCTCGCACCTCGTCCCCTGCGGCCTCTTCTTCCTCCTCCTCGTCCTCCTCGTCTTCTTCCTCTTCATCCCCTGCTCCCCACTCTAAGAGCAGCCTGGCCCCAAGACCCTCAGCAGTGGGATCCACCCTCAGCACTTCTGGTAAGACACACTTTTTGTCCCCTTGTCAATCCTCTGCCTCTCAGAGACTGTCTGCTCAAGAGCAAAATGCAAACACTTTCCATATTACCTTTAAATCTTGCAAAATTTGGTCACCTTCATGTTTCGATAGCATTCAGTGTCCTTCTCATTTCTTTACCATGAAAAATTAGTTTCCTCCAGTATTAATTATACAGTTATTTTGCAGTCTGTATGAATACACCTCTCCCCCAGATACAAAGGTTTTTTTTTTCCTGACAGCTTGGGTTGCAATTTAAAAGCTGCTGCATTAATGAATCCCAAACAATTAGGGGGCTCTTTTGTGTGAGAAACACACACATGCTTCACCATGTCTCCTGACAACCTTCAGCTCTCTGACTCCAGCTGCCTCAGAGTCAGGCTCAGCACGACACTGTGCATCTGTGTGTGTGTGTGTGTGTGTGTGTTCGGTTTGTGTGTGTCTGTGTGTGTGTGTGTGTGTGAGAGTGTGTGTGAGTGTGTGTGTGTGAGAGAGAGTGAGAGAGAGCCTAGAACATATACTGCCTGCTGCATGATTTCACATTTGTCAGCCACTCAGGGTCTAGTCAGCCCTGTCTGGCATCAAGCATCTTTCTATGTATTGGTCAAAGCCATTAGGCAAAGAGTGTGAGTATATTTGGTGAGAGTGTTTTAGTGTACTTGATTGTATATCTCAGTGATTCTCATATATCTCTTGTGAAAGCAGTTGAATGAATTATTTTCTCCTCTTTTCTTAATGCCTTGGTGTTTTTACTTATTCACATAAACACACACAAAAAAAACAAGATTGCACTGAGAAAAGTAGGGATGAGGCAGAGAGAAAATAAAGCCCCTTGTTTGGTCCTCCATCTCTTCATTGTTGCCCCAAAGAAGAAGCCATTACAAGCATCTCAAACGTATGCATTATACATCCCTCTTATCCCCTCAGTGCCATTATGTGTGCTCAGATTTTCTAGATAAGCGATTTTGGACTAAGCTTCATATGAAATACTGAGGAGCAGATTGCTAGCTCAGAAATGCATCTGTGTTTTTTTGGGAACCAATCAAGCCGATTTCTCTTTATTTCATACAATATAGTGATTATTATGTGGTCTTTGGAGAAGATGTATGCACATCTATACACAATAAATGGGAATAATTGAATGTATCACAGTCCCACATTCACCTAACTTGAGTAAAAGCATTCTTAACCAAAGGATCAAGGATATGAGAGGTATTTTGCAGATGCATTGCGTGTTTGCAGAGATATAGTATCATCACATACTGTGCAGGCATTGACTCAAGGTCTTTTGGCAATTTGTCAGTTTACACTTGAGATAAAAATTTTTTGAAGAACATAAACATAATAACAATCACAGAATCTGTATGCCTGGCTGTGTATGTGTGTGTGCACGTGCATGTGTCATTGATGAAGATATCACTTGAGGAATAAAAGCTGATCTGCGCTTGTAGCACTCTCTTCTTCAGGGGATCAACTCACGGATGCAATTAACTTAAATCTGTCTGTGGAAATTTGATTGACTGCAACAAACAACAAATTAATCCCCCTTCGGCAGCATCCAAACATGAAAAAAGCAGGCGGGTGCAGTTTGTCAGAGTGTAGGAAGGATTGAAACAGAATGAGAAAGAGGGCGAGGTAGCAAGAGAGTGACAGAGACACATAGTAAGGAAAAGAGAAGATAATCCTAGGTATGTCTTTCCTCTTCTTCTGTCTCGCTTCAAGTTCTTTGGATTTAATTATTTGCCTCGCAAAATAAGCCTGCATTAATATTGAAAAGGCGTTTGCAGGTGCCTAAAAAATAAAAAGGTGTGCAAGGGGGAGGTGGGCACCCCAGGCATAAGTGAATGCTATGGTTGGCCTTTCTGGGGGTTGCATTGCAGTCGTTTATCTTCGTATCTTCCCACTAGCTGACGCCGGCAAGGCAGGCTCTACATATTCAGCAAATTCTAATGACATTAAAAAGGCAGATTTTGCTGTCTTGTGGTAAAGATGAGGCCTCAAAGTCAACACAAAGGGCTGCACTAACACTCCAGACATACTAGTGAGGCTTTGTTTCTCGCCACATAACTACAAATAGTATGATTTCCACTTATAAATAGTCTCCGAGATGCGTCTTTAGAATCTTGTTCATTTAAAATGTTTTTGTACACGGCACACATAAATGACCTTGCAGTGTCTCCCTCCGGATAATTAGATCCCAGACTGCATTAGATCAGAAAACACTGTGCTCCAGTGTCACTCTGTTTTACATTTCTGTGTTGTGTCCAAGTGTATAGCAGTTTGACATTATCAACCGCACTGTGAACAACAATTTCCTTTTCTTCAGTCATCACTTTTTTTTGCATGTGTATTACCTGGCTTATGCAGAGGCTCCCAGCAGTCTCGCTCTCCTTTTCTAGAATAGAAATTGAATTTGCATGAAATATGCTTGCACCAAATTGCATCTGACTCTGGGAGAAGGTAATGTGTGGCAGTTGCCCCTGCCAGAAATGATTGTGGTCCGGAAAACACTAGACGATGATGATGTTGATGAAGTATTCTTCTGCGCTGAAATTGAATGCCAAAAGCATAGAAGGTTAGATTTTTACGCTCCATGCACAGAGTTCTTTTTCCTCACTAATAATATCCAGCCTTTGTTGCAATGCAGCATATTCTAAAGCCCTAAATTGAAGAAATATCAATACACAAATTGCTGTATGCTGAAATTGGATTATGACAACAAAACAAATGTAATTTAAATGTGAAAGTTTTATAGTGTGTAGTGCTTGCTGAAACAATAGGCTGACTTTTAAAATAAGTTACAATATGTCCTCAGTGGAACTTAACCTTAATCTTTACACAAATAGAAATAGGTCACTCTATAATACTTGAATTGTCTGATTGAAAAGTAGAGGCTCCATCAAAAGCTTTTCAAGTCTAGTTTTTATGAGCTGTCGGCCTTCACAAGAAGGCCGACAGCTTCTTTTTGATTTTCTTGGTCTTCACAAATAAACATATAAAAACTAACAGCGGAACAAAGTAGTGCTAAATCGGCAATAAAGAACCATCAGATCAGATTTTGATGTAATTTCCCATAATGCAAAAAATGATTTGCTAAATATGTAAAAATAATAAAGTCAAGCTACAACATATGGTGTTTTGACTCACTACAGTTCCAATCAAAATCCACTCCCTGTATGGAATTAGTTTATCAGCACTGTGATAAATCGTTCTTTAGTCACTATGTGAAACAGAAACGGCAGTTTGAGGAAAAAAACAAGCCATTAGATACTGCTGACAGTAAAACAGACAAATGCACTTTGTATAAATGTAAAATGCATTCACTTTACTTTAAACAATAACTAACTGTTTGCTTCAAAATATTCAAGTATAGTAGACCATTAATTAAAGTTAAAACAAAAGTAGAAAAAATAGTATTTACCTTTTATCAGCTTAAAATTAATGATCCTCCTAACTTGGAGATGAGCTTACCCATAGTTTTAATGTGGATTACGTTTGAAAACATTTGTCCTTGGTTTGGATCTATCTCAGGCCGTCTGTTTGGAACAACAGGAGAGCAGCCCTTCATTGGCTCCACATTGTCAAGTGCCTTCCCTCTGGTCAACCACCCAGCCTTCGGAGCCATTTACACGACTGGAGCAGGCAGGCCAGAGTTCGGAGGCCTGGGTTCTCTGGGTGTGTCAGCGGCATTGGCTGCACACCCACAGCTAGGAGCCCTCTCTGGTAAGATGGGGACAGTTGAAATTATGGACAGCAATTGGCTAAAAGAGGAATACGTCTAATATATCCCCTTTATCCAACAGAGTGGTGGCGAGCTGCTGAAGCCCATGGACGAGGAGCTGCTGCCTTTCTCCCCTCTTTCATCGGCTTCCCTCCATTTTTTACCCCTCACATTCAGCCCAATCACAGCGCCAGTCCTGTTCAAATCAGGATGCCCAGCAAGAATAGCCATGCCCCACCTAAAGGTACATAGAACCTGTCAGTGACTAAAGAATAGCTGCTATTATAGAATTATATCAGTAGAGTAGTAGGTGTCAAAGGAACCTTTTAATTTGTTTTAAATGAAATGTCATCATTTATTATATTTAAGTTTATTAATAAAATAGTTGCTGTTCTTGTCTGATGATATCTAAATCCACTTTGTGCTATGATTACATTTCTTAAGACACAAAACATTAATAACTTTCAGGGCTCACTTAGTTATCCGTCAACCCTCCCTTTCCTCATGTTCCCTATGATAATCTCTGTTTCTTGCACACTTTTAATTTCACAGTATCTTTTAATTTATCTCATTTTATGTAAACCACTCATGCTGGCTTCATTCCCTGCGCAGCCAGCATGTTTGATGAGATGCATGTATAAATCAATATTTTTATTGGCCTTATTTCATTCTGCAGCTAGTTTATAAAACTTCATTATCCTGCATATCACAGCTCTCAGAGAAGATAGCGCTGATAAGCAATGGTGTCAATCTGTGTCATGTTTTTAGGGGTGAATGGGGCAGTGAATGGCGGCGGTGTCTGTCCTTCCACGACACAATCAGGGAGCTTTTCTGTGAGTCTGGGTCCTGGTCAGGCATTGACCAAGCCAACCAAAAATTCCGACCCCTCAAAGAGTCCCCGTAACAGCACTCAGAACAATCCAGCAGAATTGGGGGAAAAGCTACAGAAACCTAAAGAGAAGGTCAGTCCTGAGATTTCAGTTTCGGTTCAGTTTGACATGAAGTCAGATGTGAAATGCACTAGTTATGCATTATGCAATGACGCTGACGCCAGCAGTTTTCTCCTTTCAACTCAGAAGCCACGAAAGAAGGCAACAGACCCTTGTGTGGCTAGCAACAGCGAATCAAGCACATCCTCAGATAGCTCAAGTGACGGGTCCCTCAGCAGCGATCTGGAGGACCTCGCAGAGGATGATGAAGATGACGATGATGATGAGGATGATGAGGAAGATGAGAAACAGAGTGGGCTATCAGACTCTGAAAAGCAGACAAAGAAGAAAACAAAGGTTAAAAAAAAGACAATTACAGATTATCAATACAAAAGCATTTTGTTAAAGTGAAATAATTATATAGACTCAAACACAAGACAGGATGCATCTGATGCTCATTGTGTCTATTCAGTTAAAATGTGGAGCGACCCCTTTGTTTTAAGAGTTGTTTTAATTCCTCCTCAGGTTTTGATACAAAGCACTGGAACTGTAAAGACTGACAGATTTCTCCCTGGGGAGCCCCACGATAAGATGGCCCCCTCTAACCCCCCCACCTCTGTGCCCTTATCCCTCTCTGTTTCTCCTCCTGTCTTGTCCCAGACCTCACCATTGGCTCTGCATGGCTCCAGGTCCTGGACTGAGGGTCCACATCAACATTTCAGTGTGATCCAGTCTACTGGCCTGGCTGCCAACTCAAAGTCCATGGCAGTCCAAACTCAGCCCCACAAGGATTCTTCTCCTTCCTCCTCCCCGATAGCTCTCACCACATCTCCAAAGGCATTCGCCAGCACTGCATCTCCAAAACTTCCTAAACTACTGCCCTCCTCCTCTCCCCAACACCTGCCCCTCTCTCTCTGCTCCTCCCCTAAGCCCCTCTCCGTCCCCTCTCCACCCAGAACGACTCTTCCACCTTCTACCTCCCCAAAACCTTTTGGTGTGACCTCGTCTCTAACATGCCCCCAAAAGTCCCTGCTGAAGGCAGCACGCCGTGCTGGTCCTGGCTCTGCCAAAACCATGAAAAGGAAACAGCTGGAGGCTTCACTTGCACAGATCAATGAGTTCAGGCTCAAACAGGTAAGCCAACCCGATAAAAACAACAAATCAAAGTTAATGAATTTGTCCACTGACATATAGCACTCAGTTAGTTTTGCAGTTTTTCTGTTGTTCTGTATCATTACCACACAATAACCACCTGGCTTAACCTGTTGGTTATTTACTTTGTTTATTTAACTACAGATCCAAGTAGCTCATTGACAGAAATCTCCTGTGTATGGTAGTTAATTACTATATTTTTACAGGAAGGCAAATAATAATAATGGAAAAATGAAGCGAGGGAATGATGAAAAAATGCACTCTACAATCATTTGCCACTGGTATTAGCGCGGGCCATTCATCATTTCAGATTAGTTTAAGATTAGGTTTTGTGTTGGCCTATTTGACAGGGTTCCCATTGCCTTTTGAAACCTTTGAATATTTTTAAATTTGAGGGAATAACATGAAAGCTTCAAAGTCTCAGAAAAAAGTAGATGTTTAAGTACTAGAATTGATATCTTTTAAATGAGATGAAAAATGTAAGTAATCTTGATATTTCATATTTCTATTTTTTATTTGATTTTATTTACGTCTATAGAGTATCCTCTTTTCTCTGCATTTACATCACCCATGTTTTTAATTGTGGTCTTTTAAGCTTCTGTATAATATGATAGTGTCATAATAAAAATGATCAGTTTAGTAAGTGACTGAACCTGTTTATAATGTGACCCAGTGGCAACATGTTAATGCAAAAAGTAAGGTACCAGGGGTGGAGTCCTGGGGAAACCACAGGTCCAAGGAGCAACCGAGAAGGAGGCCTTAACCAAGGCTATTGATAAGATTCTATTCAATAAGCACGAATCATTTTGGCATATTAAAGAATTTTGAGGCCCTACTAAACAAAATGATGTGACGTGATACAACCAAAAATCGTCGAATAAAGCTCAACTCATTATCTAAAAAAACTCTTTACCAAAAGGTTGAGCTACTTTTATTTGAATGGACTATTTCCCATGAAATATGAAATTATTAAATGATAAAGTTTGCACACACAAATTGTCATTTTATGGGAAATTTAGAGGGTCTAAGATTTTCATTGAATTTATGGCATTAAAGTTTTTTTTTTAAAGGTCTGCAAAGCCAAAATATGTGTAACAATCTTTTGGATTTACGTACCATTGCTCTCTCTCAGCTAGTAGTTTAACATTAAAGCTGCTATAGGTCAAATCTGTTGTATCAATTCTGTACTCATAAATAGCCCATTAAGCTCCGTGATCTTTTGCCTACTTTACAATGGATACTGCTTCATAAATGAGCCTCTTGATAACATGGTCAAAGCTTTTACTTTCTTTACTTTTCATAAGCAACGCTTTGGATTGAAACACATGATAATACAAGGCTTGCATTGTATTATGTTTTTCAATCTGTTAGATAAAAAAGGAAACAGTTGACTTCTTTTTTTTACGCTTTAACAATACAAAAATCCCTTGTTCCTCAGATTGAATATGAATCATAGCACAATAATCAATGAATCAGCTAAATCTTTCACGATCAGCTTACTCTGTGAAAATAATTTCCCCTTTTTTCGTTTATCAATATACAGACAGTTACGACAACCCAAATTGCCCATGAGGTTTCAGCACAGTTACTGTATTTCGTGGTCTGTGAAATTGATTTGTTTCACTTCATGTCATCTCCAGTTGAAAGTGCAATGTTTAAGTCTAACCTGCCTTTTCTTAAACACAGTTTGAACAAATCTTGTCATCAAGGTATAAAGGGTGACCATGCTCAGCTGCATTATACTAATGATAAAGGTGCTCTGCAAATCTGCAGACAAGTAATTACTTTTTTAGAAAGATACTCGGTGTCTTTTTTGTGGACTTGGCACAGCACAATGCCTTTGGTTATTGCATTTATGTTCTTTTTGTTTCTCAGAAAGGGGCTTAGACACAGTTAACTGTACCAGTGTTTAGCTTTGTAGTTTTGTCACCTGCTCAAACAATCAACGGTGATGTGACCTGACAGCTAGAGCAAATCTACTTTGTCCCATTTCTTTTCCATCTTTTTTTTTCAACAAACTTTCTTTGTTCTTCCTGTACTGTCGCTTCGTCTCTTTCCCACCCCTGACTCCCTGCCGCTCCTTTGCTCACCCTCTCTCCTCTTCTACTCCCAGACTCTCATGTCCCAAGGGCAGACATTCCCAGCTGAACCTACGAAGCAGCAGCAGGGACTGAACAAGTCTCCAAAGAGGAAATCCCTCTCTTCATCACCACTGTCATCCGCTCCACCTCCTCCACCCCAGAACAATCACTCCAGCCTCTTCCTCTCGAGTGCCCTGCTAGGGCTCTCCGAACCCCACCACCCCAATGGAGTCATCCAAAGCACCACTCAGGACGCACCTTTGGCCCTCATTACCAAACCTCGCCAAGACTCCGCCTCTCAAAGCAAATCACCTCAGTGTGATTCAGATGCTGGGTCAATGCCCGTAAACCTGAGCACAGGGGCAAACAGGACCCAGGCAACTGGCCTGGCTGGCGCGCCCTCACAGCCCCCCACTACCTCACCCCATGACACAGGCCATGGATCCAGAAAGAACAAGACCCCAAAAGTTAAGGGACATACACCAGGACTGATACAAGGGGCGCATGGACAGGCAGACCCTGTAGCTGACTGGAAGGGGTTTTCCCAGAACCACTTGGTACAGTCACTTGTAGATTTGTTTCGTGGAGGAGAGCCTGGGATTGGGATTCCTGGAGTTAGTATCCCTGGGGGTGGAATTCATGGAGTGGCGATCCCTGGGACATGCAACCCTACAGCTGGTCTCCCAGCTAAGGAATCAGATGACTCAGGAGACGATGATGATGATGAGGATGACGACCTGGAGGATGAGGAGGAGGATGAAGAGGATTCAGATGATAGCCTGTCAGGTATGGACCTGCTATATATTTAGTATATAATATAAGTATATAATATATTTAAGTATTAACACATCACAGCTGCAATTAACAGTTGTTTTGATTAAAGGTCACATCATTATTTTCTTGATTAGTCAACTAATAAATCAGTATGTATAATATAGAAATTGAGAAAAAATAACTTATAGATTCAATTGCTTAATCAAAAAAATTTGCAATTCCTCAACAACCGAGTGGCTGAACCTACACCATTTTTGCAGTTTCATGCATTAAAATTGAATGAATATCATGTACTAGTGCTGCAGGCAGAACCGTTTTGCACCTTACATCTAACGCATATGGTCTAGTCATGGCCCCAGACCTTCCAACGCCTAGAAAGTCAAGTCAATTTTATTTGTATAGCCTAAAATCACAAATCACAATTTGGGGCTTTACAATCTTTACATGATGCAACATCCTATGTTGAAGAAACAGTCCTGGTTGAAGGTTACCTTTTCTCAGGTATACTAATCAATGAATTGACCAGTAAATTCAGTTAGAAATAAATTGATGATCGATCAGTTCATTTACGAAAATGTATTTGAAATCCCATATATGCAGCCTCATTTGAAGTATTTGCTGAAGTAAATCCATTTTGAACTGCCCTCTCCTTTCCTACTTTGTGTCACGGACTCCCATTTCAGAATCTGACAGCAATTCAGACAGCGACATCTCTGGGAGGAAAGTGAAGAGGTTAAAGCTTCTGCCGTCTGGATCATCTAAGAAAGAGATGACTCCTCACAGACGAACCAAAGGCCCAGAACTACTGAGCACCTCAACCACTCACACCGCCACCAGCTGCTCTCCACTTAACCTCCAAGTCATCAAAACTCCCACCAGCTCCAGTGCCTTGGCCTATCACAGCTCTCCAGGCTCCTCCTCTTATAGCCTGTCCACTCCATTAGGTAATGTGCTTAAAATCTGTTTGCTGAAAATGTTAGAAATTAGGGAAACTTTTGCGGTTGGACATTTTTTTTAAGATTAAGTTTTCCTTGTGATGTGTATCAGAAGAGAAAATCATTTAAGGATAGATTGAAATACAATTACTAGCAAAACAGGTTAAACAGATAAAAAGCGACCTTAACCTACATGTTTTATTTAATCACACAGGAATAGAAAAAACTACAAAAAGCAATAGCCGTGTTTTGTTTACCAAAAACAAGAAGAGCCTATCATCCACAGTTGACTGTTAAGAGGGATTATTACGTTTAGGAAGGCAGTTAGAGGAAGGCGGTGGGTTTTCATGGCCAACGGAGGCTTTTAGGTCGTGTAGGTACATGCCTTAAAGCCCTGACAACTTTTTTGTGACAACAACAAGGTTCATTTCACCCTCCTTCACTACTAAGAGGTAACTCAGATCAGAGAAAATAGGTTGTGTATATAATAGCTTGCGAAGAGTGTTCCAAGCAGAAATCCCAGTTTTTCTACTGTTAAACCCCATTTTCTATTCTATTACTATTTCTATTTCACTTGTGCTGTTATGTCTTGGTAAATGCATTATTGGAATACTAGTGCACATAAATGCCTTTGTTTATTTGCCAAGTGCCATATCTAGAAAGTTCAGGGGCTTTGACGGCTCCCGGTGTGAGGCTTGTAGTCGTAAGTCCTGCTGTCACCTTCATGGCAAATGCTGTCTCTTTACAGGCTTAGGAAAGAGGAAGAGGGTGATGGATGAGAAAGACTTGATGGTACCTCTGGAGTTGGGGTATGTACATGAAGTTGAGAGAAAGAAATTTCTGACTTCAATTGCTAATTACTTTAGAGTCTGAAATTTTTGCCACGTTCCCAATCACATTGAGAAATGATGGCAAATATAGTACACAGTTTTTCTGTCAACTTTACTTTTCTCCTCCTTGAAATCCCAGCTGGCGAAGAGAAACAAGAATCAAACCGGTTGCTGGGCGGCCGCAGGGCGAGGTGGTCTACTACGGCCCTTGTGGCAAGAAACTGCGGCAGTACCCAGATGTGATGAAGGTACCATCACCTCAGAGGGAAATCTTTTAAGGCATACTAATGAGTGGTTGAGCTTGTAACAGCGATTATAGTGTAAAGCATTGTGAGTGGCAGATGTTTGTGGATAGTTATAACCCTGCTCACCTATAAAATTGCTAAAACAAATGCTTGTGTATCAGGATTTGCTGTATGTTATGTCATTTATGCAATCATCCCAGTTGCCTTCAACCCTTCCCCCACCCTGCTTTCTGTGACCCTAATAGTGAGAGAGGAAATTCTTTGATCCATTCTTTGTGTCACTCTTCTTATAGCTACTTCCCTTCCAATATGATTAATAGTTAGTGTTGGGATGCACAGCTTCAGCCCCTATTCCAGTTTATAAACCCTTATTCAAATTATTAGTATTGCCTTTGAGGACAGTCGTTTATACACAACAATTTGTACTCTTTCACTCACTGCTTATCAGAAGCAGGCAGTAAAAAAAAATGGGCATGAATGCGTATAAATAAAAAGGGGCCTAAATTGTGCACCTCAAGGTCAGAACTGTTTTTCTCCCCCAAGAGCTCTTGCTCTTTTTTTCTCCCCCTTGACTTTCATGATGATTGGTGGCACTGCACAGATGCTCACTGTATCCTAACCTCTCCAATACAGCCCCTCCCAATTGCTTGTAAATGTCACTTATTGCACTTGTTTCTGTCTAAACCAACGGCATTATTATTTTCTCTTCTGTAGTATCTATCCAGAAATGGAATAAGTGGCATCACGCGTGATAATTTTAGCTTCAATGCAAAGATCAGGGTTGGTGACTTCTATGAAGCCAGAGAAGGACCCCAGGTGACTGCCTTTCATCTCTCTCTCTCTCTCTCTCTCTCTCTCTCTCTCTCTCTCTCTCTCTCTCTCTCTCTCTCTCTCTCTCTCTCGCTACACTGATCCCTGTTCATCTTTTTATCTATAGGCAAGCAAAACTTCATGCAGCAGTCCCTGCCAGGGCATAAATATGAATCAAACGAAAAAATAATTACTAGTCCTAGTTCTTAGACATCTCACTTTGTATGAAGAAATGTAATAATCAGCTGACATTATCTCCACAGGTGACCAGTGGTAAATGCCATGTTCTGTGTCTGTGATATGCAAAGGTAGATTAGAAAAAAGAGAGAAAATACTGAGGGGCCAGTGAGAAATTAGATGATATATGAAATTCCATTTCATTTTATTTATTGCGTTATTTGTTAATATTCTTCATAGATAAATAGAATTTCTCATGATTTAAAACAGTTAAACGTGTTTGCTGTTTACACAGAGATTAGATGTAGTGTTAACTAATGTTTCACTAATGTTACCATGTTTCATCTCTTCCCACCACTCCCAATCTCTCCATCTATACTTTGTTGGCTCTCTAGGGTTTACAGTGGAACCTGTTGAAGGAAGAGGAAGTCATTCCTCATATTTTGGCTATGGAAGGTCGTAGGGGTCGTCCTCCTAACTCAGACCGTCATTCAGCGGGCGAAGGTGCCAGAGGCAGCCGCCGGAGGAAGGGACGTCCCCCTAATGTGGGCAATCCACTGATACCAGAAGGCCCCAGTCCCAGTGAGGTCAAACTTTTGCGCAAGCTGGAAGCTCAAGGTTAGCTCAGGAAATAGAAGGAAGAGGCGAAAGATCACAATATTTGTTTAGTATTTGTAAGAGTTAGTTTTGTCTTATCTAATTATATTTTATATAACCACCATCTTCATACGTTGTGTCTTTTTTCATGTTTTTGGTCTTTCGTAATAGTTTTAATACCTTCACATGAATATGATAGTCAGCAGTTTATATGCTAATGGTCAAAACATTTATGCAATTTCACAAATCTCTAAAGAATTGTAACACTCAAATGTAAGATGTCCGGCTACATTATCATTGAAGTGTTCTCCTGAAATTTCTCACTGACTTAAATCTGTGCAGAGATTGCCCGACAGTCCGCTCAGATGAAGCTGATGAGAAAACTGGAAAAGCAGGCACTGGCGCGTGCAGCCAAAGAAGCTCGGAAACAGCAAGGTGAACCCAAGTTTTTTTGTGTCGGTTACTAGAGCACAGGACTGTATGGAAGGTAAAGGTGCTTTTTTGGTTTGTCAATCACTTCAAACCACTTTGAAGAAGATATGTGAATAATGATAATGACAATATACAGTAATTATAATTATAATGTTTTCTTGATTGTGCTCGACTTACTGTGTTTTCTAGTTTTCTAACGTACCGTAACAATTTGCAAATCCCTTTTCACAAAAAGTAAATTGCTGATCCTGTAACAGTGGCAACATGGCAATTCTCAGTGCAAAACTGTCTTTCCAATATTTCTAAAACTACTATTCAGATCAGATTCAGAATGTATAGCCATGGCAACATAGCAAACACGTGGTTTGCACTCCTGGTCATGATTATACTACCTGCTAGCTTCAGTCTCAAACTATTGATGATGATGATCATTACATTTTTTGTTATTGTCTGGGTGTTTAGTCTCTATACCCTGTACTACTTTTAGTAGTATAGTAGTATACTTCATATCTTGTTATTTTACATTCCAGATTTTTTTCCGAACAATTTCACAGTTTGTGTCTGTGGGTATTTATTGTTATTTATTGTGACTGATATATGGAGCTTTGTAGTTCATCTTTGTTGACATTATTGTAACACAGACTTGATTCTTGCAGCCATCATGGCGGCGGAGGAAAGAAGGAAACAGAGAGAACAGATCAAGATTCTCAAGCAGCAGGTATGTCTGCTTTCTACACGTGTGTTGATAACTCACTTCATGTCCTTTCTAGTCATCAAGTGTTCTGACAACCAACGTGTTTAGAGCAGGAAAGGCCAAATCATTATTTTGTGAAGCTTTTAAATCGGGCTCTTCAGTTTCCAACATGACTTAATTTCTTGTTTTCTTTTTACCTTTCCCAAATGGACCAGAGATGTTTTTCATATTATCACAGTATTTGTATATATTTTTCTTTCGTTTTGAATAATAAGACATTACTTTCTTTTTACCAGGAAAAGATCAAGCGGATTCAGCAGATTCGCATGGAGAAGGAAGTCAGGGCACAGCAAATTTTGGAGGTAAACAATCTGATCCAACAGTACCTCTGATTAAGCAAAGCATTCCTGGATAGCTGCAGCCCCTCAGTCTATAGTATTTTAATCTTCCTAAAGCTCATTACTGAACAGCAGCACACGTTGGAGGGAGTCTTCGTCTTCTGAGGCATAATTCCACATGGAACTAATGCTAAATTGGTCTTGGTTGACGGCTGGTGAATATTAAAATGGTTGTTGCTGCCTCTTCAGAACTTATTAAATAAAGTATTTTTTTCACCAGAAAAAGGTAACAGTGCGGGTCGAGTTGGGAAAAAAAAGGTGCTGTTTTCCCTACATACAATCAAACATGTAAAGAAGCACATTGATGGACAAACACATACACAAACGCACACCCTCAGACTCAATTATACTGCAGGAGTACTGCCTGAGCTTCAAAGTGTTTTAGAAGGACTTAATCAATTTTTAGTTGACACGGTTGACAAGCCACTCTGAACGGGAGGCTTCAACATTTTCACAATTAGGTGTTAAAGAGATACATTATTCACTCGCTGTGTTTTACAAATTTATAATTGCATTCAGAGGCATAAAATCTTTGCTTGGACCCGAATAATGCAAACAATCAGTTAAAGCCCTCATCCAAAACCGATTGATGCTCTTCTGTCTCTGTGATCCCTGACATTCATTTTTACACACAGGCCAAACGAAAAAAGAAGCAAGAAGCTGCAAATGCCAAAATATTGGAAGCTGAAAAACGGATAAAGGTATGTTTATGTTGGTCAAATAAATACTTATACATGTGTCTTAATAACAAAAAATCACATTGTTGAGATAGTTTCACATGCACAGAGGTAGCCAGCAATAATAAAACTAAAGTAACCCTTAAAATGGGCTAAACTTCCATCAGTCTGTAGTGGTTTTTCATGATATTGGCATAATTGAATCGTATTGATTTTCTTCTTCTCTTTCTTGCCCTCAAGGAGAAAGAGTTGAAGAGACATCAGGCAGAGATCCTGAAACACCAGGTAGGTATTCACTACTACAGCTTTCTCCTCTTGAATGTAATAGTTATTGCTCAATTAAAATATTTAACCTAAACTGTTTGTGTAAGAATGCATTTGGGGCCAGACCAGTGACAACAAAGTTTGGCATTGGAAATACGATTATAGTTACAGTACTTCAATTGTATGAATAGAAATTCAGATCACATGGTTTCATGAGTGTAGAAGAGGAGAGAGAAAAAACAAACATATGATTTGAGACATTCAGTTTAATGCCAGTATCAGGGGTGTGAGGCTCCAACATGTGAGCCACGCAGCTCCAGCATGCACAAAGAGAGAGAGAGCGGAGTGCCCTGGTTGAGAGAATCATTAGAATGCAGATTTGCTAATCACATCTGCATCTTTTTGCCTCTCTCCATAAACACTTCAACTCAATGCCAAAATAGTGACACACTGTTGAAACTAAAATCGTGTGGTACTGGAAAAATTATGATGGTGTTCGTAGAAAAAAAAAATCTGAAGATTGTCATTAAGGAACTCATCAAAATAAAAGAGAATATTAAGAAATATTGAATATTTTTTACATCTCTGTTTTGTTTTCATTGGAGCTTTTCCAAAAAGTTTGTTCCAGTTCCAATTCAGCTTCTATGCTTCAATACCAGTATTTTCTTTTTCAGCCCTGGTTCGGTTTTCAATGCCAAATTTCATTGTCAGTGTTTTACCCTCAGTGTGTTTGTGTGTGTGTCTGTGTGTGTGTGCGTGTGTGTGCGTGAGAGAGTGAGTATAGACAAACAGGCATGCGTGATATATATATTTGTGGTTAATTACCAAATATCTATTTACTAAAAGTACTTTTTTATTAAACCCCATGGTTATTGGTATTGGATATCACTTCTGTTCCATAATATTTTGCCAACTCTCTCTGCTAGGAGTTGGAGAGGCATAGACTAGATATGGTATGGGTATGTTTATTTTTGTACATCTAACACCTGCATCGTGTAACTGGTTGTGTTATGGTTGTCATAGCAATGCATTAAGTGTAGCACTGGCTGCTGTCATACTACATTCTTCTGCATGGCTTTCCAGCAAAACCAACAAAAGAGTAAAGAGTCAGTATGCTGCCTCCATCTGCTTGTCCTGAGGGACAACTGACCCCCGTCACGGTGGCCAGGCAGTTTCTGCCCCCTCCCCCATTCTCCCCCCTCTACTCAGAATGCATTGCAAAGACTGCTATACAATCCACACTCACTGTCTGAAAGTGCACTCGAGGAGTTTCCATCCATCACATACATTGTCTAACTGTTGTAATGGAGTAGCCTGTGTTACCCATGAGTGCTTGATGATTCGGCCCAGACATTGAACTTGTGTATGTTCGTCTGTGCATCTGTTTTGCAGTCCACAGAGTGCTGGACTTTAACCTGCCCCATCCCAGCCTCGCTGTCATTCACTGTTCCTGTACTCTGCACAAAGAATGAAAACAGCTATCGAGAATCATTTTGTCTTTATGGTGGAGATACTTCAAATCAGATACTCCCAGTTCGGGGAGGGGACAGCACAAGTATACTTTCGATAATAGACAAGATGGAGAAAAAACACTACAATCAATTCCACTATGAGGACAAATATGGTTCTCTGTAGCATTTTATTTTGGCCTGGCTGTCTTGCTTGAAGCCCTTCTCACTCATACACAGTTGCAGCTGAATCCACTGGTCTTCCTAGCCGTTTTGCAGTGGACTCTGACCCTGTACCCTCACCCGCAGCAAAATGAAGGGGGGTAAATCTAGATACATTAATCAAACCCGGTGTTTACATTTGCAATTTGCAGTTACATGCAGTTATATTGCCTTTCACTTATTTTTTTTCATTTGATTATATAGTATTCCTTATCCTATTCAGTGTGTTTGATGAATTCAAAAGCTAGAAAAAAAAGAATGCCACGGGCTTTATGTCCCTTTTGAAGTTGTCCTTTTTGAAGTTATCTATTTGCAGATAAATCAAACCAAGAAGAACATAGAAATATTGTCGCAGAGTGCTTGGCATGGATTCTGAGAAAACAATTCACACCAACAGCATATTTTAGCGACTGTGTGCCGAAAATGTCGTTGGCAAGCCTTACTAGTGGCCATTGTGTCCTTCTGGTGGATCACAGACTGAACTGCTGCTAATATGATGTAACGCGAAACCTGAAGAGATGAAATTAAGTGATAGTCACCAGTGTTTCTTGCGTCCTCTTGCAGTAGACTGCGCATCCTGCACCGTAGAACAACATAGATGTCGCATCCGCTGCAGCGATCATGTACTGCGCTAATACTTAATCTGTCAAAACCACTAAAGTGGAACTCCTCTGAAACTGACCTTTCCTATCCATTCCCATTTATTTGTCCCCTCGCCAAATATTACCAGAATGATGTGTCAAATGATCAAAGACATTGTCTCATGGAATAGAATTGATTGTTTTGATTGTAACAATATTGTTGCACATCCGAGGACTTCTGGCAACCAGCATTTGTTGCTTTTGTTGTGTCAGCTGTAATTTAGAGTTGCTGTCACTTATTCCAGCCGCTTCTCTTTTTTGAGCCTGTCATCACATCTATTTTGTATCGCATCTATGTGTCGCTTTTTGGTTGTCATTGTACTACTCTACGTTTTACCTATGCTTCCCTCATACATGTAAAAATGCATACATGTGAAGCATTGTTTTGTGTTTGTTCGAGTATGGTGCCTCGATTGAATTTAGTCCATCACATATTTCATTAATACCTACTACATTTAGTTGACCTTGAGTGATGTATGCACAAAGTGTGCTTGTTAATGTGTTTCTGCTTTTCGCCACTCTAGGAGAGGGAGAGGAGGAGACAACATGTAATGCTGATGAAGGCTGTTGAGGCACGCAAAAAAGCAGAGGTAGTCCATATACACAAAATAAATGCATGAATGCATAAAATAAATGCACCCACACACACCATGCCATAAAAAGAGCCAGAATCATTATTCTCTGGATGGATTCTTGCTTTCTCCTCTTTCTGTGCACCCTTTCCCTTCATTCATTTTTTTTTTACACACTTACCAATTCTTAGATTCTGGCCCTCAAGCACTTTTCCTTTGAATACACAGCAGCATTAGGATACATTCTAATACTGCTCAGCAGATTCAGAAAAAAACTCTTTGCCTGTTTCATAAAAATATAATTACAAACACACACACACACACACTCTCTGCTATCCTAATGCCGCCTTGAATTCTGGACCCTCTAGGAGCGAGAGCGCTTGCGGCAGGAAAAAAGGGACGAGAAACGCCTCAACAAAGAGCGTAAACTGGAGCAACGGAGGCTGGAGCTGGAGATAGCGCGGGAGTTAAAGAAGCCAAATGAAGACATGTGTCTGTCTGATCATAAGGTAGAGAACATAGTTTATGTGGTGCTGTGAATGTTAGGTTGATACAAATATGAGAACGAGGGTCAGCCTGTGCCCTGCACATGTGGCTTCGAGCACTTCTGTCTAAAGAAGTGTGTGCCCCCAAGTGGACACAAGAAAGTACTACACACATTTTAAACTGCTTTGAGTCGGAAAGCACCATCTTGATAACAATACTCAAATGTCAGCTCTAATCATAGTTTCTTCCCTATTTTTCATATTTGTTTATTATAATTCATAACCTCTTACAGCAAACACCAACAAAAAGAGAGAATATTACGAACTTTATCCCTTCTGTTTTTTCCAGCCTCTCCCTGATTTCTCCCGGATTCCTGGACTCATCTTACCAGGCCGCGCCGTGTCGGACTGTCTAATGCTGATGCAGTTCCTACGGGGCTTTGGGAAGGTTCTAGCCCTTGATATGAATTTGGATGTGCCCACCCTGGGAATGCTACAAGAGGGCTTACTCAATGTGGGTGACAGCATGGGCCACGTCCAGGACCTTCTAGTCAAACTGTTGTCTCTTGCAGTCTGTGATCCTGGTTTGCCACCAGGACAAAAGGTGAGTCTTTGTGATACTGGTGGCAGGAGCCTGAGATTATAAATTAAATGTATTATTATTATTATTATTATTATTTAAACCTGAGATGAAATATGTAATTATTGCTTTACATGATGGTTTTATACATCTATCTACATTTGCAGGATTGTATCTTTTAAAAAAATATTTTTTACCTTTGTAATGCTGTTTATTTTCCTCAGATGTCAATTAATGCATATTCATGGTCTTGTTAATAATGATAAAATGATGAATAATAACCCAAAATACACTTTACTTTGATATGGAAGTATTCATCTAACTTAATTTCTATCAGACAAAAACCATGCTGGGGGACCACCTGACCAACGTTGGTATCAACAGGGATAATGTGTCTGAGGTGCTCCAGATGTACATGGCTGCCCACTGTGCAAATACAGGCCTAGCCCCTCTGGCCCTCAGTCTGAAGACCAAGGCTTTCCAGGCCCACACGCCTGCCCAAAAAGCCTCAATCTTGGGCTTCCTAGCTAATGAGCTGGCCTGCAGCAAAGCTGTTATCAGGTGGGAAAACGGTCTGAACATATAACTTACAAACTAAATAAAGATATTCATCCATAGTGCTCTGTGTGCCCTTTTATATTCCTTAACATATAATAGTATCTTTCATTGATGCTTGATAAAGCTGCAAGGGGTAGCAGTCATTTACACAGAAGATCATTTAATAATGAGAAAATTAAGCTAGTATTAATTTTTGCTCCAGGATATACATTTTGGCTCTACATCACTCTTATTCTCCCTGATCTCTTAACTCAATATATTTGTAATTACTTATACCAAAACCATGGGTTTGTAGTCACAATTGTTACTGACGCAAATGCATTTCCTCTTGCAGTGAGATTGACAAGAGCCTGGATCAGATGGCAAACATGAGGAAGGACAAGATTATTATGGAAGGAAAATTAAAGAAGTAAGTTTTTCTTTAATAGTGAAGAATAATTTGTCAATTCTTTGTGCGCTTTCACTCTGAATGTGTGTTCTCATACAGGTTGAGGACCATCCATGCCAAACGCACTGGGAGGAGGGAAGCCAGTATGGGTGTAGAAGAAAACCATTCTGTTTGCACTCCATCGTCTGCCTCTAAACGGAAGAGGAAAAGTGGAGACAGTGACGATGATGATGACGACGATGATGACAGCGATGACCAGGCCGAGGATGAGGATGATGAAGAGGAGGATGAAATTAAAAAGGTTAAAAAAGTGGAGACATATGACGAGGTAACAGCAGATCCATCTATAAATTCAGTATGTGAACCAGTCTTTACATCTTCTCAAAGAGATTTACAGTGTTTGTTTTGTTTTTTCAGGATGACGTTGATCAGGCCACTAGTATCGAGGAACTTGAGAAGCAGATAGAGAAATTAGCCAAGGTATGTTTTTCCTCAGAATGTAGAAATGAGAGGTGAGAATGTCCCGCGGGTAACACCCAAAAGCAGCTCCCATACTCTAGCATAGATTGGGAAAATGATGTAAAACATAACTACATGAAAAGCAATCAAGATTCTCGTATATTCCCGGAACATTTACTCAGATATAGGGTTATTTACTGTTTAAGGCATTTATAGCATAAGTAACCACATCATTTACAAAGCGTATAATGCTGATTATGTCGTGGTGTTATGCAATGACATTTTAATCAATTAACTAGCATAAGCGTCTTTTGTTTTGCTGAAAGTCTATGGATCAAAAGACTTTATAAGATGAATTAAAAGTATGTTTTTCAATGTTGCAGCAACATCATCAGACCAGAAAGAAGCTGTTTGAAATATCCCACTCTCTACGCTCCATGATGTATGGCCAGGACCGTTACCGCCGTCGGTACTGGGTTCTTCCACATTGTGGAGGCGTCTTTATTGAAGCCATGGAAAGCGGGGAAGGTAATTACAATACAAATTTAATTCTTAGAACAAGATTCTTCAGTTGACTCAACTGGTTGCATAGAAAAGTTGATGCACACTGATTATATCAGTGTGCATCAACTTTTCAAAGTGTGCATCAAAGTTGATGCACACTGATTATATCAGTGTGCATCAACTTTTCTATGCAACCAGTTGACTCAACTGGTTGCATAGAAAAGTTGATGCACACTGATTATATCAGTGTCATATCATGTTACAGATTTGATGTTGCAGGAAGTGGAAGGAAGACCTGTTTTTTTGTTATACCTGTTTACTTGCATCATCGACTATTTATGGACGCTTTTTTAAGGAAGTTGAAATTCTGATGATACTTAAATTCTTCTTAGACACTGTCTATATTCTCAAAGGCTCTTTGCGATTATACGTGTAAATGATAATAATTTAGCCCAACTCTACTTATCTTTTAAGTTTAAAATATTACAGCTTTCTTATCCATCACAGCAGTTTGAGTTTGCGGCAGCATTATCCATTCACCATGTCATTTCCCTGCAGCTCCAGAAGAATTGGAAGAGGAGCAACAGAGGAAGAGGAGGGCAACCGAGGAGGTCAAAGTCAAAGATGAACCTCAGGAGATTGAAGTGCAGACAGAAAATTCCACAGCCAACCTCGATGCACATTACCCTCAAACACATGGCTTGGACGAGCAGAAAGAGGAGGAAAAGGACCATGAGGGAAAGAAAAACTCTCATTTCTTCCAGCAACCAGACTGTGTATCCAAATTGTGCTCATTCCCAGACATAAAGAAGGATGTTTGTTATCAAACTGTGAATACAGAGGACAAAGAGAGACTTCATGTGAGACAAAACGGCAGTCTTGAGGGTACTCCCAATGCCAAAACCACTGTTACATCATCCTCTCCTTCTCACAATACCTCTGAGCAGGCAGTAGCATCAAACCCCTCTGTGGTGACCAGTAATGACATTACAAATATCCGTCCCCAAGCTTCAGCTTCTTTATCTGTGCCATGCCTGCCAGCCATACATGACAGCCTAGGGAGCACTCTAACATCCCCACACCTCACATTCCAAGCCAGCGACCAGCTACTCAGAGTTCTGACAGAGCGGAGCGGACACTGGTTCAGTCTGCTCCCTCGCAGCCCCTGTGACCTCGCTTCCCTGACCACAACTCCTCCAGGAGCATCTAGTGTATCTCCCCAGTTGTCTTCTACTCCTGCCAGGCCCAGATCCCCACCTCCATCTCCTGCCCTGCCTCTCACCCCTTCCGCTGCCTCCGCTTCCGGTAGCCCGCACCATCCAACTGGCCTCCTCAACTATCCATTATCAGCCCTGCAGGTGAAGTTACTGGCTGGGCATAACTAGATGTAGCTGTGTTATATATCATTATTTTTTGCGATCACCTCAACTGTGACTGTTTATCTCCCCAGGTAAAGTCAGGTGGTTCATTGCCAGGAGTCTCTTCAGGAAGCTGGCCCAGTGGTATGATGAGTCCCAGCATGCCTTTGTGCAACAGCCCCAGCCCCATGCCAGGTCACTCTATGGAGGGCAACACTGCAGCAAGTGTCTCCAGTAAGAGTGACTCACCTTTACCTCGCATTGAGAAAACCTCATTCATGCCCTCTCCTGCACTTGAGATGCCCAAATCCTTGGACCACCTAGAACCTCAACCTATTCCAGAGGGTGAGTGTCACAAAGACTTGAATGTAATCAATCCCAAATTTCTCTATTGTAAGGATGTCGCTTGCCGTAAATTGTTTCACTTGCTTGAATAATCTAATATAATTGGATTAGAAAACATTTGCTCTACTGTACGCCATTTCATTTTGATAAAGCGGCTATACAAAGCTTCTTTTTTTTTACAATGGCGTATGTTCAAGGTCTTCTAACTTACATGCCTGTTGTGCTCTGGTCTCAGAGATGCTAACAGGATGGTGGCGGGTGTCTGACATTGAGGAGCTGAGGGCTTTAGTTGATGCTCTACACAGCCGAGGTATCAGAGAGAAGGGCCTCCAGAGGCAGATGCAGAAATACATGGAGATCATCCCCCAGGTCTGCACCAAACACAGAGACGGTAAGTGCCTCAACACGTCTGAACACATAATGTCCTTATAGCTTGGATTCATGAATAGATTGAGATCATTAGTCTTCAAACTAAGTTATCATAAATGGTTCGTTAATCCGCTTTCAGTGCTGGTTTATTTAAGGTTGTACTGCATGAATATTTTTGAATTTTGGCTGTGTGGCAGCTTTACAGTGTTTTAATGTGCGTGTGTGTGTGTGTGTTTATTTATGTGTCTGTGTTTGTGTGTGTGTGTATGTGTTTGTGTTAGAGTGTACATGTGGTTAATTGATATCTCTCATGATATCTCTCCATATAGTGGCAATGATTGAGCGGCGTGAGCTGGAGGAGAGCCAGGTCAGCGTGGAGTCTGTGCGTGGCTGGTGTGTTGAGGAGCAGGCGATGGAGATGGACATTGCCATGTTACAGCAGGTAGAGGAGCTTGAGAGAAAGGTCCTGGCAGCCAGCCTGCAGGCCAAGGTAAAATGCTAACCTACGAACATAAATATTCTACTGACTTTTGCTCGTAGATTTTAAAAATTAGTTTAAACACATGGCGTAGTGTGATCAGAGGCCGACATACTAAACATGGGATTTTCTCTCTAAGGGTTGGACATTTCCAGACCCTCAATCTGAACGAGAGGACCTGGTCTATTTCGAGCATAAGCCACCCAGTAAAACAACGCCGGTATCAGCAAACGCGGGGGACAAGGAGTCCAAGGAGATTCCTGATGAGCGGGGGGAGAAAGTTGGGGTGATGCGTCACCTGGACAACCCGCTGGACATAGCAGTGACACGTCTGGCTGATCTGGAGCGCAACATCGAGAGAAGGTACCTGAGGAGCCCCTTAGGTACCACCATTCAGATCAGGCTGGATAATGTGGGTACGGTCACTGTCCCTGCCCCCGCCCCATCCACTAGTGCTGACAGGGAAGGGTAGGTCATTTCTCCAACACCAGCTCCCCACTTTCCCACTAAGATCCTTTCCTCACTGTCTCTGTGCTTTATGTTTCCCACATGATCAAACGTGGGGGTCTTTGCTGCTTTCATAGCAGATTTTTGTGGTGGCTTGTTTTATTTTATTTCTTTGGTCCTATTTTTTGGTGGGCTGGGGACTCCACCCGGCTTGATTTCTTTACTGGTTTGTTTCTGCAGTCTTCTGCATGCTGTTGTGCATCAATAACTTTGGTTGTGCGCATACTCATGGTTCCTACTTTACAGATTTACACAGGGTTTACCCATTCACTCTTTTCTGCATGAACATCCCTTTAATACGACAAAATCGGTGTGTATTTCTCCCTGGTGACCCGCACTCCTAAAATCCTCACGTCCATCCCTGTACATCTGGATCTCTTTATGGTTTGCTGCCTTGCTAGCGGCTGATGAAAAGGATACAGCTTACTGCCTTTGTGTTTGTAAATATTCCCACATATTCCCATATATGTGTATGTTTCACTGCATCAACATCTTCTCCACTTTGCTCATTATCCCATCTCAGGACTGAGGAGGAGGTGGCCCATGGTATGAAGGTGTGGAGGAAGGCCCTGACTGAAGTGCGTAGTGCGGCCCAGTTGGCTATGTGTATCCAACAACTGCAGAAGTCCATCGCCTGGGAGCGGTCCATCATGAAAGTGGTGAGTAGTATACCAAGAAGAACCAAATTATTGGTATTATTTTTAGATAATTATTTTAATGGACTCACTTTTTTTTAAAACTTTTATTTTATTTTAGTACTGTCAGATATGCAGGAAGGGGGATAACGAGGACCTCCTCCTGCTATGTGATGGTTGTGACAAAGGCTGCCACACTTACTGTCACAAGCCCAAGATCACCAGTATCCCAGAGGGAGACTGGTACTGCCCAGCCTGCATATCAAAGGTATCAGAGTATTTTGAAATGTATTGCAATCTTTCTTTAGTGGATCACCTTTCAGTACAATCCTCCTTCCATATCTGGGCATTTATTTTATTTCAGTCACATCTTATGTTATCCAGAAGTTTAGGAAATTATCTACATGACAAACCAAACACCAAGCAGCAGACTTCCAGTTTTCTCTGGAGTTGTTGCCTGACAATAATTTTGGACCACTAGTTGATTTTTTAAAATAGTATTTCTTACCTATTTTATGACCTAAAATTTAAATCTTAATTAAGAATAGGAAAGGAAATAAGGAAAAGTTTATTTATTTAAAGTTTCATGGTAATTAGAAATTTAAACCTTAGTTTTGAAAAGTCCAATATCAATATGATAAATCAGTGTAAGCGGGCTCTTTTACCGTTGATTGTAACTACAACAGACTTAAGACGACGTGTTGTTTACTTTTCACAGGCAAGTGGTCCATCCCCCAAAGGCAAAAAACCTCCAAGCAAACAAGTAGCATCCAGCGGTAGTAAGAAGGCTGGAGAGGCGAAGAAGAACGGGAAGCAGACAGGCAACGGCGAAGTTTCAGAGGAAGACCCAGCCAGCGCCAACAGCACACCCAAAAAAGGAGCAAAAGACAGCAGCAGGAAGAGGAAAATCGAGGAGAGCTCACCTGCTCAGCCAGCAGCCAATCAGGAGACCCCTGTGTGTGTGAAACGAGCCAAGACGGCTAAAGACAACAACAGGGATCTGGGATTATGCAGGTATGAGCCTCTAGTTTACTCATACCTTTTCCCTGTTGAATTCTTCATTTCTTTACTACCTTTGTTGAACAGTTGTTCTCTAGCTGCCATCTCATGTTGGACAGTAACATGTTTTTTCATTAATTGACAACATTTTGGGAGATGAAGCCATGAAATTTAAGATTCCCCTGATTTAATTAACAAATCCATTTAGGCTTTCTGTACCAACTGTAAATGTTATTTACATCCCATGTGAGGTCAGCTACAAGTCTACAGTATTGTGCCATTAGAACACAAACTTTAAGCGGCAGTGAGAGATTGTAAGAGCATTCATCTACACTTTGCATGTTAGAGTCGTGTTTGTCCTCACATAATAGACAGAATATTCACTTGGTTTGCTACTCTGTTCCTGGTCTCAGTATTTGACTCTTT
The DNA here is from genome assembly GCA_037951165.1 of Lophius americanus. Lineage (NCBI taxonomy): Eukaryota > Metazoa > Chordata > Actinopteri > Lophiiformes > Lophiidae > Lophius > Lophius americanus. The sequence goes on from JBBDHG010000014.1 coordinate 19,818,769, forward strand.
TGGTGCTTAAGCTGTGCTGCGTTCACCAGTATTTATTACAAGCGTTGGTTGTCTACTGCATGCTGATGATTAGGTAGGGCTCAATGGGGTTTTACAGCTTTTCCACCTGCTGTGGCACAAAACGGGAACCAAATGAAATGTTATGACAATAACCTTTGTTCCCTGATGGAAGCACAACACATATATTTTTTGATATCTCATACTGTATGTGTTTTCCTACAGGGGTACAGTATATTTGTGGGTCACAACATGAAAAACAATGAGCTGGAAGAGGTTACTGATCCCCCTCTATGACTATGAGCGACATGTATCGTTTGTGTGCATTAACACTCCGCAAACTGACCATTATTCTGTAAACTTCTTCCTTATATCTTCTCCTCAAGGCCAATTTTAATGTGCGTACCTAGTCTTTTAGTTTTTACGGCATATATACAAACTACTCATTGAAATATGTGGCTTGATTGGGACTACTATGATATCCGATTTAGTTAAAAATCAAAAAAACTTTGGAAGCCACTAAAATTAGTGTGAGGGCTTTTGTTTGTAGTGAAAGTGTTTATAGTGTTGTTTCTAGCATTTATAGCCCCATTGTACATGCTCCACTCTCCCCCAATCTTCAAATGTAATTCTACCTCTGTTTTAGTTACTTGAATACTACTACTTCTACTAATGTAAAGTGCATTATAAATTAAATGTATTATTATTATTATTACTACTATTGGTAATATTTCTACTATTTTAAATACTAGAGGCCTTAAGGATTCATATAGTGAAAGAGTCCAGGATCATACAGATGCTTCAAATTGACGATCAAGCACATATTCAAATGAACTGAAACGTTTTCTAATGATTCCTCGAAACTCTAGTAAAATGCTTTTTTATTTTTTTATTTTGATATCCAAGACTTTTACCCAGGATAAAGGTTATACCATTTATATGAGTGTTTGGGTGTGTTTTTGCCTCCAACAGAGTACTCCTTGCTGAGTTAGAGCGGCATCAGGATGCATGGCCTTTTCTCACACCCGTTCACCTGAAATCAGTCCCTGGCTACAAGAAGGTCATAAAGAAACCAATGGACTTCTCCACCATACGTGAGAAGCTTGTGAGCAGCCAGTAAGTTTATTTTTCTTCGGTTTTTACTTCTTCTAAAGTTTGTGGAGGCTTTAATGCTTGAGTAGTGTATTTTTCTGAAAATAAAAATAAAGTGTAGTAGTATATTTTCCACTAAAAGAGCTTTTTTTCTTTATTTTTTTTATTTTTCAGGTATCAAAACCTGGAGACGTTCATCATTGATGTCAACTTGGTCTTTGATAACTGTGAAAAATTCAATGAAGACAATTCAGACATCGGTCGAGCTGGTCATAACATGAGGAAGTTCTTTGAGAAGCGCTGGACAGAGCTTCTGAAACAAACAAACTAAATGTCTACCTACCGACCCTCCCATGAATAAATTCAACTTATCGTATCAGAGCACCAGGTTTTTCATTTGTCTTTACTTTCTGATGGAGAATGTGGCTTTGCCAGAAGGAAGAAGTCAAATAATTGATAAGGAACCCATGGTGTGCTGAAAAGAGACGTCGCCTTGAAAATAACATCGTTACATGATGTGCGCTGGATTTTTATTTCAACAGGGAAAAAAGCCCCAAAGAGTCCCGGAGAAATGGGGTGTCATAGTGCAATACCATTCCCTGTCTCAGAACACTGCACTGAATTAATCCTCAACTGTCACTGATATGTCTGCGCTAGAATACTTTCCACTGTAAATAATCTTTTGTTATTTAATCGTATTATAGTGAATGTATTTAATTTTTTAATAATTATTTATGAATCAAGGTCCACTTCATTTTCTATGAAAAGGAAGAATCAGCCGAACTGCTTTGAATTAAAAAGGAATGTGTTGTGTTATAATTTTTCTCCCAAATATCAAACAAAGCCAAGAAAAAAAAAAGCTGTTTACACTGTTCAGTTCTTTGTGGCATCAGAGGACTGTGTTCATTTGTTCCAACTGTAAAACTGCAGTTATTTACAGGAAAGGCAGGAGAACAGTTAGACAATGGTGATTCATGTGTATATACTGTTTATTAATGTCAATATTATGTCTTGTTTGGAACGATGTGTAAAAATTGTTTAAGAATATTAAGATATTGTTTATGCCTTAGAATGATTGTAGCATTCTATTTTAGTGAATGTGACGAGAACATTATCATATATATTGTTTGTACAGTATATACATAATCCTCTGCAAACACTGTGGTATCCTTAATCTTGGTAGTGCCTACCCTTCCAACAGGGGCATGTAGGGGATGTTATTGTTTTTAGTTTTCATCCTTACGAAAACATCATTTTATATATATATATATATATATAAATATATATATATATATATATATATATATAAATAAGTTTAATCCAACACGGCCTCAAAAGTTGGACAGTGACATATATCATTCCTCACCAAAAAAGAAAAAAAAGGAACAACAAGCATTCACTTATGCTTCCATGATGCATTTCCTCGTAATCTGCCACAATACAGAGGACCTAAGGCCATTTGTAACCACTGTGTTGAACCTTGCTGTGTGTTGTGGCCTGATGGAGGCAGCTAGATTTTTTTGTACCCAAGTCAAGAGTACTTGAAGTTATTTTATTTAAGATATTGTGGAAGAAAAGTATCATTCTTTTGTAGGAGCTTTATTTTTCACTAGTGTGTGGCACGGACCTATTAAAAGGATGTTTTTCAATGTAAATGACTCCAAATTGTTTTATTTCAAATTCATTCCTCAGAGCTGCTTTTGATTAAAAAGAAAAATGCACAGATTTGTTGATTGATCTAGTTTTTAGCTCTCAAATAGATGTTAAGTATCCATCCATGGGAATTTGGTCTCGTTCTGAGTTCCATTTACAAAAGGGTATTTTGTTTCAAACTTAATAAACTTTGGATCGGTTAACCCAGTTCCTTACAATCACCCAAATAGACTGGTTCCATAAAAAAAATAATGTAAAGCTGATTTCATTATTCATTAAAATAATGCAAGTTAAAAATTAAATGATAGAATGTCTGATCGAAATCTTAATTTGACAGATGATTTTGAAAAATTAACTTTATTTAACGCATTTTTAATTAGTTTAACCCTTTTAATGTCCTACTCAGCTGTTTGGTTAAGCTCATTTTAGTCACTATTTCTTATTGAAAAATGTGTGCCACTTGAGAACCTGTTCATAATATTAAGCAGCGGCAGCATATATATGCAAAAGGGTAGGGGGCCCTTTTGCATAGGCCCCCCTATGCAAAAGGGACCTCCTCCTGGGTGGTCCTCCTCCTGGGGACCACCCAGGAGGAGGATTTATGTCAAGTTAAGAATTGTTTTTTCTCATTTTAGATTTAAAAATGTGCAAAGCTCAAACATCACAGATAGTTGACAACTTAATTGATTTAAATTAAGACAATCAGAGCTTCTACGGGTGCGAGCAAGTAAAGCAAAGAGGAATCCGGAGATTATTAGGGAAGAAAAATTATAATGTGTCCAATTATTGATCAAATACAGTCATACACAGTACAATAGTGAAATTATTTCTCTGCATTTGACCCATACCTGAGGGAGCAGTAGGTGACTCATTTAAAGCACCGGGAGAAATGTAGATATACATATTACATATGCATTAAATATGTCTGGAATAAATGTAATTTGCGCAATTTTCACTCATGTTAAGTTAAAATATGAGAAGACAAAATAAGACAGTACTTTTTTTTAAATTTATCCCAATGTCATTTCTGTACACATAAAGTAAATCAGTGAAGATAATAATAATAATGCACAGATTAAACTGTACATTAGTAAATTAAGACGTTTGAATGCATCTGAAGTGTAACAGGTTATGAAGACCAATACTAAAACCTAAAATATATACACTTATGCACTGTGACAGCTGCATGGTTTCTTCTCATTATATATTGCATAGTTTCCCATTTAGAATTGATCGAAATAATGTGTCATTTGACATTTTTGCATATACTATTCCTGATTTCAAAGATCTTCAGGTTTTCACGTATACGAACATAAAATAATGTAACCCAAATCACGTCGACGCAACGGAATGATACAAAACACAATTCCATTGCAGTCTGCTAGAAAGATTTGATGGGAAGGACGGAATATTGTCATAATAATTAGCAATAAGAGGAATACAGTAATAAAAAGGGTTTAAAGTTTTGCTCTTCATTTCCTGACTCACACTCTAGGACAGAAGAAGAAGAAGAAGAAAAAGAAGAAGAAGAAGAAGAAGAAGAAGAAGAAGAGTTACATCATCAGTTCGGACCCATGTATCCTTCTATCAAGGGGACATCGGTTGGATTAGTGCGGACGTGGTACAGCCAAGTATCCAATGATACATTCCAAAAGATGAAAGCAGCAAACAGGCCGTTAGTCGCAGACTCAGTACCGCAGTTTCAGGACTCTGTCCTTAATAGTTAGTGTTAGAATGACACTTAAGGATAGGGTTAATGTTAAGCTAAGGGGCTTGAAATTGTGGTCCTAAGATGTTTTTGGACGTCACAAATTAAATTGCTCTTACAATTGCTGAAATAATAATTTCTACTTCGAAACCGCGAAGGGTTTATACAACTAAAAGTACAACCTTGGGGAGTAGGTACTCTGCGTACTCGGAACGATGAGGAACGCCTACAGCTTGCTTCCTTACCGGAAGTAAACAACACTGCACTGCGCAGAAGAGCAGGGCAGGGTAAAGGTACAGTCTGTTGCAATCGTTAACATTACAAACAGGTTTTTTCTTATTTTTTCTTATTTTTTCTTTTCTTATCGTCACAGTCTTTTCGATTAGAGTTTTTTGGGTTTTCTGTTCCGGTAGCTAGAGCCCCAGTCAGGCCTACAGCGTCAATAGACGGACGGTGACATTTTTCTGCTTCCTGGCATTTGACATTTTGCTAGAATAAAAGACTGCGCAGATATTCAATATTCCGTTCTGGTATTTGAATAACCCTTGTCTTAAATGTTGTTGACTAAATTGGGATTTATTGTTAGTAGTTTTTCCAAAAGATGAATTCATTTCATAAACATGTCAGTTCCATCTTGATCTGAGTTTCTGTGATGTTACTTGGTACATTAAACATCATGGTGCTGCCAGGAGATACTAACTATAACATTAACTTGTAGCAGGTGCATCTAGAAAGCTTCCCAAGGAGAGCTTTCAAACCAGAAGGTTTTGTGCCAACCACATTTATGAATTAATAACATTCAAATTTTTGCTTCCTAAATTACTTGAATCATTGATGAAATGTGTTCCTGATAAGTTTTCTTCCTTTCAACAAATCAATTATGATATCAATCATTTTGTCCAATATGATTAGTGACTGGACATGGTCAGCTGACAGACTTGACCCAATATATTGAAACAGTTCTGGATGAGGTTATATGTGAGCTACTCCTAAAGTATTAACATTTTTTAAATCTTATTTTTGTCCTTCTAGTTGGGATATTTTGAAATATCATACCTGTAGCACATAGATATTCACATTTAAATAAAATTAAAGAAAATAAACTATTTTCCCTTTTTGTAATGTTATCTCATTCCCTCTATTCAGGACAGCTGCCCAAATGACGTCTCTGATCTGCACATTAAAAGACCATAGGGATGAGATCAACTGGTGTGCCTTCTCTGGCAAACTTTTAGCTACTTCTTCTGCTGATAAAACTCTCAGGATATACAACACCAAGGATTTCTCGGAGCTGCCTTTCTCACCGCTGTCGGGGCATGGCTACAGCATCCACTCCTGCTGCTTCAGCATCTGTGGACAGTTCCTTGTCTCATGTTCTACTGACGCGACCACAATTGTCTGGTCTATGGAGTCTGGTGAGATTGAGGCCATACTGGAACATCCTGGCCGCAGTCCTGTGAGGATCTGCACAATCTCTCCCGACTCTCTACACCTGGTTTCTGGTGCATCAGATGGCACATTGGCATTGTGGGATTTCCCCTCTAAAAAGCTGCGCAGGTAAAGTCTGTAGGTTACATATTTATTGTAAGGGGCTTGAAATTGTGTTCCTAAGATGATGTCCTAAGATGTCCTAAGGTGCATTGACGATTTATTGACTAAATGACACTCAGAAACAGATTAATATATAATGAAAATAATTTGGTAAATGTAGGTTCATTTTTATACAGGTATACAAAACATTTCAATAGTACAAGTCTCTGTCCTAAAACCTCTGCAGATAGGTATTTTCACATCAATCTTTGCACTTCACGATTTGCCCTATCCAGTTCCACGCATTATTATACTTGTGCAATATAAATAAAGGTGTATTTCAGAAGGACTTCCTGTTGATGCGGCTACTGTTTGTTGTGCCTTTGAAGGACTGGAGCCGTGAATGACACAACGATGGTTGCCTGTTCCTTCAGCCCCTGCAGTCAGGTATTCATGACCGGCTCCACTTATGGAGACCTGCGTCTGTGGAACCTGGACATGAAGCAGCTCCATGAACAGAAAAACGCCCACGACTTGGGGGTCACCTGCTGCACCTTTTCCCCCAGTATCCTCAGCGGTAAGAACCTTCTCTGTGTGTCTTTTGCAAATGTAGTGAGGTGTTCATGGCAGCATCTGGGAGTAATGGATTCATAAAAATAAAATCACAATTATATGTTGATTATTACCTTTTTTCATGTAAAGTTTACATATAGTCATTTGTGACACTTATCAAAATAGGAGAGCAACAGTTGATACGATATTATTTCAAATTTAGATTTTGATCATTAATTTTTTTTCAAAATCAAGTATTCCTGATTAACTCAAGATAAATGTGTAAATATTTAAATAAATTAGGGCCATCTGCCAACTATTATTTCTTTTAATTTTATGTTCTTTTATCCTTTTATCCTTGCTTTATTTTAAACTGAATAATTTGATATGTCTATTTATCTTGTACTTTATGCTATAATTGTTGTCAGTCGTATCTGTTCAGCATTTTGGTCAACCCATTTTGGTTGATTAAATGTGCTATATAAATAAATTTTGGCTTTACTTGACATGATAAAAGCCAACTTACTTTGCATATCTGTCAACATACATGTGGTGATGTGACAACATCAAACTTTGGGTGAATCAGTCATTGGTTATAAGTGTCACACAAATTCAATCCCTTCTATTGAGGATGAAGATGGTAGAATCGAAGGGAGGGGAGTATAGAGGCGGGAACATAGGTTTAATGACGACAACAAGCAGTTTTTGAGCTTATTCATAATCACATCAGAAAGGAGAGTAGAGATGAAATGTATGACATGCCCCTCATTTCACATGAATATAATATCCGACTCTGCCCACATCTTATATTAAGCCCAACTTTTTTTTGTTGTTGTTACGTGGGGGCAGAGTTGGATGTTATTATGTTCGTCCAGATTTGGGGGATATGAATTGACTCGAGGAGAAGTACCTTGTGTGTATCGTATTTTTCTCTTAAAGCTCAAATTTGACTCACTAGGGGCACCTTTTTTTGATGAAAAGTATTGTGGACAAACTACCCATCAGGGGTATGTCTTGTACAACACAAGGGATTGGGGACTTTTCAGGGATAGACCATTGCTGTTTGGGAGGACAGAATAGGCCTAGTTTTCTGTAACAGCTTATTCTGTGCAGCGTCGGGGAGGCTTAAACCTTTCTAAGCAATATTGGGCAAGAGGTAGGGTACACCCACATACAGGCTATGGTCTTTCCATATTGGCACACAATTAGGTTTTTCAGTATTGGGGACATCTCTGTCCTTGGACACACATTCTGTAGTTCCTTAATGTGTTTTTTTGTTTCTGTCTGTTAGATGGTCAATTTGTGCAGTTTCGTCTGGCATCCTGTGGACAAGACAGCAATCTGAAGATCTGGGCCATTAACAAGGTTATTTCTGGAGGTAGAGTGACATGTTTTCACATACATGATGATCTCTCTTTTAAGGTGCCTATCTCATGTGGCCTCCCTCTTAGCTCTCTCTTTACAACCTCTGATGTTCATCAGCTAATATTGTTAATCAGCCTTATCCAAGCATAGTGTTCCTGTGTTCCAAAATTTGTATAAACAGAAATGAACAGTTTAAGTGCTTCTAAACAAGGCAGAATTTGACTATTGTATTGTTATACATCAGGTGATTTTGTAACCTGGACAGTGGATACTTTGAAATACAGTTCTTTGTAGTCATCTGGAACAGGGATCCCCTACCTTTGTTGCACTTTAGACCGGCCTAATATTGAAATTATTAATCTGAATATATTTATACCAGTCAACCATACCATTAAAGCGAAAGTTACGTATATAATTACGTTTCTATGAATCCTGGATGATCGCCAGAGGCAGTGCTTTGAGCACTGGATACTTCAATCTTGTGCATGTGCAGGTCGAGTAATTATATCAACAAAGTCACCCGTTATCCCAGTTTAAATATATCTTCTGGTGTTACCAGCTCATCTGTTCCAACAGAAGCTTCTCTTGGGGACACGAGGAATTTGAGCGACTGAACGATGGATTTGGCCAGACAAAGCGTTGAATAATCCCACCCTTCTTGCTGTTATTATGGCAAGAAGGTTTTCCTTCTTCAAAGATTTCAATTCAATTCTGTTTACCCCAGCGGCTCAAATGGGGGTAAACACGGGGACCTCAGCAATATTTTCAAGTTCAATGATGGAATTTTTTGAACCTGTTCAAGCCTTCCTGCAAGAGCTGCTAAATCAAATGCTGAAAGCCTACGGTCTGCTCAACCACCTTCACATGTCCATCTTACTCTAGCTGAGATAGAGGACACATAAACCCTTTGGTGAAAACACTTCTGTTTTCTCTGAACACAGAAGTGCTCCATAAGTCTTACAGCCACCAAACACGTATCTGGGACTACATTATTTGCCTCGTACCACTGCACGAACAGCTTCCACCTGTTAGCACAAAGCAAAGCAGTGGAGAGTGCCCTTGAGCTCAATATTGTATGCACTACTGACTGGTCACAGGAAGCTATGAGTGGGTCTTGACCTTAAGCGGCCGCACACACAGTCAGACTGGATTCAGGTGACCTATACCCCCGCTTTCCTAAGGAAACATGCCACCAGAGGTAAACTGACTGCAATGCTTCACTCTCCAGCGTTGCCAATATATGGGCAATAAGAGAAAATTCTGGCCAATCAAGAGCCAGAGTGTCCTGTCCTGGAGGGCTGGTCCTCACCATCAAGTAGAACCAAAGCTGCTTGCCACACCTGCCCAAAATCAAGCCTAACACCTCTGGTTGAAGTTTCAACTTTACTGAGGATGGCTTCTGTGGAGAGAGAAGGTTCTCTGAACTGTTCCGCACATCTGGCTTGTGAACAGCCCTGAGGCTCAGAAAGTGGGGAATCGCCCCAGTTAGAAGTCATTGTGTCACCCGCAGGCATTGCCTCGCTCTGGTGTCCCCTGATATACCTCCCACAAGGGGAATTGAGCCAACAAGATCTGGTGCCGCGCCAGAGTCAAAGTCAATATCAACCTGTTCAGCTCCCTGGTCATTTATGCGAAAGGCCTGAAGGTAGCGATGCTAAGGGTGAATTGCCAAGGCAGCCCGTACGGGCAGCAATGTTGTGACACTTTCTTCAAAAGGTGACCTGTAAACCAGTACTTAGGCCCGTGGCAGCGTGAGTCGGCCCTCAAAGTCTCATCTGGGGAGGCAATAAGTGCAGCATTACAAGGCTCAACTGGGGCAAGCCAGTCGAAGCCACACCTACCTTCAATGTGGTTCGCCGCCAGAGCTCTGCTGTCACTAGTGTGGTGGGAGAGAGACCTTGAGACTGAACAGCACTTGCGGAGCTCCGCAATGTAAGGCTCAAGGAAGGCCAGGGCCATACCCACAGCTGTCTGTATTGTGTCCCAAAGGAGGTAGCTATGGACTGTCCACAACCCCTGGTAATCTAGAAGCCTCAGTGAAAGTACAGTTTATATATGGTTATCTAAAACCTTCCTTCACTTGTTCTACTAAAGACATGCAGGCACTGGTCATCGCCATCCTCAACTTGGATATGGCCATGCAGAAGACACAGAGATGTGAGCCTTAAACACTGTATAAACACAGGCTCATTAGCTGAACCACTAACGAGTACACTGTAGCTACAAGCACGTTAGCGGTAGGAGTCCAACTGCAGACGAACTGCAGCTGCTGTAAACCATAGTGCATATATAGTGACCAATCTGACTAGGGAAAACACGAGCCTGTGTCAGCAATTACTGTTGGCGTCAAGCGAAAAACACCTATACCACAAAGGAGCACACTAACGTAAGTTGTTAGCAGGTTAGACACTACAACAAGGAGATGTGAGGTTAGCAGCTGTGCAAGCCAAAGGCTACCATGATACCAGCTACGGAATAAGTTGCAGGTATATACCGCACAAACCCACAACAAGGCAAGAACATCCATTGGTAGACAAAATTAACGGGCACTACCCCTGACTGTAATGTAGATATACTGACCACACGAGTAGTGACAGCAGAATCACAGCCGAAGGAAGTGTGCAGATATCGTCTGATTTGGAAGTCCAACAGCAAGTCGCAGCTTCTGGAGGACAAGGGTTTTCCTCCAGCTGAGGTCAAAGGAAGAGCAGGTTCTAGGATCCAGATTGGCTTGCAGCTCCAAAACTCTGGAATGACCTCCCAGCTCAGATCAGATTATAAACATCATAAAACAGAGCAAACACATTTGTCTCGCATGACATAAAATCCTTGCAACTCACCAAAGTCACTGAATCAGTGTGAGCTCTGATCCAGCGCTGTCCAGCTGCCTGGGGGTCTTCTGTGGCTGACACTCGGGCTCAGCTATCAGCTATCACCTCTGGCGCACCGAATGAATCCATCTTCAACAGCTGAATAGGGATGTTTCTGTTGTTGCAGTAACTCCCTATCTGTGTTCTTATAAACTGGGCGCTTTTGGGGCTCTGCAAGGGGGCCTACTGATTTGGGCTGAATTGAAGCGGGTTCCAATATTGTCCCCTCGTTTCATTTAGTAATATTCATTACTGAATTATATCCCGCTCTGTACTGGTTTGCAGCACAGTAGCAAATGCTTTGTGACCCAGTGTCAGTCCATGGCCTGATGTTTGGAGACCACTTGTCTAGAGAAAACCTATAAGGCCTAAAGCTTCAGGTCTGTGATTTCTGAGTTCATTGCAACATAAGTTTCTGCTGCTGCCACATTAAATTACATTTTATTGTAGATTATCTTGTATATCTACCAGTCCAATTTCTTTCTTATGTGACCACCATGCTATAATAACGATTGTCTTTGTACACAGAAGTTAAATTACGATCTTCCTTTTCCCTTTTTCCCTTTTCTGAATTCACCAGCTCCAATTCTTCCGCTCTGTTATTACTGATCTATTTGTAAAGCTTTTATCTTCTGCTGAATCCAATGCTCATTAAAAAAAAAGGACACACAGTCTAGTCAGTTTGACATAAATCGGAGGGTGTCTTTAACCATAGTTCATATGTCCATTTCTCTGTCTCTCTCTCTCTCTCTCCCTCTCTCTCTCTCTCGTTTTATAATAGCATATAAGATGCAGCTTCTGCACACCTTAACTGCCCAGACGGCTCCGGTTCTCTCCTGTGCATACTCCTCAGATGGGCAGTTGCTTGTGTCAGGGTAGGTACTGTGAAGCTAATTTAAGTTTTTAGTATTTACTTTTCAAGCAGCCAAATCTATTCTATTAGTACAAGTGCAATACCAACCAATCTTAATTAGCAAAGACTATAAATATAATAAATAAATAATGTGTGATTCTTCTCTGAGGTCGGTTTAAGTCCCATAGCTGTAACAAAGGCTTCTATTTGCACCAACTGCAAAAACAATTCTCAAACCTATTCCGTTCACATTTCAACATTATTGCATTACACATTACATGGTAATAATACAAATTTGACATGAAGCAGACAAAATACTTTCAATTTCCCACCATTCGCTGCTTGGAATGTAAAAACAGAAAATTGTGAACTGAAACTGATGAAAATTACTTCCTTTTGTTGTTTTAATGCTATTTTATACATATATATTGTAAAACACAATGAAAACACCTGTTTTTGAAAGATACTCAACAAATAATCTTGCATTGCATTTTATTCTTCAATGATTGCTTTGGATCAGAATCTGAACACTCTGTATCAAATAGGCTGCTATTTTAAATATCTCTCACAGTTTTATCATTTTGTTTTCCTTCAGCTCTGTTGACAAAACTGTCACAGTCTATGATGCTGTAAGTACTTCTCCTTTTATAAATGAAGGTTTTAATGGACTTATTTAGTTAAGTAATATGCAGTTCTATATGCTCAGAACAAAATGTTAATGTTTTATCCTCCACCAAACTTTGTATGTTTGCAGATAAATGGAGTTTTGCTTTACACTCTGAAGCAACACGAGAGGTAAATACTCCTTGAAATGTCTACTCCATATTGATTATTGACATACATGTAAAAACTGTGTTCATTCCTATGATCAGGCCAAATATCATATAGTGTATATAGTTAGAGTGTTGATATTTTAGATTATTTATTCTAACAGAATATAACTTTTCTTTTTTTTTTTTACTCTGGCACTTACATATTTGCCGTTGATTATGCAGAGCTGTTTGGTGAAGTGTTTTTGAGTACTCTTGTAGGAATTTTTTGTGTTTCTCATGAATATATTTGGAAAAATTGCAATTAAAAAGTAGATGTTTATGGTACATTATACATTTATTACCTATTTATGCCACAAGTTTTGCAGTTGTATAAAACATGATAACTAAATTCCATTTAAAGTGGATCCTACTTATAGGATGAGAAGAGAGACAAAAAATAAAAAGTTACTTATACAATCACTGTTTCAATTAACGTACACATGCGTTCAGTCACACATATATAAATGACAGCGCAATGTTTGTATGAGATATTAAACTCCATCAAGCCAACTGTGATTGAAAGGCAGAACCTAACGGTCTTTCAGTGTGGTTAACAAAAGTCCGTTTTAATTTTTTTTATCTGGTAGTATTTAGATTCATTTTCGGACTGAGAAAGTCGTCTTACATAAGAAGGTTGACTTCTTAACATAACGTGTCTGCTGCTGTAGGTACGTGACGGCATGTGCCTTCTCTCCGTCTTCACCACTAATTGCCACAGGATCTATGGATAAGACTGTAAACATCTGGAGGCTGGAGGATGGATGCAGTGGCCATTGTATGAAAAACACAAATACAATACATTCACATCAGTCCAATAGATATAAAATCTGCTTTATTCCTCTGTCTCCTTTTTTACGCCTTGTCTCCAATCGATAGGTGAGAAGTCAGTCACTGGTGAGCTGATTTTGTCTTTCTTACACGTGAAACAGAAAAGGAAATGATTCATATTGCCAAGAGTACACTTGGTAGTATTCAGCAGTGACAAAAACTTTAATTGCTCCTGTCTTCATTACCAGGTGGCATTCTGCTTGCCAGCACGGAAAATCTGCAAACATTTTTATATATATATCTATATCTATCTATCTCTATATATCTATATCTATATCTATATGCTTCCTGTCACAGGCTGTGTTCCAGGACTGCTCAAACAGTCCGTTGCATTACACTGACTTACTCCTTTTTGCGTTCTAGATGGGTCTGCTATGGCATCAAGTGAAGGTATGTTGGAAGAAAATATACCCTTAGTAAACGAGGCACCTATCTGCATGTGATAAGTGCTCCAAGAATATTAATGCGTTCACCAACATGTTCCAGCGCAAGTTTTGGTCTAGTGTCTCTGTCTGTGGTGTAAAGACATCTTCTCACCTTTTAGTTTCATCCTGTTTCACTGAAAATGTCCACGAAACCTCCAGACATTTAATTCTTGTCACAATACCAGGCTCGCATCTCTTAAGGGCTAATGATTATTGTTATGATTCACTCAGGAAGAACTTCAGCAACCCGATCAAACCTGCTGGTCAGCTTTTGGTCAGAGGATGATGTGTCTGCGTGGCTACTGGAGGAAGGACTTCAACCTCTGGTGGACAAACTCAAGGCGAACAACATAGATGGGACTGAACTGCTCAGCCTCACCAAGGAAACATTGGTGTCAGAGCTAAACATAGGTGAGGAAGACCCACTGTACAGTGAGAGCAATGCCACCTCATCAGACGATCGTTCTTTCACGACTTATACAAAATTTCAGAACACAAACCCAGTCCTCTGGGCATTACACAACCCGTCTCCTGTGAGAATGAACATGGATGTGTATGGTGCCGTTTTTTAAAAATATTTATGTGGATTCATGGCAACACATTGAACTAAAGTAGAGCTGAAGAATGAATATTGTGGGGCTTTTATTCATCAATATTATATAATATTTGGCTGAACAGAAAAATTACTCCGCTTTAGAGCATCATAATTTCTGACATCAATTTAGAGTACTCTGTTAGTTACATAACCAGATCCATAAAATAGCACTCCCCATGAAGTATAAAGAGGATTTACAACTTCTCATCAACCGTCATTGATATTTTAAAGTCTAACTGAAGTATTTTCATTTTTTATCGATTCTTTTCAGTGTATGTGACTTCATATTTGTATATTCTATTGTACATGCTTGTCTACTAACTCGGCCGGTAGTCACTATGTGGTTGTCAGCTGCTCATCAGTTTGCACAGCTTGTGTTAAGTTCACATTCTTCTTTTGTAACGTACCACACATCACGCCTATTAAAGCTTTGTTCCATCTGCCCTAAAAGCCGCCATAATCAGACCACTCCTCAAAAAACCTACTCTCAAACTTTTTGCTAATTACAGGCCCATTTCCAAACTCCCATTCCTCTCCAAAGTTCTGGAAAAAGTAGTTGCTGCCCACCTCCAGGACCTCCTCAAATACAACAACCTCTTTGAAACCTTTCAGTCTGGTTTCCGCTCCGCCCACAGCACAGAAACAGCTCTGCTTAGAGTCACAAATGACCTACGGATGGCAGCAGATGCTGGTTCACCTTCCCTCCTGATTCTCCTTGATTTGTCTGCTGCCTTCGACACAGTTGACCATGGAATACTCCTGCACCGCCTACATCACACCACTGGACTCACTGCCACCGCCCTAAACTGGTTTCAATCCTACCTCACTGACAGAACAGAATACGTTTCCCTTGGAAGTTCAAAGTCCCGGACACACACCGTCACCTGTGGAGTCCCCCAGGGATCAGTCCTTGGCCCCATTCTCTTCATACTATACATGCTCCCCCTTGGCCGTGTCATCAGTCGATATGGACTCTCATTCCATTGTTACGCTGATGACACGCAAATCTACATAAAAACTGACACATGTTCCTCCTCAGCCTCTCCATCCTCATCTTCATCATCTCCCCTGTCAACTCTCCGCACTTGTCTGGAGGAGATAAAGGTGTGGATGAAAAACAACTTTCTCCAGTTGAACAGCTCCAAAACCGAAGCTATTTTAATTGGCACCCCTCATCAGACCCAGTCTTCCTCCATAACCAGTATTACCTTCTCTGGTCACGACATTCCCCTCTCTTCATCAGTCACCAACCTCGGCGTGAGATTCGACCCTCAACTCACTTTTGAATCCCACATCAAACACATCTGCAAGATCTCCTTTCACCATCTCCGAAATATTTCCAAACTCCGTTCGTCACTAACCTTGAGTGATGCTGAAAAGCTGGTTCACGCATTCGTTTCCTCCCGACTGGATTACTGTAACTCACTTCTCATCGGGATCCCTGATAAAAGTCTTCAAAGACTGCAGTATGTTCAAAACAGTGCTGCAAGGATCCTGATGAGAGTTCGTAAACACGAACACATCACCCCTGTTCTTCATTCCCTTCATTCCCATCTCCACCAGGATTGATTATAAGATCTCTCTCCTCACTCACCAGTGCATCCATGGTAACGCACCCCCCTACCTGAAAGAACTACTCACCCCACTGACCTCGACACGATCCCTCCGTTCTACCCAGTCATACCGCCTCCTCCTTCCCCGGACTAAGCTCAGCACCATGGGAGATCGGGCCTTCTGTTCTGCTGCCCCTCGTCTGTGGAATGCCCTCCCTGACCATCTGAGGGCTCCACAGACGACTGACACATTTAAAAAAGGACTTAAAACTTTCCTTTTTAGCAGAACCTATAACTGTAATTAACATTAATGCTTTTGGTCACGTTTTTGTATAGTTATTATTATTATTTATTTATTTATTTTTTATTGATGCTTTTATCTGCTTTTGCCTTGTAGCACTTTGAGATTTGATCCAAATGTAAAGTGCATTATAAATTAAATGTATTATTATTATTATTAAAGCAAAACTACCTAAATGAACAATACGCAGTAGACTAAAATTGGTAAAGCACACCTTCCCTCTAAGAGGATGCAGTGACTAACTGAAACCCTGTGTACCTGTGTGTGTAAGATTAACAGAGATTCTACAAAGGCTCTTTATATTCAGCTGACACATGCTGGATAACTTCCTAAATAAATATATGCTACTGTATATTACTACTGTACTGTACTACTACTGTATACAGTATTAAGGTCAGGGTATCAAATAAATACCCTCAATTGCCAATAAAGCATTTAACACACAGGATATTCTTTCCACCAGTTTCACTCTCATTAAGACTCAAATTTGACATGCAGAATTGAAAACTGAGGTTTTGTGGAGTCCTTTCCTTGATGAGTCAGTGGCCAAAGGGGGATCTACAAATATTACGCAGTTGGTTTCTATGTTATGGCCGCTTATATGTTAAGTTTGCTCCATTTGATGCTCCAGTGGTGTCAGTTTTAATGAGAGCACACCAACTCTGTTTTCTCTCCTGGTACATTCCGTGTTTTTTTTGTGTGTGCGTAGAATCAATTGGACTACGCAGTAAACTCCTGAGGAAGATCGAGGAACTGAAGAGTGATGCCATGTGTCCGGGTATTCCTGACGAATTCCTTTGTCCAATCACCAGAGAGCTCCTGAGGTATCCAGTCATTGCTGCTGGTAAGAGAAGATCCAAACCTTTATATATTGATGTAACATATAATAAAGAGAGTATTAGTGATAGATATCCTTGTACCTGTTTGTATTTTGATCAATCATTTGAGTATAATATGAATATTTCAGACGGACACTCATATGAAAGAGAGGCCATCGAGAGCTGGATCAATACCAAGAACCGCTCCAGCCCCATGACCAATCTTCCATTACTGACCACTCTTCTCACTCCTAACCACACCCTGAGGATGGCTATTGGCCGCTGGAAGACCAACCACTAGCGTTTGACTGACCACAGTACCCCAAATATTTCCCACTAAAAATGCAGTGTATCAAATTTAGGGTTACCTCTTGAATACATGGAATATAATATTCATAAATATGTTCTGTTTGCATTCAATCAGTTGAAAATCTGAATTTTTATTAGTATTAGCTGATTAGCAAGAAACCTCTGTCAATGAAGTGAAACTATGAAGACCTAACTTTTGGGGTTCATACAGTCCACCCGGGGGGATTCAACTTGGCGGGAGATGGAAGCCCAAATAGTGAAGGATGATTCTTTTGTGGGACCTCTCTTAGGCTGACTTCCCACCTCCGGTCATATTTTCTCTGCAGCAATCCACTTCGACCGGCTCTGGATCAGCTCGGAAAGGTTCAGGGTTGATTGTGGCTCGCAGCCAGAATCCAGTGCCCGGAGCGAATATCTGCTCTACAACAATTCGGAACAATCTGAGCTTTGATTCATAGTTTAACAGAGTAAATAAAAACATTTCTAAGAACTTCAAAGTTTGAAATCTTTTTGACAGATGAAGCCTCCAGTAGATTCATGGTCAGGGACAAATGAGCATAATAGCAATATACGTTGCAATCTGGACCTTTGCCACCAGTTGCAACTAAATTTTACACACTGCAATTTACAGTACAATCCAGTTTCGTCAAACCAGTGGTTTCATCTGGGATGACATAGCATGTCAGTAACAGGAATCCCATTTAGTTTTATTTGAAGCATGTGCAAACTGGGGAACAGAGACAACATTGTAGCCAAAGCTCTATATGTCTGTTCAGTTTATTGAAGTTTCTATGTTGGCAGTTAGTTTAGTTTACTTATCCAGTGGATGCAACACATCATGGGTATCACAGAGGAGTGTTACTGTCGGCCATTTGGAGAATTCAACTTTAAAAATCTGTATAATAAATATTTTTATATTAAAGAGTTTTCAGCAACAATCATATTACCTGATTACCCTTGTCAAGTCTGCATACTTCACTGTTTGGGAGCACACCTAATTACATCATGGTTCGGGTTGGATACAGCCAAAGTTATTGACCTGCTGGTGAACATACACTGATTTAGTTGTTGGACTAAAAGTAATTGTGTACATTTTTATTATATATTGCTTTTTATTGCCAGAATTTCAACAGAATTTAAGGGTTTGCAAGCTTAATCCAGCTATAATTGATAAATTGTAATGTATTACAATATGTATTACATACATAGTACATTATCTGCTGAGAGTTACTTATAATACATTACATTATTTGTATTATTTGTACATTATTTGAGCCTCATCCTAAGTGATGCATGCCTCCTTTACGACACTCACCATCCTCTCAGACTTACGATTGACTGCTTTCAAAAGAAATGATGGCCTTTCCAAAAACTGTTAAACATCACAAGTGCAGAACACCCTGCCAACTACACACAAAGGTTTTATAACTGACATCAAGTACAATTCATTCAATGTGAGCCTAAAAGGAACTTTTTGTTGTTCTTATTTGTTCTTACCTTTTGTTTTTCTTATGTTTATGGTTATTTAAATGTTTGCTTGTTATGATTGAGTATATATTCCTGGCTTCTCGGTATTTAAAACAAAAACCCCGGATAGTAAATGCATTAATGTAAAATCATCTAATTAAATTTGGTTTACAATTGTATTTATGTTTTGTCGGTTATTATGTGCACAAAGATAAACTATTCACCTGTCAGTTATATATCTGTCATCCATCAAAGTGAAAAGAAGTCGTTAAAAGTCCTGTTGCATAATATGTTTACGTTTAAATTTGCATGTCACATGAGATGTTCACAGATTAAACCAACAACAAATATGTGCAGTTCATCAAACTTAATAAAAGAACCACGGATCTTTAAAGAGTACAAACTAAACAAGCATAACGTTGACGTACATATACAACATTTTAGCAAGAGCTTTTTGTCTGTACTGTTCAGGGATGGTGGCACTGAACAAAAGGCAGGTGGCAGAGCTGAAGATGTTAAGATTTTCTTTGTGAGTGAAGTGGATGAAAAGGATTAGAAGGGACACACATAATGAACAAACAACACACTAAAATGTAAAAGGTATAGGTAGAATAGCAAAAGTAGGAGCTTAAGACAGGACTTTATAATTAATAATTAAATGTATTATTATTATTATTATTAATAATGTCGGTTTTATTTCTAGATAAATTGGTAGGACTTTACATAACAGTATGGTAATAAGATGGTGATATTGGGGTTATAGTGTGGTAATAAATATGTAATACCAAGTAATTACGGCTCATATCAGTCCACTATTTGGATTCTAAAATGGGATTATGGTGATATCAATATTGTAATAACATGATAATAATGAAGTAATATGTGTTGATTTCACAGTATTATTGGCTGCTATCAGTGTAATACCTTCCAAATTCGATTAAGATTGGTAATTACGATATTATAATGCTGAAATTATCCATCCCTTATGTCCGAAATGTTCCCCTTTGTTTCAAGGTAATACTGTACAAATTGAATGTTCAATCTCGTTAATTCTTAACTGGACACTTGAGGTAGTTTCGTTTCTTTTTTAAAATATATTTAAGGAGGCAGCCACCTGATAAGAGTGGAACCATAGCTATCTCCTCACTGTCAGCTGCCAAACGGACCTCTGCAATCGCAGCAGTATTGGCTATGGTGTTTCGATCTGCATAGTATTTCTCATGACTTATGTTAACACTGTTTTTTTTTTATCTCAAGGTTTGATGACTGTCATGTACATATGCTTGATGTCTTCTATGTTTTTCTACAGTGCATTATCTATCTGTATGTGTTTTCTGGATTCGCAGTGCGTCTGGCCCTGTCCGTACAAAAGACTGCCAGAACCGTGATGTATAAGAAAATTCATCTCATTCATATTTGCCATGTAGGAATGAAGAATGTCCGCTGTTTTGTTATTAACGTCATGTCTCAAGCAGCTGAGAACCTCTCTTCTGTGCGGGTGCAGGGGTTATGAGGTGAAACAGACTGAGCACCGAATTATTTTCTGCACCCCAGAGATGGTTAAAGTTGTTTAATGCCGCAGTGTGTGTTGATCAGCGGCACTGGCTCTGGATCTGACATCAACGGATCCAGTGTGTCAAGTTCGCTTCTCCGCTAATGTTAACTTTAGTCTTTGAGTGACGGTGTGGGAAGTTCACAGTCTACCTTATGTTCGTCTTGCAAAAGTAATAATTTAGTCGTTGAATCAAAACATGCTTACAACTGCTGCTTCTTTTGAAGATGAAACTATATACAACCGTAGCGTGTCCGCGCTGTGTACAGTCCGGGTGCTGCGCTGCCCCCGCAGTTGAGTTCCGCTTTTTTCTTTCTGTCAACATCCCGTTTTTATCTGACATTTAGAAAATCGATTTTTGACAATTGTGAAAGGGAGCTTGCCCTAAAGGGTAGATATTATCTCTTTATTTAGTGCCCTTACTCTGTAATGGGAGACATTACAGTTGTTTTTAATTGCCATGTTTAATTTATATTATTTGTTTTTCCCAGACTTTTTTATTTAATACATTGTATGGTAAGAGATGTTTGCGTGAGAAGAAGAAGGAAATGGGGAAATTCAACTTTGTTTTATCTTCAGTAAATTAAGCAATAATGTATATCATTAAAAATACATGTTCATACAGGTCACACCTTTGAAGTCTGAGATGTACAATATGTACAAGGCATCAATCACATAAACTATCACAAGTGTTTCCAGGTAACATCTACACCTTTGGATGTTTGGTTTAATCTAATAATACCATGAAATTAAATAGAAGCTGGTAGTTTTGCATTTTGCAAAACTGATTCATGGTTATTACACGAAAACAACCACAAATGTTTCTGGGTAAGAAGTCACAAGATTAAACATACAATTTTTACAGTATTACCTTGAAACAAAAGATAACATTTGGAACATAAGGGTTGAATGATTTTCAAGATTATAATATGGTAATTGCCAATTTGATCTAATTTTGGATGGTATTACGCCGATTGTATCACCTATAATATTGTGAAAACACTAACTTATATTACCTCATTATTGTAATGTCCCCATATAACCACTTTTAAATGCAAACATGGTACTGATACAACCATTTTATTGTAAGCATTTCACCAAAGTATTATTGTACTTTTACCAAATAGTTTTGCCTCAACTATCTTAAAATCTGTTTGCTCATAATTACTTTGGGCCATTATTTATGTGTCCTTGGTGCCGTCCCACCTCTACATTGAACCCATCCGTCACTCCTATGGCGCACCTCACCTCTGTCATGCTGCTCTTGGACATATTCTTTACAACTCTATGATACTTCTCTGTCACTCCAGACTTCAACATGCAGTAATAAAATTCCTCCCTCGACACTCTGTTTTACACTTTCGCTAATCCACAAAGACATAATGCAACCCCTTCTTGCCTTCTCTGTACTTGGTCAGAACACTCAAAGCAAACATCGCCTCTATAGTGCTCTTTCTTGACATAAAACCCGTACTGCTGCTCCCAAATTGTCATCTCTCTACTTAACCAAGCTTCCACTACACTCTCCCAGATATTCGTTGTTTTACTCTTCAGCTTCATACCTTTGTAGTTGCTACAGCTCTGAACATCACCTTTGTTCTTGAAAATCATGCCCATCACACTTTTTCTCCATTCCTCAGGCATCCTCTCACTCTCCAAACTTGTTAACATTTAAGTAGATCAACACATTGATCTAGTTAAATACTCCACTGTCCTCTCTCCTAGACACTTCCATACCTCCACCAGTATGTCATCAGGACCATCTGCCTTTCCAGTCTTCATCCCCCTTAATGCTGCTCCCACTTAATCCTTATTAATCCTTTAAACCGACTGATTTACAATTTTCACATTCTCAACCCTTCTCTCACTCTCTCATTTACTGAAATTGGGTCAAGTATACATGTATATGGTGAGGTGGTGGAAGGAGTGCGGATGTAAGGTGTTTGAATCTAAATTATGTTATTGTTATTTTTGATAATACCGACAACGCCACCTGGAGAATTTGTGTTTGTGACCTACACCAGGCTACAGAACACGAGTAACAAGACAGCAGCTCTTCTGGACGTGGCAATTGGACTGGCCGTGCCCCTGCCTAGGATTGGTGAAACATTCCCCCAAACCAAGGGGAAGAGAGATGGGCTCTCTCACTTCATCACAGAGAACTCAGGAAAGGGCAGCATTTATACCAAGAAGCCCAAACAGGTGATGTGGTCCTGTCAATGGTAGATCCGACCAGTTAACAAGGTGACTAATCCATCACCTTGTTAACTGGCAGGGAGGGATTTGCTCCCCTGCCAGCAGATACCGACCCAAATATAGAGCCGCCCTACAAGCAAGTTCAAAATGAAACACCTGCCGGTGCAATTATAAGACAGAGTAGATGTGGAGCGATCCCATCCTGCCACATTTAGTTAATAGTTTTAATACTATAGTTATATACCCCAAAAGTTGGAGATATTATGGGAGCATCATCGCCCCTGCAGCATTTGCCTCCACAGATCCTTTTGGTGAATACGATCAAATACTAGTATAGTCAAATACTATTAATGGATCATTATCAAATTAAATACCAATATAGAACTTTGTGTGAGGAAAAACTGGAGAGATTTTGGGAAAGGTCGGTTGCATGTTTCCAAAACTAGGGGGAGCTTGTTCTCCAAAAGTTTACATCCATTATTTGTCAACTTTTGGTATGATTGAGTCCAAATTTGGTGCATATGAATCAACAGGAGGAGATTTGTGTTTTAAATATCCTATTTTATTCTAGTACATCATATTTTTTTACGAAAAAACTAAACAAAACACTGTCTTCCAGACATTCCTCAAAAACTGTTTCATGGATCATTTTACAACTTTATTCCACCATAGACTTTAGTACAAGTAAGAATTGTATTGTTTTAGCAAAGGTTGGTTGTGTGTTTCTGACACTAGTATATTTGTTTCCGACCTCCAAAAGCCTTTGGGCCATGATTTCTTAACAAGTAATCCGACATAGTCCAAATTGGGTGCATATACTCTTTGAGATCAATCTTGTTTATCTCATATTTTATACATATTTTAATGTAATAGTTCATATTTTACTCACTTTGGAAAGCTCTTTTTACTATAAATAATGTGGAAATAACTTTTAAGTTTTAATTTAAGGAGTTCATCGGGGGGATTTGCTTGTACAACGATGGGGACATGGGACTTTTCAGGGACGAAGGCATAGATGTAGTTTTTTAAAAGGATTCCTACCAGAGGAAGTGACATCACTGGGTACAGGTCACATGATTCATATGAAAACCTTTATCAGATGTTCATTTGGCCTTGTAACAGAGATAACATAGTTGACCATAACATGGAGACGGAAACAAAACTTTTTTTTTAATTATTGAAATTACATATTATACAGAAAGGTTGATATTCTGTAGAACTCTTTTTTTTATTTCTGTTCATACAGTATGAACAAAAAAACTCTGAAAACAAGGCTTATAGTTTCATCTTAAATTTCATCTCAACCCACTCAATCCGCTTCCTCCTTCCCCGGACCAAGCTCAGCGCCATAAGAGATCTGGCGTTCTGTTCTGCTGCCCCTCGTCTGTGGAATGCACTCCCTGACCATCTGAGGGCTCCACCGACGACTCAGACTTTTAAAAAAGTACTTAAAACTTAGTTTTTTTAGCAGAACCTATAACTAGAAATTGCTGCTTTTTGGTCATATTTTGGTCATATTTTTATATTATTATTATTAACTTTATATTTTTTATTAATGCTTTTATCTGCTTTTACCTTATAGCAATTGAGATTTGATCCAAATGTAAAGTGTGTTATAAATTAAATGTATTATTATTATTATTATTATCTTATTTCAAGTTGAATGTTTGAGTCAGGAGCTGAAGACAGTCCCTTAGTATGTGTTAGGTGGGACTCTTTTAATTAACATTTTATTTATGAATTGTGATAAGAATAGAAACCAAGTATTACTTTAAGTGAAAGTTTAATGTATTAAGTATATTATTCAGATTCAATTAAGGTTATTGAAAAAAACAGCAAGAGCTTTATCTGGGAGATGTAAAATGGACCTCTTTTCTGGAATGACACTTATATATTTATTTTCATTAGATTAACCTGGGCCTGAGGCCAGTAATATATGTATTCGAACATCTGCATGTGAACAGCAACTGACTCGAAAAACGGAGAGAAAATGTTGATGTAGATAACAATGGAAGGTGAGTCAAAGCAGGTAAAGCTCACTGTGCCCTGAAATCTCTTCCACAGAACGAGACCATCAAATAAGCCAGGCTTATTCAGCTGAGTCCGACTTATTTTCCCTCTATTTCATTCCATGAAGCATGGTCAACATTATTTAGGTTCAGTGACTATAGTTACCCATGCTGTAACAATGACCTGGTCTGTGGCAGACTTACTTTCAGGCCAAGCCTCAGCTGCTGCTGAACCTGATTTCTGGAAATACTGACTAGTAGGAAAAGAGATGATTTTTGCCACCAACTCTCTGCTTTGCTGCACAATTATATTTGACTTTCTACTTGGCATGTAATTTATGCTACGGTCCACTGACATAGTTTTTGAGCTCTTTTTAAATGATTTTGTTTACCAAATGTCTTCAGATGCATGTAAGTAGATCAGAGAAACACAATTTGATAGGAGGAACCCTAGTAAGCTCAGGTTTGGATCTTTAAAGACATTTTTAGCAGCCTTTTTAGTGCAAACAAAACTGAACCTCATGTCACATTGATACATTTAATTAAAGGGATTATAGGGACTATTTCAATTTTTATTACTGCTATTCACATACAAATAATGCATTCAACATTAATGACCATTATGTACAACACAAGTGGACAAAAACAAAAAAGTGATAAAAAAACAACAACCCTAACTAACATTCTACCTTTTCCTCGTGGTTGAGTTTCTGGCATATTTTTCCTCAGTTTCATCTTAAACACTTTGTCACTTTGTTATTTAAAGCAGGCAAGACTGCTAAATCAAAATCATCTCAATAATGAACATGTTATTGTAGATCTTAGGTGTAAAAATACATATTCATGTTTCTATGTACTAGGCAAAAGTAAAAAGTTGTCAGAAAAATTTATACTAAATTAAATACAGACTTTATTATGTACAGATCCTTAAAATGTTTTCAAAGTATTTGTACTTATTAACTTTCGATCTCTGGTCATGACAGGAAAAATCGGAACTTTGTTAAAACAATATTCAAACTGTTAGTGGTGGAGTTGAACCCGGAACCTACAGAATTGCCTCATAACAAGAAGGTTCTGTGGATGTAAAAAGTTAATTATACACCTCAAATGGAAACATAAACATACCCTGTTTATTTAATGGTTAATGCAGGGGTCCTGGTTTGTAATTGGCTTATGTCTTTTGTCGTAAAGTTCTGCAGAGTTTCTTACCGAATAGGCTGTCACTTTAGTTAATGTGCACTGTCCTTCATTTATGTTATTCACATTAAATAAAAGTCAATAACAGTGTATGCGGTAGTCTCGTTTGTCACTTTCAAACACTTTCAAGATTTTAGGATACACTTTATGAATATTATTTAAGTCTAGGATAAAAAAATGACTTTATTAGGTCTCACGGTTCACATTTATTTTGAGTGATATATTGATTTAAAGAAATAACATTATTGCTTCTCTTTCTCAAAATTCAACATTAATTATAGACTAGACATAAAATGAAGGCTGAAACTGAACAGGGAGATTACTTAATTATTTCCAACACTAATATGTACATTTGACTTTATGGTTGTTCTTCATGAATGCATTCAAGTTTCTTAGAGATACAGCACTAATCATCCATAAAACTATAACCACTGACAAATGAAATCAGAATAACATTGATTATTTCCTTGGAAAAAACGATGAAGCGTAATATCTGAGAAATTCTGACAAGAGATATATTGTGACGCAGTGACAAGGTCAGAGCATTTTTTGTTTTTTTTTGCAGGTCTAGTTGTCCAAAGAAGTATAACATGTGAACCAGGGACGTCTTGCCGACGTTGTCCAGTCTCAGAGAAGAGCTACTTAAGCACAAATTACTGAAATAGAAAGAATAGATATCAGAACACAGAGTGGAATGCAGACAGGCCAAAAGAAGGACCTACACAATATTATGCAAATTACTTTAACGTTATGGGTCACCAATGGGGAAATTCTTTGTATTCAATGATTGAAAGTTACTAAAAACTACTTTCTTGTTACTATCTAAAATATTAAGTTCGGTTTTTGTACCAAAGAAGGTCAATCTATATCTATAATCTATATCAATCTAAATCTATCTAAATAGTGTTGTGTACAGACATTTGTTGCAGATCCTCATTTCCACGGTCTTGATTTTAAACTAAAAGTTAATTAGCATAATTTATTGACATTTCAATAAGATTGTAGTAGAACATTTTGACTCCTGAAATTGATGCGATACAACCAGCTGATCTGAGGACTGCTTTATAACACATTCTTTATAAAAGCATTTGCATTCTGTTTATTTACCAGAAGCAACTCTTGAACGTGTAATGCTCTTCTTTAGACACATGGTGGCAGCAAAGAGCCATAAATCTTTCCAAGTCCACTGCTCATTTTTCTATTCATGAAGGATATTAAAGAATGTTTTCTGTTTTAGTGTTGAAGCCTTTACTTTCTGATTGTAGAACCGTCAGGATTAAACAATAAGAGAACATTCATGAGATTCCTGGATATACAGTGATGACTCAATTACTTTTTGTATGATCTAAGGATAATTGATTTTGATTTAATTTACCAACTATAATGTTCTGTTTCCTTACAACCGGATTTTAATAATTGTTGACGACACCATCTTAGCTTTATTATATATATGTATATTTTTTTGCAATTTGGAGAGTATTAGATGAAAATTAAATTCACTCTCTTAATATTGTATCAACACATTACACCATTGTTACTTTTTATTTAATTAAAAAGGAGTCAAAAGAATGCTATGATTGTTTTGATAACTCATAGTAAAATGCTTTCGTGCTTCACACTCTTGTTTGCCACCACAGCCCTTCCAGTCAAACTTCAGACCTCATTCGTGCTTAATTTACCTTTCTAAATATTACACAGAAGATTCAAGGCCCACATTGTGCGTTGTTAAAGATTCAGCTCCTGTACAAACACTCTCCCTCACTCCCTCTCTTTCGCTCTCTCTCTCTCTCTCTCTCTCTCTCTCCCCTGCTATGTCTCTGAAAGCCGTCTTTGTAGGCTTAGGAATGCCCTGTGTGGACTAGGATGCAAAGCGAGCCTTCTATTCAGATATGCATGCTTCTGCTTCAGATCTGTTTAATTGTAAATGACATAGGGATTTATAAATACTGTGTTTGATAAAGACGCCTATGTGATGTTATCTTAAAGGGGGGACACACACGCAGCATTGCGGTCCTAATTATTGGACTTCTCATTAGGGCGGTATCATGGGACCATGATGGATAATGAAATAGATGTGATGCCATACATTCATCTGCTCTCATGTTTCATCTGATCGTACATACAGCATGTGTAAGCTACTGTCATAATCTTACAGCAAGAGTGGCCATACTGCCCACGTTTGACATTTATCTTTTTATACACCATAGAGAACACTTGGTATATCTCTATCAATATCTTTTTTTACTAAAAAAAAAAAAAATGGTAGCCTTGGTCTGTTTTCCCAAAGGCGTTAAGCCTTTCCAGTTCCAGGCCCGCCATTAAGCTTCAGTTTTCATCAACACTAATTTCACGCAATATATAAAAGTTGTCAATATGTGGTGCTCTTACGCCAGCCGAAAACTTATATCTTTAAGCCACATGTCTGGGATGTTTTCTGGAGTCTTTCCAAAGCACAGCCTACAATTTAGAGCCTGAATTGTTTACGTACAAACTCTTCAGCCATGAAATTTACATTATGTTGCCGCACTCTAATACCTGATGATCGTCCTACACAGAGGATTGTGGACACCCTCACTGATCCCACCTTTGCCCTCATATCACACAGCACACAGCACAGTTAGATGCTCACACGCTGCTCATATTGTCTCCCAGCCACACTTTTAACTTCAAAGACTGGCTCACCCTTGTGTCTCAGGAGGAATGGAGGCACCACAGCAGTCAGCCTTCGCTGCTTTGCCATGGATAACTATGACTGCAGGCTGGAGCACCTCCCCATGCCTCCTGATACCAGAACCGTGGTGGTGGAGGGGTCCCTTCGATACAGAGGTGCATTATGCATCCCGTTACAAGGCTGCACTTGTTGAGAATAGTGCATGTATAATGAAAAGCTTAAGCAACCTGTGGACTAAGGTGTGCACCACCAGAATTCTTCTGTGTATTTTCTGCTGTGAATTTTGCCACGTGCAGTTATTAATAGTAGGAGGAGGAAAAATAAGTTTGTATCACATTAAAAGAAGTTGAAAGGTTGAATTTCATGGCTTCAGGTATAAGAAACATCACACGCATCGTCTAAAATGGATTAAAATCTGAATTTCTTCTTTCTTCTGTCTGAGTGATGTGGCAGAGATCGTCCTGCCCGTATGTTGAAATGGTGGAGTTCGGCTCAAAGGAACAATGTGCTGGATTTACTTTATTATGAACAAAGCCTTTGTCTGAGGTGCTCACATACTGAACAGGGGTCCAGAGTCCAGGAGCAGCTTTGAACTATCAGGTCAAAGACATCACAGAACTGACGCGCTGTTTCACATTCATCTTGTACCTCACACAGGAGGCCCGCAACATTTGTCCTTTGATTGTCCTCCATTTCTTTTAAAGGTCTGCTTGGAACCATAGGTCATCTGGAGGCTTTTATGTAGAGAAAAACAAACAAATTCTTATTCTCGCTCTTCACTTTAGGGGAAGAACAACTCAGTGGTGAGGGCTTCTACTTGTTAAAGTAAAGAACAACAAAAGAAATTCAACTCCAAATCAGAAATGGTCAATAAAAAACAACAACTTTTTATTGAAGTACAAATAGGGTCAAATCAATAGAAAGGTGGACATGGATACGAAACTCACTGCTTTTAAATATGCAAAGCAAGCCTGCCATATAGAATAGCTGAAAATACAGGTTCTTTTGATGTTAAGTCCTTTGGTTGTGCACGTCTTCATTCAACTAGCCTGTGGTTGTTTTAACCTTCTGTAAAACTTGCTCCAGCACCGCACTCTCCCTTTCCACATCAGAGTAAGAGTCAGAGTGGATCTGTAGTTCTGCTCATGATTTTTATTTTATGAACCCTGTATTTCTCTTTGCCAAGCATTATGATTGCCCACCTTAGCATTTCTCTACCAGGTGTTACGGAGGAGGACACCAACTTTCTGAAATTTCCCCAGATTGGCTGTTAAATCTCTCATATCTCAGTGCAGCTACATACGATCACTGCCTTTGTTGATGATGAGAGAACATTTAGACATGTTATGTTTTTTTAATTAGCGGTATCTCAGTTGAGGAGATGACTTTCTTTAGGTATGATTTTTTTTAAATTTTGTCTTTTGCACACACTCACACAGAATGGTAAACACACACACACACATACGCTCTCTCAAACAAACAAAATGCTACAAATGGGAATCATAATCAATCAACCGTGGAACACGTATCCTTTGACTCCAGGCTATTATTGCTTGGGTGAGCCTATGTGTGTTGTGCAGTATTGACTGTTTCAGTTTTGATGATCCATTCTCAGATGAGAAGTAGCATGCCGCGCACTGAGAACCACAAAGGACATAGGAATCACATGGCCACACATGCAAAAAAAACCTCAGCACCCTGATATATATATATATATATATATATATATATAATCCTCACTCAATCTAAATTTTCTTCTTCATTGTCCTTATTATATACAGGAGTCTCCTTTTGGACGTGTCAGTACCGGGTAGGGTCCCTGCAGTGAAGCAGACACTACTGCTTGTACAGGCTCAAGATGATCCTAAAGAGTAGCTCAGGATTAGTTAGTATTCACTGGACATAACAAGGCCTTTGATGTAGCCAGTATTCTCTTTACTCACCCGGAGCATCAACATTTAATGAGACCTGATATCAGCCTTTTTAGGAGCTGTGAATATTTCAGATAAAAGCAAATTGTATTCACCAATACCCAAAGAGCACGATGTGGTCAGAGGTTTATTGTCACCTGTGTGTTTTATGTGATATAGTGGAGATATGCCTTTGTGTAATGGGATATGTTCATTAAAACAGGCCCATTTCACTCTGTCTTAATCAGCACCACATATGTCATGGGAGGATACTGCCTGGAGCTAAAAACCAGTGCATAATTTATAACTCTAGGTCAGACTGTGCAATGAGTGCATATTATCTCAACAAAGATGCATTACTCTCCCATCACTCCATATTTACAATAATGTCTTGACGTATGGCCAATTTTGTGTCTCATAATAGGACAATAATCCTCCAGTCAAGATTAAAACATGCAAATTGGTTATTAGTATATCAGTGATTCTCTGAACAAGCACCTTTCTCTTCTAAAAGTCCTCAGCATCCGCATAACACAGTGTGTGTGTGTGTGTGTGTGTGTGTGTGTGTGTGTGTGTTGTGTGTGTGGTGTGTGTGTGTGTGTGTGTGTGTGTGTGTGTGAGTGCGAGAGAGACATAGAGAGTGGGTGAGAATGTGCAAGAAAGTGTCACAGTGAGCTGTGACACTGCAGGTGTTTAAACTGTGGTGATGTAATTGGCCACAAGGGGAATGGAAACAAGAGCTTCACAGTCCTTGATTTGATCCCTTGGTTATTGATTTCTCAGTCTGCTTCTAACAGAAATAATTGCCACATGTAATGTATTATTCAATTACAAGACACTGCTCTCAAGTTTGGGTTTGATGGTCCTTTTTGAATCACTGAGACCTATAGATAATTCAACACTGTCAGCCCATTAAGCAGCAAGAATATTAAAAGGTATATGCGTTAATCCTGCCTTTTATTAGCAACTGTGACATTCACCACAACTCAAAGTTTCCCATTTCAGCCTTTGTATAGTCGGAGGAAGTGGGATCAACTTTGGCTCAGATTCAGGCATCTTCCGATACTTTGACTTTTAAAACTAGTATATCAAGACTTTTGGCTGATCTCTGAATCCAGGTCAGAATAATGGAAACCACACGATAAAGGGGAGGAACTACTTTAAAGTTTCAACATAATATGAAGGCGGTAAAGTCTATCTTTTGTTCGATGGCTCTTATTTGCAACTTCACACTAAGGGTTTGAATACTGTATTTGATGTGAGATAATATCTTGTCACTAGACTGAGGGACAGTGTTGGGACAGCCTTTAATGTTTGTTTTTTGTGGGCTCAAGTTTCTCTGACATAAATAGTATATGTTCTGTAACATTCTGGTTTAAATGCATGTAGAGTGGTGAAAACTTTCATGCTTCACAGGTGCGCTGTACCTGCAGCACTATCGACTTTAATTAAAAAAAAACACTGAGTGTATCATTCAGTTGTAAATAAAGATGCACCGATCAGCCATAACAATAAAACCACTCATAGATTAAGTCAGAATAACACTGATGATATAATCACAAAGGCGCCTGTCAGTGGGGGGAGATTATGAGGCAAGTGAACATTTTGTCCTCAACTTTCATGTGTTACAAACCGGAATGATGGGCAAGTGAGAACGAGTGACTCTAAAAGGGATCAAAATGCCCAGATGACAGATCAGAGCATCTCCAGAACTGGAGGTGTTGTTTGGTACTCCTGGTTTGAAGTGGTCAAAGGAAGACCAGCTTTTCAACCGTCGACAGGAATCGTGGGCCCCAGAGGCTGATTGAAATTAATAGAGAGCCGATCCCACAGAGGAGTTTCACATCGCTGAAAAAGTTAATTCTGGTTCTGAAACAAAGGTGAAAGAACACAGAGTGCATCACAGCTGATTAAGCAGTAAACGTGCAGGTGGGTGGTGGTTTAATTGTAAAAGCTGAGCTGTGAATATTGTCTTAACACGCTTTCATCCCGCCTGAATCCTGCAGCATTGACGGGTTTCTACTTTGCCTGGTTGATACTACCGAGTGCATCATTCAGTTGTGAAGGAAGATAAACTCTGACATTAAATCTCTATCTGTGCTTTCCCATGCAGCACTTTGTGACAGTTATAATGATCCGCCATCCAGAACTTGTTTACAGCTTGGCTTCTCAGTCATGTTCTGTTAATACTTCTTTTAATATTTATCGCCCGCCTTAATTGGTTTGACGTAAGTGCAATGGTAATGCTGCAGTCGGCACGCTTGTGCAACTGGCCTTTGTGTGGCTTCAAAGTCTTTATTATTATGACAGTCAAGTCCTATTTATTCAAGTATCTCTTTCCATTTTCATCGGAAAGAAACAGATTGTGTTACTGAAAGAGAGCCGTGGAATAGTCCAACCCTGCAAGGGATCACAGGGGAGGTGCATGGTCTGTATAAATTATCAGGAGTATGAACTGGATCGAAGATGTTAATTGCACCAATGGTTAGTTATGTGGGGAATTGCCATACATTTCAAGCGGCGATAATAAAAATGAATTTTTGAACAAAGGGATCTTGAAATAATATCTTGTCCACGGAGAATACTGACATCAAACGAATAATTATAAGCTTTGAAATATATCTTTATGGTCAGAAATGTGAAGTGCTAGCTCTGTGAATATTATACTCAATTGAATTTGGTCAAAGGACTAAAAACAAAACCAGAGTTAATTAACAGTTATTACAGGCCTTTTCAACTTAAATTTGACTTTCAAATATTAGCTCTTATATATAAACTATGCTTCTGGCATCTGCAAATTAGCTTTAGTGTATCTCCTCTAATTAGGCCTCATTGAACCAATAGTAACCCACCCACAATGTTTTTTAATAATTCATAAGCTTAAGATGTGTTTAACAGTTGTTGTTAAAGCATATTTTATTTGAATTGCATTGATTTGTTAAATCACACCTTGCACCTTTATCCTGGTTCTGGACAAAATTAAATCATGCAGTGATGATGAATATTGAAATTACACATATTCATTGAATAGCTTTCCCAGCGACTTTGCCTAACTTAATTATCAATAGAGAGAGAGAGAGAGAGAGAGAGAGAGAGAGAGAGAGAGAGAGAGACAGAGAGAGAGAGAGAGAGAGAGAGAGAGAGAGAGAGAGAGAGAGAGAGTGAGAGAGAGAGACAGAGAGAGAGAGAGAGAGAGAGAGAGAGAGAGAGAGAGAGAGAGAGAGAGAGAGAGAGAATGTGTTAATGATGCCGCGGGACCTATTTCATCCTCTGTTAAGATGGACTTTCAGATTTTAATTTATAAAAAAAAACACAAAAAGATCACATTTCTAGGTAGCTATCAGTTTTCCTGCATGTAAATGATCTCATATGTATATATATATATATATATATATATATATATATATATATATATATATATATATATATATATATATATATATATGTATATATATATACATATATATATATATATATATATATATATATATATATATATATATATATATATATATATATATATATACCTTTGTAGAAACAGTGATTAAAAAAAAAGAAGAAAAAGTGTGCATTAGTAAAACCATCCCCTAAGCTCTCACTCTTCCCTCTTCCCCACCCACAAGCCCTCCTATCTCCATCTTCCTGCCATCTCTCTCTGTCAACAGTGATTTTGCCTCTTGCCACTGATCAAACGCACCTGCCAAGCCTTGCTAGCGTTCCCAAGTTCCCAAGCATGTTCGCTAATTACCCACATTTTCCAAATTTATACTCCTAATGGGGGATTTGCCTCAAATGGTAAGAGGGGGGTATTCCATTACAATGCTATTCATTTACTCATTTGGGAAATAATCCGTTGGGATACTGTATAATGTAAATGATCTAAGCAAATAAACGGGCTCGTTTTTGCACAACCGTGACACCAATTATCTTGTGATTGGTGGGTCTCACCTTTGTTTTCTTCAAATATGCTTTTGTATTTCTCAAATGATAAACAACGGTGTCCTAAAGAGTAGAGACATTGTCATTATCATCTCTGGATTTATGTCTAAGTTAAAGTGTGTGTATCCTATAAAGACGTGGCTTCATGAGTGAGATCAGTAACAAAGCTTAGCCCTGATTATAGCCCTCTTGTTTCACTATAATTACACAAAAGGGCTTTTTAACCGTGCAGTTAATTGAGGGAAATGATAGATTAAGTGCTTGACAAATAGGCAATTACTTTAATGTTCAAACCACTACGGCTGACTCAATGTACAGTAGAAACTGAAATGACGGGAATAGCCTGGTGACGAACAGTATTTAAATCATACAATAGTGAAAGACAGTACAATCTATAAATAAACAATGTGAAGGCTGATGACTAATACTGCTGGTACTGTGTTATTATTATTACCATTAATCTTATTAACCACCTATTCAGAGGTTCCCGGGATTACTACTATCGGGTTCTGTCCAATGCTCCAATTGTACAAATGTTAACCACAGAGTAGCAGGCTAGAGCTGCACATTTTGTGCATTTCCTCAACCAATAGTCGAACATGTTTAAAAATGAACGGCACTTAATAACAAACGTTTTTACAGATGTTTTCGCTGTTAAAGTTTTATTTATGTAGATTTCATATATTAGCTTATCATCAATGCAGCTCAGTAACTAATCAAATCCCTCTATTTGTAGGCATGTCGTCTTTTCATTAACCCGTTTATGTCCTCACCAAGAAAATAAATAATATAGAAAAACAATTTATTTCTGAGCCGTTCATTCATTTAATATCTTAGCCACTCTTAATTTAGCACAGAATGACCACTTGTGTAGTCAAGCATGTTTTCAAACAGTGTATAAAACAAATCAGACTGTAAAGGGATTTATTGTTGAAGTTTTGCATTTCAGGAAAAGCAGTCAATTTTATTAGATTAGCTCAACCTTTTGGTAAAGCAGGCTTTTAAAAAACTTGTTGAGTTATAATAAATGTTTTTGTTTTTGTACCAAGGTACAGAATTCTGCACAGTGAGATTTTAAAATGCCCAAAAAATCTTATTTATCAAAAAGGATTTAATCAACAGCCACGGTAAAAGCCTCCTCCTCACTGGCCCATTTGACTTGTGGTGGACCCCAGGGCTCCATCCTTGGTCCCATACTATACCGCCTCCTCCTTCCCCGGACTAGCTCAGCACCATGGGTTATCGGGCCTTCAGTTCTGCTGCCCCTCGTCTGTGGAATGCCCTCCCTGACCATCTGAGGGCTCCACAGATGACTGACACATTTAAAAAAGGACTTAAAACTTTCCTTTTTAGCAGAACCTATAATCTTAATTAACATTGCTGCTTTTTGGTCCGGTTTTTTTTATAGTTATTATTTTATTTTTTATTGATGCTTTTATCTGCTTTTACTTTGTAGCACTTTGAGATTTGATCCAAATGTAAAGTGAATTATAAATGAAATGTATTATTATTATTATTTATTATTATTACTGCAACTGGGTCATTATTTACAGGTTCAGTCGAGTGGCACACTTTTTTTATTAAGAAGTACAGACTCAAAATGTGTTCAACCAAACAGGTGAGCGGGATATTAAAGGGTTTTAAACAACGTCTCTTATGGCTGCTACTAAAGCCTCTTCAAGATGACAGCTGAACATTGAATTTGTTTGGAGGACTGTGTTATGACTTCAACTCACACTGCGACTGCCCAGCAACTTTTCATGTAGCCCAGGATTTATTGACATTAGTAATGTTACCCTATTTTCAGAAGGTGTCCTGTATTAATGCTGCAATGTCCCTTATTGCATATTTTGTTGTTGGTTGTTTTTAGCTCTCTTCATCATTCCTCACCATTCTCATTGCCAACATCATCATTTGTTGTGACAGTAGTTCCTTGAACTGAACTGTGCGCTATGAGATATAAATATGAAAATAGTTTATGTGCGCCTTGGAAAGCTGACACACAAATTATGTAGTTCTGTTATATAAATGTTTCATTTGTAATGGCAGTTGATTAATGATCATTTCTAAAATTTTCTTAGGGGTTCCAATCTCCTGCCATGGCGCATTGACGACTCAGAATTACATAAACACACTAAAACACTGATATTAGGCCCGCTCAACATAAAACCAATGGTCCTTAGTCCATCGGATTGCTATCTGGGAGCTCAAAAAAAAAAGATTTTATGAATTTTGTATTTGCATTTTGGAATAACAGGGTGACAGAAAGACAAATAATGGTAAAAGACAATGTTGATTTACAATAACAGTAGAATATATTTCCATCTAGATTAGAATGACTTATATCTAATAGGTCATAACATATGGGATGCTTCTTTTTTCTTTCACAGGTTTGAAATGAGAGAACACTAATTTCATCTGCAAGCATTTTGGCGCATTGTTTTCCTTTACCTTAGTAACAACCCTGACTGGCGCTGAGTTACAGCTGTTGAAAGCTCTTCATCTGCGTCAAGTCAGTTTGTATAAGCATCAAATATCATCATAGCCAGGAGAAAGCAATCGCCAGGGAGTGTTTACTGCCTAGCCATTTAAAAAGAGAAACACGGTTTTCCTTAAGTCTGCTGCTTTCTGCATGGTTAGTTCCCCAATACCGCTCTAATGGAAGGCAACCCACTCTACCAGCTCGCCGCTGCAGTAGCAGCAGGATGGTGTGGAGAGAGGGTAGAATGTGTTGTGAAAGAACTGCTTGATTGCTCCTCAAACAAACAAGCCTGACTTGAAGCTGAGCAAATACTTGGACACCATCATTAGTGGATGGGGTGGGAGGGGGATGTGGGCTTCCAGATACACCCACATTAATTCAATGTATAAGTCCACACATTGTCAAACCTGTCTCAAACACACACTCACTTCCAGTTAAGGTCCATTCAGCAGTGGACTGAACTTATTAAGGGATATTTTGAATTGATTCATAGTTTTACCCATTTACTGATATCAAAATTAAAGTTACGTTATCTGGTGACTATTTTAGACATGTTCATTAAAAGCATGTAAAATCCACACATACGTCGACACGATCAGTCAAAGGTTCCTTCACAGGCACTGGCTCTACGGTCTCAGCACAAAAGAATGTAAACTCAAACAGAGTCCTCACGATCGTCGATGATCGAAAATGCTCAGACCCATACAGTTTTGTGAAAGTATCCATTTATCGATTCACATTTAATTTTTCACATGAAAACTTCAGCCAAAAAAAAAACTTGATTAATAATGATTGAGTTGTATACTTGTTGAAGTAGAATTTTTTTTTACAGAGTCTTTGGCTCTGTAAAAAAAAATCTAGCCACTCATCAGATTCAGAGCCTCTGAATCTGATGAGTGAGTCACAACAACGTGATTGTGGCAGCCACAATTAATATATTTATACTATTATAGTTCATTTAAAAGTTTGGTCTTGTTTTATATATATATCAAAATATATAAAAAGGGCCAGTCAGCCAAACTAATCTCTAGTAATCCTAAAAGACTCTACATTCATCTCTGTTGATTAATTGTATTTATGAGTAGATTAAGTTTTCATCTGTGTGTTTTTTTGGTCAGTTTGTCTGATTTTTTTTACCCAGTGGTTGGTTCTTAACATATCGTTTCTCAACAATTACATTTAAATTAAATCAATGAAATAGCTTTTTGGAAAAGTGACGTCAAAATGTGGTGAGGAGCTTTGGGTGTCAGTGGGCTGAACAGAGACACCGAAGAACAGAGTATTTGGGAGATTCCGAGAGAGTTTGTAGGGGTTGTCGGTATATTAAGACGCTACCAATAACTCAGATATATGAAGAAACAAAGATAGGAAACACATAAAGCACATGTCACAAATGGCTTTTTAACATGCACTTCATTGAAAATTCTAACATGTTTGAAACATTCTTACATTATTTTTCACTTTTTGTGAAAAAATTTAATTCCTTCTCAGGATTTATCAAACCTTTATAATTAGCTGTTGAAGCAAGGCAGTGATTTCAAAGTTGTTACCACCCCAATATTTGTTCGCAAAGGCTCCTTTTCAGGTGATGAAAATATAATTTAAAATAAATTAAAAGAGGACAGGAGTGATTCCTGGACCTAAATTGAAGAGGATAAAGGTAAATGTGTGGATAAGGATGCATGAAGTCATTAAAAATCACAATAAACAACACTATTTTAAAACAAATAAAATGACTTTACTGTCAGGGAAAAGCTCGGCATCAAGCCTTCAGGAGGTAGTTCAAACAGATTTTCATGGAAAGGATGGACTTTTTATATTAAATAGATTATATACAACAAAAACAACAAAAATAATTAGTGTATTTTTGTTAATATCTTTATCCCTAAAAATCCGCTGATGGCTGAAAGCAGAGAAAACTATTAAAAATGTTATGAAATTGACAAAACTGGAAGCATGTCATAAGCAAAAACACACACAAAGACACACACACACACACACACACACACGCACACACACACACAAACACGAACACTCACACACACTCATCCATAGAAGCAGGTTTTTTTTTCAAAAGATGTTGTCAGTAGGAGAATAAGCAATGGAGACACCACACGTTTGTAACCTGCCAGGACCGATCCCCCCCAGCCGGTCTTCAAAAGCAAATGAAGAGTCTTAATAAAGGCTGCCATAACATGAGATCTTTTTAAGTGAGACACCCCCCCTCCTTTACCAGTCTGCCCCCCGTGGAGCTTAAAACCTTTCTTCACCAATCTCATTTCCACCAATCAATAAACTTTAGTCTTCTGAAGACAGCCATGCTCTCGAACTGCTTTCCTTCCTTTCTTCTCCTCGCTGTATTTTGAAATAAACAACACTTTCTTTTATATATATACTCTTTTTTCATGCTGGTCTAAAGAATATTCCACAATTATTCCTGATTTTGCTGTGAGTTGTTGAACTTGGCATCTAACATAGTTTGTGGTATTTTCTTCCATGCTGGATCAATAGTCATTCAGGTTCCTACATCTAGTTCTCAAATGAAGGTGCTTGCTTTGCATGGCACAAGGCCAGATTTTAGTCATTTAAGACATGATTAATCATTGAATTTAATGAGAGGCTGAATTATCTATTTATTTCCTGTGAGCAAAAGTTTTCTAACTCGTAATGTGGTACATGCAGAATGTTTGCTGGAGTCTATTTTTTATGATTAGTGTTAAGTGCCCGACTGCGACGGTGTCAGCGAAGACCAGATGGTGGAGCCAAAAACTCAGAAGAGAACCAGTCTAATTCTTAAATTGTTCCTCTGATAGATCTGTGGTTTCTGTGTGTGCCAGTGTGAGTGGATTCTTGTGAGTGTGAGTGTGAGCGTGAGTGTGTGTGTGTGTGTGTGTGCCAGTGTGTGTGTGTGTGTGTGTGTGTGTGTGTGTGTGTGTGTGTGTGTGAAAACATGCATGTTTACCCTAGTCTAAAAACACTCACTTGAGAAACAGAGAACAGGGCTCATTTTCTAACCAGCTCAGCCTGCTGGTTCTGGGCTATGGATGAATAATGGCTGAATTCAACTGTGCTGAAACACATTCCAGGCTCTCTGCAAAACTAATAGCCAAAGCAAAACAACCACATTTGGACATTTACAATTAAGAGCGCTCAGTGATTGAATATGTGTGTGGCTGGTAAGTCACGCCTTGGAGTGAGATAAAATGTCGCTCCTAGATATTGCTGAATGCTTCACAAAACCCTAACTATGTTTTAGATGTGCCTCAACAACACTGAGCAATGAGTCCATTTGAGGCAACATTTTGTTTGTGACGAGAGAGTAAAGGGAGTGTAGGCCTCCAACAAAGTCTGTTTATAATGGTAGAAAAAAGGAAAAGAAAATTCTGATTTAAACAGTATCACATAAAAACTTATTTTACTGACGCCTTTGATCCAGATTTAATGAGAGGATCTTCAGATCAAGATCAAGCATATGTAACATGCTTTTCATTTTTTGAAACATAAATTGTTATTAACATACATATCACCCTAACCCTAACCCTAACCCTAACCCTAACCCTAACCCTAACCCACTCACAATCGACAAAACAAAAAACTGAAAATAATGTAAGAAGTGGAAACATAGAAGAAACATACAGCACATAAAAAGGGCTGATGTCAGTGCTTTTTTTATCCTCTTTGTGTTTTGTCTACTGGTTCCTATCCACAGAAAACACCCTTGAACTGTTAATGGTGACAACAGAAGTTGTATAAAAGTTCCTAATCCTTTAAATGAATAATAAATTACACAATATTGTTAGGAGATGAGGTTCAGTTGGGTTAGGGGCAGGGGTTTTGTCTACAATATAGACACAGAATTGATAATAGGCTGCAGAACACTCACCGTGATTCCCTGTACATGAATAAATGCATGCATATTAAGACCATATTACACCATTAAGACTCCCACGTGAAAAACGTTGCTTTGGGGGCAAAACGGAAAGACTCACCCATAAAACCTGACCTTCCTGTAAACATTTGCTTTCATATGATTTGTCAGGTATGATTGTTTCAAAAATCCACACAACGCCAACAGTGTCATGATGATATTCAGGTGAAGCAGATGAATTATGACAAACGATCAACTTTGTGAGGAATGTTGAGAGAAACATCTGTGGATTAATTCACCCGTGGCCTTTCAGATTGCTGTGGCCATCACAAGCCCTAATGGCTTTACCTGGTGGCCCTTCAGTCACAGAGCTGACTTCTGCTGTAGTTAGATTTGGCAGGTGTTCATTCCACAGAGCAATGGTAGCTGACTTCTCTATTTTATCAGCCCCTGGTTAGAGAACTGGCCAGAAAATAATTCCGCCGCAATTACCATATGTTGTGATTTTGGTTTAGGAGCAGCACTACAACATCTGTGTTGAACTGGCATCTGGGGTGCCCTGAAAGAAACTTCCCCAGTCTGCATTCTTTAGCCCGCATCCGCTGAGCAGGTGCTCCCTGCAACACTGCGCTCCCATAGAGGGGAATTTGGGCCGACCAAATGTTTCCCGCCCGTTAAAGATTTTATATACATGCGGCATGTTTGTAAATGTGTAATTACTAACTGTGAGTAGATTGGACAAACAGTGCGGTCATGTCGTTTCCAATCAAACAATATCAAACTGGAAACATTTTTACTTCTTTTTCTAACTGCTAATCTAGATTTTTCCAGTTATAGCACTTTATTTTATGACAGTAGGCTGAACCATTTTCCTATTAGCTCAGACATGATTGGATATTATAGGGAACACATTCACACCAGTGGAAGCCACAATAAATAATGGCAAGTTGGCAAACAAATAACTGTGTGTAAATGAAGCTTACATATGGGAATTCCTAGGCCTAAACAATCAATTATTTCTTAACTTGCAACATCTATCAACATTTGTCACAAACCAAACAGTAGAGCAGGTGGAAAGTTAATGCACCATCCACCAGGGACCAGTGAAAGCAGCCGGCAGCCTCCCAGTCAGGTCAGTGTGTAAAGTGATTCTCCCACTGCAGGGCTGAGCCGGATGTCAGACAACAATCACTGTCCTAGACCCTCACTGTGCATGTCATTACAGCGCAGCAGAATGAACACTGTCACACAACCTGGCCATCTATTCTATTCCTGCTCAGTGCTGTAGATTTTGAAAATGTACACTTTGATTTTCACACCAAATCAGAGGCGTGTCTTCGCCTTTCCCTCCGGCCTCATCCTCCGGCCTCACCCTCCGGCCTCACCCTCCGGCCTCACCCTCCGGCCTCACCCTCCGGCCTCACCCTCCGGCCTCACCCTCTGGCCTCACCCTCCCTCAGCTGTAGCCAACACTAGATATGAAAGTAGTTATGGTGACGAATACAATAAATAAAAAATAGCAGGACCTGAACATAGACGTATTTCATTTACAGTGTTACTTTCTGATTTATAGCATTTGACATGAACACGTGAGATGGCGCTTAAGTCAATCAGTCAAGCTATGTAGTCTCACTATTTCATCAGATATGGAGCAATTAATATTTTAATAAACTGAATTCATTACAACGCACGCCATGAAAAGTCCAAAGACTCTGAATGTATATCAATGACAAATATTAGAAAGCTGCAGAACATTGATTTTATTTATTTGCTGAGTAAGCAAATGGAAAATAGAACGGGTCCTCAATGTCTCTGACTGTAGAGCCAAAACAAAATGACCATTATTGTTCTATTATGACCAACATGTTTCAACACCAATAGATCAGCATTTGAATCTGTAGAGGAAGGAAATGTATTGACTTAAACACTTTTGAGAGCATGACCACAGTATCATGTTTGAATTACTGGTATTAATTAAATGAAATAAGATAAAAAAGGAGATATTTCAGTTCATAATATGTGCATTAAACACCAGGTTAGCTGCAAAATAGTCAGTCAGATTTTGCTAGCCATAAATTTGACATGGGGCTGCTGAGAAAACAACAATATAATAATAATTTCAAAGATATTTTGAAGAATAATTGTATTTTCATTGTTTTTGAAATAATAAATCCTTAGAAATTCAGCTTTGACAGCATTTTTGTATTTTCTTTTTACCAAAATCGAATCCTTGATAGATTCAGGGCATTTTCACTGGCCTCACTATATGTTACTGTAACGCACAGTTCAAAATATACACTGCATGTTAAATAAGCCATTTTGTATTTTCAACTGCATTAACACAAATATTTCAAGAGTCCTTCAGATCAACACCGTCTAACTTCCCTTTCTTCTTGCTTTATGATCTGCCACTAATACTTGTTGAGACAATGGTCCATCAAGCAGTTGAAAGTAAGTGAAAATGTAGTAGAAAAGTGAAATAAATGTGAATATGCGTAACAAAATCTTCAAATTATTTCCTGTTTTTTCAATAAATTCCAAGAATTCTTTATGGTGATTTTTTTGTAAGATTGTAAGCAAACATCACCTTTAAGCCCTTCCTGCTGGCAAGCAATGCTCCCATCTGCCAAATTCCCTTTACAGTGACAAAGGGAGGTATAAAAAGTCAACTGAGCATAGACAAGCTGGAAAATGTTCCCATTCATATTCAATATTCAAATTCCTATCTATGTGTCTGTGTATATGCATGAGTGCTCGCGATCGCAGCGTAGCGATTGCTGCTTGAAGTACTGTAGATTGCTTGCTTTGACATTTTCCCATTGTGCATGGTGCTGCAGCAGGCAATAATTGAATATCAGGTGCATAAGCTGCTCTTTAATTTGACATGTGTGCTTCAGGCAATAAACACATGTGGTGCAGTGGGGTCTGCATAATTGCAGAGGAATAAAATATCATAACGAGAGGGAGAGGATCATTGTATCAGGTACCAGATGACAGACCGTTTGATCATTACGCCAAGGCTAAAGAGGTTGGCTAATTAGTTGTCATTAAAACTCACCCTCTAATCAGGGCTCGTTCTTGCATAAAAAATGTCCCCGTACATGAAAAAGGAACAATGCCCTTCTACCTCTCCGGCTGATCTCTGTGCCTACAGCTATCGGTATACTGAAATTGTAGATATTACTTTCTTTTTTGTTCTGTATTTTTGCATAGTCCAATGTTTTCACACGAGATGAAGCTTTAAAGCGCCTGCGAGAGAATGCCTGATGCTAAATCTTGCAGTTTACGTTTAATATCTGTTGAGCTAAGCGAGCTGTGAGAGAAATGGTTCTTACTTTTACAACTTCTCAGATCCTGAAATCATCATCCAAACAGTCCCACATAGGCTGATGAACTGGGCGGAATAGTGGAGAAGACAGTGAAGTAAATCACAGAAAGGAAATAAGACGACTCTGCTCGTGGCAGCACGGATGCATCATATCAGCGTAAGTGGGTACGACTTCTTCAGACAACACCCTGGTGAGATGGCCCCTGATGCCTCTGAAACCATGGGTGCCTTTTGCCACGACTTTCAAAGATGGTAGAAAGTACTCCAGTGCGATACCCATGCATTATTAGATGACAGCCCCATATAAATAATAAGGCACATAATGCCAAGTGTGAGTGCTTGTTTCTCCACAAGGACGCTCAACAGGTGCACCTCTCATTGCTGTATTTCCATTTTGTTCAACAAAGAGCCTGCCTGTGCGAATGACTTCTGTCTGAAAGCTTTGCCTGATCATTCTTTTATGTGCCACTTCCCAGAATGTACAACGTTCACAGGACCTCATGATAATAGGCTCGTCGGGACACAGAGAAAGGAGCGAGACGCTTGTCAGAGTGGATACATCCGTGCCCGGCCCGAGGGAGATGGCTCTGTGCACGACACATCAGTTACAGGACAACTGAGA
The DNA here is from genome assembly GCA_037951165.1 of Lophius americanus. Lineage (NCBI taxonomy): Eukaryota > Metazoa > Chordata > Actinopteri > Lophiiformes > Lophiidae > Lophius > Lophius americanus. Next base: position 19,863,271 of record JBBDHG010000014.1, read on the forward strand.
GACACCAACCCTCCCCCTCCTCCTCTTCCTCCCTTCTCGCAGGCTAATGGTTGTCAAGTTAGAGAGGGCCTTTGCTCTTGTCTGGGCCAGGCCTGTTGTTGTGAAATCCATTAGAGGTCACAAGCGCACAGGATGGGTGGTCGATTGATAAGGCAGGAGGAGAAGTGAGGCAGAAGCAGAGGAAGAAAAGAAGCTTTTTATCTCCTGACTGCACTGCGCTGTACTCTCCACAAGGACTAGCTACAGCAAACTGAAGTAGAGTGGAAAATTGATGGAGATGTCTTACATATTTGTTGGACTTCTGAGGCGTGTGTTTAAGTTTCATGTTGTTTTTGTGGTTTGTGCATCTGAAATCCATCTATGTTAGTATTACTATGATCACCGTTGGCTACCCAAAAAAACTGCCAAAACTGAAAACTGTTCTAAAACTGTTAAATATTTTATCATTTAATTGGTTTTCTTTTTCTCCAATTTTTGATCTAATTGCCTCTGTCATCCGTTACCCAAAACATCTCACAGCCTTTTCTTGTCTCCAACCTTGACATTGTTACAAACTACAGATGCTGTGTAAGGTTCTATGAATACCACAGTTCATGTGCTGTTTGCTGGGGAGCCACTGGTTTGGAACCAGTCCCAATGCTGAATGAAAACCAATAAGTCAAAATAGCATATTAATCTTCTCCAGAACTATCTCCTGAATGCACAAAGTGGAAGACATTATTCAACGTGCACATTTGATAAGAACCACCTTCATCTAAGATCTGTATTTATTCGGACAATTAAAGCATTTGTCAAATGCATCAAAATTAAGAGAGCAAGAAAAAAAAAATTCAAACTAATACTTTTTCTAAAGTTTTTCTAAAGTCTTATAATAATTCCTTTCATTTTTTTTTTAATGCATTTCCTTTTAAAGCTTCCTGGGGTCTTTTGAAGGCAGCGAATGAGCCGCCTGTGATAATTAGAGAACCATGCTCTCCTCATTAGAGCCAGGAGACGGCTCATTCTCAAAACAATCCCTGTATCAAAGGACAGATATTTATTAAATTCAAAATTATAAAAACCACACAAAACAACTTTTGAATTACAGACCTTTATATGTAGAGACAAATAAATAGTTGTGCTTCACCCCCCTCGGACCCTTGCCATCCGGCCCGCATGTAGCTTAAATTTTTCATGACAAATTACTGGAGCTTCAAAGTAGCATCTCAGAGCTAATCCATTTCTTCTCCTTTGACAAAGACAAAGGTCTGTTTTAAATGATCCCTTTTGATTTGGATCTGCTTTCCGGCCTGTCTTTTATATCTAAATGTCAAAATGTCATGATTACATGAGTGACATTCATCTAGGAAAGCTGGAAGGAGAGAGTAAGCTGGGAGGGGAGAGCAGAGAGTGATTATTGCCTGTTAATTAATCCTTCTCATTGATTTCGTTTTATGTTTGATGCGCTGCAAGAGTCGTTTGGATCTTGCTCTCCAAAATACATAAAAGACCTCACGGTTCTGGGAGTGCATTCATACGGTTAACTGCGAAAATATTGGTATGGTGAGTGTGTTTGTGTGTGTGTATGAAAGAGATCAAAATAAAGCATTTTTAAAGTCTTTTTCAAGCATTAGTTCAGGGATTTGGCCTTAAAGAATGTGGTAAAGTTTAACAATATTGATATTTCCACATGATGTCTCCGTCATTTGTCGTCACAAAAGGAAGAAAAGGCAGAATTATGAGGGAGCCTTAGAGAATAATCCCTGTGTAAGCCAAACATTTTGATAAAAATCGTATATATATATATATATATATTTTTTTTTAAATTAATCAATTAGTATCAAAAAAAAAAAAATTGAAAGGCAGTTTGCAGCACTTGAATTGACTCTTGGCAGCGCACAAAAATAAAAAATACAAAAATGCAATGGAGCGCAAGATAAGTCATTTACACTTTAAACACTGAATAGAGTTGCAACTGATAAATCATGTTTATTTTATCATTGTGATATGGACATGCAAAATAATCACATTAAGATAATTTACACAAAATGTTTTACCTTTTCAACCCAAAGATGATCGTCTGACATTGAAATCATCCAAAATGGATTATATTTAAAATAAGCAATAATGATATGCTGATGTTAAATCTATTTAGTCACTTTATTGGGCCAACATTTCAGACACTCATAAATCAAAAACTATAATCCTTTAATATCAGCAGCAGTGAGACAAATAGCATGTGTCTTCTTCCTTTCACTGAGTGACAGAAGACAGACATCATTTGTTGAGTGCAGGACTCTTTGACAACATTTTACAGCACTACGGTAACATCAGCAACCTTTTGCACTCTGAACTTCCTCCGCTCTACAGATAAGGACAGGAAGAGACTCTACGGGCTGGTCAGGAGGTCCAGCTCTGTCCTGGACTGTCCCCTGGACTCTGCGGAGGAGGAAGTTAAGAGTAGAGTGTTGACCAAGCTTACGTCCATCCTGGACAACACCTCTCACATCCTAGATGAGACTGTGGAGCGTTGAGCGGCTCTTTCAGCAGCAGACTGCTACACCCACAGTGTAAGACGAAGTTCTACCGCAGGTCCTTTGTCCTGACCTTTGTCCCATCGGACTGTTCCTCAGCACACTGCAGCTTAACAATACCAACACCGGAGTAGAGATGAGATATTAATGCAATTCCCAAGAGGAGATTAAAGTGTTACAGCAGACACTTGACATACAGTAAAACAAATGCAAAAAAGAAAATAATGAAGAAGACATTAATGCAATAGAAGGCTAAATGGTATACAATAAGAAGTAATAGCAGTAATAAACATTATAGTAATAATTAAAGTTCAAATTCAAAGTGTTTATTTTCATGAGCACAGATAGAAAACAGGCCTCCCGTAAAACAAAATTCTCCCTTAGCCTTCCATTCCAATTGCCATTAAAATGAACAAACTTATAAAATGATGAATAAAAAATGAAATAGATCTTGCCATTGTTAGGGAAATGAAAATACTACCTTTGCCCGACTTCTTTCTGGTGTCTTTCCTCATGTTATATCGGGCGAGCGATGTGGACATTGTTCTTTCTGAAGGGCCAAAGATGGGCGGACCTTGGCTGACACTGTGTGCATATAATCATTCTGCAAGATCTGAATGGTAAGATTGCGGCATAAGACACGCACCTGAGACTGCCGGAATCTTCACTGTTATAACCGATCTGTTTGTAATAAACCAATATATTTACATAAGACAACTGAGACTCTCCCAGTTAACCCCTTTTCATCAACTGATCAGAAGAGAAGATTTTTCTTCATCATTATATATTATATACAGCATTTATACAAACAACTTATAGAAAATATCTTTAATGGAAAAGAAATGGATGCAACACTTAAAAATCACGATACTACAGAGAAAGCCAGCTGTGATAGTTGTATTTCACTCTCTCTAAAGTAATGTTGCACTAGCTTGAATACTTTTTCAGAAAAACAACAACAAATGTGCCAAGAACAAAAAAAACAACAAAACACAAAAGCTCAGTTTTATTACAGTTCATTACAAATCCAGTGTTTGGAGATATTGTAAAGCCTCATAATACCCATCAGTCAAGCAATAAATACAGACTCAAATTTATCGACAGATTTAACCTGAGGTGTGATGGGATCACCAGTAAAGGCATAATAATCATGCAAACAACATTAACAGTTTTTGACACAGAAAGCATGGATAAATAATAACTGAGGATGTTCAGCATTGGATTTATCAATTGAGGGGCATAGTATGTGTTTTCAAACAGGGTTTATCTCTCAACCTGGCTGACTATGCGAATACAAAGCATTGATTCTATAACATTCTCGGCAACACATAGTTGCAGGGCCCTCACACTTTCAGGTTAGACACATTTGGACCACACTGACATGCTCATCAGAAACACATAAACATGTAGTAGTTTGTTATATCCTGGAGGAGTCAGGGATATTATGGAATGGTCATTACATGAGGCTTGCACTAGCTATACAGGGTATATATTTATTTGTAGGAAATGACTCGGCCGGTAGTTGTGGGTGGCCTGATGATCTGCCTCCACCTATTGTAACGTCTTAACCGTCTGTTACAGAGGTACCTGAGGAGAACGCTCAGCATTTCCCAGATGCTTGTGCAGTTACACATGCCTGACCTTGAGTGGAATATCGCCAAGAAGCATTCTGTGTCCATTCCTGACTCTCTCTTGTCTGTTCCCTGCAGCGATCTGGCAGCTGAGCAATGTCCTGACCCATACAGAACTTTTCTACAGAGTGCTTTTGGATGTCATTTATGTAAAGTGCTGTGAGAGATTATTTACTGCAGGGAGGAGAACTATGTAGAAATCCTGTTTTTCATGATATGGTCCCATCCACATTCCAAGACGAGGCTCCGAGGGCAATTGGGGGTCCAGGAAACATATAATCTTATAGTTTGAATTGGTCTTTTCAAACTATAATCTTATAGTTTGAAATGTATTGATCTGGTTTTAAGAGGGCGTGTCTCATTGCCTCAGATCATGCATACGGGTCAAATGACATGCATTATTACATGCATATCAAACCTGCTCCTATGCCCCCCCTTCCAACAACTGTCCAACAGTCTGAGCATCTCATAATTGAACGTGGTCCTCTACAACTTCCAAGTAGTGACTCTCTTACAGTAATATGTCAAACAACAAGACACCTGGCTGCTTATCCATTACATTCCATTACTGCTAAGTCTGGGTCCAAAGTGCTGTCACACTTTTTCGGGATCTTTTGGAATCCCAAACATGATCCACAGTGATTGGACTACGCTCACATTAGTTTGGACTGCTTTAAGTGAAACTAGATCAGACTGGCACTCGAAAGGTTTCAGCAAACCTATAGTCTCTAATGCAGAGTTATTGTGTTTTGAGTCGAATCAGGATTGGAAGGATGGGCTTCCCCGGTTGCCTTTAGCAGTTTGGGATGTTGCAAAGGAAAGCACTGGGTTCAGTCTGAATGATTTTGTGTTCAGGCATACAGTGCCAGGATTTCTGGCTTTGATTAGTAATCATGTTGCACAATCTTGACCCCCTCAAAATCTGAGAGAGTATATTAATGCATCCTGGTATTGGTTGTAAAATTTAACCATCTTCATGACTGTAAAGCTGAGGTTTGTCAGTTCAATGGTCTCCGGGTTATTGCTCTCCTGCCACTTGCAAGTTTAGTACAGTACAGTAACATACCAGCTTTCTGAGTGGAACTATTTGTAGGAGACACCTGAGAGTAAAAAGAGAATTCCGACAAAATCATGTAAACGTATTAAAACTGTACTCTATGGGCGTGAGTCAACAGCTGCAATTTGTTCAACCCGTGTCTGCTGTAGACACTGCAATAGGGAATGTGCTCGTTAATTTGTCCGTGAGAGGAACTGCCTTTAAGAATTTATTTTGTAGCTGGCTAATGAACTCTAAAACCCTGAAGAATTTATAGTTTTTACTTGGCCACTTATCAGTGTCGGAGTTTACAGAACTATCTGCTCTTATTACTGACTACTAGTAATAGAAAACTATTTCAAATACATCCGTGATAATAACATTGCTGAACCTTCATCTTCTAGGGCATTTTCTTGTTGGCTTGTGGATAACGCTGATGAAAGTCCAAGGTTTTTGTACGGACCAATGACAGGTGAGGCACACCTGACCTTAAACATTGCAAAGTTTGAGCTTGCTGGGAATTAGTGGGGCTGGGGTGAGTATGGCCTTTACAAGCAAAGGTGGATGCTATTCAGTGCAGTGTACCCTGTGCAGACCCCAGGAAAGAGCTAATGCGCCCCCTAAATCTGAAGGGCAACCATCACATTTTCTGTAAGAATTTCTCACCTGTAGTGGCTCCTTGGGCAGATCTATTGAGAGGTAGAACCCAAGATGTAACTGATTTCTGCGCTTGAGGTCTTTGTTGTTGGTTCATTATGACAGTCAACTTGACTTATTATATCCCTAAAAGTCAGGGATATTATGGAATCGTAATCGCCGCTGTGTCGTCGTCCGCTGTCGCATATTCTTTGTGTTACTGTAATAACTCAAAATCTATTTTATGGATCATTCCACCCCAAATTTTATACCCCTATAGAACTTGCAAGGAAGAACTGGATTGATTTTGAGAAATATCAGTTGTATATTTCTGAGATTAGGTGGATCTTTGTCTCCAAAAATCTTTGGGCCATCATTTCTTAACCATTAGTCCGAGTTGGTCCAAATGCGTACGTATGTATGAGTGCATATGTATCAGAGCAAGGAGATATTTATTTGATATCTCACACTTTAATCAAATAGATCACATTTTATTCACTAATTTTATAGTGGGAGCTTTTTTTTCTTTTTTTTTTTATCTTCCTAACCTTTTGGCCAACTGAATATAAATTTGGTTCATATAATTCGACAAAAAGGGGTTTATCTTGAATATATCATATTTTACTCTAATAGTTTACATTTTACTCACTAAAGGGGGAGTTTTTATGAAGAACACTGCATTTCGGATATAACTTCACATCTAATTTGATGAGTATAATCAGGCGGATTTCTTTCATAACGCAGGAGATTAGGGGCCTTTTGGGGATAAAGTCAGGGACGACTGCGGAAGATTTAGCTTTCAGCATTTCAATTGCTGAATATTTGTCTCATGTTAGCATTCTTACACCACTCTTTTATGAGTTACCAATCTTAATGCCTGATAAACTGACATTGTGGGGCGATTATCTTATGACAATATAGAGAAAAGCAGAGTAGGAAGAAATGTACTGGGGGATAGAATTGGGACCTTAATTAATAATTCCAACATGGTATCTTACCAGCCGGAATTAATGGAGCTATTACTATGTAAAAAATTGTTATACATGTGATTTTTGCAACTTTAAAAAAAAAATCATACTGTACACTACTAGCACCAACAAATACACCTTCAATGTATTTTTAAAAAAATCATTTTTTGTTTTTCTAATCATGTTAAATTAAATAAAACTATATAAACCACAATATAATCATTGCTCAAACTGCTCTAATGATAAATTTGTTTAGGAATCAGATCACTTATTTAAGATAAGGACAAATAGGTGAAAGTAGTGATAAATGTTATGATACATATTGATAATCTCATTGTAACGATAATTGGAAAACCGTGAAAAACTTCCATTATAAATTTAGATAAAATAAAATTGCTATACAGTATAACACAATAAAGGTTTTTTTAACTTAATGCATTATCCTCATTGTGGCTACATGTGTTAATTGGAAATGACATGAGGTTAAAATCACTTATTGAATCTAATTGGGGCATAAATGATTGTTATTATGAAGTAGAGGAGATTTTGCAAGATGTTTTGGACACTGTGTTAGTTGATGGTTATGAGCATGTAATTTCCATCCCCGGGCCTTATGAGGTTCTGGTGTGACAGACACATGCCAGGGCTCACACACAACGTATTCTTTTGACAGCAAGCACTCGGAGTCTCTGTGCCACCCAAACTAAGTCATTAGGCTCCTGAGCACCTGCACATTTTCTCCTATGTAAGCTACGAGCTGCATAAATTAATCACACACCAGCTTATGCAGTTTGATGCAATTTATAATGCACATTAATGAGGGCTGACAGCTGTAACTAAAAGGCAGAATGATCACTTACAGTTCGAATAAAAATCACAGTGCAACAAAAAAATAAAAATTCATTTGCATGACTTTTTTCCCCCCCTGTCATCCTCTGTTTTCATCTTTATCCATCTTTGAGTCCTGCTGTTATATCGGAGGCTGAATGCATGTGAAAAGACTAAATGATCTGTAAATTGTTGCAACACTTGGCTGTGTCTCATATCAGAGTGTGAGCTCTAATTGTACGTTGTGTGAAGGTATGGCATTTATTGGCTTTTCTCTACAACTCATTTGAATCTCAATGTCATATTAGTCGCCTTTGTTAAGTCATTGAAAGGAGGCATTTATATGTTGTAGAATGAACACTTCTTCCTAAATACGATACTTTTCCGTGTGTTTCTACACAGTGGCATATTTTCTTTTGTTTTTTCCATACTAAAAATCAAATTGGAAATGCATTTCTAAGCAAACATCATCCTCACATGAAAACATCACGAGGAAGCCATTTGAGCTGACCTTCAGTGGCGCTAATTAAATTTTGGACGTGTGGTGATGCTATAACTGATTTCATTCTTCATTATGGTCTGTAATGACATTTCTCAGCTGTCAGAAGCATTGCAGGGGGCTTTCTGTCAGGTTTAGGATGAATCATCCATTATACCATCATAGAGACAGAGACAGAGAGAGTGGCAGAGAAAAGCTCTGATATGAGAATGCAGAGTCTACGACTGAAAATTTACATCAGAACGATATAAGCACCTGTCACAAAAATACAGTATGCTTAATGCCATTTAGCTGCTGATAACAACATGGTATAGACTGCGGAGCAAATCCACAAAAATCTATCCTATTAAAAGACTTAAAAAGGATTCTAAAGATTACAAATGAAATTGTCAGTATGCACAAGTCAGTTGCAATGCAGAATGCAGAATAAGGAGTGGGAGAAACATATTAACAGTACGGAAAGCACAGTTTGATATTTGGAAGCACGCACATACAAGAGGGGTCTCCTTTGATCTGATTAATACCGAGGCCGACAGGCACAAATGGGTTGCAACTTAAGAAAACAGATGCAAGTTTATAGAACACATGCAAATTAATAAAACACCTTCATCAGTTTTGCAACACATTCGAAACATTTGGAGAACACTGCAAATACCACAGAACCACACACACAGAAAACGCTCTGCAAAAGGCACAACACAACACATTTAGAAAACGTTCTGCAAATGACAAAACGCATAGAAGAAAACTCTCTGCAAATACCACAACACAACACATTGAGAAAACACTCTTCAAATACCACAACACAACACATTGAGAAAACACTCTTCAAATACCACAACACAACACATTGAGAAAACACTCTTCAAATACCACAACACAACACATTGAGAAAACACTCTTCAAATACCACAACACAACACATTGAGAAAACACTTTGCAAATACCACAACACAACACATTGAGAAAACGCTCTGAGAGGAGAATTGTGCTTGTGCTGCTGTGCCTTTGGACTTATTCAAAGTGTCAATCATCAGTCACTGGTGTTGGAAATTGAATGAATCATGTGATCACAATTCATAAACCAAAAGCACCTGAACTGGGATAATTTTTACCGCGCCAAAATAGATGTCCAAACAGACGCATCTGGATGTGTGCATCGTTTTTAAATGTCTGAGGGAAACACTGGCTTTCACAGCATATTTTCCTAATGTGCTGTTATGTTGTATTTGCAGCTTGTTCTTCTAATGCTGCGCACTTGTTGTCAAATTGATGAAGTTGTTTTCCTAACATGCTTTTGTTATGTGTTTTAAATGTGTTTTCTTAGATAGTAGTTCATGTTCCCCTTGTCTGCCACTTTATATTTACACACACAACTTAGATCTTCTGAATTCTTCATCTTTCAGCTGTTCCCTTTTGGGGTCTCCACAGCAGATCAGATGTGTCCATCCAAAGCCAGTCCAATGCTGATGGCTGTCCCTCGCCGATCTGGTTTGGGAATCAGTTCCATATTCTACATAAATATGGAATTATATTTCTTACGCTGGATGACCTTCCTTATACACGTAACCTCATATAACCTAATAGAAACAATAAAAAACGTTAAATTTAAACATTAGTTTATTTACACACAATAATCAAACCCCAAATTAATGTTGAACTGGTGGAATAAATAAAGACTGATCCGCCACTCGTCTCCACTCAAAGCCGGATAGTAACAATGTCTAATAATTCCTCAGATAAGTGAAGTGGGATTAGAAAATTTGAGATGCTAAGATAAAACTTTTACCATTTCAACTTCATGCACAATTGTGCATTTGATAACATATAGGATCTAAAGGGTGACTTTTGTGCGGAAAGAGTGAGTGGATGGGATCTGAGCTGAGGAGAGGGAAGGTGACTGAAAGAGTTTATTGATTCATATACCATACCATTCAATCATTGCATTGATTTAGATCTTGTTATTTCTATTTCCTTTCTCACAATTTGTCTATGACAAGCGCTGCTGCCTCACAGCAAGAAGGTACCGGGTACGAATCCACCTCCTCCCACAGTCCAAAAACATGCAATATAGGTGATGTGGTCACAGAATATTTAAGTCTAAAAAGGTGTGTTTTGAGGTGGGATTTGAAAGTGGGGAGAGAGTCTGACAGTGGGATGTTTTGCAGGACAAAGCTCCTGTAACGAGAGTTTGACTTATTTAAACTGGGGAGAGACGATAAAACACTGGAAGTGCAAGAGAATGTGTAGTAAGATGGGGAACGAGTCCATGAATCAAGAATTTCCTCAGAAATCGCTTCAGTTTCTTTATGTCGGGTCTTAAAAGAACAAATTTAGTACAACCACCCTAAAAGCTGTCTCGAGCGTCTGAGACAACCAATGAGGAGATCATGAGGCGGGGGTTACATGCTGCAAAACTATTTTTTAATTTTATTTTTCTGCACCGTGTGGACAAGCAGTGACATTAAACATATCATTCCCACACTGACTGCCTTTTGAAAGAATCCCTCGTCATTTCCTTTTGGCCTGTATCGTTAAAACAGTAAATCATTATCAGAACCACATAGATATACAATAACCATATACATCAAACCATTACCAAAAAATATAAACCTTCTTTCAATGAACATAGCCGTACCTAGCCCTTGTGAATAAATGCCCATAAATAATTTACATTATTATTTACATTACAACAAGACAAGAAAACTCCTCTACCCACAAACGTTTTGGCTTCAAGAGTCCGAGCCCCCGGGGAATTCTTTCTCCCGAACACCCTGGGAGGAAGAGGACAGGCAGCGGCTAGTTTGATGACTTATTTACCATGACAACGTCCATTAACAAAACTAAACTTCATGTAGGTAAATAAAACCCTTCCTTATGGGATTTACTGCCACACTAGAATTACATATCACTATGCCTTCTATTTATCTTCGCAGGTGAGGCGTACGAGGTGGAAGAGCCCAGGGTCCCCGCTGGCACCACATGACCCAGCGAGCTACTACACAAGGCAACAGTAAAACAAACTATCACACAGGATTGTATGGATTAGACAATATCCTCCTAAAACACAACTCTATGCCACATGTTTTAAACAATTAACAGTTCAGACATAACATAACAGGGAACCGTCGTTACACACGCTGTCGGGCTGCACTCAAATGTATTTAGCCATTTTCCTGACGTCTGTAAGGGTCTACACTTCTGTTACTGTCATTAAAAGTTTTTATTTTAATAATTACATGTGGAAGAATGGTTTTCTGAATTCCATTACTCTGCAAAAGCATTCTTATGGTAGCAGTGCTGCTTTAATGGGCCTGCACTTGTAACCCTCCGTGCTGTGGCCTCTAATAGCAATGATTGAAATACATTGAGAATGGGGGTGGGTTTCTGGGTCAGGGGGACCTCATGTCCTCCTTAATACTACTCCATATAAGGCCAACCAAGTGAACCACCAGTGTCTTTGTTAAATATTCATCCCCCTGTCAATAATTAAATGCTCATTATTTGAACCTGAAGAGTGATGTGATTCCAAATTTAATGTGCCCCTAATGCATGGGGCGATAAGGCATGCCTAATATCTAGGCTGCATGATGAAAGGTGGTTAAGTGCATTCACGGCCATTCTTTTATCCGTTGAACAGGTAAGAAGAATCCTTGTTTCAATGAAAAATTGAACAAGCGTTGTCCAGACTTTTTGGAAGAACATCTGAGGCTTTGTATTCTGCGACTGTACAAGGTTTTGAACAACTATTAGAGAAAAGAAGCTTGTTATCTCATGCCATTTAAAATTAACCCACGGTACTTTCCAGGAGATCTGTTACTGGAACTGCCACAACACAATCAACCACCCACACAGGAAATAATGACACATCAGCCACTTTAGGTGATAAGATACAGGCAGTGCATGAATACCCAAATGTACAATAAAAATGCAAACAACAAGTTCTATTACCCATGGGCAAGCAGCTCACATGATAATAAAAGTATTGTCCTACAGCCATGTACCACTCATAGTTCTATCAATTAACTCAAGGAGGAAGTCAATGCATCAACAATGTTTTGCCTCTTTCTTAAAACTTTGAAGAATTTTTAAATACATAATGATTTAGTTTCTTTGATGTCAGGCATTTTGCATTGTTTGTTGTTATTATGATCTGCATTATGATGAACTGAGAATTTCCCCAGCTATTATTTAATACAACTATCTTAGTGTGTGTGCGTGCACACAAGCGTGTTCTCGTATGGCTCAAGGTCCTGTCTGTGATGTAAACACAGGGAGGGTAAACACAGGCAGCTTTTAGTCTCCATTGTTATTTTCCTGTTTGTATAATTAGCCTTATAAATTGCTCACATCAAAGGCGCTGTCCTCTGGAATACTTCAGTGCCTCCGTTCAAAAGAAGGAGACTGGAGTAAGGAGGAACACCTCTGGTCCCCTCAACGAATATATGATAAGCTTCCTCGGGGGCTTCCACAGATTTAGCAGAAAATTAGAGGGATGTCCAGTAGCAATTGCATATTCTTTCACGGGCCTGTCTTTGTAATGGGTTTTCTTGATTTTCACTGCCAAAACAGCTGCAGAATGCTAGAAGTGAACCCGATCACATGACATGTCATTCAAAACATGTTAGTTGTTTTTAAGCAGCCACATTTGGGGGAAAACCAAAAACTGGTATTCATGGTGATATAGTAGTGTAATAAAATGTTTCCTCTCAGTTCTCTGCTGCAACACTGCAAGAAGTTGAGACACCGGTTATGTCATCTTTGACCTCATCACGTTAGTTACAATCGCGTGTTGATCTGATCATCTCATAGGCTATCTGTAATTTGAAAGTTCTTTTAATATGATAATATGTCAGAATCACTGCTCACATCTTCATCTCAACTAACCTGGTCACCACTGATCCCCATCAGCAGGACCCTTTTCTCCTGTTGCCTTCTTGCCCCTTTCAATCCAGTGAAAATGGTTAATATTGCAGTGACTTCATATTAATTCCTCTCTCCTGGTTAAAAAATATCTACAGTAGATTTAATGACCTTCATGACCTGTGGTAAGTGTACAGATGGGAAGTGCTGCAGAGTACAGTACGTGCTGATTCTGCTGCACTCTGAGACGCTGGTGTGAACAATAATGGCCGAGCAGCAGGAAGTGATGAGAGACAGAAAGTGTCAGAGGGGGTTTGCACAAATTTGATTGACAGATCCAAAGCTGCCTCTGCCATCAATTTAATGGTAATTATTATTTAATGTACTTTACTTAAAAGGATATGCAAAATTAAGATTTTGTCACAAAAACACATTTTATATGGTATTTAAAGAATAATATGCATAATATATTGCTTGTTAATATTTATGGCAAAGAAGTTCAAGCATTTCTTATCTTGAGTTAATCCTCTGCTGAAAGTGTTGACTCCATGATTTCAATTAATAACTAAGAAAGTACAAAAAAGAAGAAGCAGCACAAAACTGGAAGCTTTTTACACAGAGGAGAAAAACCTGCCAAGGGGAATTTATCTCAGATTCAGATTCACTTATGTGTAAGAACGAAAAACTGACCAAACTCAGGGCAATAATACAAGAAACAGACTGCTATTATTGCTATTATTTGCTGAATATATTTCAAAAATAATATATTTATGTAGGCCAATATGTAGGTAAATCTACATAGATAGATAGATAGATAGATGGATGGATGGATGGATGGATGGATGGATGGATGGATGGATGCATGGATGGATGGATGGATGGATGGATGGATGGATGGATGGATGGATAGATAGATAGATAGATAGATAGATAGATAGATAGATAGATAGATAGATAGATAGATAGATAGATAGATAGATAGATAGATAGATAGATAGATAGATAGATAGATAGATAGATAGATAGATATATAGATAGATAGATAGATAGATAGATAGATAGATAGATAGATAGAGGGAGAGCACTAGTTGTCAACAGTGCAGCGAATATAACACACAATGTAAAATTAAAAGAAAAAAAAATGAGGAACACATTCAAACAAGATAATTAGAGATAACAATGATTGCCTCTGAAAACTTTTTTTGTGTGTAGAAAAATAAACAAATCAAAAGAACACAAAACTAAATGGAAATAAAAGACTTTCTTTCAGAGGAGCTTAAGAACTGTATGAAATAAGATAAATAACAAATGATTAATTCCTAACACAACATACATCGTTCAAACCAATTGTATTATTTATACTTGTCCAAATGATTAATCTCTCTTTCTTTGATAGTAATAGAAATTAATAGTGTATGTGTGAAGATCAACATTCTCTTCCATTCTGATCCCAAACACTTTGTTTAGGATTTCAAAATGTCTGATTTCAGAAATTCCTTTGGGTAGAAGCTGAAAGGCAGGTTGGCAGACAAAAATGTTTAACCCAAGCTCCAAATGTACGTCTCATTTTTCCATAAGCATAAACAATATAATCACACAGAAACCACACGGAACACCTTGAAGATTTGATATAGTAAATGATGTAAAGTGCGTAACCCTCATCTCTTTTCTAGCTCTGATGCACAGGACCTACATGAAACCAGCAGGTGACAATGAAGTTGGGAATGAAGCTTTTTAATATTTTTTTATGCTCCATGTCTCTCATTTCTTTGTTCTGTTACTGTCAAGATTGAGAATCTGGGGAGGTTGATTGACATGTAGATGAGGGTCTGGCAGTCTGTCATCACTCACTGAAACCCAGTGTTAATATAATTAAATTATAAATGATTGCATGAATATTAGATCATTATGGGAGAGCCATGAGGATATTCAGTCAACAAATTATTTTAGCAAACCGTGTCCATTTTCAGCTGCTGCTTCAACACAATGCGAGGGAATTCCAGCTTGTCTCCGTCATGTGGATGACCTCATCATGCCCTGCCAAGGACTGAGGTCACTGTGAGATCCAAAATGAACAAGGTGAATCAATTTAAAAGCAGATGAGGACAAAGAATTTAAGATTAAAAATCGCGGCTTAGTGTATTTTCTGGAACCCCCCTGAGGGAGAGAGACCATGAACTGACAGGCCCTATGTATTCTTGACAGGGGGCAACTTTGGATACAGACAGTCTCAGCAACGTGTTATTAAAAAGATGAGCATGGCCATGGAAAATAAATAAATAAAGAAAAAATACTGATTAAATTTTAAGCAGCTGGCGGGCCGATATTTTGCCTGAGGCATATTTGTCAGTTTCAAAGGGTGTTTTTATTAATTTTGTATTTTGCATTTTGTTAGTGGAAAGAACTTACTCCACCGGGAGCGCCACAAGCTATAGCCAGCAGAGCCTATAGCAGGGAGAAAGAAGATGCAGAGCATGCCAAGCAGATCCTGCACACTTAGAGAAAGAAATCAGCTCAAGATCAACACCAGCATGAATCTCAGACCCCCCATCCTTTACCCCAAAATTCTCACAAAACAAACACGTATTCAAACACAACTGATGCATTCACTATGTAAACACAGACAAATTCTAAAATCAAATGGATGGTATTTATTAATATACTATATTATAAACCTGTTTTACAAGTTAGCTGCTGATGTTGCTCAGTTTTAAACCTACTGTATATATATATATATATATATATATATAACCCTGCTATGACCTGCACTAGCCTAAAACATGCTACTGCTTTGAGTGAAAAAAATGAAATAAAACAAATAAAACATGGGAGCTCTTCCTGGTCTTCATATGATTCACTTTTTTCAGAGATGCTCTTTGGATCGTGTTAGACATCACAAAGAACCTCTGGCTTTAAGCCTCGTCATGGAGCCAAACATTTAACCCCTAGATGAATTACACTATCATACAACATTTTAAAAGCAAAATAGTAATATGTCAAAATTAAAACAAATTACACGAATGTTAATTACAAAAAAATGTTCAGCTGCAAATTTTATTGAATGTAAATACTCGTAGATTGCAAGTGGTACCATTGAAATAATGACAAAAAATCTCAATAGAAACTTACAAAAGTCTAGATGGATAGTATCAAACAGAATCAAACACTGGGCTGCAAAGCCTGCCCCCAGGCTATAATTTGCAGAAGTTTACCTGCTGCTCGCCGAGGCTGAATGCGAGTGTAAAGACAAAGCTCTGCAAGTGTATGTGTGCATATATACGTGTGCGCACCATTCTCAACACACTTTGTAGTTTTAAAGCAAATTGCCAGTAATGGGGCCAGGTAAGCCCTCTTAGCCCACCAACATCTTCAACAAACTTTAAAAGAAATAGCCGTTGAGGCATTTCAGTACGAGTATTACCAATACGTGTTGCCTTTTAAAAATCACCTTTCATTCCAAAATACTCGCAATACTTTTCTGTCAAATCAGTCAGGGCAGTCTGAAGTCAACGCTACTTTGTTGTGTAAAGCTAAAGGAGTTAATTATGTGATGGGATTGCGACTGATGTTATGTATATAAAGCACATAGGACTGGGAGATAAGCCAAGTGGGCTGCTAATCATGCCCTCCACCCCTCACTCCTGCATTCATCTCCAATATGCTTTTGAAGTCAAGGCTGTCAAGCGCTGGGTGACATGCACTCAGTTTGTTGGATTTCATAGGGAAAGTATGCTTTGTGTATCATGGTTGATTTTGAATAAATCTCAAATCAAACACTATATTACATTTTAGTGATACGTTCAAAGAAGTTCACTCTAAATAGAACTGAGATGGAGAGATGGTGCCTTCTCTGCTTTTTTTCTTTCTGGTAAATTAATGCATGTCTTAGGCAGTAATGGAGCAGCTTTCCGCTGTCAATGATAAAATTTGTAACACACAAGCAACTCTATGAAAGTTGGTTATATTGCATATATTGTAAATATTAGACATTTGCATTTATTCAGTCATGGGGATACGTATTCCATATTCACACAGAAGTTGGAGCATTACCTTTCACTCATAACAATCCTCAATAAAGAGTAAAATCATTCCTTTATTTCTTTATGATTCTCAGACATTAAGCAGTTTGTTTTCTGAAACATTGCTTTTCAATTTGAAAAAATATATATATTCTTTTTATAGATATATAACATCTTTTTTTTATTTTTTTTTTCAGTATATACAGCTAAAAGAAATGATATAGACCCCCCACCCCATGAAATTGGTCTTACATCAGTGAAGATAACATTAACAAAAATACATATATAATTGTGACATCACAAAAATGAAATTAACAACAAGGGGGGGAGGATCTACTAACTGAATCAGTCATTCCGTTAATAGATTCATCATGTTTTGAGTCATTGTGCTACAGGAAATGGTAGGAGGTGTTCCAAAATCTGTCAAGCCTATTTTTTATTAAATAGAGGAAAGTGGACGCAGCTGTCGCTGGCATTACGTTTGGTTTTATCACACGTAGGATGCTTGAAAGGAACAACAACTTGTAAAATTATTTTTCAAGAAATTGTGGGTCTCATCAAAATTTTCACTGCATATTGTAAAATACCATATTGAAGACGGGGTTTGTGATGTCGCTTCCTTACATGTCAATTAGTTAAAGAGCAGACGTCCACATGGTTATAACAAAATTATAATTGCCGTATTTACCATGAACACAAACATTCAGTCAGCAAGGTGATGACGTTGCTGAAGTGAGTTCCATGATAATGATGGTGATTGTATTTTTGTGCTTTATTTAGACTCCATTCTACCTGCCTCAATAGTTCGACTAATAGCCAATACAGTACATACATTATATTGCAGGAGGCAAAGTTTAACTACTAAGAAGTATATCCTTAACCCTCATTGTTGATGGGTTGTTGTCTTTGAATGTAAGCATACACAATTTGCGCTGCATTAATGTCATAACTGCGAAATTTATACGGAAATGACTTAATTGATGATGGGATGCTAATCAAAACCAATGTAAGCAAAGCCTACAAAGCTATTCTGTATGACTGAGGAAACGGGATAAATTATTAATGACAAAAGAATTACGAGCCTGACACAGCGTCACTGATGGATGGATGTGCAGAAAAGTAAATTGACTTCAACCATAAGTGATCATTTACTTCTTACAATCTCGGTCTCTTACACCTGCCTTCAGAACAGAATGAAAATGAGTAATGGGGTGAAGGATACTCTTAATATAAGACACATTGACAATAATTTGCTCTTTTGGAGACAATTTTGGAAACATTTTTACAGCTCATTCATAACACATTCATGAGACACTTGAAAGCACTGCAATTGACAAGCAGGTACTTATTTAGTAGGTTTATAACAGATTTTTGGGTTATTATTATTTCGTTGTAACTTTTATGAGAAAAAAATAGTTTTTATTTTTATGTTTTACCATTTTGCATCACAATTCTGGTTTAGGAATAAAGAGTTCCAACTAAATCCTCCTCCTCTCTAAATCACAACTTGAATGAACATGGACCTCTACAACATATGTAAACACATTTCAACATGCAAACTGAATAAGCTCATTTTTATAAGATCTTTTCTTTAGTGTCTCCCAAAAACTCGGAAGCCTAACTGCATAGCATCATGCTCTCTGTTGGTGACTTGTTGTGAGGCAAAAGAGCGCTCTGACCTTTCATTTAGCGTTGTCTTGTTCTGTTAAGATCCCTGGTGAAAATACGGCCGATTCAGAGCATGTTCCGCGGACCTAAGGCGTTCTTTCCCCCATATGTATCTGTTATGATCCCCCTACTAACTCTCCTTCTCAGGCTCTAAATAATCAACAGATGAAGTGCTGAGTTCGGCAGAAAATACACCATAACTGCCTTACTTGGCAACTAACTGCAGGCCCAATTAGATTGGAAGGCCAACATTTAACTGGGCAATTTAGTTCATATAATAGCTGCCTGTTGTTTTGTATATCAACGATGATCTATGGAGGGTAATCATATAAATAGCTGATGCAGCAGCATCATCAAAGTTAATATGATCCACTGCAATTTCTGAGTTTTCGTTTTCAGTCCCGCCACCATCTCATAGTCATTACATTCACAAATACCTCTTGAGTTCCACATTTATTTACAAGCCGAGCCTTGTTTGAATGTTTTCTTTCCGCTTGTCTCGGCCTCGGTTGATGGTGGGGATTCTTTATTTAATTCCATTAACTCTGTATAGCCGTTCAATCTTTGGTGCCCTGAGCGTTAGTGCTGCGGCTCGGCTGTCTTTTACCAGTTCCGCCTCAGTGCTCTTGGATAGAACATGACAGTTACATTAATGTCTACATGTACATCGCTGTCTACATGTAAGAAACAAGCAAAAGGGAGAAAAAAACCAACAGAAAATTCATTGCCCTACGACAGGAAAGAATTACAACAACATTCATTGTGCGGAGCCTCAAATGGCAGAGTTTATTATAGTGTACAGCAATTTCCGTCAGAATCCAACCAGGAAGATGGACAGCAAGAAAAAGCAAGAACGGAGTCACTCACATATTGCTTTTCAATCTAACTATAGAAAAATATAATCAAGAACAAGTCAGTGTCCCCTGTGGATTAATTGATCACTAGTTCTTATATAGTGATTCAGTCAGTGATGGCCCTAACGAAGGCCACGAAACAAATGCTTGCAAATGACACATGAGCAAACCCGGACCCAACACATCTCAAACAGAAGCCGTCTTTCCGCTGATCAGCGGTGGATCACAATGTAAATTGAAGGAGGTGGAGATACAAAAACTCAAACTTTGCATTTGCAATGAAGTCGTATTGCCCAGTCTAAACTTCCTAATCAATAAAGTAAAGACTTAAAGCTCTATTCTGATCGATGAAGATGCGTGTATGAACTGTAGGGTGCTGCAATGATTCACCAGGACCAGACAGACATAACATACAACATAAAGTCTGTGATCATAGGCTTTACAGAAGGGGCCTGATGGAGACCACGGGCTTTTTTGAATTGATGTGGGCTTCTTGGACATGAAAACACATCTAACACAAGTGTGATGTCAAGATGACACACTGTGTCCCGAGGACACGTCTAGAGATGAGTGTCTCTGCATCGCCTCTGTTGTAGTGTTACATTTTCAGGCTCGTCTGACTTCTCACAGTAAGCCACCGTACCTAGGAGCCACTCTCTGTGTCTCCTGCTCTCTTTCTTCACTCTTACGAAAAGCGAGTGGACTAGAAAAGTGTCAAAGCATCACTTGATGCGTACCATTAATCATAAAATATTTACCCCAAAAAAACGGTAAAGCTGATTAATTTAGGAATTAATTAACTATTAATTGATGAATCTCTGAATGGGAGATTGGATGTAGCATACTATAATTTACATCCTCTACATTTGGAAGTGTCTTATCAGTGAAGTCAAAATCTTTAAGGATAGGAGATATTTTTATTGTTATGCAATTGCTATAGCTTTCCTGAGGGGACACTACGGTATTCTTTTCCCCTCTGTGCCATTCATCATGATAATGAATGGCAGTAACTTACCCTTGGACATAAATCTGGCGAGCCCCAACAACATTGTGACACAGCATTTAATTACAACGCATGTCTAAATAAAAGACCCCGGGAAAATAGTGGGATGTATCTCTGGCTGTAGAAGGGTTTTAAAAAAACTTAATTAATTATAAGGCACCTCCCTCCCTCTTTATTCTGAGTCAGTGGCGTTCTTGCCTCAGTGAGCTGATGACATTTTCAGCCTCCGGTTCATCCTTCAGAGAAATGAATGACGTGGCAAGAGCGTTATCAAATGAGCTGTAGAGCCAGCCAGCGAATGTGTCATTGAGTGTGACTGCTCCCAGAGTGAATTGTGATTTATCTCTGCTCCCTCGTCATGTTAACTGACTGCCTACCCGGCACCCCTCACCCCGCACCCCCACCCCAGAGTTGACAGGCTCCGTAGATCATTTGGCGGATCTCTAGGTGAAGTACTGTTGTCTGGGACTACTCCCGTGTTTGACCCCAGATGCCCCCTCACTAAATGGAACTGTTTCCGTTCATTGCTTCACATTCCTAATCAATAACAAGACGCCATAGTCCTACATGCAGGGCCAATGTTCACACCAGTAGGCTTTTGTGAGCAAGCTTCCAGACAATATGAACATTCTTTATTGTAGCTCATTAGATTGTAGTAAATAAAGACATAGTGTTGATCAGTCAATACCTGTACTACTACATGGTTCCAGATTTTTATACCTTACGCAGTAGTAAAAGTATATTTGTTTTATATACCCAGCTTTTTTCAAACAGTGAAACAGATTTAAAGAAAAGAATAATGAAGCAAAATTTGACAGTAAATATCAAAGTTTAAGGAATATTTGAGCTTGGATGTAAAAATCCGACACTAGATGTCAAATGTCAAAAACCGGTAGAGCTGCAGTTAAGTTTCCGTACAGTGATTATGTCCTTACCAAGAACGAAAAAATATCTATGGTAAAATTATTTCTCAGCATATTTTGTATTTGTATATGTTTATTTTGGGATATTTATTGATATAACATCGATATAACACTCTAAGTGTACCTTAAAATGACAAATCATTGCTCAAGCATGTTTTGAACAATAAAAACTAAAATAAATTGACGAATAAAATTATTTAATGAAGAAATTTGTAATTATTGAAAAATGTGAATTATAATAAGATTGGCTAAAGCCTTTTGGCAAATCATGTTTCAGAAAACCATTTCACCCTAATTTTTTTTATTAAGTTATATAATTCTGTTCAGTAAGTCCTTATATGCTTTAATATGCCGAAATAATCCTACTTATCAAACAGGACTTTCTTAATAGCCATGGTTAATGCCTAATCTTTGGTTAGCTCGTTGATCTGTGGTGTGTCCCAGGGCTCCATCCATGGCCCCTTCCTCTTTAGCATATATATGCTACCACTGAGTCATATTATAAACAGGTTCAGTTAAGCTGTACACATTTTTTAATAAGAAATATTGCAGAAAAATGTGTTCAAATCAACAGTGGAGTAGGAGGGTTAATGTCACATGCAAATAAAAACAACAAACAGTTACTAAAATCCCTGTGGGTTTATCTTTACAACTTCACTGACTCTTTTTTTTATGATATAATGTTGTCTTTCCTTTTTGATTGATCTTAAGATGAAATTATAATCATATACATCATACATTCAATGAACATTAATATGCAACATAACAGACACATAACAGATAAATGTGTGTATTTCTTTTAATCTGTAAGAAAGAAAGAGACAAACCTGCGCCAAATACACTTTGATTTGTTGACAAAACACTTCATGGTCGTCTTTTGAAAAAAACAACAACAACCCAATAACAACGTGTACTTTATGATTAAATGTCTTAATCAGGTTTGTGTGAATAGTTATTCCTCCTCCTCTAAATGCTACCTCTGTTGGGCAGAGACAGCTCCTACATGAACTTCAGGCAGAGGTTTACACAGGGACAAGAAAACCAACCATGGAAAACAGTCTTAGCTAAAAAAAAAAAAGGTGATGCAGCTCCTTAAATAATCCCTATACTGGTTCCATACGTTTGTCATTACCACTCACACCCATACCCTGCTCCACCTGATTAGTGAATGCCTGAACCCTGAACACTGTGTTGAAAGGCTGCCAGCAGACACTCGGCGCCAAATCAAAAGCTTCAGTATAGAATCAAAAGAGTTCAGTCTTTCTCTACATAAACATGAGAGCAATGGAGGCGATGAGCAGCGCTGAACCTGAGCCACTTTTGACAACCCTCAGTGGTTCCTGCACACTTACTGTGTTGTTGCGCATCACCATGCCTTTGTTGTCAAATTCAAATGTCATTCTAAACTAAACAGAAGTGCAGCTATGTCCTTTACCCCCCGCATAAATCTAAGGAGGCTACATAGTCGGAATAAGATTTGCTCAAGAAGTAGATTTTGGCCTCACAACCTCGATACTTCTTACTTTCAATATACATGTATGTTTTCAAATTGGCCAGAGATCGAAATTGTATTTTCCATCATGGAAAGGTGTAAAGGAAAAAGAGATTTTTTTGTGATTATGAAATATGGCTTTCACTAATGATTGTTTACAAATCATACAATCAGTAGGAATATTTGCATATCTAAAGAAATGACAGGGCAAATCAAATTATAGATTTAGGACAATATAAAGAGGAAAACACTCTGTAACTATATAGTTAGACATAAAATAGAATAAAAAATGTTTCTTTGAGTGAAACACCTTCAATGTGGATTATTCCAATTCCTTTATTGCATTTGTAGTCATTTTATGTAAAACCTAATTCCACACAATTCGTAAATGAAGCAGAGTTAAGTCATGCAATTGTCCCTCCCTTGTCCTAGGGTGCCTTCTTTGAGCTGTAAATATTTTATCTTTAAAAACATGTGAGATGAAGGAAAAGGAGAAGTTACCAGCTACCAGCTTGGGACACTAACATCGTATTAAAATAATGGCCATCAAGAGAGTGTGGTCCCTGCGCTGCTGTTCACAGTAATATACAGGCTTTCCTATTAGTTTCAGCTCTGTCACAAGTAAGTGTCATGCAAAACGACAGGTCATTTACATTTTTGATAAAATGATCCTACATTTTTTATTTGTCTTGGAAATTAAAGACTGCTTTAATCATTGTGGATGGAAGGGGACTTAGCCGACGTACTCATGTGTTTCTGATTTCATTAGAACTGATGTGGCATGGCATGATGGATATTTAATAGTTGTGCTGTCCCTCTGTATCATGTCAGGAGGAGACACACACAGATGCTCCGCAGCTCTCCTCCCCACACAGAATTGCATTAATTATTAGGCCGATCATCTTAGCTTCGAGATGAGAGCAAGGGCGAGGAGAGCAGTCGAGAGGAGCAAAAGACGTATAGACACACCAAAAAAACAACATTGTGCAGGTCGACTCAAGTACTGTTATTAAAGGTTCTGAATGAGTTTATCTGACATTTGTGCATGGTAATTTGGTATCGGACTGACATGCCATATCCTGTTTGTCTGCAGTACTGACTTCCCCACAGACCTCGTACCGGGGCCTAATTGCTGTGTATATCTGCAGAGGCCCATGGTAGCCCTGTAGCGCCCCAGGCAGTGTGCTGATCAGACCTCTCCATATGATGTGCTTAACTGACATCCTCAGCAGATTTGTTTTTATATCGCAGCATAAGACTGACTTTAATTGATTACCAAGATCAAATGTTGGACCTGCCGATAGGAGTAACTCAAAAGAATCGCCACAATTGCATCACCGATACCACAGAAAAACCCGTCAGTGCACAGACAACTGGCAAGCCTGTTCTCGATGATCCACAGATATAGTGTAGGGACACAAAGTGGGAATACAATTTTGGGTAGAATTCTCTTTATGGAAATAAAAAGGGACAGATGAGAGCAGAGGCCGGAGAGTAATTATATGAATGAGAACAGCCACTCTTGTGCTGGCACCTCCAGCATGCAGGCCATCTGCACAGAGGGCCTGGAAATGACGATGACAATGCTAATCACTGCCATGGAGGCCTAGCTGGTGTGGATGAATGGCCATCCAAAGCTCTATACACTCTGAGTAGCGCTCATCACACTATGGTTTTGTCTGGCCATGCCAGGTCCACGAGACGCCACCAGCCCCTCCTTTTTCCCGTTTGCACTCATTCACTCGGTGGGAACATGTGTACGGCTTCCTGTCAATTCAGGAAGTCTTGGTTCATGTCCCAGTCACATTAATGGACCAGGCAGAGGATACTCGGTAATTTCCTATTTCCCTATTGAAGCAATTGACGCTGGCTATTCTCATTCATCGGTGCCCTCCCAAAATTTGGATCATAATTTGTTTTTCTCTACTGGTTGTTACTTTCTTTTTTTAAAACACATTCCTTCTTTCTTTAAATCAAACACTTACATCTTTCAAAGGTGTTTCTTTTGGTCCGTCCAGAAAGTTGTTATGAATGCATATTTTGTAATTGAACCTTAACAAGTATCACAGATGCGGTCAGTGGCGGACTGTAGCCTCAGGTCAAGTCAAATAGTCAAAGCTGGTGAAATTGTCTTGAGGGTAAGATCAATGTAGTGACACATGCATTTTCATGACTGATCAATCATATGGCTAAATCAAATAAACAAGGCCTTCATTTAGGCAACATGTCTGGTTAATTCATTTATACTTTTAAATTGGGAAGAACAGATTGAGAACGACACAAACATGAACAAATAAAGCTGTCGTCTGTGGGCAGAAGAAGGGAAGGCCCATGTTGATAAACTATTCATCCAGATGGTTTTCATCCTGTAATCTCAGTTTGAGATTACATCTTTCCTAATTTGATGAACTGTAGAGTCAGGAGGAACTTAATTCATTTTGAGGAAAGACAAAAGCAAATTCTAGATATTTTATCTAGAACCTTAAACATGTTTAAGGTACATTCATACATCAGTTAATCTGTTTTCAAGGTATTTCAAGGTAAATTCTCGCAATCGGTGTTTTATTGTAAATCACACGGAAGAGTTTTTCTATTCTTTTTTTTTTTTTTTTTTACAGTGTAGCTTAATGTTTAATCCGGATTTCTCATATAAAACGCAAAGGCCGGTTTTTAAACACATGACTTAACTAACTTCAAAAACTTTCTGAAAGGTTTCATTTTTAACTGGAGACCTTGTTCAGACTGCGAAGACAAGCTTTCCCTTCATGTCTTGTAGCTGTGTTTGTTCACTGCTGCAATTCAACATTCATACGAGCACGTCATAAATGCACTTCTATCTAATGCACTGTGGTTTACAAAATCCAATCCCGAGAAGGAAAGAAAAGCCCAGACAACTGCATTACTGTCCAACCTGTCAGCTCTGTTGAATATAAACTCTTAAAGTCTGAAAAGCTGAAGTGGCAGAGTACAGGACCAAAGTGACCAAAGCAGATATCTGCAGCTGAGGAGGGGGAATGAACTCTGAAATAGTCCTAATCCTAGAATATGTCATATGTCAACGCAATGTCCAGTGCAATAACATCACTTAGCATATTTAAAAGCTGTCTCATGAGACGGAACAAACAAAGTAACCCAAAAAATCATGATGACATACCTGTGGAAGTATGCTATGACATTCTGTTCAACACATATTAACACAAAATCAACAGATGATTCTGCAGAATAAAATTATAGCCTAAGGCTCTGGTACAATGCATCGAATGGTAACATTTATGTTTCGTACTGTACACTGTCCCTCCCCAACAATTAAATAGAAATAAAAGAAAATAATTAACAAACATTATAATAAAAAAAGAGTATCACTTCTCTTATTATAGTTTTAAAATTTCGCTTTCATTGCAGCCAGATTAAATTAAATCATATATCTGAGAGTATACCTAGTTAGTTGCACCCCTTTCCCTCTACCGCACTCATCATTTATTACCATCCGCTTTATCTTTCACAAAGGATATAGTCACTTTAAAGTATGACAAGAGCAGCTGTTTCTCAGATTGGCTCTCAGTAGATGGTGGTATCATGCCTCCGTCGGAATCCTCAAGTCCCTCAGCATTGCCTTTGGATATTGAGATGTTTCATGCAATTACCAAAACCCCATTGCTCACATAAAACATCCATAAATTCAATGACACACTGTCATTTGGTTGTGTTGCACCACATCAATGCACACATTTTTCCCATTCAAGAGTTGTTTGATCAAAAAAAAAAGAATAGTGAAGAATAATATCTAAGCAGAGACATACACAGGGGATTGGAGGAGACTTCGTCTCTGAGCCACGCTGAAACGCATAAATAAATTAGTAAATCGGCTCTGACTGTATAATTGGGATACAATGATATTCCCTTATCCAACTAAATTCTCTGTAGGATTGATAGAATCCATACTCATGGATATGGACCGGTTTTCAGCTGTGGAATAAATAGCCACACTGAATGCACTGCATATGCAATTGGACAAATAGAAAACATTCAACGGATGTGCTCATCTTAAAATCAAAGTTGGATTCTTAAACCTGTAATTTCACTTTCGCTTGAGAAGGTGTTACTTGACATAAACCAATAGTGTTCCCAGGTAAATGCTCAAAGACAGACCTACACATAAAGGAAATTATTGTGCAGATAACGTCCATGAGATCAGATGATGTTGTGATTTTTTTAAGAGTAATATTTTTTGACAACACATGTTTATAAGATACAATGCAAATTGATTGAAAGCTTTCTCTGCAATACATGATGAAGAATTGAATACAATATAAACCATAGAGTAAGAGAAACAAGCTGTGCTTCTAATAGTTGCCAACTAAAGCATTATAAAGGGCTAGTTGTATTATGTCTATTTCATTATATATTATATATTCCAATCACCATTAAATTATACTTTTTTCTCACTCTTATTTAAGTGTTTCAGTCTCACAAACTTCAAACTGGTCACCTTGTTCTTCCCATTGATCTTCCCTCCACACTCACAGTTCTCGTTGTGTATACTCTGTTTACTTTCTTGACCTATGTATGGAAACATAACTTATTAAACATTATTATTTTTATTATTATTATTATTAAGTCGATTCATATACCAAATCTTAATGAATGGGACCACCGGTTGAAACATTATGGCCCAAACTACTTTTGTATATAAAGTTGAACCTAGTGTCGGTAAAGTCAATTCAGTTCTTCTTCACCAAAGGTCTACGTGGGTGTAAATGATGCGTGAAAAAGTTCTTTAGTTCATCATGTGGACTGAAGGATCTACAGCGATGACGATTCCAATAATCCGGGATTTTTCGTGGATTTAAGAGCTATAGGTTCAAACAGTATTATTTAAATAGGCTAAATATTTTTTAGAAAGTCACGATGCTATACACAGAAGAAATCTATTTCTATAGCTGGTAGTCACATGGGTGAATGGAAGAGAAACAAAAGGTTGGTAAATTACAAGGCACCTTTTTTATAGACAGGTAAACTGAAACATTTCACACAAAAAATTGCTGCATTGCTTGCATAGGTGGGAGACAAATTCAATGGATGGATTTTTTGTTGGGTGGACCCCACATCTCCGAAAAGTTTGAAAGACATTCAAACTTCCGAGATCAATAGTTCTAATTAAAACTAAAATATTTTAGTTTTATACCTCTTTCATAGTAAGATAGACGACGAGTTACATTCTCATTTTAATCTGAACACGACGTTCTCTAATCTGGACAAATGACAGTGATCTCCAGGAGCAGCAGACTGTAAGACGAGGGCAGAGGAAGGTTCACCAAATGGCGGTTCACGTGCCTTATTCCAACTGTTAGAGGCTTCCATCCAGACTGGAGAGAAGCAGGATATGACCTAGACAATCTGCCAGTTCATCACAGGACCAAAACTAAGAGACAAACATCCATTTCCGCTCACATTCATACCTACGGGTAATTTATAATCACTAATGAATGCATTGAAACCAGGCCTATGCCGTCGTCCCGGACAGCAAGGGTATATCCCCGAAAAAACGACCCATTCCCCTGCGGTATAAAGGAAATGCGGCTGATTGAATTTAGGAAATGCGTTGTAATGTCCACATCATTTTTCACCCAGTGAGCCGAACAGGAACTATTAGAGTAAAATATGATATATACAAAATATATCTCCTCAAGTCGATGCATATGTACCAATTTGGAATAAATGGAGCCAATGGTTGAGAAAGGAAGGATACATAAAGGATACATAAAGCATACATAAAGGATACATAAAGCCCTCCCAAGTATAAGAAATATATAACGAACCTTTCCCAAAATCGATTCAATTCTTAATTTCACAGAAAGTGTCTTAAAGTTTGAAAATGATCCATGAAATAGTTTTTGAGTTAGGTCCTGAAAACAGTGTTTCCCCGTTGTAAGTAAAATATGACATATACCTGATAGATATCCATGAGTTTCTTCAAATGTACTGAATTTGGTCTGGCTCGGACCGACATTTAGAAAGTAACGTCCAAAAAAACATTGATTTTCGTAAAAAGCTCCCCCTATTGAGTAAAAACAAGTAACTATAAGAGTAACACCCAATGTATACAAGATAGATCTTCTCGAGTGGACTCATACGCATACTTTGGACTCAATCGGAACAAGGGTAATATTTGAATCCCTGACATTTCGGGGCTATCAGTTAAGCCTAAATTGAGTTGAAGGAATATGTTCTGAGCACACAGAAAACATTCGGCATCAGATTGTATTGTCTGTGTCTTTTTAATGCATTTAATAGATTCAGAGAAACCCACGGGTATGATCTCATTTTCCAGGTCGATGTGTGATATTGTGTTCAAACGAAACAGTAGCAAATTTTGAAAAATTAATTTTGGGTTAGAAGTAGCAAATGTATTTCGCCTGAGCACTTTTCAGCAGTTAAAGTCAAAAACAAGCAAAATAAATAAAGAATGAGCTTTGACTCTCTCTAAATTCTTTGCGTATCTTATTAAAAGAAAGAAAAAAAAGATTTTGGCTACACTACACTTGGTACATTCCGTTTGTTTGCATGTTGATTATGCCTTTAAATTGCTTTCCACAAATTGATTCCAGCACAGCAGCACAGAGAGCCTGAGCGGAATGGTCCAGCTACAATATGCTTGAAAGATGAGTAACTCACCCTTTTCCAGCCATTTACTGCAAACCTTTTTCTACAAAGTGCTCCAAAACGGAGCCATTACATGACTGAGGTGAAAATATTTGCTTTTATCACCCATCTATTTGATCACTGGCCACATCCCCAGCCAGCAAAATGCTGTGTGTAGCAATCACAGTCTTGCTATGCATGCCATCATTTCCAAATAATTTACCAGCTGCAATTAGCAGAATCCAGTTGTCATCACAGCGCTTTGTGAACTCCTGAAGAGAGGAGTTGATATATCAAAGCGACTAAAATAAAAGTCTTCATTAAAAATGTAGGATATACAGTCTGCATATGCATCACTGATGATTGCACACACCAATTGAAAATAAAAATGACCCTGGCCTGACAAATTAGAAATAAACCTGTTTGACAGGCCCCGTTTGGTTAGAACAAATGTGAGACATGAAAAATTGTTTGACACACTTTCATAAAAGCAGGTGGCGACAACCCATCCTTTAGCATGTGGTAATGGCTTCTCGTTGTTAGCTTCAATGGAAAAAGCTATTCATACTGTTATGTGATTGAAAAGAAAATTGAATCCTTTTGATGTTATAAATGTGTCTATTACTGCATTTGCACACAAAATTTCTATGGAAATTATAGAGAAAGGAGCGATTCTCTAGAGGAAATGTTTGGGAATGACATATTGAATTCTATTCCTGCCTGAATAGTGTATGTGTTTGAGAACAACCTCAAAACTATGTGATTTTTCACTGGGCTGAAAGGGTAAAATTACTATACTATACACATGAGAGCTTAATAGTTACATATTTCTTATGTAATGAACAGTCTCTTCAGTTTGCCGCTGGAATTTAGAGAAACTTACCACCGGTTTACATTATGTGTGTGATCTGCTCCTACACAAAAAGGTTCACAGGATGGACCAGTCAAACTGACATGTGGGAGATGAAAAACTTACTTAAGAGGAAATAATCCTGGATGTTGAGAGGAAGGGGAATTGTTTTTTTGACCCCCCCCCTCACACACACAGTCTTGTTTTGGAGCCTGTTACAAATGAAATAATGACTAAAAGTAAAAAGGATTTTTTTGTAATACATTACAGATCCATCTATATACAAAATGTGTGGCTTTGTATGCTCTTTTTGGAAGTGGGGAGGTGTCCTGCAGGTCCAACAGGAGTTTTACTCTACTGACCATGAAGCAGCTGCACTAGATGAGGCGCTGGGGCTTGAAAGGCCGGTCAGCAGTCGAGGAGTTATTTACATCCATTCATCAATCTTATCTTTTGGGTTCAGAAAATTAACAGGTTAAGTAATTAACTGGACAGGGATCTTTTTGACATGTCTAATGTCAAAAGTTCAGTGGTTATGACTTATGATCATTAGATCATGCAGTTGATTTATTAAATTCTTTAAGATCTTTTCATTTTTTAAACTCTTATTTTACAGTCAACTTTTAGAAGTAGAAGTTAGCCAACTTATGAAACATATTGTTGATTGTGTATTATTTCATATCTATACTTCTGTACTCTTGGGCGTCATTTCTATATAAATATAATATGTAATATAGTATAAACTGAATATGTTTTTTTTCTTTTTTTACTTTACTCTGCATTTCCTTTCCATGTCTTGATTTGATGGTGTTAAATAAATAAATACATTAATTAATAAATAAATAAAAATGTTAATTTTCTTCATGACTTGCTGATAAGAAGGGTGAAGATTATGTTATAATTCCCTTTCTCGTTTTGAGAATCCCAGGCAACACACGCAGCTGCAGTAGCTTTATCTGATTGACGTTTCAAATCTCAGAAATAAATCAGATGTGAGGCCTTTTTCCTCAAATCTTAAAAGTCGTACTTAAATAAATACAAAAAACTTCATGGAAAATCAAATGGGTTGGACAGTGTTACAACGTTGAGTGTGTAATCGCCTAAACGTAGGACAGTTGATCATTTAAAAAGAATGATACTTCTTCGTAAGTGTAATAATAGTCATGTCTTGCGATTGATGATGATTATTCACTTAAATTCTAAAACAGCTTTTAAGTATAATCTTGGTGTCAGATGACTGCAATGTCTCGGCTGCAGGAGGGTGTTTAATTGCTAGCAATAATGATTGCATCACCAACTGCCGGCTTGATGTATGTACTACCGTGTTTTCAGAGGATGGGTGTGTGAGGATCATTTTTCACAACTTTGGCGTTTCACCAAGAAACTTTTGATCCACAAAACAGTGTGATATGTATGGGGCGGTAGTCTCTACCATCAGCCACTTCAGTGGAAAAGTAAATATGTATTTGTCTGACCATATTCTCCAAATGAGAAGATATTCATTTCTGATAACAAATTCTCTGTATCACATTTTTATCATCACTTATAACTTTGACTTTGATATTGTTGTCTCTTGTGCATGTTTTGCTTGCTCAAATATACAAACATCTATTAGTTAAGCAATACTTATTAAATCATTGACTTTCAAAAAAAGGAAAAAAAAATTTGGACATACAAATTTGCTGTTAAAAAATCCTTGTGGTGATATATTGGACGAATGAGCATCACTCAGTGCGGCATAGTTTACAATACATGGAGCAACACGCTCAGACATGCTGAATAACATTAATTAAATGATGGCCCCATTAAATACAGGGCCAATGTGATCACCAAACTTTCAAACTTTTAAAATCTAGTGATAGGAAAATCTTGAATTCATATCCAAACGTGTTTCATTTTCAATCATTCAGACGTTAAGGTTGCATTTACCGGATATGCAGTTCGACGAGGCTATTCATTTTCTCCAATGGGAATTTGGACTCTTGTGTTGAAAGAATAATTTTGTGTCACAAACTACTGACAAAGCATGCAAGAAACTAAAAAGGCATCTCTATTCAGGATAGTGCACCTTATAATTTAACCTGTCGTTGAACACAAGCTTCTTTTTGATCGCTACACCACAACATTATTCAATCGCCATAATGAGTGCATTTAAAGACTTTTCAGCTCTGCTCACACTTGATGTTTTCAGGCCTGTTGTGAAACATTTTGATGTCCCAGCAAATGGTTGTAACAGCTTCCTTTCAAAATGGTGATAATGATTATGGATGTATTCAAATTAAATTAAATCTCAAAGACCAGGATGCAAGCCACTGTGACTAACTCGAGTGCATCAATAATTTCACTGAAACATATACTGTCAATTCGCTCCAAGGTACTTTTGATGTCGGACACAAAGGAATAATAATTGCTTTAATTCAAAGGTAGACTCTATGCTTACAATTTCAATAAAATTTCAATTTTTGATCAAAAGGTTGTGCTTGCATTATGCTCTGAAGCAATCCAATCCTTGAGTTTGAGGACAGATTTTCCCAGTATGTTTAGTAAATAGATAAGCAGATGGCAGTTGGTTTTTTCTGCATTCATTACATTAAAAGATGCACAAAGTTTCCACCCCACAGGACATAAAACCAAAACATCCTGATTAAAAACGAGAATGTTATATGAGAGGTAGGGAATATAGGCTCTGATTAATAATTTCAAATTTGAATTATGCACAAATTTGGGTCATTTGCTAAAGCATTTGATCAAAAGTGGTGCGATGCCAATGGAAAACCTTTCATGGCTGGACAGAAGCAGGCACTGTGCACCACAGCAATGCTCCTACGTTTTTTCCAGATTGTCACAGGAATGGTGAGGAAGTCAAGCATAGGAAGCACAGCAAAGTGGTGGATTTCGTTGTTAGTGTGATGGATGTGACCTGAGGACAACAGGATATTAATTTGCATGTGATTAGCAAGGCTGTGTGATTGAGTGGATACAGAAGTGGCGTGTATTGGTGTGTTGTTGCCGTGTCATGAGGTTGTTATCCGGTATGTGCATATGTGTGCGTGTGTAGTTGTGTGTAGTTGAGTGTAAAACAAGCTCAGTGGCTGCAGGTGTGAAAGTAGCCCAGGCTGTGAACTCCACACACTCCTCATCCTCCCTCACTTCCTCTCCCACTCATTTATTTTTCTCTTTCTCTGATTTGGTTTTACACGGCTGCACTCTACTCATTTGCATCTGCTCCTGACACCCTTGTACCAGTCACGAGCACACACATACTTTCTCCCTCTCTCTCCCTCACACACACGAACACACGCACACACCCACACCCACACCCACACCCACACGCATCATCATTCAAAACTTGTCTTCATCGTGTGATGAGGAAGAAAATCAAGGAACATGTTTTTCACAAACTGGTGCACAAAACGGTTTCTGTCAGAACCTGAATACAATGTAAACTATAAATCTGTGAACAGAATGAGTGTTGTTTTAATGATTTTATACAAATGTGAACAGCGCTATGCCTGCTAGTGTAACTGCTCTCTCTATCACATAATCACGTATAAGGTGCTGCACGATTCGTTTTATCTGTAATTTCGCCAGCTGTGTGTTTCGTGTATATTTGTTTGGGGGCAGGGAGTCCCTAACATATGTTTGTATTAGTACCAATATGTTAACGGTAACGATTCACGCATGGATGCACAAAGGAACTGATAATCAAATCTTTAATCCAATGAATTTATCCAAGCAGCAGAATGAGCTGCATACATCAGGCGGCTCTGGTCATGGAGCTGTGATTATGAGAGTGCTGCAATGAAGTTCAATTAAGACACAATATAATAATGATATCATGACCCCAGAGAGAAGACAGGCTTCATTTTTCCAACCATCACTCTTTTCGGTTAATCAGTTAAACACATTTATATTTGTTTGGTAATTGCAAGTTACTATTTAAATACTATCCAATGCCCAAAACATTCCCTTTTGCATGGTAACTTTAGATTAAACATTGGCAACGGTGCCAATTAATATATTATAAGCCAGCATGCCTTCTGTGTTTCTGGTGCTGCTGTCGTCCTCCGGTACAGAAACAGATTTTAATGAAATTATGGCGAGGATTGTATAGAGCTTGGCGAAAACACAAAGGTCTCCGATGTAGGACAACAATAAGTATATATATATATATATATATATATATATATATATATATATATATATATATATATATATATATATATCGTATATATGACAAAACTTTCTTAATGTCGTGCATATGCACAACAATTTTAAAATTTGGAAGTCAGAGGTCACCCTTATTAAGTCTTCCCATGAAAAATAAGCCTGACCCTGTACAAGTTGTACAATTATGCATTGATTTTCTAAAGAAACATGTTTAATAGATTTAGCTTCAGTAGCAGGACCAGGTGGTCAATCATTGTCCCCTTCTCAAAGCCCTTGATGAGCAGCGAGAAAGATGGCAGAAATAATACATTGTTCAGCATTGTTCTGTCTAATTACAGCACGCCGCAGACAAGAGCAAATTAGCA
This sequence comes from Lophius americanus, assembly GCA_037951165.1. Lineage (NCBI taxonomy): Eukaryota > Metazoa > Chordata > Actinopteri > Lophiiformes > Lophiidae > Lophius > Lophius americanus. The sequence continues at coordinate 19,898,231 of JBBDHG010000014.1, forward strand.
TTTTAAACAAGCACTTGCTCTGATTGAGGAACAATTGTTACATATTTTGTTGAATGTGAGCCATTCATTACAGCCAGAAGAGATGTTACCCACATAGCGACGGGTTTTATTCAAACATCTTCCATCTGCGGTTCAAAACATTCTTTAAATAAGTCTGTTTGTTTTCATTTCTTTTACACTTATGTATGCTTTAGTAATATTTTTCAATGATTCATTTAATCTTACAGCCTTCTTTAAGGCCTTTTTTTCTCCAACCCCCACTCCCAGTTCTAGCAGAGAAGAGAGAGGGTCTGGGTAGAAAGGGAGATGGAGAAAAACTAAAACAAGATGCTTGAATCAAATAGGATTTAACAGTTTTTGACTGCCTTTGCACTCTTTTCTTCAAGTGGAGCAGAAGCAGGGCTGGGCTTCTTCCTGAAAATCTTAAAACCTCCTCAGTGTCTTTATCTACAGTTCCATTTATTAACAAATCACTGGAGAAACATCTGCTCCAACACTTGCCCCAAATCTAAGGAATGATGTTTTGCAATATACCATTTAATTTTTAATGCCGAATTTCAGTTTTCCTTGAAAACAGAAGAACTTTTGCAGATGAGCTCCTTTTGATGACAACCAAACAACATCCAATAGCCTGGAAACATACCAAATTCAAGAGATAAACAAAAACTTTGACAAACAAACAACCACAGTAATGATAAACACTGCAAAAGTTGACAATATCACAGCGACATAAAAGTAGTTGCACTATTTTATCTCATTATAAACAAGTCTAAATGCAACTTATCAAGTGAGATAAGTCACAATATGTCAGAAAATACACATCAAATAATGTCTCAAGAGATGCTTTGATTTTATAGAAATGATTAGGACTGAGTAAATAACTGAATGCTCCGTTATTATCAGAATTTGACCAAAAATTTAATGTATTTAAATTTAACATAAGTGAAAGGTCAAAGTGAAAAGACCGCTTGATAAATAGGTTTGTAGTGAAATATCTACTGTGAAGAGGATGACTGCCATTGATACTGATCTGTTTTGTTGTGTGATGGAGGTGTGAAGCACCTGCATCTTTTCATCCTCACTGGCTGGCCTCATGCCAACACTCCTCACTTCACCTACCAGCAAATACTACACATTTTTGATTTTCAATACAGAATAATAGGCCATCAACTAAATGATCCCTTCAGAGCTGTCTTCCTGAATGTTTAGTGCAGAATTACCGGGAGAAGGAAGAATGAATCATAATACCTACATCTGCTTATGACTAAACAACAACAATGTGTTACACGTTTTAAAGAAAGATAAGATAAGATAAGATAAGATTAGAAAAGGAAAGATAAGATAAGATAAAATAAGATTAGATTAGATTAGAGTATTACAGTCTCATACAAATTGGGGCAAGTACAGGAGATACATAATGGACATGTGGAGACTAGAGATAAATATATAAGTGGACAAAGAGTACTAAAAGGCTACTGAAATAAAATATATTGTGTAAATTCGAATGTGTGTACAGGAGAGTCCCCAGAATGTTTTTATATACTGTGCATGGGTATTAATATGAATCACATTGTAGTTAAGTGCCTTTACAGCGCTGTATTACCCGATTTGTAATTTTAAAATGGTTTAGAAGGTCTACTTTTAAAATAACAATTATTTAAAATAAATTATTATTATTGTTTTTAATAAAGACAAAATATTCAAAAATAAAATAAAACTAGAAATAACATTCCTACTTTTCTTAATTGCTTCAATATAATCTTCGAAGTATTTGGTAACAGATATTACAATATTTGGAATTCAATATTATATCATTTATAGCATAAATCAATTTACTCAGACTTTTGATATATAGTAAAACCAAGTAGATCAAATTATCTACAGAGAACTTCCACACACATCATTTAAATAAAAGAAGTATTTTCTTCATAACAAGCCGAGTCAGTCAGGCTTATCTTATTCAGAATATTTGACACGAAAGAAATAAGCTAGGATAATAATTTATCACAATCGCAAGATCACTTGCTAGGAAATCATTGCAATTAATTCAATATTAGAGGCGAATTGTAATCATCAGCAAAGACAACGAAGCAAAATTAGCTATTGAAGTTTTTGGTTGTGTGGTTGTCAATTAATGTAATGCATTATTTTTGATTCCATACAATCTTCCATACCATGAATATCAGGAAAATGTTATAAAATGTCAAATTAGAAACTAGATAAAAGAAAAACGACGTGCATGCATGCTTATTTAGATACAAATTAATCTGGCATATTTGTTTTATTAATTGATACTGTTTAGTAAATTTACCATTAACTGCTGTTGGTCCAGATTGCACATTTAAAACACGTAAGAAACTCAGAAATGTGGCTGTTATAGGAGCCTACTTCTCAGGCAGTTAAGCAGTTAGATCCAATGTTATTGTATGGTGTGAGCCACGAGTTACACCCTAACCAAACAGCCAAACAGTGAATAACATCCTCAGAGTGAGGCCAAGCATGTATGGGTCTGTTTGTATTGGATGTAAGTCATGGAATTAATGTTCTTACCGACACACTATGCATTGCATAGTATATTGTTTGCTCCAAATATGAGTACCATGCTCAGTGTGAATATAATATAAACAGGTTTGATAAGTGCCTTTCATTTCTACAACAATTTATATTAACACCAGATTATGTCCACACTATCACCACAAAAAACACATTCCCACCAGCTCTTTGTTTAAATGACACCAGGAACCCTGTCGCATGTTTATAAAAATGTTTGCACTAGTGAAAAACCATCTGATCACATTGATGCTTATCAATGACGTGGTCTGCATTGAGTGCATTGACTATGAAAAGGGTGAACTCTTTCCATTAGTACATTTTCAGCTTTGATTAGGTTACAGTATTGCTCATGTCAATAAACACTGCAATAATCTCCTACAGAAATGAGCTTTGTATTAGTACATGTTTCTCTGTAGCTGGACATATTGGAAACCAAAAATCTTTCGATTTGTGTCTGTCTTATTAGCTCCAAGCACAAAGTCTCTTTCCAAATGTACCTACCTTTGCTGACCTTCTCAAATGTTTTAGTTGGCATTGCTCATATAGTTTATTCATCATATGATATGCCTCTCTTGACTTAAGTTATGTGAAGGAAATCCTAATAGAAATCCTAAAGCAAACGGGAAAACTTAAACGGAGACTTCGTCAGCTGTAAGACATTTTATCAGCGTTAGTAACTCAGAAGTATGAAGTTTCGATTCCCTATCGTAACTAAGGAAACAGAGTAGTACAGAGTTTCAAGGCTCAGTTTGTTTTGAGTGAAATCACATTCTTATATCGTTTTTTAATTCAGCACTTAGCAGTTAAATTAAATTTGAAGTTATGTCTTTTTCATTAAAAAAAGAAGAAATTCCCCTTATTGAGTTAAATAGATTAACTATTAAAGTAAAATATAATTTATACAAGATAGATCTGCTCAATTCGATTCATATGCACCAAATTTCGACTAATTTGTACAGAAGGTTGAGAAATTGGCCGGACAATGTTTGGAGACAAAGCCCTCCTAATTTCAGAAATATACAACTGACCTTTCCCCAAAACACTCCAGTTCTTCCTCCCACTAAGGTCTAAGTGTGAATAAAATTTAAAATCATCCATTATTCATCCATAGTTTTTGAGTTTTCGAGATAAGATGCAGGATCTGGATCTGTTGATGTGATGTATGATCATGTGGACGTGGCAGTGACGATATAAATATCTGGTGTAATATTTGCTGCTGTCTATATATTCTCTACTTTACCTCTAACATTCTTCAGAGCCAGGCTTAGTCAGGCCTAAGCACTACAGGGGCTATACTAATTTTTCAGAAAGACGATTTTGAGCATTTCTTTGGTCACCATGTATCATCTCTTGCTTCGTTGCTGTGCCTTATGCCTTGATTCCTTTGGGAACGTTGCGGTCATTTTCTTATTTCGCTGCGTTGAGCCAGTGCTGGGCGGATTCATAGACATAGTTTTGCATGTAAGCGAAGGGGACTGCCGACTGCGGCGCAGCCGTTACGCTAAATGACGTTTCCAGTCGAATCAAGGCGCAAAGGTTCACTTCTCTTTCCCATCCTCTTTATTTCTAAATCCATCAATCTTTATTTGATTCGGCTTAGAAAGATAATCAACCGCCTCTGGAAGATAATCAACCGTCTTGGTTGTATAGGGTCCCATCATTAAGCAGATTACACCCGGTTGTACATAAAACCCTAATAAATCCAGCCAATCAAACACTCTCCCTGACTGTTTAGCCACTAAAAGGATTATATGTTGTTCAACTTTAAAACTCACTCACAATGAGAAACAGAATTTCTAATTTTTGGCCCGAATGTACAAAATACATTATTTAGTGTATCGGTCCAGCCCTGAAGTTTGGCATGTCCTTCAACTATGGAACAATTTCATTAGCTGTAATAATGAAATTCAGTTTTTAATAACGTTTCTACTTTTCAAGATAATATGACATAAATTTCAGAGCATATTTGCAGTGAAAAGATACGAATAGAGGAACCTACTGGGATGTTCATTGTCAAAAAGATAACGCATTCACCTCAGAGGAGAGATGGTGCATGATATGAAGAGGAAAAGATCAAAATTGTAGACACATTATCGGAGGCATTTTCTGCTGCCATCCTTCACATAACTGAACTTCCAAGAAACAGAAAGCTAAATTGCCTTCTGTTTAATTTAACACCAACGCCAGTGGAACAACAATTGGGAGCAGCTTGAGATTTAGTAACTTGCTCAAGGACACTTATAAGTGAACTGTGAATTGGCCAGGGATCGAACCATCGGCTTTCAGATAAGTGGACAAATGCTCCACCAACTGATCCACCGTTGCTATTTAGATGTGACATAACCGTTAAAACAAATACTTGCTAATCTCTCCAGGCTGGAGAATGTATGACCCTCCAATTAAACATAATACTTGACCTCTATCTAGAGATGGAGTTTTCTCCGGTCTCATTGCTGTCAATTCTAGCAGTGACATATATCTACATACACACCGAACACAAACAATGCACACAAACAACACATGTGTTTACAGAGTCACAGGTGGATGTAAAGCACATTTTCCCCACGCACAAGATGCTAATGCTGCTAACCGTCAGAGTTCCATGTGAGATAGAGCAGAGGCGGAACCGGACAGGGTTACTTCATGTAAATCAACAAAAACGTCAAAGGGCGGTTATGTTTCCAGCTGTCATCAGCTTTACTGTCGGTGCGGATCCCTCTGTTTGTAAATTGTTGTCAGTCCTGCGTTACTGATCCAGGCCGGACAAGCAGTTAGATGTGAAGTGTTTACAGCTAAAAAAGGAGTTTATGGTGACTCCTGCTGAGACATCTTCATGAAAAATAAAGTTGACCCACTCAGTCTTTATGTCCTCTGATGCTGGAAAGTTGTATGCGATAATGAATGCTGGTCTGTACAGACAACCACAGCGCTTTGGTTTATGTCCGAGGCTGTTCCTCGCAAAATGATGCTCAGAACTTCGCTGCTAGCGAGAAAAAGTGGCGGTGTTCTGTAAAGGTAGTACTCAAGTCAGGGGTGGAGACACTGGTGCGGGTGGAGTTATTCAATGAGTGACATACCATTTTATGTCAAGAGGGTTGGAGATTTGAAAGGGAAATTAATTTTTCCCTTCTTCAATAAACAGGAATGACGTTGCAGCATTTGTTATTACTTTCCATTGCGCATTCTTTGATTTGAGTACTTTACCAATTCTCTACCAAGGATAGGCTGAGGAAATTACAGACTATTGCCCTATTAGAACGGGACTAGTATTACCCCGGGACCCGAGGTAACTTGTAATAATTTCCTGTGCAAATGCACCATGCCTGTGATTTGTTAAGTAAAAATTCCAACCCAAATTACCTGCCATATTTCGGAAAATGCAGATGTCAGGTGATAATTTGAGTCCTGTGCAAATCAATATTTCAGTGATTTGGGGGTAGAATTCTTATTGATTGTTTCCTCTGCTGCTTTTTCTGCCTCTTTCCCAATCAAATTATGGCGGCTGCAGTGGGCATAATGAAATACTCTTTTGAAATGTGTGTTAGAAGTGTTGATGATCAATATAGCTCATCAACACGTGAACAAAGTGATCCATCGCTCGTAGGTACCACAGAAGGGTGAGAGTGTGACAAGGACTCCGGGACACTCTGCACGGGAGTCACTGGAGGGTTGTCGTATTTGGATTGCACGGAGTGGGACAAAGGGGCCGACTCACGCTTCGCTGAGGGGTAAGAGTTCTAAAGGTTGGGCTCGCGTCTGGACCTGACTGTCCGACCTTCAGAACCCCTGCTCCTGCCCCAGACAAACCCATACTATGTCACCGCAATAAGTGAAGTCTGTATTTTAGTTATATTTACTGATAATATCAACCGATATTATCAGTAAATATAATAATTATTATGACAAAGCTCCATGTAAAATCCGCTCCTGTAACCAGGTCTAAGGCGCTGACATGGTATGGGTGTGTCTGGTAAATGGGCAGAGGCTCTGGAGATGGGACGGACTCGCAGTCAGGTCCAGACCTGAACCCACTCTATGGAACTCCCTAACCCTTTGGACTTCACTTATCCGTGCGAATGCACCGCACAAAACACAGAGGTAGGGATGTCATTTCTACGTATTAATCGTCTGAACATTGTTCTGTTAGAACTTATTAGAACTTATAGAGAACTCAAAGAATCCTCAGCAGGCTTTCAACCTTTTTACACAGTACACCCAACACACATCTTTTAATATAAACAGTGCTTCCCGATGGCTGCCTCACTGCGGCTCCCGTTTCTCAATGAATACACATTGCCTGTCTTGCCCACTTTTGGTTGTGAGTGATGTCATTGTCAACTACCTCATGTTGCTTTGACACTAATCACACCTCTTCTGTGACTGACCATTCAGAATTGCAGCAACACTGCTTCTTCTGTCTGTCACTGTCAGCAGGTGGGTGGTAATTTCCTCGGGCTGTGACTGTCCATCAGGCCAGGGCGGTGGTCACCGTATTCACATGTGGTCATACTATCGAGATCTGACAGGCCTCTCAGTCTATTTTTCTTTCCTTCCATCAAAGTTGTCTGGAATCAGCTGCTGGCCCTTTATTGGAGCAACAACAGTCAAACAAAAAATATATAACCCAACTACTCCTACTTTCTACAGAAAGTGGGATCAATACATTGTGCAGCAGAACTTGCTCGCACAAAGACAAGAATATGTAAACTTTTGTTTTACACTGGCTGTCTTTGGAAAAACTTCAAATAGAGGATACATCAAACAGAGAACCAGAACACTTTGATCTGACTTTGAATGCAAACAAGTTAGGTTGCATTAAAATTTAAGAACTTTGCTTGAAAAAAGAATTCTTTAGAGAAACCTGTATAGTAACGAGACCAGTGTATTGAAAAGAATATTGTGCAGTACCTTCGGAGAAGCAAGCTTCAATAAAAACTGGCCCTTCAATAAAGACTTGCCCCAGGTCAGGGGGGGGGGAGAATCCAAATGTCGATTAAAGTTTTCTTCAACATGTCATTTGGCTGCAAGACAAATCTTTATGGCGGTGGATGGACATCATTCAACAGATACTATACACGGATGTATTTATCTACCCTTAGAGTCAGGGACATCATGGTATTTTCAATGCTGCTGCCATGTCTGCTGCCACTTCAGCCCCTTGACGTTAACATGGTCTGATGTATGCTTCCGACAATGGGAGGCACTTTATCTCCAAACGTCTTTGGACATTATTTCTCAACTATTGGTCGGTTGAGATCTATCATGTATAAATGATATTCTATTGCAATAGTTCATATTTTACTCAATAGGGGGAGCTTTTACATAAACTACTGTTTTTCGGACCTCACTTTCTAACTGTTCTGTCCGACTCTGAACTTGAGTAAGGAGGGTCCAATGTAGTCCAGGTTTTGTTGAATATGAATCAACTGGAGATCTATCTTGTATTCATCATGTTTTACTCTCCTAGTTCAAATTTTACTAACTAGCGGCAGCTTTTTTGTATTGTTTTTTTTTTTAAATTTAAAAAGAAACATTGGTTTTTTAACACAACTTCCCATTTAATTAGAGGAGTTCAATCAGGGGAATTGCTTGTAAAACTCAGAGGATTAGGGGCCTTTCGGAGAATCACCCAGCCTAGATATAAAGGAGCCTTAATACATTTTTCTATGTCCCATTTTTTTAAAAGTGTAACCATACTATGACACTAACACATGTAATCTACATTAGCAAACACGTGGCATAGTGTTTTACTGATTTTATACACAGATGGGAAATTTTGCTTCAATTGATAAACTGAAGAAGACAAAAATGAGTAATTGGCTCTTTTATATGAAAAGATCTACAGAATCTACACGAGCAGCACCTTTCCTACCACTGACGGCTGTGGCAGGCATCGATATGTGCTGATAAATGGCCATGGCAAGCGGGGGAATTTACCACTGATTAAACAGCAGGGCTCTTAACAGAGAGCCAAGGTTCATGCAGTTAACACAAATTATCTTTATGCAAGGATATTTTATCACCTAACACGGGTGACATGGCCCACCTGCAAACAAGTAAGTGCAGTTCCTTGTCCTGTCAGAGTGATATATATCACAATGATCAAAATCAGCACGAAGAACTAGGCTAGGAAGTGAAAATCTGAGTGAATGAGTGAGTGTAAACAAATCAACACACCAGACAGCTGAGACACAAATCAAAATTGCCCAACCTGATTTTGTGATTTAAACATTTTACGATTTGCATTTTAAACAATTCTTACGAGTAAATTCAGTTTGAATCAATATCTAACTAATAATAACGGGTCATTGATTTAAAATGATTTTGTTTTATTTATTCTGTACTATAATTTGGATTTTCTTTGGTCATATTTTTCTAAGATGTTTGCAGTATGTAAATTTGCTTCTTCTGAACAGGTCCAGCCAAAGATGAATTAGAACTAGATTTCCCTTGCCCTTTGTACACCCCTGAGTTGCGAGGCAGGAAAGACAGACTCACTGTATGAAGTTAACAGTTACAGCTGTTAACATATTTGAAAATTGTTAAGTATGGAAGTGGGTCTATATTTGGGGTGGCAATATTTTCCATTAAGGAATGATTAAATAATGATAAGCTTGTGAATATTTACTGTGATATTACATTGAATATAGCGTGTGACCCACTTTAGACTTTCACATCTGAAAAAGGATAAACCCTTTGATAAATCTGTGACTGCCGAAACTATTTGTTAGTTTTGGGAAATAACATATGCTTCTCCCCGGTTTTTCCCCCTCCAAGCTCAATTCTGTTGAAGATGGGCTATGGCTATAGCCGCGAGATGTTCAATCTGAGGTAAATTTGACTGAGTGATGTGTCATATAATCTCTTGGACGTATCTAGAGGACGTAATTCCAGGGGAGGATATGGGGGGGCTGCCTCATGAAACATTAATATGGGAAGAGTAGCACAGCAATGGGAGAGAGATGGAGTGACAGGTTGGAATGAGGAAGGGAGGGATGAAAAATAGAGAAGGTGTTTGTATGTACGTCTGTCCATATTTCTGTCTCTCACTTATCTGGTAATGGAAGAGATGCTACAAAACTCATACTTTCTTTTACACCACCTACCTCGTTTACATTGAATATAAACAATCCTATAATCGGTGGGTGAGTGTATACATCAATAGATGATACTCACATGTACATACTTTGCACTCACAGAATTTTAAACATCATTTGGGAGCTTTGACCGGCTTTGAGCAGGACAACCCAACAAAAACCCTGAGGCTGAGCTCAGACATAAAGATTATAATCTGACCCAATGTTCCAGTAGTCAGGTTCACGGAGCAGCAAATACAACTCTGGTCACATTTTGTGAAACAGTTCCTTTATAAATACTCAGGCAGGGAAGAATTTAAATATGTAATAATGTAGCTCCAGCTTTTGAGTTCCTCAAATGTTGCCATGTTGCCACTTGTCAGTGCGTGAGTGTTTGTGTGTGTGTGTGTGTGTGTGTGTGTTGTGGGTGGGGTTATATTATTTTTCTGAAAATATTTATAAGAGTATATGAATTATCATATTTATAGCATAAATGTTGCTGCCTACAATTTACGCCCCACAGATCCAAGTAACTGAATTTGGGCCCAAACCGGTACATTCAGAACCGGTAAATGCTAGGCACTCCACTGGCCATGAGGCGTAAATAATATAGAAATTGCCGCATATTTACGGAACTGAGGTCACGACCCACGCTATCTCTCATGACGGAAGCCAACATAAATGTATTATATCAAACTTATGAATAATGGTTCTTATTATCCAATTAATACCCCAGGACCCTTATTATCATTAAATGAATAGATTAATGACCCAATCATGTTGCATGAAGCTAATTTTACCGTTATTTATTTCTGATTTGATTAATTAATTGATTGACTCCTAGAAGACATTTGAACTTTTAAAGGCTGATGAACGTGTTGGAAGTTAACCTGATCGCTAGATTAATGAAGAATTGACATTTTGTTGAAAAGTAAAGTTGAAAAGTAAAGTGAAGTTAATCCCTACACAGATCTAACATCATCGACACAGGATGGTACATCTAGAGATCCAGACAGAACTCGCATGACATGTTCACCGCCGTCTGCTCATGGCCATGGTTCTTTTGGGACACTTGGCTATTACACATAATGAAACTCACAATTAAAGAACAGCATCAACTTCTAAATGGAATTTACTGCATAAAACAAGGATAGGGACCCATTTTTGACACATGTCGGTTCTTGCGTCCTAGGGTTTGGACGGAACTGTCAAAACTTCTGCTGCTCATACATATCTAACGGGGACTGCAGGATATGTTGAAGCGTAGGGACGAGGAAGAGCATTGAGAATTTGTTGCATGATCCCAGGAACTCTTGGTTATGCCTGGCTGTCCTGCTGTGGTGCTTCAGCACTTCGTCTTTAGATGCTGACACACACCAGAGCCTAGTGGGAGCCCGCTGGAGTGGTCTCTCTCAGAAGGAGGAACGCTTCTCCCACCCAGACAAGGTCATGCTGGCCTCCTGTCATTATCCTCGGAACAGACGGGGGGAAAGGCATTCCTATCTATTGGCCATTAGTGCCAGGCTGAGACCAATTACCAGCAGGCAAAGGGCAAACAGTCAGGAGACATGAATGAAGTCAGAGTGGGTCAGAGTGGTCAAACATAGCAAAGGTCAGTGTTGATATAATTTCATACAAGTTAAAGTTGTAAATAGCCCTTAAGATAAAAACATGAGTCAGGAGGGTTGAATTAAGTACACATTTCCTGAGTGCAATAAATGCAGTCCATTTGAGGTCTTCATCGTGTAACAATTCATTATCTGAATCGTCTTTCTCTAATCTCTTTAAGAAAATCATTTGAATTATCAATACATCACAAACTAATGAGCTGTAGATGAATGGTTCCCTTTATCATCAGGATACACCAGGTCATATTCTGGAACCCACCGCAAAAACAGAATTATTGAAATAAATTATCTTTGGCCAGCATAAATGATACTTCCATCGTAAACGCGTTCATATTAGGCTTCCTAGGGTCTGCGGAGCCTCTCTGCCTTATGTACTGTCTGCATGTAGCCGTCACAGCTCTAAAGGTTTCCAAAGTCATTTAAAACTGTTCTTGGATTTTACTTTGAGGGATTAGATGAAAAGATAGAGCCTGATATACAACACTTAGGCTCACTGAAGCAACAAATATAAGTTTCTAAGTGTTTTTCTTCACGAGGATCCTTGTTCTAGGCAACTATAAACTGTAGAGAAATGATAGCGCTTATACACACTCAGTACCTGAAGTGAAGGAAATTTATCTAACACGTTTACATCCTCAGGGAAGTCTCCTGCTGTTTCACAACTGTAATCCTGTCAACAGCAACATGTTGTCACTGATGGACTATCGGCTTTGCTGTACATTGTAATTATGTTCAACAATCTGTTTAGTACGTGTGTTAAACATCTCCTCCCATCCCCGTGTGTTTATAGACAAATGAGCAGTGGCCAGATACATTTAACTCTGTGTTGGTTCAAGATTAGAACTCTGTGCTGTGCTGTCTTAGCCTGAAAATGTATAAAGTGTTGGAAGGTTTTGTTTAATCTTACTCATTGTGATATTGGACATGCCTGATTTCCACTCCCACAGTTTTCCGTGAACGGAGGAAGGCATGCTTTTAATCAACTGTTCACATACTTCTGTGTAGACCTGTTAGCATAATAAGAAGAACAATTAGTCTTGCGTTGGCGATATCCTCCCGTGAAACCGTCCTTCCATAAGACGGACAGCAGTGTTCAGCTCCCGCCCCTATTGTGAAATTAATTTATGACACGTTCACTTGTAAACCCTCAGCGATATCTCTGTCATCACACTCATCATGCATCAGGAAGGATATCTATCCTGTGTGCATTCATAGCGCTTACAAAGCAGTTTACAGTACATCACAATGATACAGGGATAAGACAAGGCTCTTCAAGCCATTTAGTGCTCACTGTAAGGACCAAAGCTGAATTTTCCAGTGTACACCGAGTATCAACATTATTTCCCAGCGCTTGAATTAGAATTTGCTTTAATTGGAACTGCCATTGAATTTCCTTAAAAGTAAAACTAGATAAGAAGTAGATAGAGATTTTGTCTGTGCCACACAACTACTTTGCAAAACGGAAAGCAAACAAGAAAAATGAAATTATGTAAAAGACACCAACAATCAAAATGATAATAGGAATGGAGGGAAGAAAAATTGCAGAAGATAATTTATTAGAGAGAGACGGAAGTAAAATCTGAGAAACTATCATCTTAAAGCATTTGTTAAATTTTCATCCCCTCCGTAGTGTTAGCTATGTAACCTCATATTTTCATACTCCTCCCACACTGCACTTTCATGCCACACAGGGGTGATCAGCTGGAGGAAATCAAGTCCTTCTCTAAATTTCCTCTCAACTGATTAAGATAAACTGCTTTTCAGCCATGGTTACTCCCCAACCAATCAATTAAAGTAATCAATTAAAGGCCTGCCGGCTGAGCCTTTGGTAATTGAGGGTTGAATAAACACAGACTGCCGATACAGATGATAAAGTCATAACAAAACCATGGGCATGAAAAAGGCTTGAAAATGTAATGTCTGGGATTTTAGTTATTCTCAATTGACAGATATCTGAGGAAATCTATGTTTTTTTTATTTTTATTTCATAGCCAGAGCAGTCCTGGCTTTTGATCTCCTGCTGCCAGATTTGCAGCCCTAGGACTTTAAATATTGAATAAAATCATCAGCCAGGCCTTTCCAATTGGCCTTGGCGACTATTTGAAAAAAGTGCCAGTAGAATTCAAACATGGCACTGTGTTCCAGCATGTCCTCCAGTGAAAACAAATCCTCAGAGGAGGGTGAAAGAGACTCTTTGGGCAGATTTGGCTTCTCCACTGCTGGCTTCAGGTCCAAGAGGTGAGACGGCTGTCTGTTCTTCAGGGATTCTGAAATTTAACCACTAAGGCCTCAATGACTGGGTCGCACTCACATAAAGATGCACTTTTGTCTGATTTCTGCATTTTAATCAAATTTTGATAACTAGACATGAAAAACTTGGCAAATCTAAATAATGAAATAATTTGATATGGAACATATATATAACTCATTAAAATAATCCTTTAAGAAGTAAATCGTGTTTTTTATTATTTCTTTCTAAAAACCCTGGCAGGAGGGCTTTTTAACAAGAGAACTGTCGGTTTGGATTTGCTGAGGTTTTGAGGTTGGAAGTTTCAAACTCTGAGTTGCTTCTCCTTTTTTGTGAGGTGGTTTTCTGCTGGAGAGCAGAGACATTCACCGTCCAGCTTTTTCCAGCTTACTTACTCGGAGTACAGATCTAATAACGAGCTGTTCTTGAAGTCTTTGTGTGAGAAAGAGAAAATGTGAAAATGTGTGGAGCACACACATTTTCATGTGCCCGCCGGAGGGGTGGATCTAAGGTTAACCTTATACGTAGCTCCTTATTTTAAGGGTATGATCTATTCACATCTCACTTCAAAACTGCTGGATTGATATCTAGATTGAGCTTTTTATTATTATTATTATTATTTTTTTTTCACATAGCCTTGTTTGAATGGAGGCACTTCTTAATGTCGGGATGCTCACATTCCCCTATTACATTACACATTAACTACAATATTTGGATCCTAGGAGAGACATTTTCTAACTTTACTTATTGTTTAATTAGATGACTGCGATATAGTTTATGTTTGGATTTTTATTCAAAACATAAATCAAATTTTATTGGTCATCTTCTCAAACACAAATTTGCAATCTAAGCAAAAAAAAAAGAAAGAAAAGAAACAAATGCACTAAAAATAATTTAGAGCAGCAATCCTGTGAAACACATTTGGGAGTGAAAGCCACAGGAATGAAGTCTCCACTCTCTCTAAAGTGTTAAGAGAAGTAATACAGTATGTATGGACTGTGCTACCAGCACGGAGGAGAAATGGTATGTCTGCTCCAGCTCATTATCTAACAGCCACATAACATAATTTAACATTTCCTTTGTGTTCAGGGACACCATGGCAATTAGCTAACAAGTGATGGCCCTGGGAGAGAGATAAGCCTCCAGGGCAACACTCAACAATTCTTTGTAATAGAATGGCTGAGCGTGAGAGTCCATTAGTAAACATTTAAGAAACCAGTGAGAAGGCAGGTCTCCATGGGTAATTATATTACTGGTTATTTACAACAAATACACTCCGGACTTTATTGTGTTTTTTTTCCCTTTTATCTTCTACAGGCTTCTTTTCAATTATGCGACTATTTGCAGCTTCACATACATGAACAGGGACATCCTCATAAGTTTGTGGGCTTGTACGTTGAGGCTGATAGTGAATAACTCCTGAGCTTCCACACATCTGAAAAAACGGGATTTTGATCACGGCATTTTTTTAAATGACATGAATAATGAAAGTGTGTTTTCCAGAGGATACAATGGTATGATTGTCAGAGCATTGAGACATTATGCTTCCTGCTATTGACGTCCTGCTTAAGTGAGATTCCATTCTTATAACTTCACACTTAGAGGTACCGAAAGAAAGGGCTGCACTGTTGGACCTTGACTCAAGAGGGATTATGTAGTATAGACACCCCTTTGAAATAGTTTACTTGAGAATAAATACTTAATGTGGCGTTCGTTCTGATGAAATAATTCATTGAACCCACTAACATTTGTAATAGCTAACCAGCCCCTCACAACGGTGTTAGAGTAAAACTCAAGGTTGATCAATAGAGGCCTTAGGGGCCTTATTTTTCTGTTCCTTGATCAAGGCTGTCAGATTAGTATAGGTACAGTGTAAATAGGACTGCTCCTTGAGCACAGGCGGCTCTGCAGCACAGGTTGGAGCATCGCTCTCTCATTAATATGATTAAGAAAACAGCCTTTGGGCAGTGAGGCTGCAGAGCAACCCACACCGAGGCTCAGCGGAGATCGGTAATGGCGCACAATGGCAATGTCAGTATGTTTTCCATGGCTGTTCTTCTGCAAATCAACCAATCTTTCAACACAAGTATCCGACAAAAAGATAGTCTTTCATGTGACCATGAGACAGTGAGATTTTTTTCTATAACAGACATAACATAATTAAGGGTATTTTTCTGGTGTGTGTGCGGTGGAATTTAATAACTGTTTCGAGTAAAATTGAAAACTAAAGTTGAGACATTATTGTTTAATTTGTTTTGTCTTCTCTCTCTGGCTCCTTTTCTCTCTTCACAAATCAGCAGCTCTCTCACCAAGCCCATCTATTTCACAGGATCCACATGATGCCAAACCTGTGTGTTATCCGTTTGCGGGTGTGAGATGTGGAAAATCAGAGACAGCAGCTTCCGAGCAGAGATTTTCTTTGGATTTGCTTTATTAAGTTTTAAGCAAATCAGGATTGCATGTTTTCAAGGGAAGGTTGAAATGTAGGTGATAATGTAATTGATTAGTGTTACTAATTCTTCATTTCTCATCAGATATACAACCCACTTGGTTTGGGAAATCACTAGACAGGGTTTTTGCATTTCTTATTTTCACAGATCCTGTCATCTCATGAGTAATTACCATTGGTCTCTGTGTCATAAGCCAGGAAGGAAAGTGACACTTCTATTCATCTTTTAGTACCTATGAAATCTCTCTCCAGGCTTAAGAAACAGGTTGTCACCTCCTCAATCCAACTGGCTGACAACACAAGTGTTATTAGTATGTGTTCCATATTCAGCAAAATATCTGAAAGTGAATTTTGCAATTGAAAGCTTTACCGCTTTCGATTGCAAAATAGCATTTTGGTGGAGATAATTATGTTAAATACAATCTCATTAACAATAAATAACATTTAATGGCGTACCCCTGGATAATAGTTAAAGTACTGGTATATGATTGGGTACATAGGAACTATATAAAATAACATCATTTAATATAATATAATATAATATAATATAATATAATATAATATAATATAATATAATATAATATAATATAACATAATATAATATAATACAATATAATATAATATAGTATAATATAGTGAATTTCATTTTATGTAACATAATAATATGTCTGAATGCTGGAGAAAAATGTCTTTTATTATTCTATTTTAAATCCTTTATCAAAAATCTTTTCAAAGAAAGTTTAAAATATTTAAATTTCATCAACTTTGGACTTCTTTTTACCAAACAATAATCACGGTAATTATGCATAAATAGTATAGTTTTAAATAGTTCAACCACCTTTCAATTCATTGGTTTTTGATATTTTTGGTTTACACTTTAATGTCACTAAAGGACCTGTGTTTGTACTTATCTTCATTCCATTATTGTTGTTCCTGACACAAGAGCCAAACAACAAATAATACTTTTCATATAATACATTTTTTTAAATATAAATATACAAATAATTCATTTCAAATATTACATTCAATCTTCTTTTCGGTTTTCTTGATATTTTCCTGGAGAGACTACCGTCTATAGACTTTTAGGAGTCGATGAGGTAGATGCCATGCTGCACGTGTGTGCAGTACCACAGGGGGCCAGTAGATGGCACTGCACAGTGCAGGAAGAAGGTAGAGCGCACAATAGAATCCTCCGAGCAGTCTGAACTATCACAAGGTTATTAGATTAAGCGGTTTGAGGTGATGCTGCTGAAATTTCCTACAAAGTCATTTTACGACTGTTAAAGAATAAGAATGCATGTATATATATATATATTATGGTCATTGAAAAACCTGTTAAACGTGAGAGCTAATTTATACATTAGTAATGGATTACCTCAGGGCTGGCCGGTGTTCTGTATTACAGACAGATGGCACCTGGCCGGCTCCCTTCATGGCCGTGTCAGCAGGAATGTTTGGTGGAGGTTACTTTGTTGGGTGATAGAAAAGCCAGATTATTTCTGTCCAAAAGCAGGTAACAATGCAGCCCGGCGCTTTGTATCTCGAATTCAAAGGCATTTGTTCTTAGATAAGGTACCGGAAACATTTAGCGGCATGGCGGTGGGAACCTATGGTAAAGAATACAAGTTCTATCAATTGTGTTTTCCTTATCCCATGGTGGTGTTTGCAGGGTGTGGGAATAGGCAGCATTCTGGGCACTGCTACTCTGAGATAGCATTCACAATCCGGAGCCCAAGAACAAGCTGCATTCAGCTTGGGGAACCAGGGGCCCTACGCTGCAGGACTGTACACAGGGATGGACAATGTCCGCTATCTTTGGTCTGGACACAAAGAACCAGGGAAAGATTTTATTTTATGGTTTGGCAGGTCCTGTTTGTAGATTCTCTCTTTCTCTATCTTTCTGGCTCACTTAACTCCTCTATTTACTTCCTCCATCCTTGTTTGATAATGACATACATGTTTTATTTGACATTTTATGACTAGTTTATTAATGACAAACCCTCTCTTCCTCTCTGTTCTGTGTCTCACTTCTACACACACACTTTTTTCCTTAATGTTTACACTTGTTACTGGCCCAATTCCCTACCATCCAGCCTCTGCACGTGTGTCGAGTCACTCAGCTCAATGTATTTCACTGATTTGTGAAAAAGTTGGCACAAATCTTTTCTTTTTCTAATCTTTTCTAATCTTTGTTCAAAAATTAAGAGCTGGTATGAAAGGCCTATCTGTCGTACACACCTCTCTCATTCAGTCAAATAGGACAAATGAGCATTTGTGCAGCACATGCTTCACAACAGGCAGTAACATGTTGTTGATATGATTGTAATTGTTTCTCCTTAATAATTGGCCTTTCTGCATGCGGAATGTCTTCAGTGATCTGTGATCCATTCAGTGCCGGAGCTCATCACAGGATGTGAGGGCTAAGCATTTTCAATAGAGGATGGACCCACTGCAGCCTCCCACAGAGCCACCACATTGCATTGGATAAATTATTATTATGATTTTATGGGATAAATACCCGTTCCGCCTAATTAATCCACCACATCACAGGGGGATGTGACACCATGAACCCAATAGATCAAGGACCACAGATCAAAGATATGGCCACTGTTAGAATCCAATGCAGGCAAGAACTTGTTTATTTTTATGTACAGAGGGAATGAAAGATAATGACTAAAGAATGCAGCAATATATGACATTTTTTATTGGTTATTAGTCGATTGATGTGACAATGTTGGCCAACCAGTAAGTGCACCTAATTGGCGGTGTCATTCAAAAAATTAAGACTGAAATTTTGAAGCTTGCTGAAATATTTGGCTTTTAAAATGATGTTGTCATTAGCAGAATCGACCATTTGAAAGTTTGCGCTTTGAATTAAACTTGAATCTGTAGTTCAGCAGATGGTCAATGTTGAAACTGGGATCTGATATATAAGGTAACTGGAAAGCTCTGCATTTTAATCTTTTTTTATGGTTGACACCAAGAGCTGGTACTTAATTGATTGTTTGGCAATAAGGCAGGTGCTGACAGACAAATCTGCCATGAATAGAACACTAAACAAAATTATAAAAGCTCCGTACAAAGTGAGTACTTCTATGAATATTGTATCTGCAAACAACAATTTTGTTCCACGTGCCTCACCAGGATTTAAGAATAAAAGGAAGAAAAAAAAAGAATAATTAAGTGAGGCTATAAGGAACATTTTATATGTGCATAAGGATCATGTCCTCATCCATGAAAGAATGCCATGTTCTACCGGCATGTTCCTACAGCAGCCCAGAAGGGATAAATCAAACTCTTGCTCTAGAGGGGGCCTCTCTACACTTTTAGCAGTATCCATAAGGGAGGGTAAATCAAGGGGTGTCGAGTTGGTGACAATCTGCAACAACTTCACTATAGGTCCTACTAAATCCTACACCATGGGCCTTCAATATATATGTAAATAGAATCAGCCATAATTGACCCACAAAGGACCCAGGCAAGCATTGTCAAGTTGCGCTGACATCTTGTTATGGTTCAAAATAATCAGAATAGCACACGCACTTTGTCCTGTCCTTAGCTTGACATAAGAAAGGAGCAAGAAGGGCCTCTCTTCATTTCACACATTGGCTGGGCTTTGAAAAATGTCAGTGTTCTGCCAAGTTTACCACATATTCACTGTTTACTGATGGCTGCTACACATGTGGTTTTTGCATATGCTCTCCTCTCCCACTTAAATCATCTGCGGTCCCCTGGCTTTCTTTTGACGTGTGCAGTGTTGGTGCTGCCACTGCAGCTTAAATTTTTCAAGCAAAGAAAAGGCATTTATATGAAATAATAATGACTGTTTCAGACATTTATATTTTCCGCATCTGACCGTCATCTCTCCTTTTGCTTTCTCTCCGTTTCCACCACAATACTCCAAAGCTCTTTCGCACATCTCAGTCATAATTTTATATGTGGTTTGATTGTTTTAACGAGATTTTTGGTGATTTATTTATTTATCTTTGGCGCATGCATCTATCTATTAAACCTATACCGCCAAAAGCTCAATTCTCAGCATTCTTCTCATTTGTAATCACATGCAGAGATCTTCCAAAAAAGCCGGATTAAGGACCTCCGGACTCAGGAGAGGCTCCTTAGCGAACTGGATTGACTGACTGACTCGGATTAATAGTCTTATCTTCAACAGTTCGTCGACCAGTAGAAAGCGCTTCATTTATATGCTATTGATTGCTTTGCAAAACAATATGGTGAGTGTCAAATAAAATCAGAAGTTTAGTTATACTTTTTTTTATGTTTTAAAACAATCCTTATCATCCTGTTCTGAGAGTGTATGCTATTGAGTAATCACAAGTTGTCATAATGCAGCACTTTTGTTTGGTTGGATCTCAAAATGCCACTGAAAACATTCTCCATAATTTATTGCGATCATTGTCAAAATTCCCTCTACTAACAGACAGCATCAGTGTAAATGATGTACACATATCTCATGGCATGAAATCCGTTCTGGAGAGGCACTATTTGTTTTGTCACTGTTCCTTTGTGTTGGCAGGCCTCCAATCTCAGCAGAGTGTGGATGTCACAAAGCATTAGGAAGTATGAGATTCAGGATGTTTCATATAATCTCCTTGACTTCCCCAGTTAGCAGAGGAGCCAAGCTGCAGCTGAGGGAGACCCAGCATCCTGTAGAACAAAGCTGGCTGACATGATGTTTGCCTGAGGGGTCTGCACTCAGTCTCTCACAGAGTCTGTGAGCTTGTAAAACAATGAGAAACCAGTCAGCTGACAGATACACTAAGCTGCAGTCACTTTAAATGACATCGGCACGGTCTGGGACTCTGTACAAACAGCTCTGGGAGCAGAGAGTAGGAATCAGAGCCATCAGTCAGAGCTTTGTAGATGGTGCTATTGTAGTTCATTGTGGGGCTGCAATACTGTTTCTGATCACATTGTGCGGAGGCTATATTTTGTCATAAACTACAACAATCCTGTAGGGAAAATAGCTGTCTGCATGTGTGAATGACATGTATTCTCTCTCATTGTAAAGGCAGAGAGTACAGCACAATGATGACTCTGATTACCCAGAGTGCCGCTGTGTCTGTCCTGGGATTAAATAGGAGCAGATGTCTACTTAGCCAGAACGGTGAGTGCCTCTCCTCAGCTCTCAATCCTTCACAAGCACCACAGTTCAATTTTCCTTCTGTGTAATAATGATATTGGCATGTTTGACCTCCCGTGACCCCAAGGGATATGGAAATTATAATCAGGGCAGTTATTTAGATTGATCCGATTTCATGTTGAACTGATGGAATGGCTTCTCTGCTCTGTGTCAGTTCCAACTTGACCCTTTCCTGTTTACGTCAAGCCTTGGAATCAGATTACGATGAAGTGATTGGGTGTGATTGAGATTCCAAAGGCCACCGTAGTTCGAGAATAGAGACGATTTTGAACATGCCTACAAAAAGACACAAGGGTAAAGATTGCTTTGAAGATCCTCTTAAATGAAATAACCAAACATGTAGAGAAATCAAAACTTTGACACACAGCTATTACAAACTTAAAGGAAACCAAGTTTATTTTCTAATACACATTCACATGCCGATGCAGACTGTCCCATTGGTGTGGGGAGAACCACCACTGCTCCCTGTTCAGGTAAAGAGGCCCGCTCAAAAAGGTCATACGACACAGCCTTTGGCTTGTCTGTCCGTCTTCTCTCATTAGCCCATGCCAGGCTGCTAGTTGCTGTGGCTGAATCCAGGGCATTTCAGGAGCCATGTCTAGAAGCCACTTGAAATGACAAGATGAGAATGAGGGCCAGAGGCTGACATATGGTGCTGATTAGCAGTTAAGTTTACAGGGGTTCTCCATCCACATAACATGATCAGACCTTCTCGCGGCATCCTGCCCACTCATCTCATACACATCCATTACGCACAGTTGTCACGATCCCTCTGAAAAATAAATGAGATTGCATTATTTTAATCTTTTGCAGGAATAACTGAAGCTGTTTCTTTTAAACGGTGTCTTATTTAGCTGGTAGAAGTATGCATTTGATGATTTTTCTTGTAAACAGGTCTTTTGGAAAAAATGAAAATGGAAAGCAAGTTCTCAGGCTAACCCTGGGGGATCTTGTCAAGTGTTGATGGATTTCTGTGTGCACTGACAAGTAAAAACTAATATCTAGAAAATAAGAAATCACTAAACTATTCTACATATTAATGAGTGATTTCAAACAGTCTATGCCTGCATTGGATACACCTTCCTGCTCACCAGACACGGAGCACAACTCCCCTCGAACAAAACTTTCAGTGCCACAGTCGAAGCAGCAACATCTGGCTCCTCGTGTAGGCGCTTATTAGGATCAAATTAAGTAGAAATGAATGGGATGATACATGACAGGGTGCAGATGTTCAAAGCCGTGGTGTGAAAATCTGAGGGCAGAAAACAGCTTAATGAATTCTGCGTCTTACAGCAGGGGTGAGGATTTGGGTTCACAGGTTAAAAAAAATGGCTAATTAATTCTAAAGCAGACGCTCAGGGAAATAAATGTTTGTTGCCTGTTGGAACATTCCATGGGAGATGAAAGGTTATTGTGGCACTCTGAAGGACAATGTTATATTTGGAACTTTTTCAAGTATCACTGGGAAAGTAAGCGTGTTCTCTGCTCTTTTATGTTTTATGAACAGATGCATATCAGACCAGGGTTTTTGTTTATAAAATTGTGTGTAGGATTCACATGAAAAGGTTGCGGTCGGACGAATTATAGACAGTTCTTACACACAAAACTACTGTGATCTAGTATACATGCACATCCTACGCCAATTTCCCTTCATTAATCACAATCCACTTGAAAGGTGGCGCACCTGTGCCAGCTTCAAGCAACGGCCACATTTGCCTAAAAAATTATACGTGAAATTCCTCAAATTCTTTGCATTATATTAATGCTGACTGACTGCATGATGAATATGGTTGAGAAGGCAAAAAGACTAAAAGAAGAGACGTCACACAATGTGAAATTTCTTGATGGAGAGAAGGAAACATAGATCCTGTTTGTAGAACATACTGGGTGAAGAAATGTCTTCCAGTGGCAGCAAGTAACCGACTGACTTAAACCTGCTGTTTCAGACGGTCAGACAGTGATTCAAATACAGTCATACAGCCTGAAAGGGGATGCGAAAAAAAAAGATGAAAAGCAAGGTGCGCGTTGTCTATCTCATGGGCAGGGGACAGTGGACCCGGGAGCTCAGCCCTCCTCATAAAAACTGGCAGGAATTACTGGATACACCTCCCTCAAGGATGACCTATATATTACAGAAAACACTCAGGTCAGTTCAGGTGCGTATTTTACATTCCTTTTTTTTAAACGCACTGTAAATGTTTCTGTTTCTTGCAGATGCTGGAGATCCAGCTCGCTCTTTGGAGCTGCAACTGAGGATCGAGGTGCACCGAACGTCTCCACGACTCAAATTATCTAACAGCTGCCTCGTCCCTATGCCATTATCATCCCATGCCTGGAGCACTGTGTGGTATAAATCACATATCCTTAGAGTGATTTTTGGTCTTATCTGTCCAAGTAAACCTGTGCATCATTATTTGCCCCTCTCCCATGTGGAATCCCCCAAGGTTCATTTCTTGGGTACATTCTTTTATCTCTCTATCTACTGCCCTTTAAGTTGATTTCTTTAACGTAATAACTCAAAAACTATTTTCAAGGATCATTTTCAAATTTAAAACCCACATAGATCTTACTGCAAGGAAGAAATGGACTGATTCGGGGAAAAAGGTTGGTCGTATATTTCCAACAACATGGGGGGCTTTATTTCCAAAAGTTCTCGGCCATGATATCTCAATTCTATGTCTGATTTCGTCCAAATTTGGTGAGTATAAATTGATCAGGGAGATATATCTTGTCTACACAGTACCTTTCTCTAATATATCATATTTTACCCACTAGGGGGGCGTTTTATGAAAAACCATGTTGTGGGTCCATTGTACGATGCAGGGGATTGAGGGCTTCTCACTGATATACCTTTGCTATCAGGGGCAACAGCATAGGCCTAGTTATAAACTTGATGAACAAACAAACTGGTTGAATTTAGATTTTACCAGCCTAGGATTCTGTCAAAGCTTTAGTCCTTTTATCTTTCAGTGATTTTGAAAATTCTCACATTTATTAAAACCTGTTTGGTCACGTTCAAATATTATCACCCCAGTCCCAAAACAT
The DNA here is from genome assembly GCA_037951165.1 of Lophius americanus. NCBI lineage: Eukaryota > Metazoa > Chordata > Actinopteri > Lophiiformes > Lophiidae > Lophius > Lophius americanus. The sequence continues at coordinate 19,922,391 of JBBDHG010000014.1, forward strand.
AAACAGTGTAATAAGTTTGAACTACCTCAGCATGTAGATGGGCGTAGACTCACACTGGCCTGTTTGTCTCACTCTCTATCTGGCCTGTTTGTCTCACTCTCTATCTGGCCTGTTTGTCTCACTCTCTATCTGGCCTGTTGGTCTCCCTCTCTATCTGGCCTGTTTGTCTCACTCTCTATCTGGCCTGTTTGTCTCACTCTCTATCTGGCCTGTTTGTCTCCCTCTCTATCTGGCCTGTTTGTCTCACTCTCTTTCTGGTTTTCTAAAGAGCCATGAGGCTTGAGCCAAACACAAATGATAGCATCACATCAAATGTCAATTTCACATGACTGTTTTGGCTGAACAATTTCTTACTTACCTTATTGTTGAATCACAATCCTCTTAATTACATAATTGAGATTATTTTTTCTTATCTAGGGCTTCTTCTCTGTTCTAAAGTACTGAGTCTCCCGTTTCTCGTCATCAAAGCTTTCTCATTGGGTTTCAATGCTGCATGAGGCAAAATCTAAGATTATCTAATATTTAAGGATGTTTTCCCCACACTGACCAGAATGCATATTTTGTGCACATGTGTGAAAGTAAATGTAATGGTTGATATTTATTTTGGCTTTTCCCAATAAAATTAATTGTTGCTTTGAAACTGAGTATTTTTTCCATGTATTAGAATTATAATAATACCTGTTAAAAGTTGTTTTGAGTAGAAAACGTACATCACGTATCCTAACATCTTATTAAAGATGACTTTACGCTGTATTGTCAGGAGAGTTAACAAATAGTAAGCTGTCTCCTGGGTCTTTCTATTAGTGGCATCCAGAGGGAGCAATTCTTTACTAAATTCCTTTCTGAGGGAAGGTGGGTTATTTTGACACCCAAGTGTATTTACTACACTTGACCCTAATAAATATTTAAAGTGCAGGTTCGCTACCCTCAGCACGAAAGGTAACGTATTTTGTTTAAAGTTTTCCAGCTCAGAAACAAACATTTTGGTATTACACAGGTAAGGAAGATGCTCATTTTTATAACTTATGAGCGACATAAAGGTCTTTGCAAAGTTGAAATCTTGTATTATGTGATACATAATGTGTACATAATGACATACACTTTACATGTGGACACACAGACTTCTCTGGATATTCATGCATACTCCATCTTTCTGAGCTGGCACTTCCAACAGGAAACTGACTGACTGACTGTATTATGTGACACCATGGAATATTCTGGGGAGCAGCAGCCTAGCAGCACTGACCGACACCCAAAAACAATACCTCTTTTTTTCCTAACTTTTCCCTAAAATCCCAGCACCCCTCTCAAATGCAGGTGTGGTGCACTGCAATATAAATTCAACAGGCATAATTAAAAGAGGTGAAGTCAGTGTTCCCTTGCACAAATAAGAGCACTGAATGGAATTCCACAATTCTCACTATACAGGGAAAAAAAAGCTGCAGTTGTCTACACTCTCAAGGAAACTGTAAAATTGATTGATTGTTTGATTGGTGAACCAATAAAAATGAAGAATAAATCAGAGAAATATGTTGGAAATGACAGTATTGTGGTTCCATTGAGATCATTAGGTAGGAGAGACCGGGGATGGTTGTAACACTTGGTTAGTTGTAACAGTGGCTGCCACAGAAAAGAGCTAAGGTCATGTCATCAATATCATACACTTCTACTTCATTTTTGAGTTCTCTGGATAAGTGTCATATTTCTAGGAGCAACCTTGTGGATTTTCAGAAAAAAAAAGAAAAGAAAGTTTTTTTTTTAATCAAAATAGTTTTTTGTCTAGTGATTGTTGTATGGTTAATCTAATGGAATGACTTAGACAACCAAATAAGGAAATAAGTGCCTCGAGTTAAATTTGGAGTTGAAAGATCTTGCTAACTTGAAATCCACATGGCAAAACAGTTAACTAAGTAATGGCTGCCTGTTGTGGGGATAGTTGCAACAGTTAATTAAAAATGTTACGACCATCCCCTTATAGTGCAAATAAGAAGCTGATAATCACAGCCAGTGATGCATTGATGAGCATGAATCCTGCCAAAATAATGCACTAAGACACCCTAAGCTTAGTCAAGATCGCCCTACCCAGTTTAAAGGAAGAGAATAGTAAGGGGAGCATTGGAAAAGTGTAAAAAAAAAGAGAATAAATCTGCCGTCTGGAAAGGAGCAAGAGAACAAAACAGATTAAACAACCAAACGGCCCAAGCACAATGACCAAAAGGATTCTCACACATTTGATGATGAGAATATCTGCATTGTGTGCATGGAAAACAAATTCAAAGCCAAAAAAACGTCTGGGTCAAGTTTGTGCATTGCCAGTTTTGGGCCCACAAAGCCTGGGCCTAGTGGGAGCTGTCCACATTTACTACAACGTTGACAGAAATTGAACCCCTACGTGACAAATGCACAGTCAGGAATAGATTCCACACATACATATGTGTTTGCACTTTAGTTTTACAGGTTTTAAAAGTTTTTATAATACATAGCCTGAATGACATATTGTTGTCAATTTTGTTTTTGTCACTTTAAATTCTTTAGTTAAAACAAAAGTTTGAAAAAACGGTAATTATAGATTCTGCCAAGAAGGTTCTTGCTAAATTGGAACTGTGTCAGTGACAGAACCTTTATGTTACCAATGCACATTAATGAATACAGGGATACTCTTGTTGCCTTTATTCAAAAACTGTTTATTCTTTACTATTCAATAAAGTTCTTGCACAAACGGGATAATGTGTATCTTATTTCAACAAATTCTTTATCATTGTTACATCTATCCCCAGTAAGTGTTACAACTCACCCTAGTAGTGGGGTAAGTTGTAACAACGGAACTCTTTGTATTTGACATTAACTCACATAATCTCTGATTGTGTTGTAGCCATCCGCATTAGTTTTATTTGCAGGAGAAACATATGGGTATCATGTATCACAGTTTGACAAATCCAGAATGAAGAACCACTGAGTTACAGATGTTCAACCAAAAAATGATTACGACCATCCCCGGTCTCCCTTATGACTCAGTATCATTGCTATCAAATTTTTGTCTATGCAAATTCATATTTTTAATCATGAAATGAACAAAGTTTAAATTTGACAACCATAATATGATATTAAGTCAAAACATATTCAAACCAATTTTATGTATTCATAATATGCTTCATTATTCAATCATTATCAATTTGTATTCAAATGCTTTGTAATGAAATAGGTTTGAAGGTGATTCTACTACATGGAGGTATTTTATAGAAGGTTCTAATATTTGGTATTTTTCCAGCTACTTTACTCTATTTAAATAGATTTTTAGAGAGGATGTTTAAATTGGAGATCATGAAGTGTGACACTATTAAGTTGCATGGGGTTTGGGAACAATCTCCATTCATTTGCTGGTGAGATGTTGCCTTTAGGTCAGAAGAACATACTGAAATTTTTCATTTGAAAAACTCTTAGGTTTAAGTCCTATACAAGCTTAGATAATATTCCTCATTCGCTAACTTTATACACTGATGCATCCATCAAGAGTCAAAATTTCATCTTTGAATATGTAAGTATGTATCATTTGTTGTAAGTCAAATAGAGATCTTGCGTAATTATCTGTCACCATTTACCTGTCAATTAATCAGAAGGAATTCAATATATTTAAACAGTTCTAATAGTACATTCAAACAGTATCACTCCTTTCCATTTCATTAGAGTTTTTCAGAATTTCAGAATTTGATTGAGGTTTTCTCCCTGCTAGTCCTGATGTGCAGGATTTGAGGTTGCTTTGACTTCAGTGGGATTTCAGCCACACAGCAGGAAGAAGATAAAAGGGGGCTTTGGGGGGAGAAAAAAAAATCACATAGCATTAAAAGCAAATCTACTGGGGTATCCACCAGCAGCTTAAGTGTGCCAAGACGATTAAAGGGCCAATGGTCATAGACTGCAGGTTGAACATACTGATGACTCTAACCTTGATCCACTGGAGGGGTAGCCAAAACCCATCTCTCAAATATCACAAATATTCACAGGAGATGCAGTGAAGGTCAACTTAAAGTTACAGTAGATAATGACATTCTTTCTTCATAAGTCTTCTTTGAAGTCCCGTCAGTTTCAATTAATTTCAGTATGAATATAAACACAGGAAATGTTGTTTGACTATTGTGGGAATCTAGATTTCTTGATGATTGCTTCGAAATGTGTGCAGTAAATGTGACACATAAGGCTGTATTTAACTTGTGATGGAAGCAGGCTAAGAAGGGTATTATTGACATTCCTCTGCCCAACAACGCTCTTCAGCTCATCCTGGGAGATCCCCAGCTAAAAATAAAATCTGGACCTCTGCTGTTGACCCTGACTGCAAGGAAATATCATATTTATAAAAAAAAAGTGCACAATTCAATGCCTCATTATTATTATTATCCGTACAGAGGGTTACAGATCAAGAAGATCCTCCATAAGAGGAGACTGGTCCGTACAATTTTGGTCCTCAAAATTTGATAAGACAGCTTTCTCAGTTAGAACATCGGATAAATGGAACACCTTGCAGCCAGTATCAGAGAATGCAGTACATTAAGCAATTTAAACTCTGTATCAAAAAGTGGCTGAAATAAAGTGTCTTGCAGCCATTAATTGCCATATAATATATCCAAGAAATTCACTTACATGTGTGTGTGTGTGCATGTGTGCAGGTGACGATGTATGTGACAATGAACGTGATGGAAATATCTGCTTTTTTATCTGCTCATTAAATTTAAATAAATGATTAGTTTCACCTGATTTCGTGGATATGCAGTACAATTTTGTGTTATCTGTCGTCTATGAAGTCTTTCCTGATAATGTTATAAAAAGGGATAGTGTGAATAATGTTAGCGCCAGCAACAAGCCCTGGGGAGTTCCACGAGTAACTCTGCAGTGTAGGGAGGATTCATTAACAAATACAAACTGAGATCTGTAATATGAAATAGGACTTAAACCAACCTACTGCAGTGCCTTTCATGTCAAATGAGTATTCAAGTATTTTCAATTGAATAAAATCGTCAATATTTTCAAATGCATCACTAAGATCTACTGTCCCGTTTCAGTAGAGCTGATGTTGAGTGGTTTCACAGCCAAAATACTTCTTTATTAAGCAGCCAGATTAACAAGAAAGCTCCTTTCATGCTTGTTGGTTTCGCACTTTTCTCTCTGTGTTAATGGGCCTCACTTCAGATCGTTTGCCACTGACTTTGATTTCTTAAGGTAAGTGATCCCTCGCTCCAAACCTGACCAGGAGTGCCTGAAATATGGCCCCACTTACGCTGCCAGGACTGATATTGTACACTCTAATGCAAGGCGAAGTAGCACGTCTAAATAGACTGTCACTCTACCCCTTGCCCCCCAATCCACCTAGAAGTCCATCTTACCTCTAAGTCTTGTCACCCACTTTTGTCTAAACTGCCCAGGTGGGACTCATCTCCTGTTGGGGGTTGGAGAAATAAAGATTAATTGATATTAAGGGGAATAATACAAGTTGAGAGCATCTTGGTCAAAATAATATTGTGCAGATTGACAAGGAAGGCTTGTTTAAAGAACAGTGGCCTACCATTTGATCTCAGTTTAAATAAATCCCCGTCAACTGCCTTTAATGCCAGTAGTATTTTTTTTTTCAGATTTCATTCATGTATTATTACAGGAGAAATCTTGCTATGAACACATCTCTGGTCATTCTGCCACCAACATACAGCTACATTCGTACATGCCGAACCTATGCACTACACAGTGCATATGTTTGTTTACTATGGAGCCCAAGAGGGAAGATGAACAAAATGTTTTTGTAAGACCTTTAGGTAGTTTACTTTTTGAAGGACAGGGAGCCAAAAATGTTGGTTAGGTCAGAGCTCTTTTTTCGGTTATTACTCAACAGTCCTCCAGGTATATATTAGGCTAGCCAAGCCGCTGTTAAAACTTAAGTCCAAGTGAGTTTAGTCAGGGACCCACACCAGCAGCCACTCATCTAAAACTACCAAACCAAAAAGTTCTAATTGTGGTCAGCTTCTTTCCAAAGAACCTGTCCAAGGGCATTAGAACACAGTTCGGTTGTGTTGTGCCTTGTTGACATGCTAACTAGTCCATCCTTCCTGGCCTACGCACATTTTGACTGGGCTCTTGTCTTCCACACCGATGCATCAAATGAAAGTTTGGTTGCTGTCCTCAATCAACAGCAGGAAGATAAGCTCTGTTTTCCCTTTTCCACCAAAAAGAACCTGGTGCTAGTTTGGTGCTGGTGCTACTGCCAGCGCTTAGTTGGTTCAACTTGTGCTCCTCATTAGAACCTGTTTGCCTTTCCATAGGCATGGACCCAAGTCAGAGCTGCGCCATCATGTCCCAATATAACGTCAGTACGTCACTGTCTGTCTACTCCGCAAAGATCGCGCCATACTCACGCACAACAACGAAGATGTAAGACAATATCGTCTCCGCAAAAGTGCTGTTCCTGGCTTTGCAAGTCTATGTTGACATCCAAAGCCACAAAAACAACTTTTGTTATTAATTTCAAAATAAAAAATACATATATATTTGCTAGTTTATCGGATAAAACTCGCTCGGTTGTTGTTTTAAAAATTGCGGTTAAGTGTTTGAGCTGGTCTTGTTGGTCACAATACCCCCCGCTCCCAGCCACTGACGTAATCGGTTCTTGGCTCTAGACCAACACAGAGTTTTTGCTTGTCTGACAGCAGTTTTCAGAGCAGGAGCTGGTGCTTAGGCTGTCGAAAATCAAAGAACTGTTGCTAAGTCAAGCTCTTGCTCCGAATTAGCTTTGGAACCAGCTTGTGGAAAAGGGGTATGTTTCATCACAAATGTGTCAAAGACACATGCAAGCTTGAGTTTCTTGCGCTGAAGTGGGCAATCTGTGATAAATTTAAAGATTACTACTATAATGAGGCACCCACAAAGCAGTGGTAGACAGTGGTGATCCATGGATTGGCTCCATTGTCCTTGTCCTGTGCCCAAGGGGAAATGCTGTGGACTAAGGCCCTCGGTTTGACAGGTCCTTTGCGGTGGATTGTGGGGGATGAGGGGTTGGCTGACCCCACTGCTCCCCTGGTCGCCGGTCCCGGGTGGCCGGGCATTACAGGTCTCCTTTAATGCACTTCACCAGATTAGCATGGCAGCCTACACTAGTACGAACAAATTTGTTTACTATGCACACTATGTCTCACAGAAGGGCTTGGGGGGCGGAGATTTGCGATAGGGGTGTTATTGTAGTGCAAGTTGAAACACAGGAGTGTGCCATGGAGTTCTGCGTTGCTCATCCCTGCCTAAGTGCCCTTCCAATTTTAATCCAGCAAACAAATTGTGAAATACTGTACACTTAGCCTATTCACTAGTTTAGGGTAGGCATTGCTTGTTGATGCTTGGCCCAATTGTGGGCAAAAGAGGCCACATGAACCTGGGCTTGAGCCTAGGGCCCCCATGTCTTCTATCCTCTCAAATCTATCGTTGAGGGTCCTTGTACCGGGTTGGGGGGATGAAAGGGCATTGCTGGTATGGGGCTGAGGGTTTTGGAGTTAGGCGATGTTACGTCCCCTGGGCTGCTCTTGGTGGGGACATACTAGAAACCTGTGTCATCCTGCAGGTGGCTGATTGTGTAACATGGAACACCTGTGGCGCCCAGGAGTTCCTGTTTACTTAAAGCCATGCTGCAGACTAATCATCTCTCTCTGCTCTTCTAACAGGAACACCATAATGGTCTGGTTCAGCTGTTTTGCACCTTATAAAATCCTCACACAAATTTTCCACTGATGCACACTTTTCACCACTCACTCTACTGAATGCTCAATCCATATGTAAATAGTTAGTTAGATTATTTGTTTTGGACTAATTTGGTTAAATTTGATTTGATTGATTAATAAAAACTCTTGTATAAGTTAAACATTGTGTCATAACAAATGGGGACTCATGCATTTAGGTTAATTTATGAAGGTTTTCCTTTGTACCTCAAGAAAAATATTGTGATTATTCTTGCTAGTTGGTTGGTTGGTCTGCGTTTTTGGCATAAGTCTGGTGCAATGTTGGTTTCTGTGGGATAGACCATGTGTTCTCTTGTTTGATTGGAACATGATGTTTGATTGCCATGTGCCATTTTAAAGGTTAGTGTTTGCTGTCTCAATACTCATCAGCGATTTATTGTTAGGCTGCAGGAAACTTCTCCTTTCGTTTGTGTTTGTTTATCATTTTTTTAGTGTTGTGGGGAGCAGTTAGTGCTGGTTATCTGTTGATGACCATCTCAGGGTCATATCCGTGGCATTTTAGGGGGTGGCTTACTTGCAGGTTGCTTCACAGTTTTGCAGTGATGAAGGCTAGGGAGTTGGGGTCAATGGCTGTGCCGTGTCATTACATAAAGTTTGATTGTAAGCTGGTGTAGGGTATTGTTCTTGTCGGGGTGTGACCTGCGTTGCCACTTGATGAGGTACAGATGGCTTTAGGTAAACGATCTGGCTGGCAGTGCTGTGTGACAAGAGGCAGCTATCACTTGTCGTTTCTGAACCATCAGCGTCTGAGGTACTGGATAACTTCTGGATTTCCCAACGACAGGAAATAACGTCATGGACTTGGTTTACACAACGCACAAGAGAGTATACAAGGCTTCTCCCCTCTCCCATATCGGACTCTCTGACCAAATCAGTGTAATCCTAAAACTAGCATACAGGCTGCGGGTTAAAGTCACCAAACCAACCGAAAGGCCAGTACAGGTGTGGCCAGAGGGTCCTCCTCTTCACTCCAAGCCTGCTTTGAAACTGCAGACAGGGAATGTTTAAGTGGGCAGCTACAAACAAAAAGAAAACTGACATTGAGGAGTATGCAGACACTGTTATATTGGTCACTCTATTGATTATTTGACCCAAATCAGAACCATCACCATCAGGGCAAACCAGTAGCGATGGATGACAGGAGAGGTCCACAGGCTGCTGAGGTCCAGGAGCACTGCCTATAGAGCTGGGGACCAAACTACGAGAACATCGAGAGCCAACCTGTAGCCCGGGATAAGGAAAGTCAAACAGTTTGACCCCCTTATGAATGGCTCTGCATCTAACTGCAGCCAACAAGATAGATCACTCTCTTCCATTACCACCTGCAGGGCTGCAGGTCCAGACAACATTCCTTGCTGGATACTGAAAGACGTGCAGAGGAGCTAAATGACGTCTTTGCAGACATGTTCAACACTTGCCTAAGCCAGGCTGTTTATCCCTCCTGCTTCAAGACCACCACCATCATCCCCGTGCCAAAGAAGTTCACACAATCCTATTTTAATGACTGTTGCCCTGTTGCACTGACCCCCATCTTCATGAAGTGCTTTGAACGACTAGTCATGACTCATATCAAATCCATCCTACCCCCAACTCTTGACACATATCAGTTTGCATACCGAGCCAACCGGTCCACCAACGGTAAAATCTGTTCTGCCCACCACCCAGCCCTCACCCATCTGGACAAAAACAACTCATATGTGAGAATGCTGTACATAGACTTTCGTTCAGCTTTCAATACCATCATCCCACTAAGGCTCATCTGGAAACTGGACCAGTTGCTCAACACCACACTTTGTAATCGGTTGCTGGACTTCCTCATGGAGAGGCCGCAAGCAGTACAGGCCGGCACAACACTTTGAGCACCATCACACTGAGAACATTGGCCACAATTGAGAGCATCCTGACCAGTTGTGTCACTGTGTGGTGCGGGAGATCCATCGACAACAGCTGGAGGAGCCTGCAGCGCATAGTAAATACACCTTGGAAGATCTTTGTTGTCTCTTTCCCCTCCCTCCCGGACATCTACAACACCCGCATGACCCGGAAAGCAACCAGCATTGTGGGTGACCCAAGCCACTCCTTAAAAAGCCTATTTAGTGTCCTGCCTTCTTGGAAATGTTGCAATTGGAAAAAATCAATTTGCAGTTGTATTTAATTAGAGAGGGTAAGATTTATTCAGGGGGATTTACTAATTCTGATACTGCGGATCCTTTGCGTTCAGGAGCACTTAGATTATGGAATGGTGAAATCAGCTGTCCTTAAAGCATACGAGTTGGTCCCTGAAGCCTATCGGATAAAGTTTAGACACTGGGGTAAACGTGAGGAGCATGTTGAGTTTGACCGTGATTTGACTTCTCATATTCACTGTTGGTGCTCAGCTATCTATGTGAAATTAATATATTGGAATAATTTAAAAACAAATTTTCCACAATTACTACATACGTATATGAGCGGGAGCCCTCCATTGTGCTCTAAGCAACTTAACTGGTCGCTGATAAACTCACAAAGGAGGTTTCACAGAGATGTTCTCTGGATGTGAGATGGCATATATGACAGTTGTGGGAATCCCTGGAGTGGCAAAAAATGATACTATAGGTCCTGAGGTTCCTCGGGTGTGTCATTCTTGTCGTGGTGATGGTCATTGGAAGGATAAGTGTCCATTATTACAACAAAAGACAAGACGGCAGTAGCCACCTCATGCTCCAGTTATTTTGTGCTCAATAGTTTCCAAGAGGAGATCTGCGTGTGCGGAACAGATTGGTGATTCTGGTTTTGAGCCCTTTACTGGTGATGCTTTTTGTGGCGGTAGCTGGAGGTAATCATTGTGTTCCAATTAAGGTACTGCGTGACACAGGTGCAAAATACGCCTTTATCATAGACTCAGCGATACCTTTTCCAACTTAGACAGGAACAGGGTGTTTTGCATTGATGAAGGCTATAGAGTTGGGGTCAATGGCTGTGCCGCGTCATTACATAAAGTTGGATTGTAAGTCCTGCAGTCCTGTCGGGGTGCGACATTCGTTGCCACTTGTTGAGGTACAGATGGCTTTACGTTAACAATCTGGCTGGCAGTGCTGTGTGACAAGAGGCAGCTATTATTTGTCGTTTCTGAACCATCAGCATCTGAGGAACTGGATAAGAGTGGTGTAGGATATCCACTTGTTTTTCTAGCCTTTCCTGTGATGCAGGCAGCGACCCGTAGGATGCTCGTTCAATACTAAATTAGTTCTGGCAATACAAAAATTAAGTTGTTAGCTGAAAAAGCCTTTTCTCTGGCTTCATCTCTGCTTTCTTTGTGGGCTCAGGTTTTCCAGCCAGTAAATTGAGAGATGTTGTTCATGGCTTCTTTGTACAAGAAGATCTGCTGGTGTTTAAGTGGGTACCCTGTGATGGTGACTTCATCGGGGAGGCGGTCCTACGGGCTGTCGTGCCTACTAACTTTCGTGATAATGTCTAGCAAGTTGCACATGATAGTTGTGGCCTTTTCGACGTGGTGAAAATTCATGACATTGTGCTGGGGTTTTTCTTTTGGCCTTCTTTGAAGCGTGATGTCTGGAAATATGTTACTCTATGCCAAACTTCCCAATTCACTGGCAAACAGAGTCTGCCTGCACCCAGAGCCTGCATGCCTCTGTGCTGTTCAAGCTGTAGGCCGACCATTTGAGCATTTGATCATAGATTGTGTGGTCCATTACGTCCATCAGGGTTTGGTTATGCTAACATGCTGACTGGGATATGCCAGGTTACGAGATATCCTGCTGCAATTCCCTTGCATGCCCTAACAGTGAAATTGGTGGCAAATACCTTAACCCAGTTTCTACACTCTTGGAATTCCACAGGGTATCCCAAAGAATTGGGGTGCTAATTTTTCTTCCTGAATGTTTCAGCAGATTCTGCAGCAACTTGGGGTGAAGCATAACCGTGTGCCAGTGGGGGTATTGGAACGTTTACACATCTTGCTTGGGGCGGCTTTTGCTCAGTGGGTAGAGCAGTCAACCGGGTTCAAGCCCCACCCCTGACACAAAATACCCTTGGTCCTTGAGCAAGACCCTTAAACCTCAGGCTCACAAGTTGCTTCCCAGGGAATGCCAAAGGATGGATTACATGTAGAGATAAACTACAGGACATTCTACTGTACGTATGTTCTGTGTAACATAATGAACAAATAAAAGAAAGAAAATAAATATTAATACATAGGCTGGGAGTTCAAAAACAGTCTCTTCCAGAGGCTACATCAGCAGTCTGGAGTTCTCCAGTCTCGTACCATCCCTTGTACAACCACAGGAAAATTCCATGACGCATCTAAAGAAGACATTTCTAAAGATGCTGTGCACCATGCAAGGCAGGAAAAAGACTAAGTGGAGGCACCATCTACCTTACAGTATCCAAGCACATCAGAGTACAGGCCAGGGTATCCACAGAAATGCAGTTAACGCATGCAGGAGGTATACCGGAGCGCCTCAGAAATACAGTTGGAAAAAATCAGCTAAAGGGAAGAATTACTCTGACAGTTATGGTGAAGGCATTGTGTTAGAGGTTGGAGATGGGTTTCTTGTCGTAATCCAAATGTCAGGGAAGTGTGGCGCAGACAAACTCCTTGCTCACTGGGAAAGATGATTAATATTGTTGTTGAAGGGATTGGAAGTGGACCTGTGTCCAGAGTTCAGCCAGAAACAGATTATCCATCCATCCATCCATCCATCATAACCTTCTTCTGCCAATTAATGATTTGCCTTTGGATTACAATAAGCCGATTTAGACGCTAAATTTGGTCCTCTCTCCGTACATCCACAGACTCAGTTAATATTTCTTGGTTTTTCAGCACGTCCTTGCTTGTATAACTTGCTGCTGTTCCAGATAATCTCTGGATCTGGTGTCGATAACAATTAGGGGCTAGTCCAGGAAGAGATAGCATAACTGTCTGGTAAAGTGAGTGCTGAGACAACATCAAACTTTGTCCGCAACTTCAGGGAAAGCTATATGCCATCCAGAGAGCAGATGTCACCTGTACAGCATCACTATGGCCATATTTAACCCTGAAAGGGCACTTGCCTTCATGATCCAGAGGAGACTTTCTGTTTTGAGTGCTACAAGTCAGCTGCTGAAAGGTACAAGTTCCATTGATGACGGCAACAAAACTGGCAATGGTAATAATCCTACTGACCCAAAACAGTATGACATGATTGTTGAGGATCTTGATTGAAGATCTAAGGCTCAACTTTACCTTCTTAACGAGATTATTAACAACATGCTGGCTATGTAAATTCGGGCAGTCGGAGCAAACCAGACAGCACCTCTTAAATCGGAAAATTTAACTTACCAACAACAAGGATTCTCCACTCCACCTTTTCATAGCCAAAACCAGCCAGATAGACATCAAACTACATCCACCACAGACATTCCCACAATTGAACTGCACATGGACGGAAACATTGATCCACTGCCACCCTCATCACTAGACAGTCATGGACATGCTAATCCCTGTACAGGCATGGACATGCTAATCCCTGTACAGAGATATTCAGGCACTTCCATCACCTCCAGAAAGGGACTCTTCGTCCCTCACAGAAGGTTTTCTTGGTGGTAGGAAGAGCTTTTCTTCCAATATGGGAGAACGGTTACTGAGGTCTAATGATGTTGCAACCCTCCTCTCATGCTGAGATAAAAATTTGATGTTGGTTCTGATATGTCCTTTGTTAACAAATCAATGATTTTCTAATAGGTCTTTCTGAGACAGAGGTACTGCTGACTGTAATTAAAATCATAAAATCTTATACAATCAGAGAAATGTTGGATAACAAAGGTTACTTTACTGTCAATGAGCTGAAGCGGTTTCTCCGTGCACATATTAAGGACCAAAACATTACTGAACTTCTCCTCGAGTTATGTAATGGTGAACAGCAAAACAAAGAAAGTCCACAGCAGTTTCTATACAGTCATGAGGTTAAATCAGTGTGTTCTATTTAAGTCACAACAACCTGGTGCAGAGTTTAGTTGTGACAACAGGCTGGTTCAAAGCACCTTCCTCCACACATTTACCAGGGGTAACGTGATAAAAACAGCAATGCTATCACTACTATAAGTCCCTTTATCCAGCATTGGCAGGTTAACGATGACTATCTTTTAGATCAAAGCAGTTTACTAGTGAATACGCAGAAAAACTAAAACGCCTTGGTACTGTAGGTAAAACTTAATCAGTGACAGTAATTACTGCCAAGCTGAACAGTAGTGACTCGATGAGGCTCAAGTAAACAGAGTTACACGCTAACCGTGAGGCTAGTAAAGAACTTACAGCCCAGGTGTGCTCACTGACCGAACAGCATGCAGATAGTAAAACCAACTGCAAATGTGGCAGCAAGGGACCTCTGCTCATCCAAAACCCATAGTTAGTCGCCAACATCTGAGAACAGAGGCAGATTTATTGCCTGTGTGGAGTAGGGCAAGATTATATGCCCTCACTGTTTTGTTTGTGGCAAAGCTGGTTATTGGGCCAATGGCTGTTTACAAAGGTAGCTGTCAGGAAACCTGAGTAAGGTTTCTCGAGGGAGGCAGCCAGTGACCATGACAGCTGAGAAGCCTGAAGCACAACTCAGGCACCCTAAACAGCCAACCCTGCAAAAGTGAAAACACCATGTATAACTTTAGGAAGAAAGAACATAGCATAACTTATAGGGAAGTGATCCCTCCTTTTTGACATGCCCTATGACATATCTGCAGCTAAAGGCATCAATGTTCCCAGTCCAAACATCATACAATTCAGTCACCAAGCCTTTGTACATTGACATGGTAAAAGAAATGTCCAAAACCTTATTGACCACTGCTGAACCAGAGAGTCCACCCTCACCATACTCACCCACAGTGGTCCGTGTCAGAAAAAAGACCACAGTTTACATTTATATGTCGAATGTTCAGACCTTGAACCACAAACCGTTCATGATCACCACCCTCTCCCACACACCAGTATCTTCTGGATAACCTGGGATCTTCTGGATAACATATGGTGATGGATTATGCGAAAAGGATGAAAATGGCTGTGGTGCATAGGCATTTCAAGACAAAGGAAGAGGAGAGTGAGGAGAATTGGAATTGTAAGTAAGATAAACGAGTAGGCAGGAAAACAAAGAGTTGCTGTTTAAGGTGAAGACTCTCATAGCAAACGCTAAAGAAAATGCCTGTGACGATTTGTATGAGAGAATGGACAGTAATGAAGGAGAAAAGGACTTGTACTAGTCTAGGTCTAGGTCTGGAGGAGATAATGGTGTGGATGAAAAACAACTTTCTCCAGTTGAACAGCTCCAAAACCGAAGCTATTTTAATTGGCACCCCACATCAGACCCAGTCTTCCTCCGTAACCAGTATTACCTTCTCTGGTCATGACATTCTCTCTCTTCATCAGTCACCAACCACGGCGTAAGATTTGACCCTCAACTCACTTTTGAATCCCACATCAAACACATCTGCAAGATCTCCTTTCACCATCTCAAAAATATCTCGAAACTCCGTTCTTCACTCACCTTGAGTGATGCTGAAAAGCTGGTCCACGCGTTTGTCTACTCCCGACTGGATTACTGTAACTCACTTCTCATCGGGATCCCTGATAAAAGTCTTCAAAGACTTCAGAATGTTCAAAACAGTGCTGCAAGGATCCTGATGAGAGTTCGTAAACACGAACACATCACCCCCGTTCTTCATTCCCTTCATTGGCTTCCCATCTCCACCAGGATTGATTATAAGATCTCTCTCCTCACTGACCAGTGCATCCATGGTAACGCACCCCGCTACCTAAAAGAACTACTCACCCCATGGTCCTCAACACGATCCCTCCGTTCTACCCACTCATACTGCCTCCTCCTTCCCCGGACTAAGCTCAGCACCATGGGTGATCGGGCCCTCTGTTCTGCTGCCCCTCGTCTGTGGAATGCCCTCCCTGACCATCTCAGGGCTCCACAGATGACTGACACATTTAAAAAAGGACTTAAAACTTTCCTTTTTAGCAGAACCTATAATCTTAATTAACATTGCTGCTTTTTGGTAAGGCTTTTATATAGTTATTATTTTATTTTTTATTGATGCTTTTATCTGCTTTTGCTTTGTAGCAGTTTGAGATTTGATCCAAATGTAAAGTGCAATATAAATTAAATGTACTATTATTATTATTGTACTAATTGGCAAAGCAGACGGATTGAGATGACTAGGATATGCAGCAGCTTAAGGTGATTAGTATTGAGATGGAAATGTTAGACAGAAATGATGGAGAACTGTAAATGCAGAAGTTCAAAGGATTAGTAAGGATGAAGTGAGAGAAGCTCTAAAAAAGATCAGAATGGAAAGGCGGTTGGACCTGATAACATACTGGTGGAGGTATGGAGGTCTAGGAGAGAGAGAGAGTGGAGTTTTTAACAAGATTATTCAAACCTATCTCTGACAGTGAGAGCATAGCTGAGGAATGGAGGAAAAGTGTACTGGTGCCAATTTTCAAGAACAAAAACGATGCTCAGACCTGTAGCAACTACAGCGGTATAAAGCTGATGAGCCACGTAATGAAGATATAGAAAAGAGTAGTGTAACCTAGGTTAATAAAAGAGGTGACAATTTGTGAGCAGCACTATGGTTTATCCAGTACTGGAGTTATGTGGTTGCTTTTTCTACTTCCAGATAGTAGGCAAGCAGTAATATTATGTACCAGCTGTAGGCGAAGGAATATAATAATAATATAATAATAGTCACAACAATCTAGTCACAACGTGATGATGGCATGGATGACTATCTCCAAATCCTTCGGCGAGAAACTATGAAACTCCTATCAGTCAGGTAGGACTAGAACTACTGGAGGGCAGTACCTTTGATACCTACATAAGACTCAAGACGTGACAATAATATCTCATGATCCACAATATCACAAGGAACAGTGAGGTCCAAAAGCACCAGAATGGCAGACAGTTAAATGAATGTCATTAAAAACTCTTTAAAAAGCAGTTTCCGTACTATGGCATCGCTTAAACACAGACTGAAACCTTTCAGACATGATTTGCCATCAAGATGAGTTTGCGGTTGAGTATAGACAACTTTCTCCAAAACGTTTGACAAAAAAGTTAACTCAGAGATTGGTCTAAAGTTAGAGAGGACAGAGGGGTCTAGATTTTTTTTCTTGACTATAGGCTGGACAACAGCATTTTAAAAATTGGCTGAATAAATGGACCAGCATTATTAAAAAGTTGTTTTTTTTAACAAACTAGGAGGAATGCTGTCTAGGGGGCTATTTGCTGGCCACAAATATTGTAAAATATCAGATAATACTCTAAGTGATACGGTTCGAAATTGACTAAATACAGCCGGACACTCATAGAAGCAGAGGGGTCTCAACCCTTCCCATTTACCTGGGATTTAGACCAGCGTATGCTTATCAATATTTCATTGATTTTATAGTCTTTAAAATAGACCCTAATGATAGATCTTACAAAGTTCTTGTGTAATTTGTAGTAAAGGTAAAAAGCCAGATATCTTATGACTTACTTTGCGAGGGCTAGATAATATGTACCCTGTAAAACAAAACCTAATCTTAAAAGCTATTGTTGTCTGATCAATCTGAAACAGAGTCAAAGTTATTTCAGGAGAAAGTCATCTTCAAACTCTCATTTCAGCACTTTGCTATAAACCACCACCATCCCTTGTCTGCTCTCTCCTTCGTCAGAGTAAATCTTGTGGGTTAGTGGAACAGAAGCTCATGGTTTTTGCTTCATCTTTTCTAAGTACAGGGTTTATTTGGTGGAAACTTTCCACCCATTCCATACCCATTGAGCTAGAGAGGCAACATATGCTTCTATGTGGTTCTTTGACATGCATTACAGCATACGTTTTCCACTGCAGTTTGAATTCAATGTGATTAATTTTCTGTTGCGTTGCTTTAATTAAAGTGTCACTAGTAGCAAGATTGGTCTGACTTTGAACTACACGCATAAGACCAGTCATAACTCATACAGATCTGAAACTCCATTTTAATGTTCTGGTGATAAATGATCATTGCAGAAGTATGAGATCATAAAAAGTTGTAAATACTGTATAAATACAACAGTTATCCAGTAATAATAAAACCTAGATCCAAAATTGTGTCTTATTTAAGTGAAAACTAAAGGTAAAAACTAGTAATCCCCTTCCACATCTCGCTTTCTCAACATTCACTACTAATCATACCTACATGTGAGGCCTTGAATGAAGAGTGAGTCAGAAGAAACTATACAACTCTTCCAGGGTGCCATGGTTTTAGTTCACACCACAACATCATTTACCCAGGTGTACACCGCACAGTGAGGAGACAGGCTGTGAAATAAATTTGCATTAGAATTCACCAAAGTAGCTGAAAGCTTTACAAAAACAGAGTTTTAATATGAAACAGACAGCAAAGTTCGATTTTGCTCCAATGATTCTAGATTCAAAAGTCTGTCTCAACAAGGTACCAAATTTCTGGCAAAGATATTCAGGGCTTCAACAAAATTTATCCCCTGACTCAGCATCATCAATGCATTGGAATATTTTTTTCAACTCTTTCTCCAGTGTAACTTTGAAAAATGCAAGTCAGATTTGGGGATTTTGTTTATTTAGACACAAAACCACACTTTAAATAGTTACCAGATCCTCACAGTAAATGTTGTAGATAATGGCCATCTAATTACAAAAAATGTAAATGAATACTTAACAATATAATCTAATTTTAATTGTCATTTTAGTTGTATTTGGATATGCTTTCAGCCTAAATAAATCTGACTCTTTAGTCTGGTATATATGTTTTTAATTTGCCCTGTTCATTTTGCAATGCATCTCCTTCCCTTTTTTCTTCTCCGTGTCTTTCTTTACCCTCTTATTCATCTTTTTCAATGGCACAGGACATTTTCCGTCGCTATAAACAATTCTTTAGATATATATATCGGACAGCTAAAAATTACATTGAGATGTTGATTCTTTTTATATTATCAATTAATACTCACATTGTAATATAGTTTTCATGTATTAATTTGTTTTACAAAATGTTTTATTTTTTTTAACAGATGTCTCTATGCATTTATGATCAAATTAATCTGATGGTCTTTATTCTAAGAGTAATGATATCACATGTTAAATGATGGAACAAATGTGAGTCTCACTGCAGATTCATTTGAAATGATTATGATGGCTCATGAGAAATTAAGGCCAAGTATGTTAGACATGCCTGTGATCTTCCCTGGTGTTTAAGATTTGCCGGCCAGTACTGAGGGTTTCGTACATAATGAGACACATTGGAGTCACAGTAGATGTTAAAAAGGCAGGGCAAATCAAAAGGTTTTGCCACCTCTGGGTGAAGGGTAATTGAACTGTTTCGCTACAGTCTGTAGATCTGTGGCAATAGTAGACAAAGTGATGCTAATCAGAGGACTATAATTGATACTAGGACTACTTTCTGTTCCATTGGTCATGCCACGGGCACTGCTGAAATACCGACAATAGAATTATTCGCAACTCCTCTTGCATCTTGGATTCACACTGGTCCAAGGTATGCTGAATGAGCCACCTAATTAGATGAGAATATTAAAGATAATGGCTTCAACTCTGAGACTTAAGCTCTAATCATCTGTTTGGGGCGCTAGTGACGATCCTCCGATGGCTTTGTTGTGATGTAATTAAACTTATTCTCTTTCTTTCTGACTCTAATTTATGAATTCATTTACATATTATGTATTCACCAAATGTCAAATCCTAGATGTTCTGTTATGTAGTATATGTTAGGGAGTGTAATGGCATGCAGGAGACATGATTCCGTTCATACCCTTTTTAATAACAATGCTTTGGTGAGAGAGTTCCGCAAATTGTGACGGAAAAAGAACTTCTATCAATGTGCATTTTTTTTCATTTACATTGATCAAGCAGCCCAGCAGGTATCAAAGAAATGCATGATTTGGTATTAAATTGTATATTTAAGAATAAATTGAAAAGGTTTCTAGTTTAAAACACTATTATAAAGTGGAAGTCTCAAATTTGTGTCAAAGGTTGTCAGTTTCATTTAGACCGGGTTTGTGTTTTCACAAATGGATTATCATACTTATTAGTCCACCTAACCTTGCTGTCGAAACAAACAGACTCTTAAATAGTTCAGAGGTAAATGGAGGGGTCCATCAGGGGGACTCAACTCATGCAGGTAACTGACAGCCATAAAGGGAAGGATGCTGGAGGCTTTGGTCGTGAGCAATGGAGCGCCTTATCCCCACCTGGATCTCCACACTTCCTTGGATCATGAACCAAAAGTGCACCATCTCTTCACACTCAGCTGTTTTTTTACTGTGCTAAATAATGATCTTTGTCAAGTGCTCAAGGGTTAGAGAAATGATAATTGTTACATTTTTCAAAACATTTAGTGTTGTAGCCATGCTGAGTGAAAGTAGTCGTTGTGGTGTGAACTGTTACTGAGGGCGAACGTCAGTGTCTGTGAAACCCATTAGGTGCTTTCTGTGTCGAGTTATGTGTGTTCTTATATGGTTTTATAATGAATAAACTGTAATCTGGGGATTATTCATTGAAAACTAATATTGCAGGTTAGTTTCCAGTGGGTTTCTAGTTTCTTGACTGGGGTTGGGATGGTAGAGATTTGGTTATTGATATCAGTCTGTGTAAAAGTGGTTTCCTGGATGTTGATATTGTAAGAAGGTCTTTAATTTAAACATTGGTCCATATATTAATAAATCATCAGCATATTGGATGACCTTATAGGTTGTATTGGTGGTATTGATACCAATGATTAGTGTCTTGTCGTGAATGGCGAATGCTAGGGTTATATAAATAGTGCAGATAACACTAGAGAGAATTAACTTCTTTGCCTACTGCAATGGTTAATTCATTACATTCTAAGATTTAAGGATTTAATCCATTAAGAGACTCTCCAAATCGAAACCATTTGATTGCTCTGAATAAAAAGGTCCAATTTATTTGGTCAAATAAGTTTTCTGCTTCTAATAAAGATGGATGTTGTAGTTTGTTGTTTTTCTGAAATTTTTTTCTTTTTACGCTTGAATAAGTTGAACATATTATTTCATGAGGTTCTTCCTGTGATCAAGAAAGGCTTTCTCCAATGTCATGGATAGTGCTGGTTTTGTTAGCTTGAGCAGAGACTAGAAACCGTGTTCAGTCTCAAGAGAGCTTAATTCATTTCTGGTGGAATGTTGGAGGTTTTGAAAAAAATTCTTATCATCTTAGTGAGTAATGTTGAGATTGTGGTACTAAGTGTTTGTAGGGTTCCATTGGGAAACCAGGTGCTTTATCGTCTGCCACTGATTCAAGTTTTTTTCTTGGTCAAATTTGAATGGAGTGCTGGTTGCTTGGGAAGATTTAGATTATCAAAGAATGTTTTGTTTTATTTTAGCTGTTTGTACATTCTAGTCCATAAGGCTGCTATAGAAGGTTTGAAATGTTGTTTAAATATCATTCCGACTTTTCAGAATTTGTTATATCTTTTTCTCTTGGCGTAGCCTGAGTAGATTGGCCAAATATTTTCCTGATTAATTACTAAGATGGAATAGGGTATTTTTTAACTTTTGTTTTTGAAACACTCTTTTTCTTTTTTTCTACTTATAATCTTTGAATTTTGTTATATTTTTATTATATCTGTTAATTTTTTTTTTTTTATATTATCTGACTGGAAAGTTGTTAGTGTGCTATTAAGTTTCCCTACACTCTGTTCGACCTGTATGTCCTCCGTCTTCTTGACTGTTTCGCAGATTAGAAGTGGAGGTTGTTGGAGTGTTGTTTGTGTCCACTCTCAGTGGAATTATCTTAAAGCGGACTTGAGCGTGGTCTCAAAATTATAAAGGGGCGGATATCTACTTCTCCTGTCATTGATATGATTGAGCTGCTAGTCAGGAAGTAATCAATTTCAGAAAAGGAGTTTTGATGGTGTGGGTAATCTGCATAGTCTTGTTTCGTATGAAGTTACATACAAAAATAATGCTTGTATCAGTGAGGATCATCATTTGGGGAGCATTTCACAAAAGAATGCTGGATTGTCCTCACTTTTACATTTGATTAGTTATTGTTCATTAAAAACCCCAATGGAACCATCAATTATTATGTAACATCCTTTGGAATCTGCTATGATTGGACTATTACCTTATAGTGTTAATGTATTAATCAATATGACCACCCCTGTTTTCTTTAAGTTAAAGAAGCACCCACAACCTGGTTCAGTAGTAGGGATTGGTAGTTCAGTTTTAGTAGAATGATGTTAAAATAGGTAAGGAGTTTCCTCAAAGTTTTGAGAGATGGGATATTGTTTTAATTTGCCAATTTGCAGTTGAATTAAGACCTCAGACTTTTCAGGTTCTATTTATAATAATGTATAAAATAACAATCCTTTTAACTATAAATAAAAGTATCAACAAGAATAATGTCATAACCATTGATATGATAGTCATTCATTGTCGTAATAGTATAGTCACGTTGAATAGTAAACGTTTTAATGTGGTGCTGTTATATGTAAGAATGATAGTTTGGTGGAAGTGGTTTTACCATATTGAACAATCTTTGTCTTTGAATAATCACAAAGGTGTCGAAAGAGTTGAGACAAAGATGACATAATGCATAACATAATCATTCATCACAACAAAAGGGAAATGACAAAGACAGAATTGGATCAGTCCTTCTGATGAGTCTCGTCTACAATTGTCAATAAAGCGCTCGAGTTTCCTCAGGTGGATGCTACCAAACCCATACCAACTGCAAGCCTGAAAATATCAACGTTTGCCCATCTGAATAAAGATATAGATATAGTTGGTTCAACACAGAGATCCAGACTCTTTAAAAGGTTGCACAAGACAATATAAATTATTCCAGCCAATATTCCTCTTTTCATACTAGTGACAGTGAATGAAAGTTCGTGACAAGCAGCGAGTCTGTTCGGCACATTTGAAGGCTGCGTAGACGGTATTAAATAAAATCATTTCAATCTTGTCTTATTTGGAATAATATAACCACTTATCCTTGTCCTCTTCTTTGTCTGCATGAAAGGTAATTGCATCCTGCTGAGGGTTACACATATAGCTACACTTGAACTAGACCTAAACTGTTGCTGGGAACAGCGGCATAGGTCTAGGGTTATGTCTGAAAAGCATTGCTTTTGTAAAGAAAAGCTCTGCATAGTGACTAAAATATGATCTATTCGAGTAAAATGTGATATATAGAAGATAGTTCATTCATATTAACCGAATGTGGATTATATCGGAACAACAGCAAGGAAGTAACATATCAGAAACAGCCTATTTTGTAAAAAAAAGGCCCCCACTAGTGATTAAATGAGCAATCAGAGCAAAATATGATAAATACAAGGTAGAGGACCTTGCATTGATTCATGTGCACCAAATTTGGAATAAAAAGGAGTAAAGGTTAGGACATTGAATCATTACAATTGACAGTAATTAATTGTCATACATTTTTTCATTTAAGTCCAACAGACTTGATGTCTTGGGCTCCATTGCCTTCTGTGACAGGGAGCTGAGACCCGCATTCTCCTAATCCTGCAACTATGTAACGGCCCGACTTTCATTTGTTTTTTGAGGTGGCAAAAAATAAAGTATTTATTGGAAATGTATGAAGGCTTGTAGTTCCATTTAGAAAATTTGTGGCCAAAATTGATGCATTTCACATTAAATCACTGCACCTGACTTAATTCCACGCCAAGTGGATATGCTTTACTTTTATGAAAGAAATGTCGTCATTGACCGTCATACGGTAGGTAGCCACTTTATTTAGGATGGAGCAATGAATGGTTGGCAAAATGTATTTTGTGGAAATAAATCATAACCTCCGATTGTGTAATTCAAAAGTTCAATTAGACCAGACAGAGAATGAAGAAAAGATGAATGATTTATTACAACCGATGTAGTGGGATAATTATATAAGAGAATTTGGCGCTCATGATATGAGCAGTACTGTGGCACGACTGTGTGAGGGGATAGCATTTCTGACGGAACTCTCAACAGATCTACATTTTACACAGATTGTAGTCAGGTTTGAAAAGAAAGACAGGATTTCTGTCCGTATACAAAACATTCATCCTGCCATCCTGCCAACCTCAAAGTGCTAATGAATGGATATATGCTGGTGTAATAGTTATCAGTGCGAGCATCTCCTTTGATGCCTCATAGAGAAAGCTCTTAAACAAAATGTTTGAACTGATTTATAATGATTTACGATTCTCTTGAAGTAATGCAAAATTTGCTGGTAATATATTTTTTTTAAACTAAAAACAAATTGTGCCCGGAGGGTCAGGCCAAGATTCAAAAGAAGTTCACCCGAGAGCAGCAAATGATTTAATAAGCCACCAGCTCCACTCGGGCATGGAGATGAGCAGAATGGAGAATTTCAATGTGTTTCTAATTAAAATCAGTTTATTACTATGTCAATCTCTTCAGCTAGGCCATGAATGAGGATTAAGGTTTAGAAATATGGAGATGATTTGCTTAAATCTATGACAGTACCTTTAACTTCCTTGGGTAATATTTGACTCCAACCCAACTTCCAGACAGGAAAAATATTGTTTTGCGTGTTTCTATCTTGTCACAGCCAGACAAATATGACAGTCATAACAGCTAACCTTTTCTTAAGCTTTGTCGATAATCATTAGAAATAGAACTCAAATTCCGACATTTTTCAATCACCATTATTCCTCAAGGAATGAGTAAATAAATATTTAATATCACTTGCATCTATATGATTGCACTGCAATTATCAGAAGCCAAATGCTTGACAAGCTCGGTGTAATATCATTTGTAATATGTTAAATTTGCAGGGGAGACAATGATGAATTCCTCACACACCGTGTTTTAATCTCGGTTGCTTTTTTCATCACTACCACCAAGTCCACAGAGACTAGAGACGCCCCCAACAGAGAAAAGCAAATCTTGAAGAATCACCATTGAAAGCATTGAGCATCAGGGGCAATTTAACGGGTCCATTTGAACCCATCTACAAAAATACAATGATTACTAGAATACTGTATTATTCATATCCCTCTCTTCTCTTAAGATTTCATTTGTCTCCCAGCCCCTCTAAAAATCAATCAGTAACATGCACAACTTTCAGATTTTCCGTCTTGATCTAATTTAAATTTTGTGTAATAGCTATGCTAGTGTACATAAAAACACACTTTCATGTATTGCATGTCTTATAGGATATTACTGATTACTTTAAAGGCCCGTCAAGGCCTCTCTCCCAGCTATATCTCTGGGCTTTGCTTAGGCCCACAGCAGAAATGTTTCAGGATCCTGGTTGAGGACTGAGGAGGACAGAGCCTTTGCAGTCAGGGAACAATATGCCCAAAGAAAATCCGGTTAGCTGGATGGGTAATTTCCTGCAAGTCACTTACTAAGACATAATTTATTTGAAGGCATGATTGTACTTGCACTTTCAAATTTCACTTCACTTCTAAATTAAGTGATTGTTGAATTTTGCTTCCCTTACAAAGATGAACAATTTGTAACATGGTTTCTAAAAAATGCTCGATAGGTATAGATCATTTTCATAAAATAACCAATTCAGAGTTTTTTTTAACACATTGTTAATCCATAAATGAATCCATTATATAATACTGCTTGTGAGTAATTTCCACATTTTTTCGTGTTTCCTACTTAAATTTGCCTTTCATAAAAGCTCAAATTGTAGATTTTCATTTTAACAGCTTGGTTCAGTTAGTCATACTTTTCTAGAGGGCTCCTGCATTTCCTTGGTAACCTGTTGACTCCTTTATGTTGATCGCTGAGGGGGCGGCGCAGTCATGTTGGTGTGAGGTATCAGCATCATGCATCAGATTATGGTATGGACATTTCATAACACACGTGAATGCTTTGTGTAATTCATCCATTAAACCACGTATGATTTAAATCACACTGAGAATCCTTACAGTCAAACTGACAACCACATCAGCGTGGAAACGTCAGCTGGACATTGTGATGGCCCTGTGCCATTCTTCAATTCCTGGTTGACCAGCCGCTGTTTTTCTTTCAGATCCTCCCTGCTAATCATGCCCCTCCCACTTAATTGAGAGATTCACCTCACCTGCATCTAGACTATATAAACTGGGCCATTTTCAAGATGCCACTCTCTCTTTCCCTCCTTGAAGGTTAGTGCTTCCCAGGCACCCAACACATGCATGGATACTGTGGCCCCTTTCTCCAGACCAAAAACATGCAATGCCGCAAAATTTCAATAGGAGTGAAAGAAAATCCTTATGTGTTGAGCGGTCCTATTGGTACCCTGCCTCTAACTTAATATACCAACAACCCTGAATAGGAAAATCAGTTACAGAAAAAAGATGGATGAATGGAGGATAATATAAAGAACTATACTTGTTGTTAGTCATTGTTGAATGAATCAACAATGACTAAATTACTTGATTATAACAACTATGTGAGAGAGACTGATCCATGAGGCATCCTGAACCAGATCAATATGTCTGTAAGTAGATTTGCTGTCATACATCAGGGAATTCCTTCAGTGAAAACAAAGACACCAAGTATTACTCACCTCTTAACCCATTAAGGATTGTTCATTATTTCTGACAGAAAAGGAATGGTTGGGCTGTGACTTTGATAATCTATTTATTTATTTATTTTTATTTTGACCTTCCTCGGAGATGCAAATAATTCCCTAGAGCTTCTTTGATTTCCTGAGCGGAAATGCATCCTCCTCTCTCCGCCCTAAATAATAACTTTTTTTAAAAGTTCACACCAGATGAATGTACTGTAGTGTAAAAGCCAACACAATCAACAACACACAAGAATCTACACTGAAAGAGTGAAGGTGATCACTCAAACAAATTGCTGATTATTCGAACAAGGCAAATCTCCACTGCATTTCATGAGCAATGTGAATATGCAGGCGAGTCAGCTGCAATCCTACCCTTCGAAACAAACAAAACTGAATTGTCTGGCACATTGCACACACTTCAAACCGTGCATATAGTCATCCTCGGTGTCAAGTGGATGTTTATAATTTTCCCTAATAAAAAAATAACATACACAGCATTGGAGAAAGCTTCCAGGGAAGATGTGCATAGAAGCTGTTTCTGGATTAAAAAAATGACCCTTTAATGTTCAGAACGTAATGTCCTCACCGAGAAGAAAAACTTTCATATTTTCAGTTTATTTCTTTGGGGGCAATTATTAATTTAATATCTTAGACACACATTTACAAATTCATACAAATACAAATACAAACACCTTATTAGACTTTTTACAAGTTACATAATTCCGTTTAGTAAATCCTCACATGCTTTAATATACAAAAGAAAATCCAACTTATCGAATAGGACTTTCTCAGTAGCCATGGTGTCCCCGAGGGCTCCTTCCTTAGCCCCCACACTTTAGCATATATATGCTGCTACTGGGTTAAAATATTCTAAACCAAACAGTTGAGCAGGACATTATAGGGTTAAAAGCAAAGCGCTACTAAAGTCTGTTCTGTGTGCTCTACAGCATAGGGCTGAATACTCATGCAGAGAATTAACAAAGATCAAGATGGTTCTCACGAAAAAGAATTATGCTCAAGTGAAGTTTACTACATGGTGTCAAAAGTCCATTAAGAACAGAACATATATTTGTATGACATATATGTAGTTTGATCACCCCCAAATTACCTGGAAAGTTCCTGTTTGATGATTGTGAAGTCATTTCACATTTGATCATCTACTCTCCTTACTATCAGGTACTCACAGAGCTGGTTGGCCTGAGTTTTTCTGTCCACAACACACCTCTACTCATAAGAAAATGTATCTGCATAATAAATAGCAGTTAAAATCCACTCACCTCAAACAAACATCGGTCAGGAAACAAAAAAAGATTTCTAAGTTGTGAGGAAGAGTCCCAGCATAAATAGAATCATGGAAAGAGCCCTGCTAAAGGCTTGGTGCGTTTCAACTGTCACAAAACAAATAAGTGTGTACCTATGTGCCATTAGCGTGCATTCAACACTTTGAGTGTTGGTCATGAAGAGATCTGAGGATATAGACATTCTGATTATAAATATATAGCACAGACTGATAATTCCGATAATGATGCATGAGGTAGCAAACTTTGAAAATGATTTGCCAGGAAGTGCAATTCATGATTGATACACGTGCCAAGTGCGACATGCTGACTCCTGACACACACACAGTTTGAGCTGAAGTGCTGATAGAGTAGTCCACATTTATTCAAATCACAGGCTGAAGCTCATGGCTATGGTTAATCTCTGGATCAAAGTGTAAATGTATGTGCATTAGTGGAACATTCAAAATTGTGCTCATTTGGTCACGTACAAAGCCCTTCACGGTCAGGCACCAACGTATCTGATAGAGCTCATAGTTCCATATCATTCAACCCGAGCACTATGCTCCCAGGATGCAGTGTTACCTGTAGACCCCAGATACTCCAGAAGTAAAAACGAGGGCCAGAGCCTTCCATTATCAGGCACCTTTCTCGCTCCATTCGGCGGGCAGACATCCTCTCTACATTTAAAAGTAGGCTTAAAACCTTCCTTTATGATAAAGCTTATAATTAGTCTGAGCTAAGCTAGCTCTTAGGTATGCTGCTACAGGTTTATACTGCTAGGGGATCTTCCATGATGCACTGAGCGTGTCAATCTTCTTCTCTCTCTCCCTCTTTATATATCCCTCTCACATTAATGCATGTTACAGATTTGACTACTTCCATGGAGTCTTTGTGCTTTTTCACCCTGAATGGTCACGTGGATGGTGGCTTGGTCGGTTGGGTCGGTTGGGTC
This sequence comes from Lophius americanus, assembly GCA_037951165.1. Lineage (NCBI taxonomy): Eukaryota > Metazoa > Chordata > Actinopteri > Lophiiformes > Lophiidae > Lophius > Lophius americanus. The sequence continues at coordinate 19,950,926 of JBBDHG010000014.1, forward strand.
GGCTGATGTGGACTTGTTTGATGCCCCTTGGTTACAACATGATGATTGCAATTATTATTGTTACTATTAATAATACATTTTGTATTTTTCCAAAAGTTATTGCTAAATGTAATCATACTATTATTGTTATTATCATCATGGGACCCGTGGAAAAAAGTGGATTACTATAGCTGATATCATTGCTCGGATCTGTCCGAGGTTTCTGCCCATCGAAAGGCAGTTTTTCCTTGCCACTGTCGCCAAGTGCTTGCTCATGGAAGAATCTTTTGGGTTTGTGTAGGATAATAATTAAAGAGTTTGGTCTAGGAACAGCATCGAACTAGGAGCAGTCCTGCATGTTGCCTTCTTGTCAAGATCATTCACTGATGCAGGAAACAAATTGACAGATATATTTTGCATCTTTGCTTCAAGCTTCACATCTGCATGTTTTGAACACATATCATATGTTCGCAATCATTTTGAAGACTTTAATAAACCACCGTTTTCTACATCCATGCAGATACAGAGACTGAATTAACATGAAGTGGTCAAATACAGGAAAGGGAAAAGCCCTTTGACAAACAGTCTCATGCACAGCCTCCAGGGATAGATGGCCTGGAATGTGTCCCCATGCTGGAACTTGTTTGTGAGAAGAAGCACACCAAACTAAAAGAGTACAGAAAGGAAGAGCTGAGCCATCTCCGATAGACTTTTTAGTATGAGAACAAATTTAAAATATGCCAGACTTCCCAAGTAAGTAACAGAAACAGAAACAGAAACATCAGTGCTGCCCTTTGAAGATGTAACATCATAGATCTTTGAGTTTGACCTGAAAACACTGCACATAACAAAATTCATTTAAATTGAAGAATTGAAAGACGTCCACTAGTGTTCAAACATATATCTGCAGTTCAGAAGACATGGTATCCCCACCAATCTTCAGACAACATTATCCTCGGAGGAAACTACAGACATCTGCAAGAGATCTTGCATATCACAAAATTCATCTTCACCATACGCAAAGGAGAAACAGTGAAAACAGCTACGGTGTAAAACACCAGATAAACGACTCAGGCTACTGGGCTACAGAATTGAGTCATTATGCCGGTGACCTGCACAAATGCTCATTGACAGGGGCCTCCAAACCAGTTGACTACTGCTCGTGTTCCTCCAGCAGCAGCAGCCCATAATTCTCTCAAAGTCAAGGGTTTTTTAGAACTGAACCAAAGACATTCAATGTTCTACTATGCAAAAGAGCCGGTTGCCCAAAACCCTCAAGCTTTGACATGAGAGATTGCAACCTTATCCAGTAGCCACAAATGGTCCCGTGGAGCTGTGGTCAGAGAGCTCTGTGATCCTATGTTGTGTACTTTGGAAACAAGGAACAGAGGAACAGCATACAACTCCATTGCACACACACTCCAACCGTCTCCTGTTCCACTACGGGTACATAATTCATTTCGGACTGAGATGTCAAGTCAGTCAACCGGAGAGAAATCAGCCTCAGGTTCCCTCAGAAATAACTCCGGCTCCACCAGAAGAACACTCTTACCTCGCTTGGCCTGGCCTGTAGAGTTGCCTAGGTGGAGATGAGTTGTGAAATATCCGAATTGGCTAAATTTGTTATTATATTTCCGAAAAGTCCGGGATTTTTTTGAATCCCCACCACGGCGTCGGTGTCCGCCTCCGATCCGTCGTGTTAAAGCGATAGCTAATAAACAGTTTCATGGATCATATTCAACTTAAGACCTTCATAGACCTTAGAACGACGAAGAACTGTAGTGATTAGTAAATGGCTCTTATTTTGCTATCAGCTTTTGAATTTAGCTTTAGGTTGTTTTAGGAACATGCAAACTAATAATAAAAACAATAAACTCAAATTCTTCTTTCCAAAAGAAAAAAAATCTTTTAATAAATTTTCCTGCTTTTATAACAAAATGTTGAATGAAACGGGTTGCTATACCAACATTGTGGTTGCTGAACTGGAATTTAGTCCTTTCATGTTGCATCACATCACTGCTTATGCAAAAGGTAAATAAAATGTATTAATAAATAATATTGAAAAGATATATAAATTAAAAAAAATCAGCAGTTTCTCTGGAATGAAATGAAACATCCATGTAAATCTAGGAAAATGAGCAAAGGTAAGAATAAAAAAAGCAGTCAGTGCTTTGTGCATTCTGCAGTCAACATCCATATTGGGCTAAATCGTTTACAAGTTGGATGCAGCCCACATTGGACACGTGCAGAGACGTGTGCACTCAGCGGGTAGCAACAAACTTTCAGCAGTAATGTGAAACGTTTCCATGATCAATGCGATGTGTTTGATTTTAACGTAGGGGCACATTTTTAATGTAAAGGATATCCTCGTGATTTAATAATAGTCCTCTGGTACTCTCGACACTGGTACTCTCCATAACAATTCACTACATTTCAAAAGTCACGTTAAACCCAACAGAAGCGTTAAGTACACGCCCTTTGACAATGAGCTGGCTAACTAGCTAAGTAGTTTACCGAGACGAGTTGACATCGTCTACAGAACCACCTTCTTTCTTCTGCAAATGCTCCGGTATTACTGACGTGCTCCACGCCAGGACAGGTCGGCTTTGCAATTCCTGCAGTTTACAACATTTTTTGGCCGTGTTGAGGGAGAAATTCTCCAACACCTTGCATTTTTTATGTTGCCTTCTTATCATCAGACACTGCATCTGGCGTGGGGTCAGATGCAGTGTCCGATGACATGACCGTCACCGTGAATCACTATTGAATTTGTCGACAATTAATTTCATAATCGATTTTTGCCGATTACGGCGACTTTTTGTTGTAGCCCTAGTACACACCAAACAGTAATCATCAAATTCCGCCCAAAGGCTGAGGCTGGTGTGCAAGGTGCAAAAATCTCAACATCTCCCTCTCAATTCAAAGACAGACTTGTGGTTTTAGTTGCTGTCAACTTTAAATGATGAATAAACAAAGAAGTTGGCTGTGGACCAACAACTGAACATCAGTTTATATACTATGTTAAGTTTTAACAAGTAAAGCGGTTGCTTTGCGATGCTGGAAGGTGCACACATACCATCTGGCTAAGGTAAAACCATTACCAATTCTGAGGACTAAAATATGGGACTCAATGCAGAGGCCCACAGGAGATACTGAATATATTATTCAAAGATACTCACAGTTGATATATTCCCTTCTGCTGTTGGCATGAAAGCGATGCAGGAGACTTTCTGTCAATTATCCACATCCAGTGCATTTTAGAATTGGCTCCCATGAATGATATTTTGAGGGGCATTACCTCCTCCATTTATCCAGACGTGATTATGCCCATGGATACAAATTAAGTATTTTGAAGAAAAAAAAAGGTGTTAAAACACAATGAAACATTTATTTTTAATATTAAGTTTTATTTCCATCACCTATGACAGGATATAAATCAAAACTCCCTTACAGGACTTAAAGCTTTATTGCCCTGCTCAACTGTCTTTTGAGCACTATTTCCTATAAAAAAAATATGACTGATCCAGTTTATAATATGATTCAGTGATAGCATGTATTTACTAAAGAGTAAGGGGTCAAGGATGGAGCCCTGGGGGACACCACAAGGCAAAAGGGCCATCAAGGAGGAGGAGGCATTAACCAAGGATATAAAGAAAGCCAATAACCTTGATTAGATGATTCGAGGATTAATCGTTTTATAGAAAATTTAGATATTAAATTAATAAATACCTCCCCAACATAAAACATGCGAACGAATAACTTTTCCATAGTTTTTTAAAAATACCTTTGGGTGAGGACATTAAATGGTCAAAAAAGTTCATGCATTCAGATTTGTAATGCCTTATCCTCTTCAGATTTGCAGGGGGCCAGGAGCCTATTCCAGTTTGGGGAGAGTCCGGGTACACCTTGGACAAGATGCCAGTTCATGATATTCCTCCTGTGGGCAATTTAGGTGTTACAAGTTCTTCCTACAGTTTACGTTTTCGGAGGGGGGGGCGCCAGAGTACCCGGGATCCCACAATCACAGCACAGAAAGGATGGGCGAATGGATCCAAACCCCAACTTCCTGCTTTGAGACATCTGTGCCACCCTCTAAAAACAAATATTCAATGTGTGTACCTCATTTTTAGCCTTCTCCAACCACATGAATTAAGAACTGTCACTTATTCAAAACTACTGCAGTTTAATCAAAATAATCCAGATGAATGATTTAATATAGTACTTTGATTAGTAAAATGACACATTTGTTTGTTTCTTTAACACCCCACCACCGTTTACTGGTTGCTTAGAACTCCCCTGGTACCCTTTCCTCAGAGGACACTCATGTTTACAATAAAGGGGCTTCCTCATTCATTTGCATAAATAAGTCCCTGCTCCGACTGGGAGCCTGGAACAGAGTGGCTGCATCTGTAAGGTCACAGTCTTTAAACCCCAATAGTAATGGAAACATCCCCAATTCTTTCTGTCACTAGATTTCTATCATGTTAAATTCATGGTGGAGGGAAGTACACTGGCCAGTACACACCACTATACTGGATTTTCACTTACTCAATATGTGTGGTAATTATTTAACAGGAGAACTCATTTAAAAGCCAGGAATCCTTAAGTGGGTGCTTTTATATACAGTTAATTCAAGCAAATATCAAGAGTACAATGTGTCTAGTCTGGATTATAGATCTAATTTATACATAAAGATATAAATATATATATATCACATATATAGTAACAGTCTATCACACAGTATTAAGTTAAAAATTAGTTACAAAGAATTGATAACTTTTTTCTCCATTCCCCATCTCAAACCTTCTTGAACATTTTAACTCAGCAGAGAAATGCAAATCATCTTGGGACATGGGTAAGTTCCTTCTGCAACACCTCTTGAGTTGCTGCTGGTGCGCCTGTTGATGAGATGTTCTTTACACATATCATCATTTTCATTCACGTCTGTTTTAACATTACCACAAACTACAGAGTTATTATATCAAATATAAAATACATAGAAAAGAAATCTGAGAGCTTTTTAATATTTCACCAGAATATATTGTGAGCAAACATCTACATGGGGAAATATGCCTATTAACATTATGAGCGCAGTTGCACTTTCCAAGTAGGAATCCATAGATCATATTATGAGACAGCTGCAATACACAAATCATATTCATTGAATTACACAAATTACAGATGTAACTCTAAACCTCTGAAACGTGATGATGAATCCCTTTTTTAACTTCCGAGTGATAATTCATCAGACTGCACCGGCAAAGTATAGGGCTTGTGAAATATGCATGGATTACTAATTAATGAAGCATTCTCGAAACATTTACATATTTATAAAGGTATGTAATTCACATATGCATGAGAGAACTGAGTAATAGCTTAGAGAGAATAACACATATTCCAAGAAAGAAACCTTTTATGTTGCTAAATTCTTTAAAAAAAAAAAAAAAAAGCAGAGATTTCTTGTTTAAAAAAAAAGAGAAAAACTTCACACATGGATACTTGCCTACAGAAATGCAGCCAAATGTTTTATAGGACAAATGCACTGAGGAGATGCAGTGATATGAGACATTATCAAAATTACTTCTTCTGAAATAAGTTTTCCAAGTGCTTTTTCAGGTTCATTCATCAACACAGTGTTAGTAACAACTGCTAAGTAAATGCAATTGATTTATATCAACAGATATATATATTTTAGCCATGGGAGATAGTACCTCTAAAATAATCCGTTTGACGCATTTCTCTCTTCATCCATTTCTTAAATAAATCAAATTTTCCCATTCATTTGGCATTTGATTAATCTATTTCATGTCCATGTCCTAATTTTCTTTGGTTTTAAATTGTAATCAAAAATAATCCATTTTGGTGTAAGCTCTTAATCTTTACTGTCTTGATAGAGAAAATCGTCCAGTAGCGTTAGCATGATGCCAGCCTATTGGAGACAATCCATTTCAGTGAGGCAGATCAAAAATGTGTTGGCCAGAGTCGAGGCCTGTCCCTCTTCTCAAAGCACAGCTCTATTGTTTTAACCTTAACACAAGAGCTTTATGAAAGCCGTCCAACATAAGGGTAAAAAATGAACAAATAACATTCAGATGGTTCCTAGGCTTTCCTTACAGCTATGCCCCAAAGAATGACAAGTCCAACAAAACCATGTCGAGTTTTTCATCATGCACCATTGTCTTTCCACGCTGGGCCTATTCAGCCAGGCCAGATTTTTGTCAGGCCCGCTCAGACACAGCCCAGCCCTAGCAGCAGGCTTAGCCTCCTCAGAATACCATGTCTGATCCTTTATTCCATTAAAAAATGGCTTTTAGTTTGGCCAAGTGGACACATGAATTATAAAATAAAACCTTGTGGACATTGTGCTCCACTGTATTGTTTAAGCCAAGAAGGGTGGAAGAAAGTTGCCAAAATCATAAATTGGAAAGTATAAGGAAATACAATCAATTATTTAAACAAGGACATTTTGTTCTACAAGAAAAACGAGAACGGCGTAAGGGCAGAGACAAGACAAGGGCAATCATTTCAGGTATTGTGACCAGAAGAGGCATTTTGGAAATATTCAGAAAAAAGAAATGATGGATTTATCTAGTGAAGACAGGACAAGAGAGAGGTAAAGTTTGTGATGCATAGAAGGTAACAAAAAATATTTCCTTCTGGAGGCTCAAGTGTGTGTTTAACCTTGCAGGACTTTTGGAAGGCACTCCTGAACATCAGGCAGAGGGTTTTGGCAACTGCACAGGGAGCCTGGTGGGTCAGCCCTTCTCCGGGTGCTGCTACTCCACACTAATCTATTTTAAACCATCTGTGAAATTAGCAAGATTTCCTAAGTCCTTCACCTCAAAGGATTAAAACACTGCATAGGGGATAGGCTCTTCTTACATGCTGTTCACGTGTACATGCTCGATGACTCCTGAGATCAATCCCAAATTCCTTTCTTAAAAAATGGACATATATAAGCTGAAAGTTTCATGCATGTAAAGAATGTTAAACATCTGGTTGACGGGGGTTTCTTTTAACTTCAGAAGCGATATGAATGGAACAATTTCGCATAATCTTTGCTGCTGCTGTAAATCAGAGAAAGAGTACATAATCAGATTGTACAGATTCCTACATCCAGTAACAGGGAGAGCCATACCTATGCACTGCAGTAGGCTACCTCTGCCAAAGCCAGTACTGCTAAATCATGAGTCAACTCTAATGAGATAATCAGATAAATAACAGCTGTTCTCTGTGAATTGCTGCCGTCCGACTGATTCACTGGGTGCAGCGGCCGTTGCATTGAGCAGATCCACGCCAGTAAAATATTGTGTGGGGCTCCCCTAACTGCATCCCTTCCCACCAGTGTTTAGTCATCAGAGTTGTGAAATAGCAGCCCTGCCGCGACATGACTGCAATGCTTTATTAATTACTATCCACTTCTAAAACATACAGATCTTTGTACAGCTGCGACAGTTCATTCAAACAGGCCACTTACATACGGCACCATCACTCCCAATAGCTCACAAAGGAGAACATTTCTCATCCCGACTTCTCATTTGGGTCACATTAAATGAGAAAGCGAAACGCCTCAAAAGTATTTTATATCACGAACCTTTTTGACCATTTCGTGCTGTCACAGGCATGATAACGTAGTGACAAATACACAAAGCACAGAACTTTTCTCCGTAACACTAGTTGTCATGCAGGCTTGGAAAATGATTGTAAGATTTACGGTGCTGAGATGTATGCCTAATTTTCCATCTACTGGTGGGGAGCGCTCTCACAAACGGCTATTACAGACTGTAGCTTTCCTTCACTCTAGAGGAGGTAGAATACAGCACAATATTAAGACTAAGACAATATTAGACTAAGAGACCGATGAGGACCTGGCTTTTGGAGGAAAAGCCTCCCCGTTAATTTTTTGCTCAGTATTGGGTCACCTTTAGTCCTGTTTAATCGTGTTTGAACTTTGTAAATCACTTTGTAATTTAGTCTTGAAACTTGCTATATAAATAAATATTATTATTATCATTTTTTTTTCTGTATCCCCAAATGTTTAAAAAGATTCTACTTCCATAATTTCTTTGACTTTTTTATTGACTTTCTTATTTGACAGCCAAGAAACCCCTTGAAGAACTGTAAATCAGTGAAGTAGATGATGACTTGTAATAACACACTGACACCACTTTTATTTTATTACATTTTTCTTCTCATGAGCTGCATTAGTTAAATAAGGTAGTGGCAAGTACAACTCAAAATAATTATGATGATTATGAGCAATAGATGGCAGAGGTCCAGAGAAGAGTGATGGACATATTCCTACCTCGCAACTCTCAGAATGACCTCTGGCTCTGGCACAGACACACACAGACAGACACACACACATACGCACGCACACACTCACACACAAACACACACACACAGACACACACACACACACACACACACTAGTCTGGCACATGAATACATTTTTACTTTGGGTTAATGATAAACCAATGAAAGAAGACTTTGGGACTTTATAATGTTTTTATTTGTTTTTATTTGTTTTTATTTGTGTGTTGATTTGCCCTGTCTGTGTAGAAGTGTAGCACACACATACTGGACAAAATCCCTGAATTTTTTTTATTTTAAAGTAATCATAATTTTAATGGTTCTGCTCATTTGATAAATCGAAATTGCAAAACACCAAAGCTGAACCATTGCTTGATTATTGTAGTTGAAGTTAACATTTGAACACTCACCGTTTAGTGAGTGTTCCATCTGCAACTCTTCACACAACACAGCATCATAAAACAACAAAAAAATAGAAATCCTGGTAGCATTTCCCTAATGCTGTAGACAGATGGGTTTTTTTCTTTGGGTTCAGACCTGAAGATTGATTCAAGCCCCCGTCCGTCCCGGCTTGTATAGTTGTGCTGAGCCAGTGAGGCTAGGTGCTAATTGGTGGGCAGGCCTTAGATAATGAGGTTATCCATTAACAGAGAAACAATAAGACTGTTCTGACCGATACTAGCAAAAAAATAAATACTCTTGTGGATGTAAAACACATAAATTGGCTTTAAGTTGTTGATAGTTTAGCAGCATTAACAAACAAACAACACAATTCCTTTGCTTTAGCCAATAGATAAAATACACTATTGGTCAAATTTTACTCAAATACATAAGACATTGAGTTTAAGTAAAAAAAGCTAAGATGTTATATAAAAAATATTCTTTTCAGTTACATCGTTGTTAAGTAATATTCATTAAAATAACCACATTAACTCATTCAAATTAAAGTGGGTTTAAATGATTACTTCCTTTTTAAAATATCTTGTTTATTTCCCCTTGTAACTGGTAAAGTAGAACAGAAAAGCTCCCAAATTCCGGCTGGGAAAAAAGCCAGGATAAATAAACTTGTGGTGGCTGTTTTATAATTGTGTGCGCTAATTGTTATATTTCAGCAAAAGATATGTGATAATTAATCTGTCAGAAAGTCCCTGGTGCTCAGACTCTTCAGGGAACAAGTGCAAGACGAATCCCTCCATTGGAGTTCCGACCCTGGTGGCGACTAATGACTGATGAAATGATGAAGTTTTTGATTCTTTGATAATTAGGCAGTGATGCGGAGGTGGATGGTCACAACATTGCAGCATGAAGGAATTAGAGGTTTAGAGAGACTTATATGTAAAAAGACAGCAGGAAGATGATATGCTAAAGATGAGTATGTGTCACTATTGGACCGACCTGATCAGCTCTTTGATTTTAAAACCTTCAGCCAGCTGTAGTTTTCTGCAGCGTAGAAGAAACTCAAACTTAAACCTCAGTGCACGTGACTGAAGTTATAAAACACATTGAAGAACGGGCTACTCTGACGGACATATGATTTAAGTCTCAAAGAGAGAGTTTTAAAGGGCCTGGATGTGAAGGAAATAAATGCGATGGCATACCTCGACATTGGCCCTCGAAGAATCAGTTACAGAAAAAAATGTGAGCTGAGAGCGAGGTGCCGTTAGCTGATGAGCAGAATGTGGCCAGTTGGTGATGAATGGGACAAAGGTGCTGGAGCTTGAAGCCAGAGAGCCTTTCAGAGTGGATTCAAAGCGACTTCGGCAGAGGATCACATAATGCCAAAAAGAAAATAAATCACAACATCATTGCAGAGAATGTGACAGCAGTTAAGGTTGTATAATAAAAGTTAGTAATCCAAAGTAAACTTAACTTTAAATGTCTCCTCATTGGTGTCGGTCGTGACATTATAATAGCAAAAGAGTATTTATTTGGCAAGGTTAATACAATTTTTTCCTAAAAAGTCGGTAACAGTAATCCTGCATCATGACTGGCACTGGATTCCTAAGGGTCTCAGGTAAAACCGGAGATAGTGGTTCAAACAAGCGCATTGATATTGACTGACAGGTGTAGGAGACAGGTTTAATACTTTTTCATCCTGTGAGGAACAGATGAAATATGGACCGACGCACGTTTTATTACAGCTCATCAGGGTACCGCAAAGTTACGTCTAAAAGTAAATAGTAGCAGGAATCTCTACAGATATTCACTAGAATTAGAACTAGAACTTTTCTCTTTTAAATGAATTAACTAAAATAATTTGTCTATCGATATCATTAAAAATGCATTTGTCAACAAATGGCTAACAGATGGCCACACAGTTATAAATATTGAACCAGATGGAGATGAATACTACTGCAAATAAGTTAGACAATGTTACAAAAAAACAGTGTGCACCAAGGCAACAGACTGTTTGTGTATAAACAGGTGTATTATCAGATTGTACTAAGAAATTACAAATACTGTATTCATGAAATTAAACATAAGTAGGGTATTTGAATTTTTTTACAAATATTATACACCAATAAAAACATTTCCAGGATGCAGTTAAATGAAAATAATCATCCGTTGGAAAAAAGTCTTATCTTTTAATGCTCTCCATTATGATTATATGACATCAAATTAAAGCGATATGATGCTTGCATTTTATTTCATAATAGGCTACCAGTAAATTTTAAGATAATTGTCCGATATAGAGAAAAATAAAACAGTTTGTGAAATGATCTTTTTTTGTTTCAGAATCTACAGGCATCTAATTTTTTCTCTTACCAACCACCTTACTTTTATATCTGTGTGTGTGAGGACAAATAAAACAAGTTTAACAATATTGACTTTAATTTCATAATGTAAATATTATATAAACAGTTGATGAAAATGGTAACACTCTCCCTTTCTCCCTCACAAACACACACACACACACACACACACACACACACACACACACACACACACACACACACACTGACATCGACATCAAACTGTGAAATGATGATTTGCTCGCATTACCCTGCCAGAAAGTTCTGCTCCTACCCGACCATCTTGACGCCTGGCAGCTGCGTACTCCAGGTCTGATGTATGTCACACAACCTTTTGTCTAAACTTGGGTCTACAGTGGTTATTTTTAAAATGAATATGAAAATTACGTATTGCGGTTATCTTGACGGAGATCGGGTTTATAGACCAAATTTCCAGCAGGTGCGGTAAATATTATTTCATGCTTACTTTTGCCATGCCGAAACTCCCAGGCCACTAGCCTGGAAAGAGCTGACAAGCAACCACAGAGCCAGACAGACAGACTAGAGAGGAGAGTGAATTAATGTTAGTGTTTATTGGCTGACATTTAATAAGGACAGAACCCAGGTTTACCTGATTGTGGGGTTTTCATCTCCTTTCATGAGCAGAGGAATAGATCCTTTTCATCCCCTCATCTAAGTCTTAAATGCTGATAATAACTTTGACACAAGCGGGAGGCGGGGCCGTTTGCATAGTAATGTACTGTACAGCACAGCTCTGCTCTGCGTAGACGCATAATTCATTCTATTTTTCCATCCGTCAAACATTTATTTAAGCAAGGACAGAGGACATTAACTCACAAATTCACAAAATCCCAGAGGTTTGCTTGGTTTACTAAACCTTATAAATGCTCCAAGGATATTCTTTGTATACTGAACATGAAATATGTATTATTTTCATTATTTTTTGATAGAAAAATTTAAAAAAGCATTTTTGCACCCCTGAAGTATGGCAAAAGTATTTTTTTTAATATATAAAAAGATAAATTGATTTCTAAAAAACACACAACAGTGTTCATATTTCATATTCCTAATATTTCCTTGGATTAATTTTTCTGTTCTGGTACTAACAACAACATTAAAAAATCGGATGGTAAAACGATTTGGAAAATAAAGGCCATTCTGTATTTCGGAAACAGCTAAAAGAGAAAGGAATGAATAAGAAATACCACACTATTTAAATATCCTCATGAGCTTTAAGAGACTGCACCGCGTCCTCTTTGTGCAAAAGTTAACCATTTCACCTTGGAACTTGACAGATTCATTTAGAATGTTCAAGCTTATATGATCTGTTCCTCGTACACATCAAAGAAAAGAAGAAGCAATGCTCTGATGAAAGTAATTACTCAGATGTTAAAACAAAACATCTTTTTAATTTGTGTCAACAGCAGTACAAAAGATGGAGTGATGGGAGAAGTATCTGTAACACACATTTTGTCTCTCACAGAAAAGGAGGAAATTCTTGAGGTAAATGAGCTTAGACAGGCAGTTATTTATCCCACTGTTGAATCGTTACAATGGTCTGACACACACACGGCATGGTGTTACATCAGAGTCTGCCTGGATCAGTCATGTGGGGATCATTTATTCACATACAGTATACACATTTCCACGGCGCCTGGGTGCACACAAATGTGTCAGTCATTGGTTTCTTTTCACTTGATATACTGTATTAATACTACTAAAGCCGAGGAAATTGCTCTCCACACACACCACGGTAAAATGTTTTCACCTTAAGTTTACCTCACGTCAATACTGCACATGGAAACCGAAAACTTGCTGGTGGACACGTTGAAGCCAAGCAAAACAAAACAGACATAAAAAAACTAACATTTTTCATTTTTCATCTTTTTTAGCAATGATAGCCCTAGCAAACAATTGATCTTTTGTACTGTGTAAAGAAGAAGTGAACACAAATGTGATGGCAACATTTTTTTTTAAGTTGAATTAAAAACTTTACATTGGACTGGACTGTACAAGATATTATGATAAACTATTTACATATTCAGACATAAACTTTTTTTTAAGCAGCAACAGACACTATGTATTTCATTTTCTCTAATCACACCCAAACAAAACTTGCCATGGGCCTAGGTACCTGCCAGGGAGAAAAAAAAATATTTCTACACAGAAAATTGTATCAGGCTGCCAGCAATTTCAAAATAATGGCTCCAGTGATGGAGGAGCCACACACAGTGTTGCTTGAGAGACGACTCTAAAAAGCAAAGTACCAAAGACAACTATAAATGTTGCCCTGAACAACAAATTTTACACTTTCTGAACAGCAGCTAGCATGTCAGTCCAGCATGTCAGTGAATTGTGCTGATTAAATTAACACAGAGAACATTCTCACCAAATACATCACAAAATTCAGACGGAAAAAAAAAAGGAAAAGAAATTACAGTAAGTAATGTTGAAACAGCTTAGAAGGCTTTTGTCTTTTTCATTGATCGTTTTTGGGGATGGGTAGTCATGAACGTGTTCGTTAAAAATCCACTACATACAAAAAAAATAAACATGACGAGGAGAGAGAATTAACAAAGAAGAGCAGGCAACGTTTGTGCATTTTGCCACATTGAAACAAATAAATATTTGCACACTGCCGCCCGTCATATGTAAACCAAACCGCCTGCATTTTGGTAGGATCTGCAACGAATCGTTGAATAATTATTTTGCATCAGGTGCTTGTTGAAGGAGTACCTTACTTCATGACTTCTCTAATGAGCATAAGCTTGTATTTTAATTCATTTTCTGAGTAGTCCAGGGAGGATTATCCAAACGTCAGCCAGCGGGGTGCTTCTCATTGTCTCAAATTAAATACTGCTCTCCTCCAATCTGCAGAAAAAAACACTCTGCATCTACATGAGGTACAGTGACTTGTCAGGTTTTAAAAACATGAAACCACGTACAAAATTAAAACATGAAAAAAGACAAAAAAACAAAACAGAACAGCCAAATACATAACTTATACTTCACTATTGGACAAAATATATTTCCTATGTTATATTTACAATTAAACCTATGAGATGGTGAATTCATTGAAAAACCATTGGAGCTCAAATTCATCATTTATATTAGGATTCTTTTTTTCTCTGATTGTTTGTGTTGTTGGTTTAGCTGACAATTTTAGAGCCAACAGTGGCTAACAATAAATATAATATGCTGATAGTCTACAGTTTCAAATACAATATACAATGCAGTGAAGTTGGAAGTTTTTTCTTTTCTTTTTTTGGAAGGCTAACCGAGCCGGCTGTTCAATTTCCTGCACACATTTCTTGTGCTGAGTCTTTCCCCCGGGCAGCCCTCACACTTAAAGAAAATGTTCATTCATTACATGTGTCCTTGCATAAATAAACAAAATAAGTAGACAAACAAAATGTCTCAAATCTGTCAACTGTGAGAGTAAACCCACTTAAGTCCAACTTTTTGGACATGATCTGTTCATACAGGGTGTTTTTCCTCAAACAGCTTCACATTAATCAGAATTGTTAAAAAATACAATTTATATCCAGTGCTTTTAACACTTCATCAAATATCATCTCCTTGTGAGTTCTTGTCATTTTTTTTTCTCCTTTCCTTTCCTTTTTTTCTATTCAAACACAGTCAAGTTTCAGTTCGGTGAAGAGACTTTTTTTTTTCTTTTTTTTTAAAGCTACCAGCCAACTAAAGCAGTGTGGCATGGTCAATGAAAATATTTACAATCACACACAAATCAATCTAACAACCAGCAAACAGGAGCAAACAGCTTAAAAATACCAAACAGTTTACTTGAAGGGGAAATCCACGTGTATTTTTTTTTTTTATGTAGAAGAGCATCTTTCATATGTCTTGTGCCTCCAAATGAATAAAAATGTAGAAAAGATGTGATGGAAAAAAAAAACAGAAATAATGAAATGGGATGGTTAAAAAAACCTACAAGACTAAGCTAAATATAAATTCTTCCAAAAAGTAGAAAGAATAGAAGTCATCACTGACAATAAGACTGACAGAGTACAAGATATGAGTGCTTAAGAAATATAAAGAGCCATCTGTACCACTTAGAGCTGGGAGGAAAATGCAGTGACCAGCTTTGAGTGGATCTTAACTAGTTGAATCCAGTAACTAGCCAGATCATTCAACAAAGCCCTGTGCTCTTTCTGAAACGGACAGGTTCAAGGGCAAGGGACGGAAATAGCTGGACTCATGCATTAATAATGTTGTATTTCAGATGATACCCAATCGTCAGTCACTTTAATAATCCCCCACAGCTTGATGTACTTGTTCCATCTGCTTGCCAGTGCCTGGTGATTGAGCCAGGGTGAGAGCACTGTTGAGGCCTTACTACCAGGACTTTGATGGAGCGCACAATGTGGAGCACACACTCCGATTTTATTGTTTCCCATCCTTTCCGAGTGTTTTTTCCTCATCTGAGCCAGATGGTGCCCCTGGGTGTCGAGGTTGTCACGGGCAGGGCATGGCAGGTAGAGGAGCCACTTAGACCTTCTGCCCGAACAAGAGGACTCGAGTCTCACAATCAAGGCCTTGTTTTATCTATTTTCTTGTTATCTTGTTTTATCTGCAGTGCTCAGAAGGTCCCTGCCTGAAGGTTGTTTTTTTTCAGCTGAAATTAGGATTGAGACTTTGTGGCCCTTGTTTAATTGTCATTGCATGTTCCCCTAAAGTGCATGCCAAAGCCGATAAGATTATTAGAACTATCATAAGGCTCAAGGCTGACAGAATTAGATTTTTTTTTAAGTGAACTAATGCAAATACCCCAGTTCGAAGTTACCGCTGTCGTGTTTATATGACGAGGTAATTTTAGCACTAAACATATCATTTTTAGCCTCCCTGTTAGATTTTAAATATCCATACAAACTGTTGCTACGTTTAAGACTATGGCAGTAATCACCTCATTGCTTCAGGCCCAATGTCCATGCTCTGATTTAAGACTTCTTAGTGTCAATTTAAGATTTACAATGTCTACAAAGAATTAAGAATGACATTCCAAGACCTAAGACTTTAAACTTGCTGTCCAAATGGGGCTAAAGTGTCCAACAGAATGTGCTGTAACCACATTATGTACAACATCAATTTGAGATTGTAATGCCTACAAAGCTGTATTTTGCTGCGGTTCCAATCTGTGGGTTCCAATCTGTGGGATTGGAACCGTAGCCACTGGCCCTTTGGCATCCTGGCCTGATTACAATCACTGATTAAGAACTTGGTGAGTCAGGCTCGGTTGTAAAGCTGGAGAAGAGTTAAGGATGCTGTGTTGCTGTGTGGACGTAGATGAGGAAATGAAAATGCTGGCCGGTTTCATTGATGATCACTGCATTTGGCTCCCAAGAACAGCTAGGGTCCCAAGCTACCACCAAAGATGTCACGCACTGTAACCCCCCGCAGAGCCTGCTGCTTCCAAGTTCCTGAGTTTCATTTGTATATTCTTTGAGGGTAAATTAAAGAAAGACTGGATAATTAAGCTGTATTAAGAGGTCAAGAGATTGTCCAAGACTCACAAAGCCTCTCCAGAAAGTGTAGTTTAGATTTTTAGAAACAACTTATAATGTTTGGCACTTGTGCACTGAACGCATTCTGTGTAATTACAATAAAAAAAACAACCAATTATTAATAATAATAATAATAATAATAATAATAATAGTAATAATAATAATAATAATAATAATAATAATAATAATAATAATAATAATGTCATTTCCTTCTGGAATTGTTCGGAATCGCTCCATTTGAATTTTAAGATATTTTGCAATGGTGATAATTGATTCTTAATTAAAAACATTCACAAGCTGTTGGCTGGCACACTAAACCTGAGTGAGAATATTATTCCCATCTTGAACAGTTATGCAATATACTGTATCAAAATAACCCTAATTGACGAGGAAAACATGGTAAATGTCTACGAATTATAGATTAATATCAAATTTTCAATTTCAAGTTCTGACTTCAGTTCTTGGCAATTACATGATTGTGTAATGTCCATGATCAAAATGAAGAAAATTAAAGATGAGATAAGAAAAAAAAACAAAAAAACGAAATTACCACAACCAAACTGTTTCACACACTGTAAGAAACACTTAAGACCAAATAGCTTTTGATTCGGACGGAGCCACATCTGCATGCTGGCTCCTACACAATAACTTTGTTTGTTGTGTTGATGTAAGTAAAGTTTAAACATTTTTAAACCTTTGTGGTGTCGCTCGATTTTGCTCTTTCACTCCCTCAGATCAGACCAGCCTTCTGACCATCATCCTGTCTGGTTTGTTTGTTTCTGCATCGGCCTCTTGGAGGAGAAGAGGTCTCAGTTAGCATTGACTGGCTCTTGTGTGTCATTTTCACTACTATAGTCTGATTTTGGCTCATCTTCAAAATCTTCGTACATGTCCATCTCATCCTCGCCGTTGACAGGCTCGCTGTTTGGCATGGTGCTGGGCTCTAGCTTCATGTTGTAGGTGCTCTGGATGACAGGAATAGATGGCTCCGGACTCGCTGAGGCACTCGAGCACTCTGATGTCATCTGAGGTGAGGGTGTGGTGGTCGCCATGGTGATGGCTCCGGGGTAGACCATACTGGCGCTGGTGGTTATAGGCATCTGGGGAGGCTGTCTGCATTTTGGGGAAAGACATGAATGATAACTTTGATTGTATTGTCACAATTCAAAAAGGATAACAACAGATAGAAAGAATGCTGGGAGTGTTTGTGACGGAGTGCTGCTGAGGGCAGTTTCAAAAAACGCCTTTCTTTTAAGCTCTGAAACTGAGATGGTTTGATAAGGGGTTTCCCACAGCAGTCCCCTTTAAACCTGCAGCTCTGTGAAAATAATTTGGGAAAAGAGAGGTTCTCCTGACAGCTCTTGTTTTAAGCTGTTAAGAAACACTTCCCGGTTTATTGGTGACATAAAGCCAATACTGCTCCTTTCTCCTGTTGCCCTGGATAACTGATACTGCAGCTACTGAAGCTTATGACTGACATGGGAACACCTGGAGGATGGTTCCTCTGCTATCCACACACAGTAAATAACAGCGTAAAGCCGGAGAATGCTGCCCTCAAGGCTTCCGTAAGTCTACTGCTTAGACACTGGAATCATGTTCGCGCTTCATGCTTCAATTGCAGGGTGCTATTTTTTAAAATGATTAAATTATGCTTTTGACGTTTATGTCAGGTTACTGCCTTCAAATCAACACAGGACATGATGAGTCTTTGGGAAATGCCGCTTACATTTTACTGAAAAAAAAAAGCCTGCATGCCGCACTCACACTGAATGCAAAGGGAATTCTTTGCGCGGTGTCATTACATATGAAGTCAATGTAAAGTCACAAGTTGGAGCGAGTAGTAACAGATTTGCGCTTGGCGGCAAAAATGACGCCAATTCATCGCGATTTTGTGAAAATGTTTTATCTATGGTCCCTAAAGAGAAGTAATTCATAACTGAGGGTTTGCCTATGGAGAAAGTCCTATTCAATAGGTAGCAAAGAAATAATTTTTTCCTTAGATTTTTTGTTTTTGGTGGAGACAAAGAGTTAATCACACGATTGATGCAAATAATCCCTGGTGACATTAGTGCAAATAGAGCACTCGATTACGCCGAGTCTGCCTGATGAAAATTTACGGGTCAAATATGTGAATGAAGCATAAGGAGGGGAGACGCAGAATTCCAGATGATAGATGTATGTATGTTGGTGTAGTTGGTTTGTGAGATTTCTAAAGGTGCCCTTACCCCACAGTAAAGAACTGCCTCATCTCTTGTCGCCTTGAGCGCATCATCTGCTTGTACTCTCCAATGCGAAGTTTTTTTCCATCAATAATGCAGGTCCTTTTAGGCCGTGGCTTGTACTTGTAGTTTGGATACTTCTCTAGGTGGAGTTTACTCAGACGAGCCTGCTCCTCGTAGTACGGCTGCTTGTCCTGGTTAGACATAGACTTCCACCGAGAACCTGCACAGCATAGTCAAGTCAGGTTTAGTGGACACAAACAGGAGCAAAGTTCTTCTTAATAATCAGTAGTGAAAGTGAGACGTTCCGTTCTATTACGGGAACTGGGTAAAATCCACAAACTCGAGTAATGAAGATTTACGCCAGTTCAGAATTACTTGATTGAATTGTACTTAAAAGACTTAAGGGAGATGTCCTCTAGCAAAAATCTTTTTATCGGTTCTTCATCAACTTCTTGATAGCTCTGCACATTATCAGAGAGATGGCTCAAGCAGTTAAAACAAATAGCTGTGGTTTACGAAGTACCTCTGCTCTGTGAAGTGTCTTACTTGGTACTGGATGAGAGCATTTTAACAACTCTGATGAATGGACTGAAGGGACAACACCCATTTAGCCTCTGACATTTTTCATGTTGAACAATTATGGGAGTGATGGGCATAAATCCATCTGTGGGCTGGGGTGAGCTTATGAGATAGTGCACCCTCCTCTTTTAGGTAGTAGCTGCGTTTACAGGCTGCTATTCCAACAGAAGAGTAATAAAGTCGAATCTAACTGTAAAATACTTCTGCTCATCCTGTTCGTCAGTGACATGGTAGCAGGTACAAGGGTTAGCAATTAAAGACTTGTGGCGTATTTATTCTCAACGTTAAATACGGAGCTGTCCGTTCTGTCTGTTTGTTTTGAGATAGAGTCAGACGGACAAAACCGATGAATAAGAAAAATGCAAAGAACGAAATGTAAAAAGTATGCAAATGTTGCAACATATTTAATGTATAGATAATAAATAACATATATATAATATAGACCACCGCAAGTTAGAGACTTTGGCTCATCCCTGCCATCTTGTGGATGTACCAATACAAACGCTCTGGATGCCCAGAACTACATGGTTCCTGATGGTTAACATTTTTGAAATGGATCTAAAGATGTTGGCGTATAGATGGAGTATAAACGAGCCTTTACTAACCAAGGGTAGTTGCACGTCTTAGGAATGCGACACCTCAAATATTTTACCGACTTGTGTTTGATTTGAAAGGTCTTACCTAAAATCTTGCTTATGTTGGAATTGTGCATGTCGGGGAAAGCCTGGAGGATCTTGCGCCGCTCGTCCTTGGCCCACACCATGAATGCATTCATTGGCCTTTTAATGTGGGGCTCGTTGTTGTTCCTTCCCCGAGCTTCCCTGAAGACTCGCGCCTCTGTGGATCCAGTGCCTCCTGTTGGCCAACAATAATAGGATTAAGGTTTATTTACAGAGCCATTTACTTCCTTGGACCTGGCAACAACCAGAGCAGCAACAAGAAGAGAGAGCATTGCAGGAAACTGGTTAAATAACGAGACTGACTCTGTCATCAACTGCCACCAGGGATCTCATCACCATGAACTAAAGACGGTCCTAAAAGGACGTACACTTTCTATCAACCGATGCATTGACCGTTTGAGGGGGACAAGGCTCTTCAACTTATATTCAAGTCTATAAAAAGCCCAATGAGGAAGAAGACTTTGACTTCAAACATAGTTTGACAGTTTTTGAATGTGTTCACATGTCTCTTCTTTCAATTTGAAATTCACAGTGCCTATAAAAAGTGCAAGAATGTCAAAATAAATAACACATACGGAACTTAAGGCTCTGCCTCAGTCTTTCCCTTTCTCCTTGAAGCGCACACACATAAACTAGGCACACATTTGCCATGAGAGTCTTTACAGATTCTGCAAAGTGCTGTTTCTCAATCAGGGCATTCATAATCAGCATACGAGAGTTTCTCTCAGTATTTAACTGTACATCAGACTGATAATGATTTCTGTTTGCATGCGCATTTGCTTCCTTTTATATGTAAGATGTGAAAGAATTAAATAAAAGCAGTATGAATATTTAAACAAACAAAAATATGTTGATAAACAAGGCTTGAAAAATAAGACAAAAAAAGCCTTCCATATGCTACGATACATCTTTAATGATGTCAAATCTGGAAAAGAAAGCTTGGGATGACTCATGCATATTTCATCATCCACATGTGAAGCCTTCTCATTAGACCATTCCACTAGCAGCCTTGGCACACGTTACCTGGGGTTTGATTTCTTTTATAATTTCAGTTGATAAACAAAATCCAACTCTTAATGAGTAATGGAGAGCTGTGCAGAGACATTAATTCCAAATCCACAAAATCTTGGTCTCCTCTGATCACTGTAGATGCTGCCGCATCATTTTTAGACTTTACTTTGCTAGAATTAGTATTATTGTTGAGGACAGAAGAAATGAAAAGGCAATATACACACACACACGCACACACACACACACACAGCCACACACAGACACACACACACACACACACACACACACACACACACACACACACACACACACACACACACACACACACACACACAGTCACCTCTAGTGTAAAGACACTGGAGGTTTGGTGAAAGTTGTTTTGTTGTTTTCTTTTCAGTGGTCCAGCTGCTCGGTAGAAAACCAGTTACTTCCAGCACAAAAACCCCACAAATATATTTTCACTAGCTCATGTTTAGACAGCCATGTTTATGATCCACGGAAGTTTTCCTTCTTGTGGGAGACTAGTGAAAATTGAGAATGTACAGAAATGAAAGCTAAGAGCAACAATAATTTATATAGGGTGATTTGCTGTCCCATATATAATAAATTAATACATTTCAAATAGTGGGGGGAAAGAAATAGCACGTGCTCTTTTAATTTGAAAACATATTTTATTACCTTAATTTGTAAATTTTTATTACTGCAAGTCCTACATTATCATGGTCTTGTTTCATTCATTTTCATTTATGAAGTATTATAATTTCATCTATTAGAATATATCAAGTCTTTTTTTTAACAAATAGTGAAATATATATCGAGAAATTCTTCATATGATCATTACTTAACAATATGTCCTATTGAAACATGCTCAACTCCAGATATACAGTTTTTCAAAAAGCAGAACAATTAAGGGTTCTTTGAGTCACTCTTTCTAACTCTGTGATATCCTGACCGGTGTGTTTTTGCCTCTGCCCCCTAGAATTCTGTAGGCCCTAAAGCCGTCATGAATCCAGAAATAATACACTACCTTAGCTACCAGCGAGCCTGTTCATTTCATTTAGCATGCACTCACTGTACAGGATGAATTGATTTCACTTTGTTTGGTTTTGACAACCATGTTTATTGTGCAATGAAATGTGGTGTGGCGGAGGGCTGACAGTATCCATCAACGCAGGGCAATCTGCTGACTGCCGAGGCCAGATGAAGGTATTCATTAGCTCAGGAGCGCAGCGCTCACTCAGACACGACAGCCAGTGTCTGCGCCCCGGGATCGCTTGGTGTAATTTACGATGCCTCCCATGCCATTACTCTATCACTGACACTGATTCAGCAATTTATATACTGGTGTGCATGCATACTGGCAGAGGTGAGCGTCTTACAGGGAGGGGGACAGAAAAAGTGCATGCCATCAGCTAGTGCCACATCCATAGTTAGCCAGGAAACCAGCCACGTGACTTGGTTCATTGGAGGGGAGCCAGATGAGGCATGTTTTTTACAATCATGATGGCACATAGAAAAGGTGCCTGAATGCTCTGTCTGATGCCAGTCAGCAGTGAAACAAACACGTATTATAGCACCCGTACTGAGGCAGGCACTGCTGTCTTGGATTTTTTAGAAATATTAAGTGAAGAAGTTATCAAGCTGACTCAGACCTATAGCATCATTGACCTATTTATTTTCTCTATTGTATTACAATACACGCTTTACATTACCAGGTCAAACATTGGGTTTTCTTATTATGTAAGACCATGCTTGGGATAGCGGGTAGGTATGTTTAACCTATTCAGCAACCGGAATATCTTTGCTTTATTCAAAGGCATTGTGCACATTAGCAGCAGTATGCCTCTGATGCTCAGAAACAATAACATGCAATTTACTGCAGCATTGTTTCTGTCTTTTAATTGAAAATCATGACACTGCTCTGACACATGGCAAATGAGCATTAATTATTTTTCCAGGAGGTGCAGGACATTTAGGAATCAGTTAGTTAGGTTTGTGATTGTGTAAATAAACACAGATGTTTAGCAACCACAGGGGCAGGTCTCCTGGGTGGTAGCTGGGGAGGCGGCGAAACAGAGAGAAAATCTGAATAGAATTTATTGTGATTCATGAGGCCCACCGCTCAAGTGTTATAGAGCGATATGAGAAACCCCTTTTAATTTGTGTCTCCTGGAAACACTGGAGATGAGCGACATGAATTACAGTGAGAAAGAATAATTGTGTGGATGCATGGCGGAGGGAGAGGGGGAAGGAGCGGGGGTGTATAAAAATGGAAAATGGAGAATGAATGACAGATCAGCTAAAAAAAAAAAGAAGAAGAGAAAAATAGAAAGAATGAAGTAGGGCCCAAAATCCTATCGCACCTGTGAGCTGCAGGCTCAGACTCGACCACGTACCAAGCCAGAGGGAAGGACTGGCCCGGTCATTCCCTCTCCTCCCCCCCTCTTTGCTCCTTACTCATCATTGTTTTTCAGGCAGACGCATAATGTCACCCAGGAATCCGCTCAAGAGGTTCAACTTCAGTTAGCAGGCAACAATCACGCTAACCTGCCAAGCCCTCCCTACTGGGATCAAATCTAACACCTCTGACTGAAGGCATTTACCGCTGACAATAGAGCCTCTCCCCGAGAGCAGGATCAGACTAGACAGACGGAGCACAGCGCTCAGTAGCCCTCCTCTCACCTGAGCTCAGGGCACACTAATTAAACCATTAGAAATTACACAGCATACCACACATCACAATCTATTTTTCTTTTTTTTCCATTTATCATGACTAGAATATTTTTGTCCGTGCTGCCTCTGTGACTGTGTGTGTGTGTGTGTATGGGCATGAGAACTTAGGAAGAAGCAGCCAACCTGTATCAACACGCAAGCAATGACTTTTACTTTTGTCCTCGCTGTCCCTTTTCACATGCTTTTATAGTCTTGAAGTAGAATCCTATCTTCCACAACATGCAATCCCTACACATACAAAAGATCATGAGTGCACGCACAGAAAGACGCAGACACACATTGCACAACTATGGGAATGCATTCTAATTTGCAATTCCTCAGAACAGAACTTTTTTTTTTATTGATTGTGATGACCCATTCAACTATTGTTGTCATGACTTGATAAATCATTATGTCTAAACCTCCTCGTCTCAACTTTCTTCTCGGAAAACTCCTCAGCGAAAAAAATAAAGCCAAAGCTTGTTTCCCACGGCCTCACAGTGAAAGAAAAACAACAACAAAAACCTCTTCAAACGATCAACTCAATAAAAGTTCATAATATCTCCGAGCTAGCAATGTAAAGAAACCCATCACCAAGGATCTGCAACAATAATATGTAACGCTACTGTTTTTCCTATCCAATTCCAGGAGGACATTGTTCGAGACACACTGCTCAGCTAAAGCCTCTTCTCTACTTCATCTGTGGTTGATATGATCACACTCAATGTCTTAGATTATTTGTGTTTCCAGCTTCCACACATCTCTCAACAACCCCTTTGTTCTCTGCAGACCCTCGGTGATGGGGGACGGTTTAGACAAACATACGACCTCAGCTGCATGGCCAATCCATACTGCCACATGTGAATGAACAAAGGGTCTGCCTGGGTTGAGGCCTTTGTGGTTATGTTTTCAACAGTTTAAAAAAACCAAATGAATTTGTGGCGGGAGACGTGCCTGTGGCTCGTGGCTTTGTGAAATGAAGGAAATCTTATCTATTTCCATTCCTTTGCCACTTATTTTCCACGTCATTAGGACTTTGGTTGCTGTATGCTTCACAAATATTAGTTCTAGCAACCTAAAGCTTTTTCTGTGGGCGGCTGTGATGACAGAAGTCTGCTGTACCCTGGACCTTCTCAGTGTGGCTGTTGCAGACCAAGGGGCTCTCACACCCTATGGAGGGGTTGGGAGGTAAGCCCAGTATTTTTCCTCTTCATGAAACAAACATAAGAGGTGTGTGTTCTGTTAATGACTTATGTTATGAAATCTTTAGGAAAATTCTGAGATATATGTGCTATTACAAGCTAATAAGAACAACTTTAATTTTATCTAGAGCAAATACTGTAGTTCATACATGTTAAAATATAGATTCCATTTAAACAACTGTGATATTTAACAGTTTAAGTGCAACATGAAAGCCAAATTCAGGCTGGTTTTAAAACAGCAAATATTCGAGGGGTTATTAAATTCTGAGATACTGCATGTGTCTATAGCATAAGGTTTGCCAGAGAGCTGAGCCTCAATTGGTTCAAGGAGTAGAAAAATCTCCAACACAAGGATTTGAAAAGTCAACATGTCCTCAGTAGAGTAAACACGTTGTGGTTCACATCATAGAACTCTGCTTTCGTTACTCGATCATATGTGTTTTTTTCTGTTTTAGAGGCTGAAAAAGATAGATACGTTTGCAGTGAAAGGGAAGAAATGGTAGCTGTGTGTTTTGAGTTATGTGTGCTGCCCCAGCTCCCAGCACTTTCCCCCTGGGAAGAGGACCTCTCCTCTCCTCTCTAACCTCTGCTTGCTCGTAAGCAGTAGTCCATTGGGAACACTGATGTGAGGCGTCTGGCACAAGCCTTTCCCTCGGCCCTGTGCAGGACTTAAAAGGACACAACTGTCCTGGTGTGTGCTTTGTTTCAATCCTGACTCCACAGTAGTCAGAGAGAGAAAGTTCCCACTGGGAGAAGGAGCAGTGGAAGCGCATCCAAGGAGGCCGATGGGTGGGGACGGGATTTGCTGCTTTGACTTATATGGGAAACATGTCACTTCTACTACTTCTTCCTTCCTTCTTCTTCTCTTTCATTTCTTCTGCATTTGTTCATTGCCTGTTTACCGGTTTGTGTTTTCTTCTCACCACTAAGAGGGACGCCTTCACCACCTATCATAAAGTTTTCTAAAATCCAAATCTGCATTTTTGACCTCATCTCAGTCTTCTTTCTTCAGTTGCTCTTCATTTGCGGGGGTTGCCACACAGATTTTTTTATCCGCATAGTTGAGCTGGCGCAGGTTTTACACGGGATACCCTTCATGTGACAACTCTCATCATTTATCTGGCTGGCTTGAGGCCGGTATCAATAGCACAGTGGCTTTTTCACCCCCAGTGGCCCCCAGCAGCTGGGAAATATGTCTCTGAATCTACTAAATATGCATCTTGAGGAGTGGGTATGATGTGAAACTAGACATGATGAGAAAAAAAAACCTCCTATGAAGTAGGAAAACAAATGTTTTACACGCATTCAAATCATTTTCAGGGGAAGATTTCTAAGAAAATACGCAGGAGTGTTTCTATGTAAAACTGATGGGAAAGATGCTATTTAGGGACCCTGGTGGGTTACATTGTCCTGAGAAATATCTATCCTTCTGCGTTGAGTCTCTTTGAGTCTTCAAAGATGAGTCAGAACCATTTTCCCCTTTGCTCCGGCTCTGAAGTGCCATGGAAACTGCCGCAAATATTTATGTCGGACAAACATAAGGGGGCTGAGGTACTCCCTGCTCCGGTGTAGAAACCAGTGCCACAAAGGCATATGACGCTTTGTCACTCTGGTGCAACCCAAATTTACACCCTTTGCCCAGGACCTCAAACTAGCACAACAGAAAGAGGAGCTGAGCTTGGAAAAAAGCCAGCTTTGTCCTCAGGCACCCTTGTTCTCCGCTCACCTACCTGTGAAAACTGTGGTGCCATGGTTCATTTCAAACAGCATTCATCCTGACCTCCACGTCTGCCTCACACACACACAGACACATGCTTGTGCACACACCCTTACTAACCGCTCGACCACCTCCATAAGACAGAGAGACAACCACACACTGCAGATATCAATGGAGTGTCCAAATAAAAAATCCAATCCACATTATCAACTGAAGAACTGATTTCACAGTAACATTTACTGAATTTGTGTGTATTATAGGAAAATATTAAATAATATCTGAAAAAACGTGATCTTACCGTCTAGATCCTCTGGCCTGGTGAGATCAATAACTCTGTGGCCAATCTTTCCCTCCTCACCCAGCTTGCTGAGGTGGTGTCCAATGCTCTCGAAATGTGCCCTCTCCTACAGGGAAGAAGTAAACAGTCAGGGACAACAGCAAGCACAAATACACATTTCTACAAATGAAATTGTAAAAATAACCCCATCAGGACTCTGAAGTGTTTCAAAGAAAAAAAGTGTCTTCGATAAATGGAGGTTCTTTTGAAGAGCTGCTCTTTTGACATGAATTAGATGTAGCTTTTTCCTTTCTCATCTCTCTTTTCAGCTGCTGCTATAATGGATGACAGTAGACGGAGAGACAGTGAGGGCCATGGGTGCTGTAAATAGATTTGCTGGAGGATACTTTGTGATCCCAAGCACACAATGGGGCTGTGGCCCTCTTTACAGTGCTCAGATTTTTCTCTGTAATCTTTGCCTTACATCCTCCCTACCATTCTGCAGCGCCCAGAGCTCAGCGCCCATCATTTATTCAGAGTTCAGAACACACAGTGTTTTCCCGTTTGTCATGTCGCTTTGTGCTCAGATTAAACTTGGCATCTTGTTGTACTTGACGCACAATAAAACCCTGTCATTCAGCACTCCATGACAATATTAGATGTCATGTCCGTGTGCATTTACAGAATAAAATAACAGCTTTCGGGGGGCTTCTGAATAGTTGCACATTACACTTAATGTATTATGCAAGGGGAGAGTGCAGACTGCTGCTTGCTCCATTGTCGAATGACCTACTTCCTGCGTGATCACAGAGGGCATTAGCTGAAGCCGGCTTTCCTCACCAAACTCTCAACTAGGAGATGGACACTTTGACTTTGTGTCCCCCCTTCACCTTCCCCCTCCATGATGTAAAAAGAACATAAAAGCATTTGTTTTACTTCCAGCGTGACCATTTAGTCCGTGCCAGATATGTAGTGTCTGTACTGACCTCTGCCTCTGTCCCTTCAAACATGTCCATCACAGGCACTTTAAACAGATACTCAGGTAAGGAGTATCTGTTTCCACACAATGCTAACAGCTCCCCTGCCACACTCTGACACCAACGCACACATGAATCTTTTAGCCCCTTCTTTGTAATGCATTGGACTATTATTCAGGTTTCTGTACACTTCTCCCACAGGGAAGTTTCATTTTTACAAACAGGAGATAGTGCTAAAAAATTTAGCAGTCGTAACTTTTCTGAATTTTATATTTCGCAGTCCTAACCAGACAAATACAATTCTTCTGGCACGTATCACTAATTACACACTTAAATGTTTTTTATAAATCAGACCACAGGCTTTTGTAGAACCTTTTCTTGTTGAGGGTTTAAAAAAGACAAGATGAATGATGAGGACAGTCCAAGTCCATTTGAGGCATTTCACAGTATTTTGAGTTTTCATTTATGCAATAACTATTACTCAAAAGACAGGACTGCCTGAGAGACGGAGAGAGGGCTGCAATTTGACATCATACTTGAAAGAGCAGTCATTATTTATGACCAGCTGAGTGACTCTGGTATACAATTAACCACTACCTGCTTATGGCCAGTGATTAGAGCCTGTCTATCTGATGGCCC
Source organism: Lophius americanus (assembly GCA_037951165.1). Taxonomy (NCBI): domain Eukaryota; kingdom Metazoa; phylum Chordata; class Actinopteri; order Lophiiformes; family Lophiidae; genus Lophius; species Lophius americanus. The sequence goes on from JBBDHG010000014.1 coordinate 19,979,509, forward strand.
TTTGCTTACCAAAGTGTTTTCTAATTATGACATATGTGGCGGTCCCTGCTGGGCAAAACGACGCTTTGTAAAAATAAGATGGAGTGCGGCGCCTTTCTCTGTGTCACATTATGTGCTTAGCAACATTTGCACAAGCATGCACGCACGTCCGCGACCATATTCATCACCCGGCCACCTTATTGCTCTTAATGAAAGAAGCTAGCAGCCCGATGACAAAGTGACTGATGTACGATTAGCTGGATGAGCAACAGCGCTGCTTCAAATGCTACTTGGACAGTCCACTAGGAAGACACAGCCTTCATGGGTACTGTGCGACTGTAATAAAGTAGTCATCTCGTTCCTCTTCTGGGCTTCTTTGGTCCCTCCTTATCAATCAAGTCCTTTTATAAACTCATGATCATTAAGCATCATGTTGAGCTGAGGGGGAGGAGGAGCAAGGGCCATCCATCAATGGATTTCATTAATAACTAGCTGCGTGTTGAATTTCTTTCTCCACTGCACAAAGTCATATGATTAGTAAACATCAGAACATTAGACAGCGAGAAACAAAACTGAAAGAGGCTCTTGTTGGAGGAATCTCTGGAATGGCTTCACCTCATTTAACATAAAGAAGCATGTGCTTTTTATGTGGTTATGTGGATAACATATATACTTTGTACATGTCAGCATTTTACATATTTGATATAAAAGGGGTAGTTATGGTAAGTACTCACTTCCTCGCATTATACACGCTCATCAATATCAGACTAGCTCTGCAGTATGATATCACAAATTTTCATTAAACTTTATATATTGAGCTTAATATACTTATTGGCTATACGTTTGATGATTTATACGTTTACATTAGAATTACATTTGATATTAGGCCCATTAAATACCTGCACAGCATCAGTGTTTTGTTTTAAGGCTTGGAATATTCAGTGAACTAATACTTCTTTACGGCCCAAGCATCAAGTGCTGTGATAAATTAACGGCACTTTTATTATTTTATAGTGTCATTAAATTTTTACTGATCACTCTGACACAGGGAAGTAGCAAAGGACATGCACAGTATCTTGCTGGACATCTTGTCAGGAGAATAGGGGAGTATATTGCTGTTATGAAAAGGTGTTCATAGCTTAGAGTACAAGAGAATGATGAAAAAAAAAAAAGAACTAGAGAAAGTCCTGCAGCTGTGAGGAGGTAAAGATGAATAGACCGGAAACAAAAGATGTAACAGTACATATTTTTCCCCTCCCACTCTGACCATGACCGCTGGCAAGCAACAGATCCCTCCCTCAAATGACTTCAGCATGCAGCTCTCCACCCCACAACTCAAATTATAGCAATGCACTCTTAGCTATAGTGGAAAACTGCTACCCACAATAATTTCATTCGCAGTGCCTGCGCAGCCTTTTGTCTTCAAACTTTGGTAACGGATGTGTTTTATTCAGTTGAACATGGCTTACAAGTGAAGTTGTGAGTCACTGAGGAAGAGAGAGAAGTAGAAATAGGATGCATCGTGGAGTCTGTGCAGCTTCTTGGGCGGGGAAACCAAAAGAGCCCTTGTCAATGCTGTAGAGACAGCTTTAATCAGGCTCGCCACAGAACATGTGCCGGAGGCCTGCTGCTCTGCCCACAGGGTGTATTCTGGGCAGAGGCGGGTGGCGGACGGCGCTGTGCATTGTGCCTACTCCTGCGCTATATTTAGGCAACACATTGCCAATCCTGACACTTCTTCACTCTTTCTTTTGCAAATAACTCAAGGCTATAACCCGATACTCCTCAAACTGAAATCGCCGGAAAAGAAACAGCGCCGTTTGATGTTTGTTTACATATTATCTGTACAGATTTTAATTTTTTGTGTTCTATTTTGGCGATAAACGTATCGGACTCTTTTTTGAACAAAGAATAAAGTAAACCAGATGATGGGGGGAATTTGTGTTTTTTTCCAAATCATCAATCAACAATTTTTAAAGGAAGCATAATTTCCTTCAGGCAACTGGCAGACATAAAACATTATTGCTCCCAAAAATCACAAGTTGCCAATTTATAGTCATGTTACCAATAAAAAAAAACGCCACACAGCGTGCAGCTAATGGCATATTTAGTCCTCTGTGTGAAAAATAATTGCTTTACCTTCCAAGATCACTAGACTCTCCCTGAATCTCATCCACATCATGGTGGAAAGTATTTGATTACACATGTCTAAAAATGTCATCAATGGTCGCTTTAACAGCTGCAAGACCTGAACCAATCAACTACGCTTGATAATGTGCTGAACTGGTTATGGTTATATCACACACCTGGTATATGCCAAGTTTAAGGCAGTGGTCTCTGACCACAATGCAGGGCTTTGTGTATCAAGTGTCAGTCATCACTGTGGTCTGTGGTCCTCAGAGTGTTCTCTCCGAGGGTCTCAGCGTAAACCCCTCAACAATCTGTCCCAGGCCTGATGGAGACAGAGGCTGCACTTTAACGCGGCTACAGTACGCCGTCACATCTGTTTTGTATTTTTATCGTAACCAGTTTCAACGTTATTTATAAGTCTGCAGCTTTCCAGTAGTTTTCGCTAGTTTTGAACCATTTAAATGTTAAGTACATCCAGCCATGTGGTAAACCCACAGTTCCTTTCATGCAGAGTGTTTCAGTCTTTTTATCCAGAGCTCTCCCCTTACTGAGGCTAATACAGGCAGCAGCAGAATCAACAGTAGCAGCCACAAAACGCTGGCATCTGCTCTATAGTAATCGTCCTCAACATCACACAGAGCAGAGATGGCCAGCCATTCCACTCCCACCCCTACTACAAGGACATCGGCTCGCTGGTTTAAGACAGGGGCAGCCAGCTTTAATTAAATTAAGGTGTTGGAATTATATAAAAGAAATGGTGAGGTAAACCCACTCTGGGCGTTGTGCCAAATTATTTTTACTTGGAGTTTTTTTTTCTTCCCCAAGATGTGTTATTGTTTGTTTTTTGCAAAATAGGTTTGTATATCTATAATAAATATAACACATAATGCAATTTTGTTACAATTCAGTTCTGCATTCTCCACATTTATATAAGGATGTGGTTAAAATGCTTATATAAGAGGTGATAGACTATTACACTAGTGATAACATGTACTTCACTGAGGCGTCCAGTCATCCAGAGCTGTTCACTGCGTCCGCTGGTAAATGTTAAGATGACCTGAAATCTAGTGCTTTATCAAACTCAAACAAAAAGCATTAGGCTTGTTGGACAGTGGCGACATTATACGCACGTCTACTAACACAATACAACAGGCTTTAAACAGCCCTTTGTGGCTTATTCTTTTCCTAATCCTCTGCATTTACCGTCTGCTTAGTGTGGTACCAAGGGTCTTTGTTACCATGGGCAGGACAATCCTGCAGCAGGCCAGAATGTCATCATAGAAAATAATGGAGCTACCACCGCCAAATGACCCTACCAAGATGCACCGTTGATGTCTTTGTGGGAAGTGGGTGAGACAGAGCAAAAGATCTCAGCCTGCAGACTCATTCACATGAACAGGCACATATTATTCAGGGGCAAACATTATTTTTATACTTTTGGCAAACATGAACAATTGGACAAAGCATTAATGTAAGCAATCTTCACAATAGCACTTGCTGGCTATGGCCAGTGTCTGGGAGCTGAGTATAATCTAATTTGGATGGGCAAACCCTTGTATGCCAAGGATTTACATTGCAGCCAAAACGCCTTGGTTTGCAATTTCCAAGACAGCAGTCGAAAAGGAGCAGAAAATTGCTTCCAGGGCTGCAGACCAGACAAGATTATATTCAAGCCTTTGTGTGAGCTCTGCTTGAATAGAGCCCTGGCATTACATACACACACACACACACACACACACACACACACACCCATGCACATGTATGCACACACAGATGCACATACACACTCACAGGAGGGAACAGTATAACCACTATAACAAATAGGTTATGAGTCTGGATTTTGAGGAGCACCAGTGTAAGCTCCATTTGAATATTTACAGGATGAGCTTTGAGACATGGGAAATGGACAATTGAAGTCATCAATACTGAGGAAAGGAGGTGCCGTGGGGCAGAAAAGGGCAGTTCAATAGGTTAATACACTGGCCTTTCACCTTTTGATTCCAGTTAGGGACATGTCAGCAGAAGAATATATTTTATCTCACACTTACTCCAGGCCATTGCATATGCATGCATGTGTCGGAAATAAAGTAGGAGTAATTCATGTATTTGTGCAGAAATCTGTCAGAGGCCCAATACCAATAAGGGGCAGTTTCGGGCCAGATGTCCAGTAGGTGAATGGGACACAGGAACTTACTATATGTATCTGAAACAGAGGAAGTATAGACGTCTGAAATATTTAGCGCAAAATCAGCTGAGGAAGAATTAACATATTGAGGTACAGGAAATGTATATATAATTTATATATAGTTTACAGACGGATATACAACCAATGTTTTGTGATCTAGAAGCACCTGCTATATGTTATATGTTCCAGGTGATCAGGTCTAATTATGAAGCTCAATTGATTTGAATAAAAACTTTCCTTCACATTTTTTTGGTCATCTTATGCCGGATTTAAAAAAGTAAGCATTTTGGATTCTGGGTAATTAGGCTTAAAATATTTTCAAAAATTATTTTTTTTATTCCGCTTGATGATTCAGCATATATTTACTAGCAAAACAATAAATAAAAAATCACACATCGTTGATCTGCTTGCCTTCTGGCCATAAATGCATGCAACATGCGAGTGAATGGAAAATGACTATTGATATTCATTCCCCCATTCCCTTGAAGAACGGCATACCCAGATATAGCTCCAGTGCATATCAGAGGGAAACAATTCAAATAGTTACAAATGGATTCAGATGTGCTGTATTTGACTGTAGGCACATTGGAGGTAAGAGCTTTCACTGGATGAGAAGGAGATGGTAAATAATGGAACAAAGTAATTGCCCTCTGCAGACAATAATACGTTTAAATAAATATTTCAAAAAGGTAAATTGTAGGAGGGTTGTAAAAGGTTTTATTGTATTGATGGGATATAGTAAAACAGACAAATAAACGGACAAGCAAGACAGTCTGCGCTGTAAAGTATGAATATTTTACATGTCCTCGGGTTAAAGGCTTGTATACTGTACAGAAAGTGTAGTCTACACCATGTTTTCTGAGGTCAATGGCAAGGGAAAGAGGAAGAGCGGGATAGAGAGAGAGAGAGAGAGAAAGACAGACAGACAGACAGAGAGAGAGACAAAGAGAGAGAGAGAGAGAAAGAGAGAGATAAAGAGAGAGAGAGAGACAGAGAGAGTCATAGATATAAAGGTTAGGGAAGAATGCATTGTACTGTTCAGACACACTTTGTATGGAAAGATGAATTGATCCATTTGTAAGCAGCACTTAGACCCACTCCTCTGCCCGGTCATTACAGTGGGATAAATCAATATTTAATATCCCCCTCTTATAGCCACACAAGATGATCTTAACCTCTCCTTAATCCCATTTATGTTACCTTTCCAGAATCTTATTCATGTTAGCTCTCACTTTGATAAACTTCCAAACAAGAGACAGGGAGGGGAGCTTTTACAGACCACACTATATTTATGTCAGGTGAGGGGCTTTTGTGAAATATTAATATTCTAAAACTGACCAAAGTGAAAGCTCTTATCCCGGGCATTCAAACCTTTCTAGTTCGTTGGCTTGTATCAGCAAAAGGCTCTCTCTCCTTCTCTGGCATTTTACCGCTGAATTATAACCTCCTGTTCTTTATTACCGCCAAAGGATGAGGATGATGGGGCAATTCTTTTAGCTGACTTGATAAAGTGTGCCTCTCATTTCACACCAGCCTAATAGGGCCAGTGTCACTGTAACTAAAAGGTGACAATATCTCAGTGTGATTTGCAGGAGCCAAAGAGTCAAGCACGAGCTTCGCTAAGGTGTCATTCAACAAGGCAATAAATGTTATGATGAAAGTAGAAGCATATTACTTGATGTGACGCTTTCAATCATTGGCATTAATAGGTTTTCCTAAGCAACACACACAGGTGTGTTGATCAAATGACTTTAAATGCAAAACTAACCATCGCATTATCCCCCTCAATTTTAACTTTGACTGTTATGTGGTGTTTAATTTTTGTGTTGTCCTTTCAGTGTACTAATTTGACTTTAAATGCTGCTTTGATTCATATTTTCTTAATTCCCTAAAAGCACCCTGCTCAAACAGACAAAACGGGACATTAGCAGATGGTGAGTGATTGAATATTTGAAGATCTGATTAGAAAAAAACAACAAAAAAGAAAAGCATTCTCTACTGCTGAGATAATTGCTTTCGCACACTTTATGCCAAATCTGGAGGAAACTTAAATAAATCCTGCAAAAACTATCCAGGGAGTAAAAGAAGGCGTTAAGCTCTAGTTGCTAAGGACAATATGTGCTTCCTATTGAATATAGCTTCATACAGATATTTTTCCGGCACTGCCCTTACGCCACGGCACATTCAGCTGCTTGCTTGACCTGAGTTCCTGAAAAAATTGTGCTCCCGTACTCTGATTGCCAAAGCCAGATTAAAACTGAATTATTGCAAGATTATATGCATTTTTTCTTGTTAGAATTAAGTTTGATGTTGTACACTTAGATGTTTGTTAGTGTAGATTTAAGTTTCTTAGATCGACTGATTTTTGTAAATAGTTGTTCATGCGATGCTCGATAAGAACTAAGTGGAAGGGAGGTACGTCTCCTCTGTGGGTTGCGCCCGTTTATTTGCTCATCTTAAGTAAGAGCATGGTTGATTTCCACCTGTGTAGACAGTGATCTCTTCCAAACACCAAATTAGATGGAAATCAAAATAGATTTTCATTGACTTTTTTACATATACATTGACCTACTTGAGGCAGTTGGTTGAAAGTGTCAGGTGCTGAAATATTAATGAGCATCGCTCCCAGTTCCTGCGTTCTCCTCACAGCCAACTGGCAACATGGCATCAAGCTGAAGAGAGGAGGACAGCTTTTTTCTCTCCTTGATTGACTCATCGATTGAAGATATTTTTAAAGGGATTCCCTGGGAGTGTGTGCTCCTGGTACAAAGCAGCCCCATCCCATGTCAGGGGATGGAGAGGCCTGCCTTAATTGGGCAGAGACTTCAGAGTGTTCTTAACCCACACCGGGCACCGACATGGCCTGTCGCAGGCCTCACACCAACATCAACAAGGCCGAGCCCTCTAAACACACACACAAACAAACTAATACTAATTGGAGTAAACACAAATGTGCACACTTAGCTATGCCAGCTCTTATCAATATGACCACCCTGGACATGGATTAAAGAAAAAATAATAGCCTTACGAATTTCTGCTTTATCAAAGTCACCATGTTCTACTTTTATTAGTCGTTTTTTTTCTTAACTACTTGCAGGTAGAGCATTACACTGTGTGCCCAACTGTTGAAGAGGCTTCCACTAGCCAATACCTGAATGGAGGATAAAGCTAGATACATTATTTGACAGTAGTCCTGACCTTGTCAGCTCTGCAGTTGTTGAGACCCACTGAACTGAGGGCGGACAGCTTCACCTCCATGCTCTGCTGGTGATGTTGCAACTGTTCCCTCTGGATCTGCTCCCTCATTTTCCGAGCCTCCTGGATGGCTTTCATCACTGTGTCCTGGTCCCCAAACAACGCGGTGGAGTTTAGGCTGGACAGAATATCTGCAGGCACACACATTTTGGAGAGAATTGTTACTCTGCTGGAACACACATGGCCAAAACATCGACACTTCACGCCACTTCACGAAACATCATGACTGACATTTATTTGTGAGATATTAAGAAGCAAAGCCTTGTGTTGTGGTTGCCCTGATGTGGGATTGGATGTTCACTGAAATTGTCTTTGCATAAAGTTAGTTTAAAAGAAAAACTTATATGTTTGTGGTGTTTTCGTGAAATGGAAAAAAAAAGGAGGGCTTACCCAGAGACGAACCACGGCCAAGGCCACCTCCAAGTTGACTGGGGATACCCCCCTTACTGAGGAGGCTGTTAGGGCTGCTTTTATTGCCAAGGAACAGGTTTTGTGTTGGGGATGTAGGGGATTTGACCAGTTCTGTCGTCTTTGGCCGTGAAGACAAGTTGAGTGGCTGTGTTCCCTCTTCCTGCGGCAGCAGAGAGAGGAGTATGAGAGAAGACAGATGTGAATAGATGGCCCCCCTCTGCCGCCTCTATTACAGGGGGAGCTATTGGGGGATTCCAAGACAGTTCTCTTCTGTTCCCAGTTAATTATAGGATCCCTGCCTTGACCCACACCTCCTCCTAGGTTCTCTCTCTCTGTGCTCTCTTCTTCTTTCGTCTCCTCCATCCTCCTTTCCTTCCTTAGGAGCTTTGCTACTATGATCTTCTTCACAGTTGCTCGGCGCCTTTGTTCATACTAATTAAAGCAGATTCTGTCTCTCTGTACATCTTCATCTGTTCTCCCTCTCCTCCTCCCTGCTCTCTGAATCTGCACTCTGGTTCTAAGAATAAATAATGACCAGATAACGGTGCTACCAATGATCAAAGACAGCTGTTCCATTCATCAGATGTTGATGTTCCATTATCTACTTCATTAATTTGTTTTCTGATTTCATTCCTCATTTGTGCATACTTGGTTTTATCACACGCTTTGATATCTGTACATGTCATCCATGATAAAAATGTATGATCTGATTTAAAAAGCTCTTGATAATGTGATTCTGAGATGAGGTCATGTATATATAGTACTCTATTTATGAGAAACGTTATTTTCCAAGGTGCCGCTTTCAGCAGTGAATCAACGGACACAATATATTTTCTGAGGGGTTTCTGGAAAAAGACAATGGAAGGAACAGGCCTGGGATTTTAAAGATTGCCACTTTGCTTTAATTTATCCAGAAATTGTAAGCTCAAGTATGATGAATGAAATCAAAGTATACTCAAAGTAAGCTTTATTGACAGAGATGGCCCAAAAAAAATTAAAGAAATACACACAATCTTTTAATTTCTTCCAAAAATTTTGAATATTTCGATAAATGTAAATTGTTTAGTTTGAATTAATTCTAATCAAATTAGAGGTAAATACATTTGAAATATCATAAGTAGATTTAGAAATATTTGATAATTCTATTCCCAGAGTCGAAGAGCATCTTCCCACACTATAAAGTGCCCAGGGTTAACCCTAATCTAGTCTAAAAGACTGATGTCTTACAAACTACATTAGGCTATGCTGCCATTAACAGTCTTTTTCAGCTTAAGTGTCTTCTTGTCCAAACATATGGCTCAAGCACACACTGCCCTAAGGCCTTGTTATTGCTGTGCCAATAGTGGTTTGTCATGCAGTGATGGTGAAAGCGGAAAAACAAAACTACAGGCCATCTGATTCACAGAAGATGCCAGCTTCTGTCGGCTTGCCATTTATCTATGGGTGATTTCATGGAATGTCTTTTATTTTGTCATGTTTGGCAGTATTCAATATATTTTGACGAGAAATACTCTAGTATAAATCAATGCTGTCCTGGCTTTCACCTAATGTAAAAAAGGAAAAGTGCTTTAACACGATGAAATGATAGTGTTGAGTCCATTAATTGTCAATATTTCAAAGAAAGAGACCTTAGGCAATAGAGACCTGAGGATTGTTTTTAAAGAAAGCCAGAGTGACTACCGCACTTTTCAAGACATGATTTATGGTCTACCTTCTCCATGATATAATACAGTTAAACTACTCAAACGGGCATATGTTTCTGATTGTGGCCTCAGTGAGTGGGGATGATGCATGTGGCATTTCCTCTGCATGGAGGTCTGGTGGAGTTGTGCCATACGGAACACACATCCTGCATTTGGTTTGTTTACAAGGCAAAAGTTCTACTTTTCATTTTTGTCAGAATTCAAATTATGCTGTCCAACTGGTTTTATTCTATTTTTTATTCCAGTTACAAAGCAGTAAAAATAATTTTGATTGTGAAAAAAAATTAGAGACCATGTGTTCCACAAATTACTGGCTTTGAGCCACCATGGCCATGGTGACTATGTCATAGCATGACCACAAGGTTCTGGTTAAGAGAGCGAGAGAGAGAGCCACAGATTGATGGCCTGTGAGAGGTGCCGATACTGTTTTATTCAGACAACACCAAGTAAGCCCATTTAGGCCAAGTACCAATCAAGGACTTGGCTGGCTGCTGGAAAAGTTGAAGAAGGTTAAGGTTTTACCTTGACTTGAGTGACAGGGCTGGAGGAACTCTTGTCATTCTTCAGAGAGGAGGGAGAGATGGGCCCACTAGTATTGATTGCTTGCGGGAGTAGCGGCATTTTGGCTCCTGGAGAGACCTGCATGCTGGCAAGCTGGGCAGCATACAGTTGCTGTAGGGAGACGGAGAAACCCACAAGGCGTTAACATCAAAATACAGCCAACATTCAAAGTTTTATATTCTCTCTTTTCCTCTCTCTTTTCTTCTGCGTCTGCTTCATCTCCCTCTCTCGCCCTCCCTCTCTCTCTCTCTCTGTCTCTCTCTTACGTCTTTCCTCTCTTTCCATGAGGCTGGCAGAGAACCTTCATCAAAGGTCTTAACTGTATTTCAAAGACTGAACCCAGAGAGACAGCAGTCTTAAAAACCACATAGAGATGGCTTTCATTCAATATACTTGGAGCCCCTGTTTTCCACTCATCACAGAGAAAAGTTTGCCGACTGGATGCAAGTGTGTTAGCAACAATCTCTCATTTCTCTAGATCAACACAGCTTCTTATTGAAGCTTATTGAAGCTCCATCAGAAACCTAACCTCGACTAGATTATCCATAATATTACGTTTTAAGTGTTCCTAGCGCTACACAAAGAGCCCCGATATAATCACCTTTATTTTCCTTGGCTTTAAATCAGCGAGATCTCCAAATGTTGGTGACACTACCACACAAGGAAAGTGGTTCAAATTACTGGCAAAGGACTGAATAACTGTTGGGCTCTGAAAAATCAATTTATATTTCCACCACTTTGCTGATAATGTGGCATATACGAGAAACAGTGATTACAGATGCGGATGTGAGGTTTTGGAAGTATTTTTGTTACCGCTGCCAAGGACGGGATGTTTTTCATGTGCGTCTTTTTATTGGTTGGATTATTTGTTACTTGGTTGGTCAGATGGATTACGCACAAACCTAATTTTGGTGTAGATATGAATAAGGAGAAGATCCAGAATTTTTCTCGTTTGAGTTTTACTTTGGTTAAGGTTTGATTGAATGAAAGGGGACTGTTGACCTTGGCAGAGTTAAGTGTTCATAAGTGTCATTTTTGTTTAGAAATCTATCGGGTCAGATGCTGCATATGCCTATCTCTCTGTTTCATGAACACCTGAAAAAAAATCTGTTAATAACCCTTTAAACTCCTGCTAGACTGTTTAGCTGAGCATGTTTTGAGACACTTTTTGTGTCAATTGACTAAACCTGTTTATAATATGACCCAGTGGCAGCATGTATATGCTAATGAGGAAGGGTCCAAGGATTGAGTCCTGGGGGACAACACAGGTCAAAGAGGCCACTGAGGAGGAAGCATTAACCATGGTTATTGAGAAAGTCTTATTCCATATGTAGGATGTCTTTGTCATAATAAAGCATGTGAGCACTTAATAAACAGAATTATGCAACCTGATGCAACCAAAAAAAAAAATCCTATATGGGTCAAAAGGTTTTCTAAAAACATACTTTAATTAAAATTGATGATTTTCCATAAAAAACAAAGATCTACTAAGTCAGATTTTTTTAATGTTTGAAATCATGCTTACCCAAATAACTTGTAATGTTATGGTAAATTAAGAGCATCTAAAATATTTAATTAATAAATGGCCTAGGAGAATAAAGTATGCAAAGACATAATTTTTCCTTTTTTTGGTGAGGACATTTAAGGTCTTATACCGACTGTATTGATGCTGTTCTAATTTCTGTTCCCACAGAATATAAGAATCCAAATATGATGCGACTGTCCTTCCTGCCCAGGTGAGTATTGATCGGTCACCAGGTAAGTGATGAAATTGGCTTTTGTCTCCTGCTGCAAATTGCAGTGTCCTGTCAAATAAAACTACTGTCTGGGAATTAGTTTGACTCCTTGTAGCCTTGGAACTCACTTCATCAGACAGATAGCACCCTTTAACTCTCCAACTGGCCTGCTATCCTCCTCAGACTATTTCATCCTTTCGTTATTCAGTCAGGTCGGGCTGTCAGGGAGAATTTAATTTCTCTTCCTATGGCCAATCAGCAAAACCTTTCCCATTTCCAGGTTCCACTGGCCACATACAGACAGCATTTGTGTGGAATGGTGAATGAGCAAACCTGTCCTACTGACCTTAACTTTGGCAGTATAACTGTAGACCAAAGCCAAACAAAGCACTTTATGTCCATGCACATATCTCCAGACTCAAACACATACGTGCTCCCGTAAGAAACTTTATCGTTGCCATATAAGCGGCAACACAAAAGGTCCATTCTTTCAGGGGACCTGGGGATAACAACAGCACATGGGCAGCGGAAATGACAGACTGATTATGTTCCTACAATGATAGAACAGCCCCCACCTCCCTCACAAACAGCCTTTTGTCCCAACAGCAATGGACACTAGAGCGGACTCAAATCCATTTTGACTCAGTTAATGTCAGGATCAAAGGCAATGTGTGTTATGTGGGTGAGAGGGGTAGGGAAAAGAAAAGAACGAAACAGTGACAGATAAATAGAAATGGACGTTTCCATTTACATCCTGTCACTTCAGGCTTTATACTGGTCTCATTGTAGGAGCGGATCTGTTGGACAGATGTTAGCTAACAGATCTGTCGACAGGCATGTTCCTGACCTGAGTGAGAAGAATTTTATTGTCCCAGAAAAAGCAGTACAATTAAACTTTGCTCCAAATTAGATGCAGTCGGGGTGCCCCTTTCCAGCGCTGATTAGAAGGTCAGTTCCATTTGGTGAAAATCACTGGTTACCCTTGTAACCAGGCTCACACTGCTTCCAGGAGCTCAAAGAACAATAAATACAATCAGATGAAAGACAGATGCAAGGTTTGCTGACCCACAACACACTGTTCAAGGACAGTTATGGAATAGCACAGAGTTAAATGTGCTTTTTGGAGGTTTTAGCAGTGACAATATGCTCAGAATCAAGCATTACATTTACAACTAATAACAAAATTATAGTCTGACATCCAGCAGGTACAACCTCATGAAACCGAACAGGATATCGTCATCATAAGGTGTCTATGAGATTGCATCATGGGTGGTACAATAGAAATACATTTGTTTTCTCATAGCTTGAAGAACATTCTCCTTTATTAAACATATATTTCTAAGACTTATCATCATATTAATGTAGTAGGGGTGGGGGAGGCGGATGTTTCGAAAAGTTTTGCCTTCTCCCACAGCTATATGTGAACACGGAAGCAACACGCACAGATGGGGAGTCCCTGAATCACAAAATTTAAGGTCTTCGTTTTGACCCCATCATTGGCTGTTTCCCAGTAGAGCCCTCAGCAAACATGGATTCAAAGTGAGTGCGGCGCGCTCAAGGTCAGTCTGTTAGCCTCAGGTAATTAAAAACAAGCCCTCTGGAGGCAGCAAGGGTTAAATGGGGGGGTTCACTTTTCTGCCTACGACATTAAATTGAGATTACACACTGCTGACCATGTTAAGCATTTCAGATGTATAAAGGAGGACAGCCTCTCTTTTTTTAGTAAGACAAAAAAAATAATGATACTATAGCTCGGCATAATATATGTTCAATTATCAGAAAAAGGCGAATAACTTCTGCTTGTGACTTGCTCCTTTTTCTTTATAATGGAGTCTTCCTGTTTGCCAGAGAGGTTTCACCGTGGTAATAAGTATTTCAAATTCCTTGCAGGCAGCAATGACGATGCATTTGGACTGTAATACGCCAGGACACAAAAATAAAGACAACAAACTGACTTGAAACCATAATGAATGAGTGAGTGGATCAGTATCTGATGACCGCCACACACTATTAATTACACACTTTTAGTGCAAGGGTGTCTGTTTGTTTTTCTATGTCACAATCACCTCTGCCTGGCCTGGTCGCTGAGCACTGGGCTGGATAGGAGGGCATTAACTGTGCTTCAATGCACCAGACCATTTAAAAGGCAGCACAGCGCCAGCCCTGTTTGCCACAAGGCTTGTATAGGCTCATTGCCCAGGGCGACTAAGCAGGCTGACCCAGTCTAGGCCCAGATGTCAGGAGCAGAGGAAAGCGTTCTGGTGCACTGTGCCGATGCTTTCCAGTATGGCCCAACATCTGTCTCATCTGCTGGCACCCAAGCTGCTCTAGTCTAACCCTAATTCTTGCCTGTGTTTGTCTTTAAACTGAAGTATATATCGTAAAGTTTTTCTCTATCAATTTATCTCTGGCTCATACACTCACAAACACAGCCCATCGTGTTTGTATGAGTGTGTGTGGGTTCTCCGGGCCCAGGGGCCCCGGAGCCAGTCCTCCCATTCAGCGCTGCTCACTGCATTATCCACTCTATCTGTCCATCTGTCCCTCTGTTCACTACTGCCTCTATCCAGCTGCTCACATAGCCGTCCTATTAGTTGGCCTTCCACACACAGCTAGCCTTCCTGCACTGCTCTGGGTTACCTTCAAAGACTAAGCTGCTCATAAACACAGAAACAGCTGCTCTCTACAGAATGTCTGCTTTCTCTTTTCTCCCCCTCCTCCTCTCTCCCTCTCTCTTTCAAAGTGAAAGTCATAAGTGTTTCAGTTGCAAATGATGAAGCCGTTTCTTTATATTTTTGCTACATTTACTTCCAAACAAAAGATAGTGTGCGGTTTGCTGCTCTCCCACTTTCTTCCTGTTTGTCCCTGACTGTGTAACACTCTTTCTTATCACTCAAGTGGTCTAAGCGTCTGAGGACTCCTTCAGATGTGTCTGTCTGCTTGAGATCAGATTTTAGTTTTCTTTGCTGAGTAGTAGAGTTGGCTGCTTTTCATGTGAAATCTGGGAGCATGAGCTGAAGTTGGGCTCAGGTTATCGTGGAGAGATGCCATAGCAAATGTGGCGGATGATAATTGGGGTGCAAGGTCTTAGCTCAAGCAGCTTGACTTCCAGTAAAGTATGAGGATGTGATGGGCCTGGACAGTTCAGGGAGAAGAGAGCAGGAGTAACGCGTAAGCACATTGAATTAAAGCAAGGAGGAAATTAAACGACAAATACACAAATTAAGACACTAATAGAGGGTTCAATATGCGGACGGGAATTTGGAAAAGCAAGACAGTAAGATAAACAGTGAGAGATAGAAAATTAAGTCTCGGCTGAGTGAACACAGAGGGTTTCTATTTGTTTACTTTTAACAGCAATACGACATTCAGAGAAGCCAGATGTTCTGTTTTATCCAATAAAGCTTTCTTTTGAATGGCTTAAAACCCAAAGTCTGCTTCTAATAATAAAAAACAGGGCCCTCTAGAAAGTCCTCCTCCAGTTTAGCGGCTCTATAATAAGGTTGGGTGATATATATTAAGTTCGTATTGCCCTTAAGTAAACTGTTGTTCGGCTGGAAACTGATGCGAGGTATAGTGTACAAGTAACGAATTAAGTTCAATCCCAAATAGAAAAATCTTTTGTGGAATCCTTCTTGTGTCTGCACTCAATTGAATATTGTAGGTGTCAGGTCAGATTGGGGTGGATTCTCAGCACAATTTCCCCTGTTCAGTGAGAGGTGTCAGTTGTAATCAGGAAAGGACAAGCAGGATGGAGCCATTGTTTCCTGCTGGTCCTCGGCTCATCCTGGCCCTGTGTGGTCACTAATGAAGAGGAGCATGTCGCGCCGGGATAGTTTACCCCCTTCCTCTCCTGAGACTTGAGGATGAGAACCAATCTATCAGGAAAACATTGAGTGAAATTGCCCTGTGGTACAGCAATGCCTGGTGACAGCCACTTGCAGACTGCCAACCTCCAGAGTGATGCTACCTCCCTGTATTGACAAGAAAATTACAGTCTCCAACACTGAAACGGACCCTGGAAGATTCATTTACATCCACAAATTCTAAGCCTTTGTTACCTTGTTGGGTTTTCTTCTCTTAAATGGAAAGAGCAGCGAACTGTTATGACAGAGGTAAAGTGAAGAGGCTGCGTGGTCAACATTAAGACTGACAGAACGGCTTGCCTCTCTGACTGGATGGCTGATCACATTAGCTCTTCAGCATTGTGGGAATTAATTATTCCTATAAGATCATTTCTAAGGTTCATATATTGCAATATCTTGTTAAAAATTATACCTTGTCACGCAGATGACAGGAAGGGAGATTCTAATTGGGGGGCAGCCTATTCAGCCATGAGTATGAGGAAGATGGACAATAAGCTTGGAGGTGAAACTTAAAAAAATGGGGCAGAATAAATGGATGGTTGGTCCGTGTGCTTGATTATGCATATAACGTGATAAGTACTAAGTAATACTTGCGATGAAGTCTTAATACATGGGGCTCCTTTCTTTCTGTTCCTATTCAAAATAATCATAAAAGAGATTTTTTAAATTACAAGTTGCATCATCATAAAAGTGGGCATATTATATTATATACTTTTTTAATCTTCTACATATTTCAGCAAAAAATGCTTTATCTGCATTTCTTTTTGTACTTTAGGAGCCACATACAAACACAGACACAAACACACACACACACACACACACATGCACACATGCACACATACACTGGAATCTACTTTTCATTAGTTAAATTTTGTGTTTGTGCTTTTATTGCTCTAAAAGGGTAAAGGAGGACCTCTCCAACTTAATTCTGTGTCTGGCTCGATAGTATGTTTTCAATCATACGCAGCTCCCAGTGCTTTTTAGAGCAAGTAGTGGCAGTCGAATGGTTTGTTGATCCCAGCTATGTAGAAAAGGGCATGTTTGACTTGCCTTGCTGTTTTAGGGGGAGTCTCTCTGAAGGGTAAATAGCAGCCAGCAGGCAGAGTATGTGACAGTCTAACAGACTTCAATTAATGGAGAATGCACCTCTTTTTGTTTACTGTGTTCTGTAAAGGTCAGCCAAGTCATGGTCTTGGAGGCACTGTTTTTGCCCATTCCCAGGGTTAGATACATAATCAGAATTAATCACTCGAGACTCGTCTCCCCTTCTCACCCCAACCTTCAGATATATGAGTCTCATCTGACCTCATACACCACTAGAAATAAACTCATCATGTCTGAACTACACGCCGTTCCAGCAGACTCATCCATGTTCCACGGAATAAGTGACACATATAAAAAAATAATAATTTACTCATGCAAGCTCCATCTTTCACTGTCCTGGACACACATCTTTAAAACTGAGTGGTCTCATTTCATGTTTCTTCTCTGCTCATGACCCTATAGTGATACAAAGCTCTCTGCAGACAGCTGCATACATTGTTCCAGCTTGCCAAGGCCTGTTAACACTGACAGTGGTAAGACAAATGCTGCATGTACAGTAACAGTGCGCCAAGATTTACCCTCTCACTCCTGAGCTCCCCTTGTTTCTTTTTGACATACCATTTTCTGCTATTAAGAATCACGTGTTGCAGCTTTCAGTATTATCCAGCTGTTGTTAGCAAAGCAGTCATGGCCGCTTAACCCTATGTTAGGAGAGATGCTTTTTAAGTCCTGTGTTTCCTTCTTTTGCTTCGATTAGATGCTATAATCACTAAAAACATCAAGAAAAACTGATGATTAGGGAAGTAACGTCAGATGAACAGATATAGTTGTTGTTCATCTTCTGTTTGAATATAAGTATGTTCATTATCACCATTTGGGAATGAATATCATGTACAAAGTTAGAGAAATCCTGGTAACAATAGTATTCATAAAAGTAAAGGCTTGAAGGGTAAAGCAGAGTTAATTATCTCTATTAAACATTATCGCCTGAGGTTAAGCACTGACCTGGGTTCAGCTTTTTTAGATGCTGTGTGAGTAAAGTCCTGGAGGAGCCTGTAGGGCTTGGAGCCTAGCCCAATATTTTCTGTGACTCAGTCTCAGTTTGTTTAACATACCATCAGTTTGCTTTTACAACACAACCACACATATCATGGCAATTTCAGAAAATTTAGGATGCTGTGTACACAATAAATTTGATTAATCATTTTCAAGCAAACTGACAATGGCTTTACAAATTGTTCCAAGCCCAAGCAGTTTAACATTGCATCGCAGCTATGTTGGATTCATGCTCTTATTTGTTTTTCTCATAGACATAATAGAAAATTAGCGTGCTTCTGCTACCGAAAGCAAAGAAAGAAGATCTTCGCTTCCAGCGTCAATTGTCTTTTGATAAATTCACTGGCAGGTGATTAATGCACCCAAAGTGATTCTCATTTCCTCTAATAACTATTATCTTCCTTACTCCTCGGTCTGGCAGAGCTAGTGTGGATAAATTCTCTATAAAACAGGATAAATTACATATGTAAGGTGATAAGCGTGTGTGAGCTGGGGGCTTTCAGGATTATTTAGTGTGAGGCTCATTACTTAGCGTACAGCTGCTTAGCCATCCTTTTAGGCCTGGCTTGGCGGGCGTCCCTAGCATTCTTTGTCACAGGACTGTACATACCTGAAGCTGGAGGGGGCTGAGTCCTGATGCTGCTGCAGCTGCCATTGTGGATGGAATGAACTGCACTGGGTAGTTATCACCTGTCAGAGTGGGAGCGAGAGAGACAATAATGCATACAGGTTTAGACAATGAGTCGGCCCACAGCAACCAGGCAAGAGCCAACACAGATCTGGGCCCTCTGCTGCTTTGCCACAGCAATGTGGCACATTGCAATGAGCCCCTCGGCTCTGAGCCCAAACATCTGCATTTACAAAAGGCTTAGTTGATTTGACTGGAGCAAAATGGCTTGGTGAAGCGTTTCATGTGCATGGTACACCTCCTGGAAAATAACAATAACCGCTACGCAGTTTAACAAGTTAAGAGATCTGTCAAAGTTTATGTATTGTAACATGTTTGTGTTAGGCTTAGGAACAAATGCTAAATAAGTCTCTTAATCTTAATAAATAACTCCAGAGCTGTTCAGTTAGAAATGATGTAAAAAGCATTTTCTCTCAGGCAGTTCGTACAGCTGTAGACTTGTCTGGCTTTTGTTCAAAACGACATTGTTTCTGAGTGATAGCTTTGGCAACAGAGTGAAAGCACTTGTATGAAAACTGGTTTGAACAAGTGTGCAGTCACAATAACAAGGTTACAAAATACCCACACATTCTTATCTCACATATCACAAGTAAGGAGGCATCGGTCTCCATATAGGAACACTATTCATTACTATCCACCATAAAAATGACTGCTGTGTGAGTGATATCCACAGGGTGTATAAGTGAGCAGCAGATGCTTCCACACACTCCAGTCAGTGTGTTGAGACAGGGAGAACAGCCCCAGTGAGACAAAGCAGCCCAGCATTCATCGAGGGAACATTGGTTTGAAGCATGTGTCTGGAGAGGGGGAGGTGGGTAGCACAGTGGGAGTGGGGATAGGTAGTTGGCCTTTGCTCAGACCCCACTTCTGCCTGTCACTTCTTCTCACAAACATATGGAGCTATTAGGTCACAGACAAGGTAAATGTATATACCTTCTCATTCACTTTGCCCTCGCCTGCTAGCCTCACTTTGCAATCTTGTAAAGCACGGCACAATGTGATACAGGCCATGGAAATTCAATCCCCATTTAGTAGCAAATAAAATCACACAGCAGAAGTGGTTTTCAAATAGCGCTGGGTTGGATGTGCGGGGGTGTGCTGTGGTTATTTCTACACCTCCTCTTTTTGGCATCGCTTCCTCTCTGTCTCCCTGTCTCTGTGCTGTGACGTGGGATTTGAGAATAAAAAATGGCTGAATGTCTTCAGATGTCATGTGAAACCTGGGGAGGGTCATGCGCTTAGTGAGCACAACACAACCTCCGAGGGGTCATTGGCTCCCAGGTCTGGGTCTCGGGTGCACATAGTCTGTTCTGAGGCACCAGACTCCAGCAGAACGGGCACTGTGCCAGGTTAGCATCACTAATAAAGGGAATTATGTTTAAATGCGTCTTATTTTAACTGGTCACGGCTCCTCCCATGACCAGAGCCTGGAGGCTGAACTTGAAGGAAGGAATGGATTAGTGCAGGTGACACCACTGTCGCTTCAGGTTATATTTCAGTGCTCATGTGGTTATAAAACGCAAATCTTAGATCTGCCAATGGTTGACCGATGTAGTTGAAACCATTCTTGGAGCAGATCAAATGATAATGAATGAACTGTACGACTTGAACTGTCAAGCTTGATCTTCTCTTTTCATTTGCTTGCCAAACATATTCTTAGAAAAAAACAAAACAGGATTTCTCGGAAATCGATAGAGAGCTGTATCATGTTATACTGTTGAGATTATATTCTCATGTAGTTATGATGAGGCCAGTGCCGGCCCTAGCCAAATCGGTGCCCTAAGCGGAATTCGTTTATGGTATAAAAAAAAACATGTAAACTGACATGATTGAATGTCAATAAAAACAGTCTCTGGAAAATCAGTTTTCTTGAATGTCCAGTGAATGAGCAGTTCCATAAGAATGAATAATTGAATGACCGAATATCAGAAGAATTTGAGGCTGAGACTCTCTATATCTCTTGGGCTCTCTGTCTCTCTATCGGAACAGACGAGAGGCACGTGTGTGCACACCATCCCGCGATTCAAATTTTATTGACACTATATCTGACCACAATGCATTTCCCCCGGATGATGGTCCGACCTGACCTTGATGCCCTAAGCAAGCGGGTAGTTTCCTTTAATGAAGGGACCGATCTTGATGAGGCCATACAGTAAAAAAAAGAAAAAAGAAAAATGCTATACTGTCCGGAAGACTTAAATAACCATGATGTGGTCAGTGTGAAAACTGAAACCTGGTAAAATACATGACTTAAACTTGTTATCTTGATATATTTGAAGATCAATGGAAAAGGAACCAAAGAGATCATTCTGCAGGCCCATTTAAGGCACGCACCCTGAAGGGAAGTCAGGCATGTCGACCTTGCGTCTATTTGTTTAAAAGATGAGTTGCTGTTTGTACGGCTGTGCTTGTCTACCATGTAACACCAGGCCATTGAGCACAGCCAGTGGATGGTTTGATGGCTTACCACTATGGTACCAGAATGACTCTGTTGCCATGTGAGCACCACAGGGCCAGGGGTCATAAGCAGTGGTCCTTGACAGCTGTCTCATAATGATAACATCAGATTAGTGTGCTTTAGTCTTGGAAGTGAATGCTTGGCCACTCACGTCATGGAGAAAGGACATTGCAGCATCCTGTATACTCTGCAGGTGGTGGTGATAACATTGTACTCTCTGAATTTAATGCGTATATTGTGTTGGACGGGGGAAATAATAAAGGTTTTGAAATACCTCTCCTATCACAAGAGTCATTTGGAGACCCCCTTTGCTATTCCTTTGCAAACCTATGAATTATGCAAGAACCATACACATGGCGACCCCTTACCATGATTCCATAATAGCTCCTGTTATTTGAACTAAAACATTTTCCATGTCAAACCTATTGCAGAAAGCACACTGGTAAAATAATCCCCCTCAGGCACTTTGTTTAAGCTGTCATGGCTCCATAGTTCCAAAGTAGCTGACTTTCTATTTCATCCTGTGGTTTTATAGTTAATTCATTAACTGCACTGCCACACCTTTTAATGTTCTGCTGCAAATCTGCTTACTTCCTAGTGTTTTTCTTTTCACTTCTGGTTATTATTATTATTATTATTATTATTATTATTATTATTATTATTATTGTTATTATTATTATTATTATTATCATTATTATTATTATTATCATTATCATTAATATTAGTAGCATTATTATTATTATTATTTTTATTGTCTTTGAGGAAAGAAAAATCACTAAAAAATGTTGAAATTCAGTTTAAATGGTTGAATAGTGAATAATTAATAGAAATCATTTCTACTTGTGTGACAATGTGACATGGTCTACTTGCTCTGAGTGCAAGTAGACCATGTGAGTTGAAAAGCTTAGAAAAAGAGTTGTCCCTGGATCCGTCTGCGATGGTGTTTGGTGGTACATCTTTAATTTTCACAATGATATAAAATGGGTGCAAGGGTAATGCTTTTGTAGCGCATCAGTCAACATGCTGTTACAACAACACTTTTTATTTTATTTTGAAGGGTAAGTCCTGTCTTCTCAATTCAAAATACAAAGGGAGAGGAAAAGGCATGTTGTAACAGGCAGCGAAAACAGTTATATGAGCTGGGAAACTTGTTCTGTTTACATCAGCTTCAAACTATCTATATTATGATATATATCTTGAAATTAATTAATCTGACCATCAAAGGTTTTATCAAACTGAAATTAAACATGCAAAGATCAACTCTTGTGTAATTGGTTCTCTGACAAAGAATACCTAGTGAAAAAAAATACAGGCAGCACACTCCTTAAAGATACGTTCATGCTGAGGACATGTTTACATTCCTCCAAGTCCAAGATCAATCAGAGCACAGCTTCTCATTGTCAATCACGCACTTTTTGTTTAATGTAGTATTCTATGTCTCATTGTTGGCAATTATCTACCTGTGTTTTTTCTTCTTCTATCTATTTATTGTTGAGGCCGTAAAAGACGTATTTCTGTTACTTGTGACGGACAATGAAGTTTTTATTATGGCTAAAATTCATAGTCCCTACACAGTCAGTGAAGATACACAGAAGGCAGAGAGGACGGACCACAGTTAAAACTCATGATGGAAGCATACCTGGTTTATAAGACATTCCTGGAGGGAAGAGAAAGCCTTGCTGGGCAGCGGCTGCTGCTGCCAGAGTGCGTTGGTCGTGTGGAAAAATGGGGATCATGAGTGGAGGCATGTGACCCTGGACCTGCTGAACAGATAGGAAGTGGAGATCAGAGAGAGGCCTAAGCATAGTCATTGTACACAGAAACACAGAGGTCGCTTGGGGGGAGGCCAGATCACAGCTCCTGCTAACGCATGTTGACAGGGGGCTCTGCAGCAATGGCGGCCCTCGTGTGCCAACACAATACCTGACCAAGCTACGGCCGCCCTTAATCCAGACCACAATTTCATTATAGAACATCAAAGGCCCCAAATACACACCAATTTCCAGCATCAGTTACCTGCAGCTACTTGAGTTATGGAGAGCAGAGATCTACGCAGCTTTTAAATGAGACATTCACCAAAACTTGTACTGTTGTACTATAGGCTGATTATTCATTTTGATAATCAAGCTTAAAGACAATCCCCCAATTTACTGCAACCATTTTCAGCCGAGCAGAAATAGCATTCGTTTGACAAGCACTTGCTGTAATTCCTATTAATGTCCTTCTCTGGCTGTCTGTTTCACTCATGTGTTAACCTACACCATCCAGTCCATTGCTCACTTGACTGCAGTGAATATCGACACAAACTCCATGCATGTGTGTGTCAAGGGTGGTTGAATAGCTTATGTCGTATGAAGTCATGTGTGCAAAGGGGGGGTTGCGCACATGTTGCAAGGTCCAATCTTATTGTCAGTCTCTGCTTCCTGAAAGTCTGTGATGGGGAGCAGCCTGGCTATCATGGGCATGCAAGGGTTAAACTAGCAATGAGCCAGGCCACCTCAGGGGAACCTGCCCGGAAAAAGGGTTAATAAAGGTCATCCCCCAAAATAAACACTTTACAGAATGTTTTTCCATTCATCCCTCCTTAAAATCAACTCTGATAAAACGGGTCTGGGTGCAATTACTGCCGCTGCATTGGGGCATGAAATCAACCTGCTATGAGGAATGACTTTTCCCCCAGGTTCTGGCTCAGGTCTGCTATGATCACCAATGTCAGCCCATGCTGCTACTCCTGTAGACCCTTTACCAGAGTAGTCATCCGGCTAACACAGTAAACCTTCTTAAAACTACTTTATTGATCTGTCCTGAGGTGCAGAGCTACACTGAAAACTAAATAAATAGAGCCATTTTATGTCTATTGAGCTTTTACAGAAGTACAAGTGCAGAAGGTGCATTATAGAAGAAGGGAAAGTATGTAATCTTCTATAAGTAAATCTGAAAAATGTGCTTTAGCCGAAGAAAAATAAATGGCCACAGAGACTACGACAAATGGCCTTAAATAAAACATTGCTTTATAGGGATTAGTGTTTCAACTTTCAAAGCTGAATGGGTGACTGATGAATCTTGGCCTCGCATGTATGGAACATATGGAAAAACACAATAATTAATGTCACAACATGAGGTAGGGCCGGTGACAGGCGGGTTGGGGGGGTCGGGGGGACTGACACTGGGGAACACGGCTTTTCTCTGTCAATGTACTTTGACTGTAAAAGCAGATGGGGTCCGATGCTGAATGTGCGGTAGCGTCACAGATGTGCTGCATAGGAGATCATGCATTTTCAGGGATTCACTCGCATGGCTCACCAGGAAATTCACAAGTTACAAAGGTGATTTAAATAAAATCAGTGACAAATGTGAAGCTTTTTCATAAATAGAGCAAACAAAGTCTCAGTCTTTGTCTAGGGTTCAAAAGGTTTTTTGTTTAAGTCGGATTTCGATGCTAGCAAGCAATCCATAGTTACAGTCTATAATAACCATTTAAAACTGACCCGCAGCCAGGAGCTGATTCACATGAGTGTACAAAAGCCATAATGCTGCACAGTGAGAGGAGCTTTTTCTACCCTTTACACACGTAATAATAGTTACTTTCAATTAATAGAGGAGGCAAATGTGACTGCATGAATTAATATATCTGCAGAGCAAAAGAGAAGCCATATAATTTATATTGAGCCACATAAGCAATTACTTCAAATACTTGGGCTTATTTTTCTCCTGCACTCAATGGAAATGATATAATTTCATCCCGGATATCAGCTTTTATTACTATTATTACTTCAGAATATGAAGCAGAATATTCAAGATTCGCTGAGGCAAGACAGAGTGTGAACTTGCACTGAAGGGGAAATAAGTGCATTGAGTTTGAATGGCGGTGATTTGCAGTAATGAGCTCTGTGCATTAAAGTTTAATTCACGGCAGCTAATTACAGAGAAAGGTGAATCAAATTTTGTGGAGCTCCAAGGTGGCAACAAATAGTAAGTGAGTTGAGCTCCAAATTAACCGGCACAGTGGCTGAACTCACAACACTTTCTCTCCTGAAAAAATGCTGTCTTTTATAAGTGACTACAAAGGTAACGGAGAAGAGGAATATTCTTAAAAAAAAGTAGAGGCTGAGATACAAATTTTTCAGAGCAAGAGAGGAACCCTGCCACCCAAATCCCCCTCAAGAGTTACCCTCAAGTTTATCTATGTATGGGCCGAGTGCCCAGGATATTTCTTTTGCCAAGCTGATCTTGAGGAGTTGGACAATGAAGTGGAGCAGATGTGAGCGGGGCACTTGGGCAGCATCCTCTCTTCTTCTCGTCAATACAGTGGCATTGTTGTGCTGGCTGTGCTCTTCCTTTGTCTTAGCACTGCTAAGTACTGGATAATGTCATTTCACACCATCTGCCCCAAGGCTTCATTAAAGATACATGAATGGGCTATCTTATGAGGAACAGGTGCTATTGTTTGTCCCTCAAGACCCTGTGCTAAGGATCTGACTCGGAATACTTGAAGAGGAGCATCTGTAGTGATCAGTCAGAGAGACTTGGCTGAGGCCCCCATCTCTGCCAGCAAGCACTCCAACAGAGGTTTCTGGGGGAACTCAGCCGCCTTGCAAATTCTATCATCAATTCAGATGACCTGATGAATTCTGTATCAGGCCAGCACGCAATCTGTTTCCCTCTCAAGGAAACACTGGTGTTTGATGAATAGAACCAACTATCTGCACGACTATGAGTAGATGCTATACCATAATACAGAAGAGCTAATTAGGATTTTGTGGGGAGAAACATTACAAGAAAAGATATACATTTTTTATTTCAGTCAAATCTTTGTCCTATTAAGGTTTTATTATTTGGTAACATTATTTTTTGAAGATTCCTTTAGTTTTTTTGTTATTGTGTTTGTAGAGAGGGACTTTATCCATTTTTTTATAAACATCATGTCCTGCAAGAATACAAGTATATATTAACTAAATCAAAAACTGTGAGAGAGAGAAAGAGAAAAACTCAGCTTTAATAATATCTAAACACAAATGATGTAGTTCTACTATAGAATTACCTTTATTATTCATATAAAGCAGATGCAGATATCCCTTTTTACTCAGTATATTAGATTAAAGCTGCATTTTTATAGATTTATATTCTTTTTATTTATTTTACATATATATACATATATAAGGCATGGGTGCCCAAAAGAAGTGAATGGTTTTGTTTTTTGAAGATGTGTAAGGATCCACCTCCAACTCTCCAGCAAGCTACTCCGAAACGCTAAGTGCAAATGGAGATGTACAGCGCATTACAGCACTCACTTGGGGCCCTGTCAACACCCATGTTCCTCACTGTCTGTTATACCCTCTACAAAACCCCCAGGAGGCCTGAAAACCCCCACTGGCTTTTTCCTCAGAAGCCCCTCACACTTCCATGCCCTGATCCAAAAGCGTACGTTTCATACTGGCTGTTGACCACAACCTGCAATGTGAAAGAAACTGGGAGAGTTTTTGTCTTTGCTGCCGGAAACAGTTAGTACTAACAAGATTAAAAGCTAAACATCAACCGTATTACTACGGTAGGGCTCATTAGTTTTTGTAAAACTTAAAAGCTCTTTTGTTTAGTAATATTTCATGAGAATGCTAAAAACCAGGTTAGAACACAAGTAATCTAAGATTTCTGGGGAGAGAATGGTGATGATTTTCTCAAATCGGAAAAGCCATTTACACCATTTACATTAAATTTTACTATAATTACTTCTACGTTACGCAGTTTTCAACTCTGCGGCTCTTGGTAACCTTGTCTTTCACATGTTGTATAGGAGGGGTTGCAATTTCACTCAGAGAGGATAGAATCCAGCTGTTTCTGTACGACCTGATAGTTCACACCCCCACCCCTACCTCTGTGCTATCCACTGAGCTGCACACCTTATGCCTGTGAAATCACCTTTTGTGATCAATTTAAATAGAAAGTGATCTTGACGCAGTTGGCAAGTCTGGCTACATCCCAACGGCAGCACAGAGTAAAGCTGACACCAGACAGCAGGATATGTTTTAACACCCCACACTGTGTACGCAGCCCGCTGGGGGCACACATCACAGAGTGGTTGAATTTATAGGCTGCTGAAACCTCTGTGGTGCGTCCGGATTATTTATTTTTTGTATAAAAGTTTGTCTCCTTATCACAAATTTTACTCCTTCAACTCAGGTGCCTTTTCAGTTGGTTAAGCACTGCTTAACATGAAACTGTTAGGACAACGCAGGCTGGAATAGCGACATATGTAGTTAATGGTAATCAGGGAAATGGATCAATAGGGTTCACCCAGACTTTGATGCTCCAGACCTCAGCCTGAAATCGAAGATCTTGATGTTATTGTTTTTTAGATTGAAGCACACTTTTCCTTATTCTGAAATTGGGAACACTAGAATTGGGAGAGCAAGGACACTGGGGAGATTCATGTCACCAACAAAAGCCCCCTGTCCTGGTCATGCCTCTGACTTCACTCCTTAGTTCCTCTGTCCTTCCAAAATCCTTCGACAGAAAAGTCAAAGATAGACCTCTAAAGCCAAAGATCAATATTGAAGAAGCACAAGGCCAAAAAGCTCCATAATATTTTCTCTGAATTGAAGACAGGCACTGTTTGCTCAGGTTAGAGGGTAACACCGCCCGTCAGTCGTGCATGTGTGCTACACTGAATCCTGTTCAGGATACAGTGCAGCAAATCAAGACGCTGAGTGAGGTCAGGCCATCCAGAGGGAATGAGCAATAGATGGCTTCTTGTTCCACTAATTCCTTACACTGTACAACAAGCTTTCTAGGAAAACGGCCATTGCAATATGTCCATACTAAGTTGACAGGGACCTTGAAAGCATGGTAGCCCAGCCCTCTGACCCGCCTAACACACCCCAATCCTCCACTACACCCCAATCCATCCCTGTCTTCTTGAGTATTCTGGATATAACAGCATGTCACTGTTCCCCTTTACTCCAACGCTACCATATAATGTTTTTCAATAAAAGTTCTAGAATGAAATTTTTCTTGGAGGCATAATGGAAACATGACCTGAAGATTTATATAGGAAATGGTGGGAGAGCATGAAAAAAAGACAAATAACCAAACACATTATGAATTGAAAGTCAGTGGATGACGTGTTATTTTACATCATTGTATATTCTAAATTATACAATAATGCAAAAAAAAAAAAATGAAAGACTTAAAAATACATATATTTTGTATGCTGGACTGTAATTGACTTAAAGCACACATTCAGACATTGGATATCATAAAACAAAGTATATTTTCACCATGCATTATCCCTTAATTATACGCTTATTTTAAAATGTCATAATGTAATTTCAGTGAATATCAGCTTTTTTTTGTGTTTGTCAGTGTGTGTCTGTGTGTGTGTGTGTGTGTGTGAGTGTGTGTGTGGGTTTGTGTGTGCAGGCAGGGGTGGGTATGGGGGGTAAAATGTAAAATCCATAGGGACTCCCTCAAACAGCATGTGTAATGATGGAAAATATGAGAACAGACATAAACAAGCCCACAAGAGGGTTTGGGGCCGGCATCATTATCCTACGCATACATCCTTGCTGTATGGAAATGGGAATAAGTGAAATTTCTCTGACCCTCATAGTAGGGGGGCTAGTGAGGCAAACAAAAAAGAACATTGGTACACGACCTAGTCCGATAGCCAGCTACTGTACATGTACATGAGTTGAACAGGAGTGGGAAATAGAGATTTAAATGTGTGAGTCTTGAGAAATAATGTGGCTGTAATGGTTGGAAATATCCCATCCTCAATACTATCGCACATGCAGGGGGACATAAGTGCTTTCTGTCTACTTTCTTCTGTTTACAGGACTATTTTTTTTAAAGATCACCTCTTATTTGTGTAATGGTATCCAATCGTAGACTTATACTCTGTCTTTATTATTAGCATAGCTGTAGGGGCCAGGGAAAACTACAGAACCAATTCTGTTGTAGAGGGGGGAGCAAGCCTGTCAGTAGGAGCAACAGCCAAATATTTTCATAAGCTGCACAAAATTAAATACTATAATGACGGGCCAGAGAAAAACAAAAAATTTGTACAATATCAAGGGGTAATACGGTGATGTTTGAAATATGTTTGAGCAATTAATTATGCAAAATTAAATGTTTGAATGTGAAAAGATTAGACACCTGTCTTAATTAAGAAACCAACATAAAAATCTGAAATGTAAAATATGTTTTGTTGAAAAAATGTGCAGGAAAAAAGGATTCCTTTATTGTGTTCTCTTGGCACTTGCTTCGACTTTTCCTCAGTCAACAAACAAAAAACTCATTTTTTGAATGGCAATGGGCTGAATGCTTTGCTTTTCCACCCCAGCCCTAAGAAAACACTTGCCCCTTTCTCCCTGCTGGCTGCCTGTACACAGTAGAGCCTATTAATGCAGCTCCGTCTCCCTGTGAGGGTGCCCACTGCTGAGGATGATGGCCACGCAGAGCCAATGCAAAGACAAAA
Source organism: Lophius americanus (assembly GCA_037951165.1). NCBI lineage: Eukaryota > Metazoa > Chordata > Actinopteri > Lophiiformes > Lophiidae > Lophius > Lophius americanus. The sequence goes on from JBBDHG010000014.1 coordinate 20,009,054, forward strand.
CAGTTTGCACAACATTAGCAGAGAAAACAGAGTCCACGCGGAGGGAGAGAGGGAACTAAATCAGCATCACAGTAGAGGATGTGTTCTCTCCTCAACTGATATTTTCCTTACAAGGGTTTGGGGTATAGTGGATGTTTAGTCTCGGCGCTTCTGCGATGATCCGGGGAGGCTTTGTTAAGCTCGAGACAGGTGCTTTCTAGTGATACAATGAAAACATAAAACCTTTTTCTTTATCTTATCTCTAGATATTCATATATTGGGATTATTTAGCACTGTAATTCATTTAAAAAGCAAATTATGATTCCAAAATACCCAGTCATCTTCTGTCTTGTGCCAATAATTTTTTAGGAATTTGCGGGATCCATACATGCAATCCAATGGTAATGTTACTAAACCCAACATTACAGCTACCCAGATGGCTTAAACTTCTGAGGCATTTGAATGCAAAGGCCAATTTCACAAAGGTATAGCTTTATTATTTAATTCTCGTCAATAATGGATCTATGTTTGTCTGGACCTCATTGGCAAAGACAGTGCAAACAGGCATATGAGTCCTTTGATTGTTTGATCCAAAAGTCAATGAAAACAGTTTTACTTGATTTTTAGTTTGACATGTAGGAACCGTGCATTTGTAAAATCCCATTTGTAAATGTGATTAGTTTTATATGAGCTTAATTGAGTAAATTAGCCGTGAATTTCATCCGGAGAAGGAGAAGATGGATTCATTATCTATATTCCTAAATCAGGGAATGCTTTTAACAAACAAATGTCAGCCCAGATCGTATCTGTTACACCTTTCTGTGCATCATTAAGTTTTAACAGTGCAGTGATGACTTTATTGTTCAAATTGCACATGACTTTGTTTAATGTCAGCGATTCTTCTGCTTCCTGACAAGAAGTCACATTTCATAACTAATTAAATTGATCCTTCCCGCCGGCTGCTAGAGTCCACTAAATGGAATTATTTGTATCCAAGTGTCAATATATTAAATCACAGGGTCTAATGAGTTAGGTCACCGCTTTTTTTTTTTATCTCCACTCTTGTATGTGCATATCTTCATCAGCTAACAGTCTCCTTAAATGGAGGATGAACATCCTGGACTGAACCTCCCTGGGTGTGAGCCAAGCCCATCTGACTAGGCTGTTAATGCCCCCACATAATCCTACAAGCAGTCTAGCACAGAGCTCTTAAACACAAGGGGAAGTGCTGGCGGGACAGCATCTACACATGCAGCGCACACTTTGCTGCACACTCGCACAATGATTCTTTTCTGCTTTATTATTCTCATATTATCATGTTAAGAGTTAAAATCAAGCAGTGCTAATTGGAGGACTTACACATTCTCTTTAACAATGTCTATTTTTGTGCTCTTTTTTTTTTTGCCAGTGCATTAATGAGATTCTCACACTGAGGAAACGATTTATGCTGGGGAGACAACAAAGCTTTCTGAGAATACACAAATTAGTGCTATTATCTTTGTGCAATTACCATACAGCCCTATGTTTACTTAAACATTGTCAGTTCATTTAAATTATTTACCATCATTTTGCCGTTTTGGATACTTTGTTTCGATAAATTGCTAACCAAATAGAACCTCAGCAATAAATTACAATACTGGACTGGATGCCAAGCAAAATCGTCTTCATAAAGAGTTATAGAAAAAAGAAAGAAAATGAGCATAAAATGAGTGCTTCTAATTTATCAAATGAATGAAGAATAATTGAAGTGAAGAATCATTTTTTTTCTACATGCTTGAAATTGTGGTTAGATAACTATATGTGCAACTTAAGACAACCATTCCAAAAAGTTAAGCTGAATTTAAAATGAAAACCAAAAAAAACAAAAAATGGTGACAGAGCCGCTGCTGCAGAGTGTCAAGCTGCGTGGAGCATATGACGATGGAAATACAGATAATATAGTCTGATACAGTTATAAGCGGGTCTCACTGAAAACAGTGGTACCACTTTTAAAAAGAAAAAGGGAATAAACTGAAGCACAGCTAATGTATTCTGGACTTAATTGTAAAATTGTGGAATGACTTTATCATAGCCGACGATAGTAGACGATAGTAGATGTTTCTCATCTCAGATGACTAATCTTGACAATATCTGCTCATAAAGTCCAGTTGTGCTATGCCAATACCGACGAAAAATATTCAAAATCCTACTTACGTCTGAAATGTATAGAGCTGGATGGGTTATTGCAAAGTTGTCGCTCCAATCATTCCATTTTTTTTTTAAAACCCGAGAATGGATAACAAAAACAGCCATTGAAAACTTTTATATCATCTGCTGTTATTTCTCCTGTTTATTTGTAACAAAGGAAAATGGGAAACCCAACTAACTGCTATCACTCCTGTAAGTATTCTTTCCTTTACTGAAAACACTTTTATTGAAAGTAAACAACAGCATGTAATGTAATTATAACATCAAGGGTGGATGAAAAAACATTTAAAACTGGGCACAAAGCTACAGGCCGTGACAAATGACAATGGCCTGATATTGTGATATTTAAGACGGATACAACATGTCGAGCGTTTTGGATGAACAGTGTGACTCTCGGTGTTTCATCTGCAGAGCTCTGCTTTCTTCTGCCTGTTTGTGTAGATAAAGTTCACCCTGACCTTTCCACCAATATTTACTCTCTTGATGTGTGTATCAATGTGTGGGTCCCTGTGTGCCTGGGTGCTGAACACAATCAGCTCTGTGCATGTGCATAAGTATCTGCTTGCCTGCACGCGAAAGTCAAACCATCGTTGTGTCTTAACAGACCAATCTGGAGGAAACCTATCTGATTGACTGACTTTTGGTGCACCTGCTCTTCTTTTCTGGTGAACAATGAGCTGAACATTTGTACATTTGTATTAAAAGACCCTGAGCAAACTGCAATAATTAGCATGGCTGGTGCAGTTGGCTTTAAAGTGGAAGTTTAATACAAACTCAGGGGGGGAAGTAAAGTATAGACTAATGAAGACTCAGTAAAGACGGCCGCATCTGATTTTTTGACTGACTCTAACCAAGGAATAATGGGATTGCCAGTGGATGGCGAATAATCAAGCTCTAAAAAATGGATATGAATATTACAGTACTCACAAAAGTGTCTAACATGCAGTTTGGCAGAGTTCATTTGAGTATGTCATATTTTGTTCGAGCTCATATTATGATGAAGGGTGATGATTGAAATCCTAAAGGCAAACATTTTACAGATATTCATAGAACAATTTTAGAGCAAGTAATTCTAAAAAACAAAAAACTGTGAGCTGTAGATATATAATGCAAATTTAAAACTGTGAAGTAGAAATATGGACTAGATATAACTACCCCTACGCTGTGGTGCCTTGCGCCCATTCCCCTGCATTGTACAAGCAATCACCTGAATTTAACTCAGTAAAAACTGTGAACTTATTTCTGAAAACAGTGTTTTGGGATAAAAAACTCCGCCTAGTGATCAACATATGGTCTTTTAAAATAATTAATGATATACAAGATCTCCTCAAGTCGAATCATATTCACCAAATTTGATCTAAACGGACAAAGCGGTTGAAAAATTATGTCCCAAAGACTTTTGGACCAATCTATTCCAAAATTAGTCCAAATATTTTTTGTTATCACGTTAACATGAAGACTCTGCAATGATATTTCATAATTTCCCCAACTTTTGGGGGATATAATTAATCTCTGTGAATTAAAGTTAGAATTTCTGAACATGAGTATCAACTTGGTGATTTAGAGAGTATTACTTCAGTCAGCCATAAAGTGCGTAAATAACTGACATTGTAGAATAATGGCGAAGGAAACGTTTTGCATGATAGCATGCATCTTGAGACCAGACTAAATGCCACCAGAAGTCATGCAATCTCCATAAAATGGGAGTTAAACGAGCAAGCTAAGCTAAATTAGCCTCGACCTAAAAGAGTGGACCAGACAATGTAGAAGTCTGCTCATCCCGCACATACCATCATGCTTTTGTCAATCAAATGCTGTCCATTTCAGTATCATACATATTTGGGCAGAAAGTCCTTGTAACTATATAAGAAGAAAAAAAAAGTCATGGAAAAAAAAGGGAAGACTGAACAGTTTGCTCACTCTTTCATATCTCTTTGCCCCTTCTCTGATCAAAGGGAATGATGTTATATGTTTGTAATATTTGTTTAATGGTCATGGCGATGTTTCAAAATTACAAGTAAATCGACTCAAGAGTTAATCTTTGGGATTGAATTAGTGCTAAGGCGATTTCAGGCAAAAGGATCGACTTAAGGAATACAAACAAGCCGAGGGAAAAACACACAAAGCCTTGAGCTTCAACTTTTGATAAACCCCTAACACTGCAATCAAAACATCTGTTATCTTAAAACAAGTGACATTGTAATCCCGAAGGACAAAGACTTAATCTCTCCCTGCCTTGTAAGAATGATGAGAAAGGATAAAAAAGATAGATGGCTATTCAAAAGGAAAAGTTGATTAGAGTGTGTACGGCCTTGCTCCAAACCTGCCTGACCAAACCTCTATATCCAAGCACTTGTGATAAATTCCAATCCACATGCAGAGGCCCTTTAAAAAGATAGCGTGCCAACAGCAGTATCCAGTTGCAGTCCCCGCAGTTTTATTGTTTAGACAGTTTACAATGTCGCATCATCCATATGAGACCTTAGGAAGAGCAAGTCTCTTGCTTTTCTGCCTGAAGCCAAACCAGAAGGACTTTGATGGCTGGTTGGGTCTCCAATAAAGTTTAAAACTATCCATGCAAATCCAGAGAAACTTAATCCCAAACACTGTTTACCACTTTGCTAAAGGTCTGTGACATACTGGCTGGAAGCTTGTTTACAGAACTAATTAGGCCAAAGCTGTTATGTATTAACATGGCCAGGGCATTTTGAGAGGCAGCAGTAATGAAAATAGGAGCAGACTACTTCACTTGCTAACCCCCCAAATGTCCCCTTTTACTCACTCTCCAACTCTAAAGGAGTGGTTTTCTTGAGACCAGATAGTTGAAGAGACTGTTTTAGAGAGGAAAAGGCCTGAGCTTTAAAGTACTTGCTCTCTGATGAACGATGTTTCACACAACCAAACTTACTTTAAATACTAAGAGCAACGTCTGCCTACAAATTGCCAGCATAAGCTGATGACCAGTGGAACTGGAATGAAAACTGAACACGGGATTCCTGTTTAATTGAGGATATGGCTTTTTATCAGTGATGATCTGTGGCACATTTGGCCAAGGGAGCGGTTCAAGAGGCTCTACAAGAACTGACTGGAATCTCTGTCCAAGTGTTTGAAGCTGATATTTAGAAGCGCTTCACCATACACACTCAATCCCCCAAACATCTCTCCAAACTATGCGTGAAGGGGAATTTTCAGGTATCATCTGACTTTAATTTTGTGATGAAAGCAGGTGCCTCTAAGAGTGAGATGCATTAAGGCTGTGCCCTTATGCTCAATGAGCATAAGTAAAGAGCCCTCCATGGCATGAGCATTACTATCCTCTCAGTACTATATAGGGTACTTCATTTTAGAGTGTTTTCAAGACAGAGTGTCATGCTCTGTGCTTCTCTTAAGTACAGTGTAATATGTTTTTTTTTCTCCCAATAGACCGTCCACTGTTGAAGTGAAAGGTCCAGGCTAGTGGCTTCATAGGAACATGTTGACAGTAGAGCCTTTCACTGGAAAAGCAGCAAATCTGACTCTATGAAGACTGCTGTCTAAAACCATAAGTTTGTGTCTGGCGGTATGTGGCAGCATGATCTTGTAGCGATCTATGTAAGGGAAGGCCCCTGGGGAACAATTTGTGAACAGTTGAAGTGGCAAGAAAAAAACTGAAAAAGGAAGAGTATAGGGAGTTGTTAGTATGATGAACAAGCAGAGGAGGAGGAGGAGGAGGAGGTGAATGGAGAAGGATTCGCCTGACACCAAACACACCCAGCAGGATAATCTTAGCCTCTCACAGGCAAACAGCCTCACAGCCTTGACCAGTGCTGGTGTCTAACCCTGGAATACCCTGCATTGTCTGACCATGTCCAGCTATACTCTGCCTGGGTGGTCTTTCATCGCACCATTCTGCCTGGATCACATAAGGAACAGCACTAACGAGAGTGAGTCTTACACAGAATGCATAGGTTACAAACTATACCCACAGTTGACCATCACTCTGAGGAATATGGAAACCCCAGAAATAAAAGAAAAATCACAGGTATAATAACAACCTAAGTGTGTCGGTTGTTCATGTGCAGCGTTAAAGCGTGCCACGCTGGCCGGCTGGGACTGACTTGTTTCAGAGGCATTTACCAACCTCTTTCAAGTCCCCCACCTCCAGGCTCCTCTTCATAAACAAGACTCATTAGCTGTTGTTACACCCTCTCCACCTCCCCACAACACGCCCACCCACCCACCCACCCTCTTTTTTTTTTTGTTCATTAAGACGTGCTAATTATTCTTCTCCATATTTTAAAGCCTTCCTGATTACCAACAGGCAATTAACATTTGATGAGAGAGATGAATGATAGTGTGACACAAAAATCAAAGATATAAAAAAGACAAGACATATGAAGATCAGGTGGAAGATAACAGGAGTTAGCAATGATATTTCATTTAATATCTGTATTTTTTTTCGAAGATGAATGCCATTAAATCCACACAGAAGTGATGCACCAGTTATACTTAAATGGATGACGCATTAATCCGAGTTGCTGATGTTAAACGTATAAACTACTTAGAGATAGAGTTCCAATAGAAATATAATATTAATATGATTAAACTAACATATATAAACAATAAAGTATTGATCATTCAATAATAAAAATATTCACTGACCTGGATCTGTTGCTGGAGGAGGTTGATTTTGTGCTGCTGCTGAAGGAGCTGCTGCTGTTGTCTTGCAATCTGTTTGGAAACAAATGTAAAAATTAAGAAATGAAGCAATGCCGAATGAAACGGTTCGAGAAGCAAAGGCAGTATAATCACGTCAGGCATTAATTGTCTAAGCACTTGACATTTTATATATTTGAAAACACCAGAGATACTAATCACAAATGCAATCCGAGCTTACAAAATTTAAAAATAGTACTTACAATGTAATTTGTGTAAGGATACGTGAGAAAAACATACTTGCAAACTATGTTGGTAATGAACAAATTGGTGTAGAATACAAAAAAACCCACACATTTTTAATAATCTAAATAAACATAAAAAAAATAGTAGAGACAAGCAATTAATGATTGAAAGAGCTGACAGGTGTGGTTATAATGGTGATAACTGGAAGAAGCAGTGTTTTGGTGACAGAGATCCCTGCTGCCGCTGAGTGATAAGCAGTTACAACACAATACGTTTCATTCCAGCAGTCCCACTGCACTTTATTGAACATGACAGGCATAGTTTTAAGTGTCATTTAATTTTCATTTTTAAATATAATTACAAAATGTTCACTGTAAGATAGCGACCGTCTGCAAATGTGTCAAGATACATTTGCGATGGCTTCCTCACAAGTGTCAACAGTTAATTACTGTGTTGTATCTTGATGGCTGGATGACATTCTAGCTCTCAGCAGGCTCCCCTACTCTGTCTGTGTCTTTCCGTCAATCCCATCCTTCTATTTTATTAACACGGGTTCTTTTTAAAATAAGATAAAAAATAAAAATAACTTGTCACTGCTCATTGGAGCTGCAAAGTCTACAAAGCCGTCAGAGTTGACAGAAGAACACCATTGATGGAAAATGAAATCAATGCTGTTAATGTATTATTAGTGTACTATGACCAAATGCATCACTTGAATGTATAGGTTCTATCTCTTCATTTCCCACATGACAGTCTGAGGATGTGCAGAGAAAACTCTGAGTGAACTCCTTGCTGATAATTGACTCATAGCCATTAGGCTGGCTGGTGATAATAAAAGTGTCGCCCGTGTGGATAGTTTGTGTCCTTATTTCTTCCCAGACATTAACACACTTCATGTCCTCTGTTAATTTGCTGATTTGTACAATATGGCTCATTGGCCTGATTTGCGCTGCACATCTAATGCCAGGCTTGTTCTAATAGGAGTCGATTTATAAGATATAGAGGACTTCCATGTTTAATATAACGTTTAATTCACCGGTTCCCTCACATTTGTTAGTACAAGTCATAATAACAATTTCCTTCCACACAGCACAAATGCAAGCGAGAGAGCGTGACAAAACTATGTGAGATAGAATGGGATATGACATCTCTTAAATTTAACACCCAAATTCCTAGCAAGGGCCAAGATTTTATTGCCATATTTCACGCATGAAATTTAATACGAAATAGACTCGAGGGTAAATTTGTGACGAATGTATTTAGTGATGTTTATTATAGACCCGAGAGGAGAAATGGGGTAAATGAGATTAAAGCAGGAAGGAGAAAAAGAAGAAAAGAAAGAAAGAAGGGAGAATTAATGAATAGGCTGAGGAATAACGTCTACAATCTGGGTTACACTGATGCAGCTAGAAATTTCCTTCCGCTTTTGTGACAGCATCAGAGACATTCTATGACAAACAATAGAGAAAATATTCAGCTCACAGGATATACATTGGTCAGCAATAACATATCCACAAACAGGTGAAATGAACAACATTGATTATATTGTTACATGGCAGCTGTCAGTGGAAGAGAAATGTTGTACTGGAGTGCAGGCTAGTACTTGTTCTGCATTCCCTTTTCTCATAGAAATGTGACAGAATACACACTGTACCACGAAACTGGTTTGCAGGCAAAAGAGAGACTTACAAAATATTAGTCGGGTGGTTTCAATGTTACGGCTGACCACTATCGATCTAAGGTTTACAAGTATGTAAACATAAACACACCCCTGGATATGAAATAACACTCAAGTATTCAAAGAAACAGGTCTTACACACAAGCAACTAACAATAGACACAGGTTTGTGCACACTCGCTGCATAAACCTGCACAACCTCAGATTTTGAGTCACAAAATTCTGTTGCCAGTTATCGTCATCCCAGCTAAAAAAAATCAACAGTTTCCTTTTCCATAGATCTTATGCTACATGAATGACAATAATATATCCATAAAAGGAGTCAGAATGTATCTTCAACCATAAAATACTACATAGCATTAATAACCTAAAAGTTAAAATATTACTCTTGATTAATAAATGTGTAATCAGGAACAACAGAGGGGACATCAAGCTCTTTATATATCCATTATATCCTCAGAGGAAAACCATGTCTGTTGAAGTTTAATACCACAGCCACAGCCCAGAACCCTAAATCTGTTAATGTATATCGCCGTGAGTGGCAGGTTACTGGTGGGAACATCTCCACTTCTGTCCCTTAAGGGTTTTTCAAATGGTTCAGAAAGGACAAACTAAACTCACCGCTGACTGTTGTGGCAGCCAGTGTCAGAAATATCAATTTCTGACAGCAACAGTAGCATTCTCGGCATATTTATTGGTCTTGATCATTTGCTTCTAGCATTATGTTGAGACCTTCATTAGGAAATCCATTAATAGCACTTATAGTGGGCCTGGGCCTACTCGGCTCACAGCCACTCTCATCTCAAGGTTTTGAGCGACGTTGTCACACAAGTACGTTTACGGTGTAAAGACCAATTCAATGTGATGAGTCTAACTAGATGTATCATAATGACGTAGGCCAGCTTGGATACATTGAAGTGGATGGTCAAAGGTTTGAAATCTGCTGTCCCAATTGACAAAATCAGATCATCTGCACTGGCTTTTTTATTCCAAATACTTTCAGCCGGATTTGACACTGATTCAACTAATTCAGAAAAATATAAGTGTTAATACCAAATACATTTCTTGGAGGTTTTGTGCGCATTGTTCTAGGTACTAATCGGGGCAGAATAAAAGAGCAGTACTGTGATTGTGAGTGTAAGAGGATAAAAGAATGTATTGATACCCTTGAGTATTGTAATATTTTGCTTTGTGATCCCGTATCATTCTCAAAAACATCAATATTTAATAAATAGCAAATATTGAGGGGTTCTGGTACATTTTGTGCTGTGTTTGATCCTCATGAGTGCAGCGTTATATTGAAAACATTTGACTCTACCACATTGAGATATAGCAAAACATTGAATAGCGTGTACTCGAGCGGGGAGTTACCTGTTCCTGCTGCTGACGTGCTAACTCCATTTGCTGCCGCTGTTTCTCCATCTGGGAGGCAGCAAGTTTCTTCTGTTCATCGTGGGCAGCCAGAAGCTGCTCACGAAGGCTGATCAGCTGGGTGATCATAGTAGAAAGCTGATGTTCCTTTTCTGCCAGGCTCTCTGGAGTACCTGGTTAGGGGAGAGAGGGAGAGAAAGATTTTAGAAACATAAATAATAAACAGGGGTTAGGAGAAGTGAATTATCTGAAATATAAAAAAGCATGCTATATGTGTTGTAATGGCCAGCACCAAACTGCCAGGTTGAAGGCCTTTGTCGGGTAGCCTGCAGAGTGCAGTAGTCATTGGCAAATATAGAAAAGAGACCATACTGTAAACACATCTTATTGAGCCACACTTCTGTACAACATAAATTGTACAAAGAAAACCACACAGGCAGCAAAGCAAGGAGTTCAGAAAATGTTAAGCTCTTGGGAGTTTTTATTTCACTTTAGCTGTTGATCCAGGCATTCACGAGAAGGAAGGGAATGAATGTTTCCCGGCAGACAAACAAAGAGCTGTGGGAAGCTGTCAGACTGAGGTGACAGCTCATGTCAGACAACCAGTGTTGAAAATAAAGAAAGTGTTAAGAGTCAGTGTGTGCACTAATTTATATTATTAAATTGTTCTGGCAACACATCGGAGGAGGAACTAAGAAGGAACTGTACTTGAATTTCTAAACATCAAAACATGCTCTGTAGGTAACGTTATAATACTCATGAAAAGGAATTGGGTATCACAATGGTCACCACTGAACAATATTCCAATATTTTTTGTATGAGATACCAGACCAATAGACTTCCTTCCCTCTCTATTGTCCCATGTTCGTACTGCGTGTGATAGAGATCCCTACGCTGCTGCACTGCTCTCTCCTTCTGCCTAATCAATGCTAAGTGATCCTACCATTGACTTACACCGCCAACATAATTGCCAGTGAGAGGCGAGACAGTAACTCACTCTCCTCCCACTGCACTTCTGTGTGACAACCTGATCTGGGAGAGCGTAGAAAAGAGAAGGAGATGGGAAAAAAACGACATGGAGATACGAGAGAGAGAGAGAGAGAGAGAGCGAGAGAGGGAGAGAGAGAGAGGGATGACAAACAAGGAGAACCAGAAAACAGTACAGCAAAGTCTGGCCGGGATCCAGCAAGAGCTGAATTCTTTCTTGGGTGTCTTCCTCTCATCTCTGGCTACATCTGTCTTGAGTTTCTCTGAGAGCTCCCAGGGGCCCTCTCCACTCAAACTATTTTAATTTGACTAAACACCTGATTTATTTTATCTCTCGGATGAGGAAAGTCGTTTGTCTTAATAGGGCTTGTCAACCTCCAGAACCCATTCAGAGCAATTTACTGGCAGGCTTGTCTGAACCGTGGTTCGCGTAGTTCTGCCTGTGCTGCAATTCTCCATTTACACTCAGAGTGAAAAAAGCACCTAAAGGCGATTCATTGGGCCTGCGTGAAGTTTGAACTGACTTCTTATTCATACTGCAGCACTTGTTGTGAATGGCTTTTAGAATTGATGCAAACCAACACTTGCTGTGTTTGTTAAGGAGCTGCCTTTTACAGGTCACCAGCGAGATGCATCAGTCGTTGTCATAACAAATCACTGTTATCAATACTGTAGTGGGAAGGAGAGAGTGACTAAAGAAAGTAATAAGCAAAGAAAGAGAGACAGAATGAGGGAAAATCATCCAGATGAAGATGATCGCAATCAGGCCTCATGGTCGGCATAAATGACCTTGAGTCAGAAGCCAAACATCTGGACTCAATGACGTCCTCACAGCCTGCCTAATTACACACTTCTGATGATAACTCACTAGTTCAGGACTCTCTACACTATAAAAGGAGAGATAAATTACGTACATACAGTATATTGTCTGTGGGGTCCACTGAGGGGCTGTGTGGAGAGTTCACTGAGACCCAGACACCAAAAGAATACACACAGAGGACCAATTGTTCTGTTGTTGGGCTAAACTGTGGGAGGCAAGTACTGCATTTCATTCTTAATTATTTAACACCTTAATGAGTCGATTTTTTGTCAAAATAGAAATAGAAATGCAAATAGAAAGTCAACCATTTTTCAGATGATTTGAGCTTAGTGAAAGCAAACTTTTAAACTAATCCAAATATCTCCACAGGGAAACAGGGTCTAAGAATGTCACCTCTATAGACTATACACAGTGAGAGGGAAATCAGGCACACATGTTTTTTGTTGAGTGGTTAGTGTTAAAATCTCTTTCTTCATGCTTTAAATTATGGATCAGCTTTAAAATGCAGATAAAAGTTTTATTGGATGGTGCTGAAGAGGATAGTCGTGGTCTGTGTCTGACCAGCCTGCTGACAAAAGAAGCCGTTTCCTGCATATTGCATGGCTTTTAACAGCGGTGGGGCCGGGGTCTGCCCGTTAACATGTCTCCTCATATTGCACTTGCAATGGCAGACAGACAGCCCTGAGATGCTTTGGCGCTACATAAACCCCAGCAGTCAGCCCAGACCTAACATGTTGTGACATCCTCCTGTTAGACGAAAGAAGCCCAGTAGGAGAATTCCAGACTGACCCAGGAAGAGGATCCCAGGAGTAAGAGCTCATGCTGTGCCGGCACTTTTCTTCTTTTATTTTTTGTTTGTTTGTTTTTTTTCCACAGGCCACCATGTTAACTTCAGAGATTCTAGATTGACATGTAAGAGGAGGGGGCGGTAAGACAGTGTTGTTCAACTGCAGCCAATTCAGTCTTCACCTTTTGAGATTCCTGTCTCTTTTAAAGGACACAATGTAGGACAGAAAAAAATCCACGGGTGAATAAATAAATGATAAGAAGAAACAAGCAGGGCCATGGTTGCTTGGGGAGGAATAGGGGTATTTGAGCTTTGCGGTCTTTGGATAAAAGGCACTTTGTAGGGGTGCGATCTGTTCTGTCCAACACCCACACCTCCCTCGCTCTTGGCTCTGTCCTCTCCGCTCTAATCAAGCAGTCTCTAATTTGCGTTCCAAGTCCAGTACCGGAGAAAAGAAGGAGGCCTGTTACTTTGAAGAGTCCCAAATGAATAACACAGATAAAAGATTCGGGCACAAAAAAAAAAGGAAAAAAGCAAGGGAGGGCGAGGTTGAAAAGGGGGAAAATCACAATGCACCCTATTCTTTTCCTTTCTTTTGGTTACAACAGCTGAGCCATTATGACCAGATCTGAATTTTTAGCACCAGAAGACAGGAATTCCCTTGTATTTCAATAAGTAAGTTATTGTGGATGATTCCTTATAGTCCAAGCCCATCCTAAGTAAACTGAAACTTGTGTAAATGTGGTGATTGTACCAAGCTGCATCCGCACATAGACCGCACATACCGTAGCTTGAATGCCTTGCATGCTGCAGCACTCTCTCTCCTCTCTCCTTAAGTGTGTGCGAATGCAGACATGAGTGTATACAGATGTATGTTGCCGCTGCTCCAATCGATAAAAGGTACATGACTCTGCATGTAGTCCGCCATCATCTGACCCTTTGTCCAATCCTTCTGTGGAAAACACAGATGCAATCGAAAGCATCTAATGGGATCTTTTTTTTGTTGAAAATTAGATTATCTCTGCTGACAGACCAGTTTTCAACCACCTAAACAAAACGATGAAACACACTTTGGCTTTGGACCGAAACCTAAAAATGTGTTCTTTTGAGGATACATTAGCAGGAAACCAAGCTTTAATAATAAGAGCTACTTTGATAGGATATCTGCTTTTAACTACGACTGTATATCCAGTTGTTCAGTCACACTACAAGGCCATATGTGTTTCCAGTTATATGGTGTTAACACATCTCCATGCCTTTCCACCAAGACAGTATGAGCAACAGCTGTTTCACCTGGCCAGCTGCCTCTGCCTTGATATAAGAGCTGTTAATCATGCCAATAAAACCCCATTAACAAGTAGGAGCAATGACTCACAAGCACATGTCATCCATTGGCAGCAATGACACTCAGCTCCTACGTTTATATATAACTTATGGATATATATGGATATTGAAAAAAAAAAAAGTCAAGACTTGACTTGACATGTGCTTTTGAGACTTTTAGCAGACTTATTATTAGAACCTTATGGAAATGCCAATGACAAGTCTAGTATGTCAAGCTTATTATTGTATACCTAAACATCTATCTGCATCTGTGTGTGCACATATCTTACAGTGGGATATTTACAGCATGATTCTGTAGACGGGGTTTCAAATAAATATTCTGATTGGCATGTGGAAGGGTTATTAATGAAAGCACACTTCATCTGGGCTGGTTTTTGCTGTAGACGCTGTGCACTGATGGAGACTAATATTTTGATGATAGTGAAAGCTTCACTCTTCAGTATAATTATGCTAATGCAAAAGCGCCAGCACTTCACTCTCTATCAATGATACTGGACAAGGTACTTCATCCAAGACAAGATAGAGGCTCGACCTGAACCTATTACTCCGCCGGGAATGCCAGTGACCCTGAAATTCACACTGAAGACAAAAAAAACGACTCAACACGGAAACTTTACTTTTGTGTTTTGGGTGCATGGATATATCCTTCTTTGACTCTATAACACAACGCGACAGAGACCCTCACACTTTGGAGGGTGGTGCATGTGTGAAAGGCCGCATAAAGCAAAGAAGTAGAAAACAACTTCCTGTCCTTCTAGTCATCAATTGTGGCATTCATGATGATAAGTCTGACCCCTGTGGCCTTAAATAATAAAATAAAAGGATATTCAATTTCTAAGCTCTCTCTCTCATAAAAAACTCTCAAAGTCTTCAAGACTGTGATGGCAGCAATAGTTGTGCTGTTCGCGCAACCTTGGAATCAATCTGATTCGTTTCACAGAAAATGTATTCATTGGTATTATGTGTACGGTTGATAATTAATGAAGATCAAACAAGACCTTTCAATACCTGTTCAAACTGCTGTCTTTGCAAAATAAGCACTTCAAAAATGTGTTAGGAACAGTAGAATTATTTGAACGGTATAACACCTAACAGGTGCTCTTAAACAAAGACATTAGGATTCATTCGATCTAAACTGATCTCATCAATCTTTGATCTATGCCTTCTTAAAATCAAGATCAGGTGTGACTGTCATAGCTAATTCCTCTAAAGTTTATTATTTTTGATTGTTTGTTATTTTTTACCTGGGTAATACAAAGGGAGTTGGCCTATACCAGAGGTTTAACAGATGTTTTTAAAATTCAAAATATTCTAGAGCCATAATTATTATTATTATTTTTTTTTTCAAATGGACATTGTTTTTAAAGTGAGGGCCACATGTCAAGTTGGTCTGAAGTATTTAAAGGGTTATCAGAGAATTTGAAAGCCTCACTTTGCTGCATGTGTGCATTATGTGTTCATACCTGAATGGTGCATTTCTTATTTATTCTCATCCTTAGTACCCCAGAAGGTCAGCAAGTGACTGCTGTGAAGATGCAATTTCCTTTACTTTTAATTTTATAAATGTAAAGTGTGCGTTTAATCAGCTCCGTAACAGTGTTACACTCTCTTCAAATTGAATCAGGCATAGCGTACCTGTTTGATTGAAACATCCAACTTCAAATCACGACAAACTGCTGGATTCATGATATTCATAATGCAAACAGAAGAGCTCTATTCATATAACACACAAACACACACACACACACACACCACCATTGCCACAAGCTAAATTCCTCAATTCATTAGGAGCAGAAAAACACACACAGTCCAACACTTTCATACATTCATCTGGCAAATGTGGCCTAAGGAATAATGATCTACTGTGGCTCATATTTCACCTGAGTGCACAGAGCAAACAGCTGACTGAAGTGTTGTGGAGAAATGCTTACTGAGGCATTTCTTTTGACTGGAGCAACTAGACAGATACTGTTTTGTGCTGTTAGTGTGAATGTCTTGGTATGTGTGGGTACATATGGTGTACATAATATTTATATACAGTAAGTTGTAAAAACACTCAAGTCGTTTGAAGTTCACTATGCACAATTATTTTCCTGCTGCTGCCTAGTATGGCTCGGAAATGTGCACACAGATATTGCATTGTGCAGCTTCTGTATATATGCTATCAAAACCTCCTTTCATGGGAGCCACTAGTAATACAGTTGCATTTTTAACGTGAATATTCTTGTTTTAAGTGACAGTGTGGCTGATTACTTGAGGCTCTGTGTTCACACAGAGGGCTCCTGTCCTGTCTAGGCAGGAGAAAAGCCAGCGCAGGTAGAGCCAGCACCAAATCGGCCTCAGCTGCCGCCCTGCCTCGTGTTCTCCTCCTAAAGAGCTTCCACTTATCTGCTTGCCACAGAACTCTCTGTTGCACCCGGCCACTGTCATGTCGACACCACTGTCAAATTGATTATGACAGTGGAAGAGCCCGTGATTTTTCTGCCTGAGAATTCAAGCTACCATTTCAAAGCTTGTATACAATACTGAGCCTTCTTCATGTGTGTGTGTTTGTGTGTGTTTTTTTATACACATATAATTGAATCCACACAAAGATAACAAATACAATTCATCTTTGATACACACTCACACACACGCACACACACACACACACACACACACACACACACACACATATATATATTTATATATGTGTATATAGGATAATGAATATAGCTTTCCTTCGTGTTCGTGTTCAAATTTAGCAACTACATATTTTCCTTCAATTTCAGTAAATGCTTGAGCATTGTGCTTTCTTTTTTCTCCCAACGGGGCGCAGGGAAACTGGCACTCAGCAGGGGAACTTAAACTGCTCTGGTCAGTCTGGGGCTGAGAAAGGCTTCACAGAGCAACCATACAACATACAACATAGAGCGACCTTATCTGCTGCAGGACACCGTTTAATACATTTAAATTTGTGTGTGTGTTTTTATATATATATATATTTATAATATAAATGATATTCCCTTTAAGGGGTCACCACAGTGGATTATCTTGTTCCATTTTGCCCTGTCCTCTGCATCTTCTTCTGTCACACCAACCACCTTTAAGTCCTCTCAACACATCGAGAAACCTCCTCTTTGGTTTTCCCCTCTTTCTCCTGCCTTGCAGCTCCATCTCCGGCATCCTTCTACCAATATATCCACTATTACTCCTTTTCACTTGTGAAAACCACCTCAATCTGACCTCTATTACTTAGACGTCCAAACTGGGCTGTCCCTCTGAGTTGCTCGTTTCTAATCCGGTCCATCCTTGTCAAACCGAAAGAAAATATTAACATCTTCAACTATTCCACCTCCAGCTCTGCCTCCTGTGTTTAGGTAAGACCTTCTGTCTCTCAACCATACAGCAGAGTTGCTCTCACTACCATACTAAGTAAAGTATGACACCCTCTCTACATTTAAAAGTAGGCTTAAATATTTTCTTTTATGATAAAGTTTATAATTAAGGCTGGCATAAGCTAGCTCTTAGCTATGCTGCTAAAGGTTTAGACTGCTAGGGGATCTCCCATGATGCACTGAGCTTTTCTCTCTTCTTCTCTCACTGACCCTCTTTGTACATTCCTCTCACCTTAATGCATGATACTGGATTAATGCATGTTACTGGATTAATGCATGTTACTGGATTAATGCATGTTAAATGGTTTAATGCATGTTAAATGGATTAATGCATGTTACTAACTTTACTTCTTCCCTGGAGTCTTTGTGTTTTCTCGCCCTGTAAGGTCACATGGTTGGTGATTGCATCTACTGCTGTGGACCTGGTCGATGTCCACTGATCACAAGATGCTCATGGTGATGATTATTGTTGTTATCATTATTATTATTATTGTAGAGTATTTCCCCATAAGCTATCGCTATATGTTACATTAATATTAATGTTATTATCAACCTTGAATCCCTGCTGCTGCTGCGGCCCGACCATGAAGTGGTTGGAGAAAGTGGATTACAGCTAATATCTTTGCTGCTTTTCCCCCCGTCTCTATCTCTCCTCACTCGTCCCTCTCTCTTTCTCCCTCTCTTTTTTTTCAAAACCGACCGGTCATGGCAGTAGGCTGTCCACCCTGAGTCTTGGATTTGTCGAGGTTTCCCAACAAATTAGTCCTTGAGCAAGCACCTGGCGACAATGGCAAGGTTTTTTACTCGCCATTGTCGCCAGGTGCTTGCTCAAGGAGTAATTTGTTGGGTCTCTGTAGATAATTATATAAAGAGTTTGGTCTAGACCTGCTCTTTCTGGAAAGCACTTTGAGGCAACTGTTGTTGTGTATTGGCCATATATAAATAATGATTGATTGATTGATTGATTGATTGATTGATTGATTGATTGATTGATTGATTGATTGATTGATTGATTGATTGATTGATTGATTGATTGATTGACTGATTGATTGATTGATTGACGTACTATAACTTTATCCTTCACTCTTGGTGTTACTCTTCTGTCAAAGATAGCTCATGACACTCTTCTCCCCCCTCTACACTCTGCCTGCACTATCTTCTTCACTTCTTTTTCAAACGTCCCATTGCTCTGAACAGTTGACCTCAAGTAATTAAACTCCTGCATCTTCTTCACCTCTACTTCTTGCGTCCTCACCGTTCCACCTGCCTCCCTTTCATTCACACACATGTATTCTGTCTTGCTGAAACTGACCTGCATTCCTCTTCTATCCAGCCCATACTACAAACATCGAAGTCCACGGAGACTCCTGCCTGACCTAATTTATCAGCCTGTCCATCACCGTAGTGAGTAAGAAGAGGCTCAGAGCCGGTCCTTGGTGCAGGCCCACTTCTAAATTGAACCCATCTGTCATTCCTAATTCTCATCTCAGCACTGTCATATTGCTCTCATGCATATTCTCGACCATTTTAATTGTGTCAATCCAGACATCCGCATACAGCAACACAATTCCTCCCGCAGCGTTCCCTCAACACGCTTTCTGTAAATCCAATTATTTCATCTGTAGTGCTCTCTCTTGGCAAGAAACCATACTGCTGCTCACAATTTGTCACCTCTTCCCTTAACCTATAACTACTCTTTCCCAGATCTTCTATCATCGGCTTTTTACCTCAGTAGATATTCTCTTAAATTGGCACCGGTGCACTTTCCTCCACTCCTATATATGCTGTATATATATATATATAAATATATATACACACACACAAACACACACAAGCTAAGTAATTATAAGTTACCGAATTATTAGGAATGATTAGGAAATGTTTATTTTTAAGGCAAAATATCTTTGATGTATATAATTGTAGATGTCTCCCTCTTGCCCTCCTCCTTCCACCTTGCCTCCTATTATCTGCTACTTTCTGTGGTTTGGAGCCTTTCCAGCCAGCCTCCCTGTCTTGCTCTGTGGTTTTGTTCAGGAGATTTCATCTCCCTCTTCATCATTCCTGCAGGTTGACAGCAAAGCTCAGGTATGAAAACAAACAGTTAGCTCTAGAATTGACCACTAATGCACCCCATAAACCCTCCTTTTTGCCTGCGTCTCCTGTTGCTAAAGCTCAAAGAGCATAAAAGAAATGAGAGCGGGAAATCCCAGATCATTAACGCTTAATAAAACCATTCTGCATGTCCGGATTAAGAACCTTGCCTCTGCTGGATTATTTTTACTTGATTTTTCTTACTCTGAGAACAAAAGGAATTGTGTTTAGCTCATAAAGAGCACATAATGTATCCAAGCAAACACATGTCAATATGCTGTGATTAGAGATGAGTCATATGTAAGTGGTAAATGGTAGGCTGGGTGCGCAGACTTAGAAAAACATGTCTGTCATGTTTGTGATACGATTGTTTTGCTATGTTTGTTTATCGTATGTGCATGCTCACCACAACGGGGCATGCTGGAACACGATTGCAGAAGAAGAATGTCTTTCTTTTTGCAGGCGAAGCCTTGAGTCAAATATCTTACATTATGACAGTAACAATATGTTTCCACCACTTTTCTCTGCAATTACATATTTACATGTCTTGCAAGGTTTGGGGATGTTGAAACAATGTCAGAAGGTAGGTTAGGCACACAGATTAATTGGTTGAGGAACAGACAGTCAATCATCGGGCCACTCTGCCTTGTATGGATGGATGTAGTTTTTATCTGCACGTAGACCTTTAGTCTTTCATTCATTCTAAACCTACATGCATGCTTGCCGTATGTAAGGATATTAACCTAACAGGTTTTTCTGCTAGGTACCTTTGTTTATGTTTTAATTAGGCAAACCTTGTGCATCTCCAACCCTAAGCTGCTATTTAATTGGTTTTGTTTATGTCAAGCAGGCATAAAATGCACAAAGAGAGAGAAAGGGAGAGAAAGAACAATAGATGTTAGGGGATAAAAAATGAGACAGAAAGTGTGTGTGTGTGTGTGTGTGAGAGAAAGAGAGAGAGAGAGAGAGAGAGAGAGAGAGAGAGAGAGAGAGAGAGAGAGAGAGAGAGAGAGAGAGAGAGAGACTAAGGGGGAGCAAAAAGCAGCCCTTTGAAATGTCTATAGTCATATGAAATGGCATGGTAATTAAAAATCTAAGACAGCCACTGTGATAGGAGAAGCGTTTATATTTGTAACTGTGGTATAGAGACTGTCTCCATAACTCATCATCAGACAGAGGCCATAGTGTTTATTATCAGACTCCCTACCTGTTTACAGACCACCAAGTAACCTTCTCGTTCTCATTCATCAAACAGGAGAAATGCCCTGCCTGTAATTTAACAGACCAGCTTTCAAAAGGCTAAATCATTTTAAACATTTTACCCCATGCACTTTGATCTACGGTGGCATACAATATAATAGGGCAGGTACAATGAATCTAGTTTACCAAGCTTTGATTTATCCTCCAGTTCATTAAGGTTATTGCCAATGAATATACTTATTAGAAAATTCAACAGCCCTTTCCTCTCTTAGTGGAATTCAATAATTAAAACCAAACATTAGTTTTATTATGTCACATTCACATCTTTCATAAAAGGAAACTTATAATGTAAATGATTAAAATCACCTGCATGGTAAAAAAAAAAGGTCTTTATAGCTTTGGGAATATTCTTTAAAAAAACGTTGTGATAAAAACATTCAAATGTCAAATAGAGAGTTTATACTGTTTTTTTTATACTAAAAGGAGACAAAATAAGTTATCTAGTGGTCAGAAAGTGAGAGTGGCGGAGCAGTGACAGCCTGATGCTATCAGCCAGCTGGTATTGTGCTTCCCTTTCTGTATAAACACAACATCTCTCAGTAACAGTCAGTGCTAAGGACTGAGCAGCAGCCCAGACCATCCTCGTCACACCTTCATCCTGACATAAACACAGATTTCGGAGGAGTGCTGAGTTGTGCTTTGCCGTGCTGCTCTTGGTATGCCGTGCAGGGGCGTTTACTTTGAGTCAAGACATTCCACTCAAACGCAGACCCACTGAGGAGAAGACTCGGTGTGTCTCAGCACCATCTCCCGTCTGCTACTTACAGATTCTCACCTCTTGGTTAATGTTTCGATGAACACATTTTGGGTTCAAGAATTAGCAGAGCTGACATGTACCGGCGAAGAGTAGTCGGGCTGACTTCCGACAAAAGGAGCATCCACACTTATAAACTGCTGATGAGCTCAGAGGCCCTCAGAATGCATCGCAACGGTCTGGAGTTTTGAAGATACTTTGGACAGAGTTGGACATTCCAACAAAAGATAAGAGAGAATGAGAAAGGTCAGCTAAAAGACTTTGTTTTGTTTCAGGGTTGTTTCTGAAATCCTACAGCACATATATAATGTATGTCTTATAAGAATGGGGGACTAGTTAAAACAGTTTCAATTTGTAGCTCTTGGCTCAATCTAGTCTTACCTTTGACTTCTGCCAACAGTTCACTGGTGTTGAGTCTCTCCATCTTCTCTTTCCATTCTTTAGAGAGAAGTTTCTCCATGCATGATGATTCTGTGAAAGAGAAAAAAAAAAGAAGTATGAAGTATTGAGCGTTTTCCAAATTCATAATTATTATTTTGTTTTTTCATATTTTTGTGGATCTCAAAACTCTATAAATACATTTGCTTGGAAGAAAATGAAAGAGAGATCAGATGATAATCATTTCCGTCAGATAAGGTATATTATTTAATGGTATTGAACAGCAAACATTAGAAAGACACTGAGCCTGACTGAAGAGAGATGAGCTGAGGGTGGAGAAAGGAGGAAAGCAGGCATTGTGGGGATAGCCTAAGGGCCAGAGACGGACATTAAGTCGGAAGCAACGAAGGAGACTGGGTATGCACAGGCTTTCCCATAGCTGCCAATGATGAAAACAATTAACATTTGTCCAGCAGACAATGAATCAGAGGAGGAATTGCTGCAATCTGCCATGCTGTCGCTGGATAGCTGATAAAGAACACACTGGGCCGTCTGACCCAGGCCTCCACCATCCCTGCAATGCTCAAGGGTCAGGCTGTTCCCATCAAATACCAGCAGAACAAGCTAGCCTCCACTTTGAGCCACTGCCTCCACCGATTGCCTCAAACATGACCTGATCAAGAAGTGCAGCGTCTCG
The DNA here is from genome assembly GCA_037951165.1 of Lophius americanus. NCBI lineage: Eukaryota > Metazoa > Chordata > Actinopteri > Lophiiformes > Lophiidae > Lophius > Lophius americanus. The sequence goes on from JBBDHG010000014.1 coordinate 20,031,644, forward strand.
TACTGTAGAGCCTCGTTAAAAAAAATAGCAATCCAATCTATGTCATTCTTGGACAGTAATGAATCAACCATTCATGCATATTTGATGAATATTAAATGGCTTTAGTGATTTCTATAGAAATAGTATTCAGGTTTTATATAAAGCCTCTGCGTTTTTAAAGCCCTTTTTCTGGATTTGCAAAATGCAAAATCCAAACGGACACATAAATTATGACCACAAAGCCCTGGAACACCATAATGAGTAGTCCAAACATATCTAACAGTTAGTCATTTCTTATCACAGTACATGGCTGGTGCTTGAAATATCATGTGTTTTTAATCAACGCAGTCTGAAACAGAGAAACAGGGGAAATGACTGAGCAATGAGCGAGATTTAGAATCATTCCAGTTTCCCCATTATCGTCCTCAACATCCAACAAAGAGATTTATACACTTAAGAATGTCAACAAGTGTTGTTTTCCTTTATCCATCTATAACATAGTTTGTCCTACGCCTCCAAAAAGCAAACACTGTTGCTTGCTCCGACAAACACACTGACTTCAGAGGAGCTGGGAGTATCAGGGAGTCAGTAGTTCGTGTGGCCTTCTTTAAGGATGACTTTCAGAGAGATCAAGCAGAGTTATCATTTTGTTTGATTGTCCACTTCCTCCAGAGCGCTAGGGGTCGGCAGGACATCTTCAGCTTAGGGTCATTATAACATTATTTCTACTTTATTGACTTTTCAATTCCCAAAACAGTTTGTCCCCTCGACCCGAGGAGAATGAGAGAGAAACTCCCCCCATGGCACAAAGATCACAGCTCTTGAAGCCAAGGTTAAGGGCAGACCGCAGCTCTTCTTCGCTGCACCTCACCCCTGGGTGAGATGGCTTCCTCTCCCAGAGCAACAAATTCCCCTCAAATACTAACTTCTGACAAAGAGAACAAAATCAGTGCATGACATCCTCTCCACTACCGCACGGACAATCCTTATTCTTTAAGTGGTGTAGAGGGGAATTAAACAAACACAGGAAACATATGTCAATATGCAAACATATGCTCTCGCTCTCACACACACACAAACATACACACTTTAATCACAGATGCTGCTCCAGCACTTGATCATTAAGGAATGCACCAACTGTTGGAGATAATGTGGTGCCAGCTTCCATTCTACTCCAGTCCTCCCCCTCCTATCCTCCTCCCTCCCAGGAGAGCTGCCGCTCCCTCACTTCTCCATCCCCACTGCTAGGCCAGACACGACCTGCCAAGTCCTCCAACAGGAGAGACTACAGCTGGAATGCACCGCTGTCCTCCCTGCCTTCCACCTGGGAGAGGTGAATAATGAGCTGGATTAGTCTATAAAATAACTCCCAAACATCTCTCAGTATTTTAACAGCATGGACAAAACAGGCATCCAAAAATGGATTTGGTGAAAGCGAAGCGAGTTTTGCACAGGCGTACTGAGAGAAAACAGTAAATGAGTCAGATGTCTGGATTTTTTCAAAGCATTCAGTCCACAGCCTATTTTTCAAAAGAATTTTGATTAATAGGAGGAATGCTCTTTCTAAAACGTCCGAGTTTTTTTTTTTTTTTCTCGGGGAAGTTATAGATGTCAGAGGAAACACTGGTTAGTGTCAACGTAATATTATCTGTCAGGTTATGACTCAGATAATAAAACTAAAAAAAATTCAATCACAACTGTGTTCATCACAAAATAACAAATTGCTTCTGATAAAAGACTCACAGTCATCAGTTTTCAAGTGAAAGGCAAACATAATATTTTAAGACAATCCAGAACTTCTGAAATCTGTAGTGTGGAGAAGAGTCCTCTGCCCTTGTCTGTTCAAACTAGGACATGATATACTGGGGAATAGGCTAAAACAAGAGTTTATTTTTATTTTCCTATGGGGGCTCCTAAATCTCCTGCGCCCCCACCCTTTCATTTCTTTCCCTCTCCCTCTCGAGATAAAATGCTCTGTGGCTGGGGAGCAGGCCATTCAGCTGGGATGAGAATGGAATGAAAACAATAGCCCTTATCAGGCTCTTATTTACATGTTCCCAGCGTCCCTGCAGTAGACAGCTTGGCTTGCCACCAAGCGCAGATCGCCCCACTGGACCCAGACCAACTTCCTCTAGCCCCAGCAATTCCAGTGGTCCCTATGGACCCTTGCCTGGCACAAACCCTCTCCGCTCTGCAGCTTACACAGATAGCAACATACTCATACAAAACTACTGGAGTGTGAGTCTAAGACGCATTCCCATTGAGAGGAGGAATGGTTTCTGGAATTCTAGACATGTCTGGGTCTCATTGTCTCTTTTGGTGCTGCATGGCTGAAAAATACCCTGAGCCCTTTTTCTAAATTAATTTGAGAGTATCCAAGTGAGGTTCCGGAGAATGTGAGGAGTCATCCCGTATTTAAATCTGCCAAATCATATAATACATTCATCCCATGTCAGCTGCGTCGTCTCAGCGTTTCTGTGGAGGTACTCGTCTACGATGTGGGTGAACAGTCGTGTGGATAGAGGCGCCTAGAGCTGAGAAGAGGTGACTAGTTTTATCTGCAGCTTCATTTTAACCGTTTAAAAAAAAATAAAAGAAAAAGTGACAGTCATAAATCTCCACAAAGGAATGTTTCTCGGTTGATGCGCGACATAAACAAAGCTTTCAGCACCTGGCAGAACCTGCTGCCAGATTATGACATTGAATATAAACATCAGTAGCGGAGCAGAGAGGCAGGTTACCACTATCTGTGTTGACACTGACTGACTTCCTGACAGTCTTGAGGGAACATTTCTTAGCCTCCCACATCTGCCTCTCAATTTAGTTTTTATTCTCGGCACTGAGCGAGACAAAACGCTTTTATTAGGTGGTGGTCAGCTATAAAGGCCTGCGGTCTCTATAATAGGTGAATGCAGGATGAAGTTGTTTGCTGATTTAGGTTTGATTTAGGATGTTTCTGAAGAGAGATAATGAACTTCTGAATAGCTTAACTCCTGTTGAATAAAACAGGACAAAATCTCCTCTTTAACAGATAAAAGGGAGCAGCATTGCTTGTTGTGTATTTTCCGGATCCTGCCACGAAAACTACTGTTCCCTTTGCTTTCTGGTAGCACAATGCAAAAAAAAAAAAAACAATGGAAATTCCACAAAGTAAAAATGTATTGCTACTGTGGAATGTGTCTCAATTTTTGTCTAATAAGGAAAATGGGAAAATGATCTAGAATGTAAGATAAGTAATCTAAACTTTACAATCTAACTGTTTTCATTACAGCAGATATAAACATAGATTTAACCAGAGGTAAGAGACTCTTATATTAATGTAGATTCTTAAAGTCAGCTCACTGCAAACACTAAAATGTGTATCTTGAGATAAATATGTTAAATTATGACATATTTAAATATTTTGCTCAATATATGACAATGATACTAGATTTAAAAAATAATGAGTATCTTTGGAGAATCTCCTTTTTCATTTGACCAATTTAAAAACGTTGTACGGGTGTGTTCGCGATCACATCTGACAAAAGGGATCCAGCTACCACTGAGACTACCGGTTTGAATAAAGGACTAAACTGAAACAAAAGTATATTTAACTTAACTAGCAGATAGAACCTAAATTAAATGCATGAAAACCATCTTCACTGTTACGTGAAAACGTTTTAAGATTTATTGCAACTGTTTTTTATTGACCTTTTAATTAAGAACAAATAAATGCATACAGACAAAGATGCAGTAAAATAAATAAGATGGCATCACTGATGAGGATTCTGAATATATGTATGAAGGATATATATCTGTACTCACCAGAAAAATATACTGCACATATCTACATCCAACATAATACACATTATCTCCAATACACTCTATGCTACATATTATATACACATATAGATCTGTACATGTATATACTCATATTAAATGTCTAATCTCCTAATTACAAGTCGAGTTTCTTGAGCTTGAGCCATGAAGGCACAAAAATGTTTGTCAAAATATCAGGCAATTTGTGTTTTAACGTCCGGTTTAATCCTGTAGCCAGCTTTGGTCATATCAACTGTCAGCCACCAGATTCTGTGATTCTTCATGTACATTAGTCACCAAGATTGAGAAGATACTGAGTGTTTGCTGTGTTGAAAAGCAGTTGCCATTAAAAATAAGGGGCTTATCTAGCAGAATCAAATTCACCATAATTCATCGATTATAGAGTGGGAGACCTCCTCTTTAGCTTTAGCCTTGTATATCAGTCGGCCCAGCCTCAAGGGGAAACATATTACCAAATCAATGATCAGCTGACGTTCACCATATAAATGATTTCCTCCACAGTAGAAACCCGTACTGTGAGGCGAACAGGGAAACAATGCTATTTGCATAGAAGAGGAACGATGGAACACGATGGTTATGAGGATTAGGACTTTCAGATCTTTAGAGAGGGAATTTTTTTGCCTGTTTATAGTTATATAAACATGTATCAACATATAACAGGTATTAGCCTTTTTCAAGATAATTTGAAAAAACAGCAAATAAATTGTCAAATTTTAATTTACGTAAATCTTTCTGTATTTTACAGAATATATTATGAAAATTAAATAGCAAGCTAAATTAATTGTTGGTGTGTTTTTTCTTACTTCTTGTCTTTCTGCGTTTATTTTAATAGTGTGTCTTCATATTTACTTTAACTGTTCTTGTTCTTGCTTGTTTTATAAATCTGATTAAGTATGAAGATTATTCATATTTGCTTTGAGTCAGAATGACACTGGTATTTACGGCCTATTTTGATGACACATGTACAACTGTCCTAAATCTAAAAGGAAAAAGATTAACTGGAATGTCTAAAATATGTTTTTGGAATGCTTTAAAATTTCTGAACACTATTTTTAGATACAGTAAATGTCTTTGAATTCAGGCGTGCATTTCTATGTCAGATATGAATTCCACCAAGACAATGATTGGCTGACTTGTAATTCCCATCATCCACTCTGCACTGCACAGGGAAAGAAATCAAAAAATTGATAAAAAAAAAACAAAAAACAAAAACTGTGAGACACTCCAAGAAGTCCTTTGAATGTCTTAATCACTTTCACACTAAAAACAAGACCCCATCATCACACCAAATAAAACACAATAATTACAAGAGGCAGGCAGGGAAGTGAAAATGCAGAGAGAAAACATGTTTTTGTCATTCAGCCGGTAGTCCCTGAGACAACAGCTGTTGGATGCTGCAAATACTCCTGAAGTCTCCATAATCATGGTGTTATTGAAGTGAGGACAAAAAGGGCACTAATTGCAAGGGAGCAATCGGAATGCAATAGGTTACACACCCGGGTAACGTCGCACAATGCAAACGCTAAAGAGGGAGTTGAGGAGAGAGAAAAAAAAAAGCATTCTGAGTACAACAGTGCGTTGTCGCTCATTTTCAGGCAATTACCTTTCTTGGTTGTCAACACTTTTAATAACCTCTACCATTTCCAGGAGACTTTTTGGTGCAGTTAAATAATTCCAGCTTTTTATATGTAATTACTGGTTCTGGCATGCATAAATAACAATTCCAGACATGTCAGTCTATTGTGGTGCAAATGCACTGTGGGATAGGCTTCCCCTAACTGACACGTAATCATTATTCCACTTGGTGAACATATCTGTTAGTCACCTTTAGACTCTCTTGTTTGCTCATGTAAACAGTTGCTATATATACTTTGCAGGTAACCTGTGCTTCAGCTGAAGTTCTGACACGTGTCCTCCTTTGCTGCATTATTTCGCTCAGCCTCATTTCTTCGCCTTTTACTCTACCTTCTATACCTCGACGTATATTGTGAGGAAGTTATGGGTCAGTTGTAGTTTTTCTTGATAAGTTTAACAAGTTTAAGGGATCTCGCTTTTTCCTCAGGCAGCAAAACACAGTGGCCTCTGTGACCGGGAACCTCTCCCTTCCCTTTTTCTGCACTGACCAACGCGTTAATCCCACAGCGTTGACCTGGCCATTCTCAGAAGACGAATACACACACAGCACACTGACCTCTCTAAATAGGACACGTGTCTATCAAGCATATATGAATTAACCATCCCCAAGGGGCTTCACCTCCTGAGCTGAGCAGCATCTGACCTCTCCCAATCCATTTTACTGCAGCACTCTGTGGCAATCAGGCTTGAATTATTAAAGTGAGCAGTGAGCAATGATCAATTCATTGCGGTCCCTGCTCGCAGACTCCCCGGCTGTACTTCAGCAGAAATGACATTGAGAACACTTGAGTATGCTTCCAGACAATGCACATAAATGTGAAATATGTCAGACCCAATATGTCAATAATCATAACTGTACAGGCCGAGGCCTGGTCCAGGCCAGTGCCACAGGAATGCTGTGATAATGTGGGATGTACAGGTTTCAGCACTGTGATTCCTTACAAAAAAAAGGGAAAAGTGGGAGAAGTTGAAGGACTGACTGGACTTATTTGTGTCACAAACATTCAAACTTTAATTCCTTCAAGAGAGACTAAAGTTTTAACCCTATCTCTTATTTAAAAATGTGACTGAACCTAATTATAATCTGACCCATTGGTTGCATGTACTGTATATGCTTAAGAGTAAGGGACCGATGATGGAGCCCTGGGGGACACCACAGGTCAAGGGGACAACCACGGAGGAGGCATTAACCGTGGCTATTTAGAACATCCAATGAGATCGGTTTGATTTTCTTTTGGAATTTAAAAAAATGTGAGGACTTAATAAACAGAATTATGTAACTTGAACGATCAAAAAAAGTATAATAAGTGTCAAATAGTTTTCTTAAAACATGTTTTGCCAAAAAGTTAACTAAAAGTTAGTCTAATTAATATTGTTTTATTTCATTCCTGTTTAAAAACTTGCTTGACCTAACCAGTTGTTAGTTTAATGGTAAATTTAGAGTGGCTAAGATATTAACTTAATAAACGCCCAAAAGATATATAATATGCATAAATATTTTTGTCCATAGTTAATTTATGTAATAAATATTCTTAGCCAATATTCTTAACATATCATATCTTGAGTAAACACAGTGGTAGACCTTTAGGTTTAGGTCAAATTCAAAGTCAAATAGAATCATCTTATCAACACAAAAATGAGAGAGGAGATAAATGACGGCGATAAGCTGAAAGAGATGTAAAGATTTTAAGAAAGCATGAAATATAAGGAAGTGGGAAGTTGGAAGACAGCAAGAAAAAAAATCCAATCAAAACTTATGAAGGAGCAGATGAGGAGCCAAAATAAACCAGTACTCAGAGCCCCCAAAACTGCAATCTCCCCTTAAGCTGGAGAGTGGCAGCTGGCAGAACAGCTGGTGAATAGGATTAATGTCAAAAGAATGAAATAAAACTCAACATATGTCCGAGCCTGAGGTGTTGGGACTGTGCGTGATTGTGCCCCCAATGGATGCCATGTGTGCATCTGGAAGGAGCCTCTGTGCTGCTTCGCTCTCTACCCCACAAGGTCACTTTTAAGAACTCGAACCATTAAATGCTTTCATTGCAAAATGAACTTTTCCTTCCTCTCCTTACCATGTCTTTGCTCTAAAGCCTCTATTCGGGCAGAAAAGGGAGCCTATTGAGGGCTGCAATTAATACGTCCCACCCTACATCTCATCAGGGAAACAAACAATTAGATTAAGGAAGACAAAACAGCACATGTATAAAGAGCCAGACAAGGTCAAAGCCATTTTGGAGGTTTCATTAAAATACACAAGATTTTTTTTTTTTTCAGTTATTACTTTTTTTCTCAACACAAATGCATGTGATTGAATAATAATCCCTTTAATAAAGCTGTCTTTAAATCGCATCAGATTGAAATATAGTCAAAATTGTCTTCTTTTTTTTTATGTACATAAAAATATAATAGGAAATACAAATAGAAAAAAAACAATATTGTGCAGGATGCTCCCGGCTGATTCCCAGGAAGGAAAAAGAAAGAAAGCATTACTTTTGGAATCTAAGTTTATGCTGATTAGGGGATAAGCTCGTGTGAAGATGAACATTGTGGGGAGGACTAAATTTCCATTCATCATTTCCATTTGATGTCAGTAATCATTAGGGTCCACACACTGTAATAAATTGCAATAATTTCAGACAAAAATTAAATTACTGGTTACCTTGCATTGGTAATATTTTTAAAGGGGTATCCTACAATTTAACTGTCAGCTATAAACTTGCTGGCTAATCACTGGTGGAAAACATTCACGTTCATTCAACTATGTTAAATGAGTAGATGTGTGAAGAAAACATGGGGTACTGTGATCATGGCTGTTCATTTTTTAGTAAATTAATGGCTGTCTGAGTCTACAAGGACAAAAAGAGGCTAATGGGATGCATGAATGCAATACCATTTGCTGTGAAGGCAAGTGTTGGGGAAAGAGAGTGAAACTTTATCCCATAATAAATATTGATGCTCTTCAGAGATTGATAAGATAGTTAAGACATTAAAGGCGCACAGACTGCAACAATAAGATGGGTAATGTACAGGACTTACACTTTTCTCTAAGGTGAGAAATTATGCTTTTTAAGCATAATCGAACACAATTATTCAACAAATAAATTACATTTTAAACTCAATTATAAACTTTCCTTGCCACTGGATAAAGGAGAGACAATGCAATCAGAGCACATCTAAAGGTTAAGCACTCTTAAAGATGCAACTCAGTTATTTTTCTCAAGTGCATCAATTTGTTGTTGCTCAAGGAGGTTCAGCAACAATAGAAGCTGCATTTCTCTCGTCCTTCTGCCCTTGCCTTTTATGTTGGATGGAGAGCCACACAGAGTGAGACCGGTTGGGCACAGATGAATTTGCTTCTCGTGAGTCACTCAGCTTGTTCCTCTGGCTCACAGTTTGGACATTAACAACAGGCTTACAGTGTTGGCTTTGTCAAACAAAATGCCACACCCAGAAAAAGAAAAAAAGGGATGAGGTGAACAGTAAATTATTTGAAATTATTGTGCACAGTCTGGTGGACCAGCTTTCTTTTTTTACAGTATTGCGGTAATCTGGAGAATTATACAAAATGGTCGCCAAAACAAAGTAATCTATAATATCAACTAATCAAACAGACACCATGGTGTTTAAATGACAACACAGACTTAAAACAAAAAACTGAGGCAGGTTTGAAAAAAATATTCAGGAGAAACGTTCGTCAAATAATTAGAATCTCTGCTGGCATATTTAATGTTATATAACCAGGAAAACTAAAACGTACTGAGTGGCTGGAAACATTTGTTTCATCACTGCTAATTAAATAGTCTCTTTATGGGAGAGGAAATCATTGAACTTGGGTTTAAGACATCCATGCTGCGACGCTTGTGAAAAAAAACAATGCAAATGTAAGCAGGCTGCCTGTACACTAGTTGTCATGTTTGTTGCTGTCAAGGCAGATCTCTTAACTGAATGGTTGACGTACGTCTGGCTAACAGAACAAGCCTGCAATGTGCTCTGAAATCATTAGCAGGCCACAGAAGCTGTCTGTGCCCAGGGTGTGAGTTACACTCACACTATTTTGATCCTCGGTCAGATGACACCGGCTCCTTTGTCAAGTTATGTGTGGAGATTGCTTGGGAGCTGAATGCCACAGCTAGGTCAGTGATATTGAACTGGCACACAAGTATCCAAATGTAACCTCACACATACGCACACACACAAACACACACACACACACACACACAGTGGGCCACATGGGCCCTCCCTCTGCATCCATCCCATTGTGGAGAAGGCGCCCGTTCTCCCCATTTTTGACAGCCTTCGCCCCTCCTCCCTACGTTCCTCTGTGAATATCCCTCTTCATGTTCCTTTAAGCCCTATTTCCCAATTCTTGGCTTTGCAGAGCAATAACAGATATAGCAGCATTAATGGCATCTGTCTTCTTATGTGTCCGAGTTTCACCACCTCTGTGCCCCTCCAAAGACTGCAACATAAAATAAAACTTTGACGTTGTTACAACTTCCTCTAATTTAATCCATCAGTAACAAACAGCACTGAGGCAATACTATTAGATTTTTCCTTAGACCAAATTTCATTAATTTAAGTTCCCCAAATCTTTACTGCACAAGCGGTGGCGTCACTGTTGAGACGTACCTACAACCAGTGAGTGGGTGTGTTTGTATGTAAAGACAAGCGGGCCTCTGTGCAAACCTGGCTGTGATTTGTCTCTCAGAGACACCCGTTTCCTCCTATCAAGAGGTTCCTGTGCAACCAGTAAGCCAGGATCACAATGGGAGTTTTGTGCTCCATGGGAGAAGGGGGACACGCTCAACAGCTGAAACCCAGGAAGATGGCCCCTGGAATGCTCCACAGCAGTTGCTCCTGTTGACTAATCGGAATATGAGAAGTGGGGAAGGTGATCTTGAATGTAAAGAATGGCACATTGAAGAGGCAGCTGCTTGTTTTGTCATCTGAATGACCAAGACAGCAGAAAGGGTTCCCGGTTTTGAAAGGGGCAACAAAATCTGTCTCTTAGCTTGTGTAAAGTGAAACCTGTGTTGGCCCCTGTCGTCCTGTGGGGATGTACCCGTGTCATGTGAGGGCTCTGTCGGAGAACGGATAGTAAATACATAATGTAGCCGTGGACCAGGCTCCCTTGCTCCCTGTTCCCCTCGTGCAGCCTTGCCACTTAGTCCTGGGCTCTGATCTCAGCCTGGCAGAGGTGCAACTTTATCACTAGAGAGTCAGATGGGGTGGGAGACAGCAATCTACAGAGGAGGGCAAATGTTTATCTGAATCAGATAAGGCTAACAAGATGGCAAGGGGAAAAACGGGCAAAGTTGAGGAAAAAACAGTCGGAAAAAGAGGCAGAGGGGAAAAGGTGACGTGAAGGAAGAGGATGAGAAAGTGAGATTAGGGAGGACTGAGAGGACGGGTATCTTTTTGTGAAAGTTCACGTGTCAGACTGGCAGGCCGCCCGCGGCATACAGCCGAAAAATCTATTTAACGTCTGCTTCACAGGGTGACAAGAGGGTTGATTGGCAGAGAGCAGAGAGCTGCTTTTGATCATGTGTCCTAACAAGCGATTCCAGCTCATGTCTCTTCAGCCTGAAAAGATCCACATTACCTATTCAAACAAAAGTGACAGACCAGAGCAGAGCTCCACTGGGCTGCTGCACCACGCCACAGGCCAAGAGAGAACACAAAATGAAGCCGGCTATTTGATCAAATAGATTATTTGCATTAAGATAAGTAGCTTGGTCAAATTATGCTCATAATATGAAGAAAATATTATTAAAAGATTCTCTGTGCGACTGATCTTTGGCCTTTGTGCGTCCTGCCAGGGGGGGTCCCAATCTCAGGCCGTCCAGCAGGATGCTGCACTCAGAGGCAGCGTGCAGCTATGTGTGAAGAATACCTTAAAATTGGCAACCAAGGCAACAGGATTTGCAGCCTCATTGCATATGCATAGAGTAGGGGCTCATGCTCAGATCATTATAACAAAGATTCCTATTAATTAGGTGGGGTAAAGCAAAACCAGATGACATGGCAGCTGGGATGAGAGGTGAGGGGAGAAGGGAGGGGACTAAAAGAGGAGGGGAGAAAGTGCATGTGTCTGTTTGGGTTAAGGGAATTAATGTATAACTCTGACTGTACAATACCTAAAGTAATAAACCTAACTTTTTTAATGCTGCCTTTAAATGAAATTTGTTTCCAGAAGATACATTTTTCCGTGCCAACACCTGCAGCCAATTGCCAGTGTGCATCCATTTCCAGGCAGCGGGGGCTGTGACACTGACAGGGGACCGTATTACAACAGAGTCAAGAGATCATCAGCGCTAATCAGACCAAAGGCTTACAGCTGATCCTATTCTCTTCCAAAGATTCCCCCCATCCCTGAATCTCATTACATGGCCTGTCGTAATAGAGGATAATGACCTGAGGCTGCGCACACAATACTGATCACTCTCCACAATCAACCTACTGCACAGTCATTATACAGTGATAATACACAAACTCACCAGGGGGATTACACTTACAAATAGAAGAGAGGTGATAAAGGCACAGGGAGATGAAGAACGGTCTAAGTGGTGCCAAGGAACACATACAGTACTCACATCTGACCCCCATGCTCCAACACAATTAGACCACCGCAGCCCAGCATGTTGAGCTGTTTTACGTCACAAGCAATTGTTTGGTTGCCTGCTGCTGTAATAAGGGAACGCTTATCTCAGTACCCATCAAAAATTCTTCTACCTGAGATTAAAAAGGAATCACTATTTGGTTTAATAGTAGAGTGGGTCCATTTTGCTGAGCTAATTAGCCGTAACTCTGTCAAAGGGCTCCAGGTGTTGTGTATTCTGCTTGAATAACAACGCTAACCACTCCGACTGAAGTAACACCCTGGAGTGGCAAGGCAGTGCAACCTCTTACTATGGGTTTCTGGACTTAATTTGTAATATATTTGATTGGACGAGTGGCAGAACTGGAAAAAACATGAAATGTTAAGTTATTGGGATTTTGGTGATTATGCCTAAAAAGCCTCCACTGACAGTTTAACTGTTGTCAGATAATCTTCAGGCCTCTTCAACGGCTGAATTGCAGCACGGAGACACAACGCCACACCGTGATTCTGAAGATCGTAGCTATTTTAGTCAAATGTGGTGAAATTAATTACAAAAACATGAGCCTATGTTGAGCTGTTTTAGTTGTAAGACAGCTCAACTAAAACAATTTTAAAATGACTCAATATATGGGACTGAGAGAATCTCACATCATCTTGCTCTCGTTCGACCTTCTGTTGTATTAAAATCTTTATCTGCCTACCTCTGTATTGTACCAAAAAATAGAAAGATGAGATAGCTGCGCCCGGTTTAGTGCTTGTTTCACTGGCCAGGACTCGATGAGCAAGAAGACCCCTAAACGCTAATACAGGAAGCTTAAATCTGATTACCTGACCTTGTCCTGGGAACGATCATAAAGACCCCGTGCACAAAGTATTTCTGTGTTGACTTGCACAATATTGATTCATACTTTAGTGCATTATATAAAACTGTTCTAACTGCATGTGAATCAAATCAAGGTCACCTTGGGATTTTATAATGGTGGCTGTTTTTCTTTTTCCCCCTAATACACTGTACTGACAATTTTAACTCTTGACAAGTGCTGTCTGGAGACCTATCCATAAATAATGCATTTACAATACCTAGTAAATAAGCATGGGGCACAATCGTTAGCCCTGCTGGCAACTGGACCTAATAGAGCTTTTACAGCAAAGGTGACTATTCAGCTAAATGCACTGCTTGCTGCTGGGAGGACATTTTCATTCATTAGCACAGTCACAAGCACTTAAAGCACTTTAAGGACCAGAAATGGAGAGGAAGGGTGGAAGGAAAGAGAAGGTGAAAGGGTAGAAATATATAGAGATTGGACGAATAAAGGAGTGGCGCCTTTAATACTGAGACGAACTCTATTGTTACTGTTTTATAGTAAAATTATTTGATTATCTTTGAGAGAAGCCATAGAGGTATCATTTACTTAGATGAGCTTTAGCTTCCTACATGGTTAGTTTAGCAAAATGTTTACCAAAATGAATGTTAACCATTCCCGCGTATTCTTACAGTTAGATTAAATCGGTGAGGTGTTGGTCTTTGATGATTCCGCCAATGTTTACAACACTTTAAGTGGAGTTTCAGATTCCATATGTGAGCAATGTGCCGTGTAAATGGTAACACAGACCATTTCTCTCCCTCTACACTTGAGATTACTATGTTCATCCTTGGACAATTAACTATCTAGACGGGACAAGTTTGTGGAGAGAAGAATGGCAGCAGATGTTGATGATCCTCTGTGGACCTCTATGATCCTGACCAGGCAGGCACCAAAGAAGCAGAATTAGATCCAACAGTTGTCCTGCTTAGCTAAGTGATATTTTTAGCTCATTTGTTACTTGTTCCACCTTAGCAACATCATTAAGAGGAATAAGTTAATTCTGCCTAACAATAAACAAAGACATAATATTTAGATTTTCTTGAGGTTTTCATGAGTTTCTCCAATCGTCCCCCTTCCTTCCATGTGGACTGTGAGCATCACTCCCTTCCTACAGCTTAAGCGACGGCGTGCTGAACTTTGCGAGGCTCTTGTCTTCTGCTATGTTCTCGGCTCAGAAACTAATTTTCTTGAGTATTTCGGTGGTGATGGTACAAAACAGACATGAGGCCGGCCTCGCCTCTATTATTAACAGGAGATTAAAACAGCTGTATGGCACTCTACTGCACCCTTGCCTCGCTGCGATAACATACGGCTCTGGATTACAAGCTGCACTTGACCATTTAAATTACTGCAGCAAGCAGCCTTCACCAGCTGGGGCTCATTATCATTGCACTTGCCATCGTTACCGAGAGCACTGACCATCTTGCCCTGAAAATCAACCCCACAAGGGACAAATGAAATGCTTTCTTACCGTAAGGCAAAACAAATCTGTTCTAGGAGAATTAGTTCATATTAATAACCAACCCAAATTTTTTCTGAGCTGATACTCTTTTGTATCCTTAGACCAAGGGGTCTTATAGCAATAAAGTGCTAATAATATAATATCACTAAACTAATAATAAGAAAGAAAAACAGTAATTGGGGACATGAACACTCCTGATATTTTGTAGCGTGATAATTATTAATTGTATTGTTCATATGTTATTTTTGGATTTTGTTTCATATTTTGGCTCCATTTCCAAAGTCGGTGGTGATTTAATGAAGGAACCGATATTGATTCTAACTATTAGTAATTAAATATCGCATTTCAGCAATAACCTGCTGGCATGCTTATATGCACCAGCATCTTTTGTGTATTTCATCTTTGAAATACATCAGTTCCTTTGCTAGTCATTTCATTTCATCCTTTATTTTCATCTCTCCGAATGATCTCTCTAAATTGCAGGTGCTCAGATGAATGTGGACTAATTGTCCTATCCTGTATTATCTGAACAACATCATAAATTTTTCCGGCGCCTTACGAGGATGTGGCTCGATGATTATCTGGCGATAGGCCTGCAAGGCTCTGATACAAAGATCACCAAACCAACACTTAAAGAAAGAACTGTCAAATTACTTTTAGGCTAACGGAGGTCTAATATTTTCATCTGATGAAGTGCTTAAGCTAAGAGCTCCCCAGACACTAAATGAGACACATGCATTCCCGAGGGGGTTTAACATTTGATTGGGTGTAGTTATATTACTACCGCCCTAATTAAGAACGGGGATGTGTTTCAGCAGCTCTTTCAAATATTTGTTTTTTCCTTCATACTCTTGATAGACTGCAAGCTTTGAGAGGGAGAACCAAGTAGGGTGAAACCGGGTGCAGATATGACAGAGACCTAACAGTCTTATAGCAAATTAAATGTTTTTTTTTTTCCATTTGCAATTGAAGGAAAATTAATTAGTCATTAAAATTGTATAACACATGTGAAGGGTAAGGGCTGTTTATGTGTAGCATACCTTTATGAATACCTGCGCTGAGTGAAAAGTGTCCTGTGTGGCGAAATAAAAAGAAGTAATGTTCCTGGCATGAGGTCAGCACTCTGAGTTTTATAGTCAAAGAGTTTGCCTTGGCATGGATGAGGACCACACTTACGCTGAAGTGCACTGCCACACAGTTTTTGTCTCATTGGAATCGGTTCAGAATAAACTGGAAACACTGTAACGTCAGTATTCCCAGCATGAATATGGCCGCATGTGTGTAGGAAACAGAAAGATACAAGAGGAAATAGGTAGACAGTCAGGAAGCTGCAACCATATAAAAGGTAAAAGGGAAATTCTTTTTGTATGATCAAGCACGCTTAAAGAGGAAAGTTTTATTTCTACGGGCGAACCCCAAACATATGCGCGCACGCACGCACACACACACACACACACGCACACACACACACACACACACACACACACATACACATACCGTCTTGCTCTGTCTTTGTCATCTCCTCCATTTTTTTCTGCTTCAGCGTGTCCACCACGTCTGCCAGGCTTCCTTTGCGACGCTCTGGAGTTCCAAACGCAGATCCGCTCAGCAGGTCACTTCGCTCCCGGGCCCCCTCCTCCGGCTTGTGTGGGGAAGTGGAATTATTCCGGAAGGAGTACAGGGAACATACTTTATTGCTGTCAGATTCCTGTAAGACAAGCAAAGTTGAGAGGGGATGGGATTTGTATTAACAGATAAGTATGTTTTCATGTTCTGTCAGGGCTTTATACAGCTTTTGGACACTCTTTTTAAAAACTCAAATGTATTGAAATGGACGATTTTTGCAGCTCTTAGGGTCAATTCAGCCATATCAATGGCTTTCTGGCTTTCATACAGCAGCTTCTGTATCTTCAGCAGAGCTGGCTGTGCTGGTAAATGAGACGTGACACACTGGGATGAAATAAACCTTCTTATCCATAATGTGTTCAGACTTTACTTTCACTTAAAGAGACAACAAAGTGAATCCTCCCGACGGCAATTTCTAAAATTGTTTTTGACTGTACGTTTGCATGAGGCTGACTGCTTTGTAATTTGTTCATTTTCTGATGGAGACCTATTCTCAGATAAGTGCCTGAAGTCATCGTAAATCTGTGTCCTGTCTCAAACTGTTGTTGTTTTTCAGTCCCACCTGTGTATGGTTTTGTATTTAACTAAGAGTCCTGTCTCTGGCAAAGTGCTCCCTGTGCACAAACAGAGAAACGAAGGAAACGGGGAGAAGAATGAGGGATGTGAAGAGGAGGAAAAGAATACTCTGCCCATGGGAGTGTTAGTGTAAGCAGACAGCGTGACTGAGGATGCCTTCAGACAGAAGGTGATGTTAATTATGGTTTGTGGAGTTTGTAGCCTTTACCGATAGAACACTTAGCAATGATTTTAAACTTTGGACCTCCTTCGTGAAGAAAATAAACGTGGCACACACCTGAAACTGACACGTACTGCATGTCTGCCCTGGAGAATGAGCTTTAATCAAGAGCAATGTGATAACAGAGTTTTATGCAGCAGTGTTAAATTACATAACCACGTCTGGAGCCACTGACAATCCTAAATAAAAAGTCAAGAATGTGGTAAAGAGGGCGGGAATGTTGACAGTGCCAGGTTCTCATCCCTATGCTGCATGTCATGCTCCAGGCGGAGTTGCAGTAGTGTGTAGGGTGGTCCCGTACCAAGCGCCAGGGTGGCACGACCTACCAGCCGACTGTGCACCTCCCAGCCCTGTTCTGGATGATTATGCAGTGTGGCAGAGACAGTGGAGAGGGCTTGAAGGGAGTGAAGCAGCACAGGGTTAATCAGCTGGCACAGGCTCAGGACACAGCCCACACAGATGCATGGTACAGCAGTGGAGTCAGGTAATCAGCAAAGGCAACACTCTCATTCCTTTCTCCTCAAGCTTTTCCCTTCTCTCGGCTATCTCTCTCTCTCGCCAGTTTTACTGTTTTTTGGGTTGTTTTTTTGTGACTTTTACATTTATTAATTGAGGTTATTTCTATATGTAGTCATTCCACACACCTTTGCACTTCTAACTATGCTGTATCCAAACAGACTTATTTTATAGGATAAAGGCCGGAGGTTGCAATGATAACTAAATAAGGAGTTACATAAAAACACCCACCCTTTTACAAACAGAGGAGCCATCGTTCACTTAGTCATGATGTGATGAATTCAAAGCAAACCCCTTCAACTGTTTTCCTCCGTAACAAATCACAATTACAACTTTTTTTTCCTGAAATGGCTTTGCAACCTCTGTTGAACTGAAAAATAGCACCAGTTTAAAAAAAATATCATATTGTAAAAAGAACAGGCTCTTTTTCGTTTTCTAAAGAAGTTACATTACAGCATTAAAGCTGTGAAAAACAAACAAACAAAATAATAATTTCAGTTCACCGCATGCATGTAAAAAGGTAAACAAGGGACAGTTTTACATGCTTAAAATGTTTTACTTTTCCCTAATTTTATTATTTAAAACTCATATGACTGACTTTTTGTTTTTTGTTTTTTGTAATGCACTTTGTAAATACTATTTTACAGATGTCTATTTTCAACAATATTATAGAAAGTGAGTTTGTTTCCATATTGCTTGTACATTGTTTATACGCGTTTTCCATCCTTTTACTGACATCAGGTAATTTATCACAAAGACAACCCTGAGTTCTGCTGTGCAAGTCATTTACCTACACTGTCGGCATCATGAGCAGTCTGTCACAGAGGCTATTCAAATGTCTGCGCATGAGTGTGTGAGTGTGTGTGTGTGTTCATGCTTGTGTTGTGGTACAACACTATGGTGTTGAGGGTCTCCGTGGCCAACTGCAGAGCTTCATCATAAGTCCTCTGGGTCTCTTTACCACAGTCCCGTCTGTCACAGACACCCACCTCTCTCCCTTCTACCTAGCTCACGAGTGCCTGTTTGCTCTTCTTCGCCCCACTCACGTAAAAAACCAGCTCTGCACTTAAAATGAACTGCTTCTTGTTTGGCTACAGAAGTAGCTTATACAAAGCAAGAAAAATAAGACACACACACACCAAGGAGAAATCACTGTTCTTTTATAGCAACAAGAATGCAAACTTAAGGAAGCAGTCATTCTCTTCCATTGGCCATGATGCAATTTTATGCGGCATTCCCATTTTTCAAGGGAGAGCTAAGGGTCCCATGTTAGCCTAATAATAGCTAATGGTTAAGTGTTTGGCAGGGTGGTCTATCTGTCATGATCATTAGAGAAGCGTAGGCCTGGAGCTAAGGATAGAATATCTGCTGAGCTTCTTTGTACAAGCCAGGAACAAGGTGCAAGTGCTTGTCTGGTCTCAATTTTAAATACTGAAAAGAGAACAAGACAAATGTATACACTTTAATGTTTCACACAGTCCTCATTAATCTGGGTTTCTCCAAAAGACAAACTTTTACTTCACCATTCCTGCTTATAAGCTACAATTACAAAGACACAAAACGTCTTGCTGATTTCAGGAACCAATTTAGTTAGACCAGCATCCATTGAATTTTCAGAGTTACCAATTATTTCTCTGGAATTTAAATTCAACCCAGGTTGTCAAATGAGTCTGTTCTGCAAAAATTTAAATTACGTAATTTAGAGAAGTCTTATTTCAGACTTTGAACAGCATGAACCATCCATGATTATGTTTATCCTAGCAGCTGTTCTTTTTAAGTTGTTGTGTTTTTTTTTTGTGTTTTTTTAACATATCTTTATTATGTTTGCATTTCTCACCATGCGCTGTTGGGCTGACATTAGGTTGTCCCAATCACTGTCCGACGGTACACTGCTGAGAGGCTGCATTTCATCAGGATGGGCTTTTCCATGGAGCAGACTGTGCAGGGGCAGCTGAACTGTGCCATGGTCCTCCACACTCTCCTCTTTCTCCCAAGACAAGTGCTCCTGGCTCATGGCATCATCCCCATCAACCACACAGGCGAAATGAGACGCGGCTTGCTTGGAAGACATGACTCTGCTGTGGAGCAACAAAAGAACAGTGATTACAGTCATGGAAAACAGACGTTATCTTATTAGCACTAGCAATGACACATGCAAAAATGAATGAATGAATGCTGTTCCCCTGAGTATTTCATTGACTGTCGGTTGTAAGTGGAAGTGGGGCACCTCAGCAAACTATAGTGAATGGACAAAATGCTCCACTTGACTGTTGCCTGTAGCTGCCCTGGCATGTGGAGTTTGCATCAGGCAATAAGGTCTCTAATCCTTGGTTCCATTGTAGTAGAAGCCGTCCCATTAAAACCCTTTGAGGAAAGCTTAATCTATAGTTGAAACTGGGCTTATTTGGGTCCAGGCTGAAACCCCAAGATAGTAATTTAGGCAGTAGGTCAGTCTGTCAGTGATATAAGCAACCAAATAAGCAAAAAGAACTCTAGGTTCACCAAATACGGTTGCCTCTTTCTTCTTGATTATGTTATGTTATTATGTTATTTATATGCGACCTGAGCAATTTTTTTATTCATTCATGTTGATTTCAATTAGTTTTATCCTTCAAACAACTCATCATTTTTCAAGTGGAACTTGCTTTTACTCCATAGTATTCAAAAGCAAACAAAGAAATCCAGCCTTGTGGTCTTTTGTTTCCACTTGTCAAACTCAAGTCTATCAAGAAATTATTAACATTTTGTTTGCATTGTTTTCCTACAGGCCATTAAATCCTATATAAGCAGCGTAAAATCAAAAGCCAACAGTGGAGTAATTCACAAATCTGTAACATGCTTTCATGAATATTACACTGAAGGGCTCACATTAAAGTTGCTTGACATTTCATTTGCAAACTCATATAAATTCTAATTTATTTTCCAATTTATTTTTTTCCACCCACTTTACAATCCAACTCTAGTTGCAGCAGAATTCATACAAACAATTCTGCTTTTTTTTTCCTCAACCTTAATGAGGTTGCACACTATGTGCCACAATGAATGACATTAAACACCGTGCCAGTTAAGTTAATTATGCAATTGCTTTTAAATTAAAAATTGCATAATATGGCCTTCCTTTTGATTTCAATGCGGGTAGGATATTTTACTTCTTATACGTTTCTACCTTAGCTCTTGTTCTGCTTATTTTTCTTACCACATTGATCACAAGACTAGGCTATAAAGACAACTTTAGTGCAATCTTATAAAGAAACGGAGACTGCAAATCTCTATGTGCAGCTTTGGAAAAGGAAAGAAAAGCAGGGGTGTGAAGCTATGGGAGTGTTTTTTTAATTGCTTAGATGACCGTCCACCCTGTTCTCCTATGCTATCCACAGTACTCAGTGGGACTGTACTCTTGTTGCATCCTTAAATTGACCGGGAGGTTTGGGAGGGAGGCTGAGTCAGGCAAGAGCGCCAGTGCCATGATATCCTCGCACTCTCTTCTGAGAGTTTGGCATCCAGACACAGAGAGATATCTGAAAGCCAATTTTTTGAGAACGTTTTCAGCTCTGATTCATGGTCTAACTCAATAAATGATTTATGTTATGCTATTTTGTATTCTTGACATTATTTGTGTTAAAAAAAAAAAAAAGATCAAATGCCAAAATATAAGTAAAGGGATTAAATGTAAAGTTAAATCCATCAAAAATATTCAGAGAGGGAAAATTAATAAATTCAGATACAGCTCAAAAGCTAGGTTGCAGTTTATATAGAAGCAAGTTTTTAGTTACGGTTGAATTTTGATGGCTTTAATTTGGAGCAGACTTCAGATCTTTTAGATGTTAATCCTAGGAAGTTAAAATATAGAAATGAAAGGCTATTTCTGCCAGTTGTCTTTTAACCATAAAAAACAGCTGGAAGTGTGAAGGGAACTAATGCTGAGGCAGATCAGACACAATCCCGAATTATAAGGCGGAAACGAGATAGAGTAGGTTATACTGGTTTATCCAAATCTCTGTGCATTACTAACTTCTCTTCAACTGATATTCACCCAGAGACCTTGACAGATGAACCTAGTGAAAAGTGTCCTAAACAATGGTAGCCTCAATAATCTCATGAGTCTCAGCAGCTGCACAAACACACCCAGTGAGTCAGGTAGATTGCAGGCTAGAGAGTGAGATCCATGCCTGTCTCACTGCCTCTCCTCCAGTACGTCTACTTCGATGTGTTGTTGACGGAGTCTTAAGGTGGGCTTAGCCCTCAATTTTAATCAGCCATTTAAGTGTTTCCTGTAATTATATGAAATAGAAGGCAGTCTCGGAATTGGGGGCTGTTAATTTAAAATCAAAAGTTGGATCAAAGTTCATTGTATACATGTAATGGATGGGGGGGCGGTAAGGAGGTGGAGTTTGGAAGGGTGCGCATGAATGTGTCTATAAACAGGGCGGGGTTTGGCGGCTCAGGCACATATATTCATATCTTTTATTCATGCTCCCAAAAAGCCCAAGCCTCCAGCGCAACAAGTACCGCGTCCTCTACGGAGAGTGTGAGTGAAACAAAGCACTGCTTTTGTATTACACAGTAAATCAAGTGGTATTATTTTACCACTCAAATATTCAGTCTCTCAGGCACTTTTACTTTGGTCTCCAGCCATCAGTCAAACTGCTGAAGCGTGAGAGAGAGAAGGGGATAGAGAGAGAGAGAGAGGGAGAGAGCGAGAGCGAAAAGGAGCAATGGAGATCCATCCTCTTCTAACATGTGTCTAAAGCAATCTCTTTAAAGAATGCAACAGATCTGCAGCAGGCTCCATAACAGTATTTGTCAGCAGAAGTTAATAATTTATTAGCAGAGCTGGGAGGGCTGCTCTCAGACAGCTTAAGAGTGTGGAGAACCCCCTCCTCTGCCCCAACCCTGCCTCCCACATTCCCCATACTGTACCACCTCGTATTATTAAAAGGGAGAAAATGGGAAGTATGCAATATTTCTATGAAAATATCTGAGGGCTGCTCTCCAGTATTTAATCCCTAATATTTGAAGTGGGGATCACACAGCACTGAGATCTAACGGAGCCTGTGCGTTAGAAATCGGCACAAAAACGCCACAAATATATCAGATGAGGAGCAAAATAAGAATCTGAATGTGGGTGCAACCGTTGCATGTAGGTTTTTTAATATTTTCTTCTGACACAATTACATTATCCACAGCCCATACTTGTGAAAAAAAAATGAAATGAGCAAAACAACCCTGTTTGTTTGACGACTGTGTGTTCTGGTGCAGCTGAAATTTACACATATTAATAATTGAACATGTCTCTCTGGAAAATAAGTCCAAACTGTGGATTTATATACTATACAAAGGAAACATGGTGAACCGCAGTGGGAGCTCATAAATCCGAGCTGCCCTCCCTCAACCTTGATTACACAACATCAATGGACAACTAACAAACCAAAGTAATCAATAAGTGGATGAAACACTGCCTTCCTGCCTCTTCTCTCAAAAACAAAGCCCCAAGTGACTTTGAAGACCCCAGGCAGAGGTAGGGGAGAGCCATTTAGAAAAGAGATCAGTTCTATATATAGCTGACAAAATTGCACACATTAGGAGGATTAGGGTTTAAGTTCTTCAGCCAGAGGCTCATATGGCCTGGAATGCTTTGAGTCATGAATTGTTCCCTCTGATAATGTTTCATCATCGTGCAAAACAACCTCCACTTAATTGGTGAGTATTTGAGGAGTGTTGTGCAATTCAGGGGTCCTGTGACTGTGTCCTCGACTATGTGCCCTCGACTATCCCATTTCATCTTACATCGTAAAAGGCTCCGACTGACTTTCACCCGCTGTATCTGCTCTGTCACAGTGCTGACCTTTTAAAGACAATGATGATAAGTAATGGCACAAGCCTCTTCCCCCACCGTCCAACCCATCCAATCCACTCAAACATGCACCTCTCTATTTCTAACTAACTGGTATATCTTGCACTCACTTCCAACAAGTTTCAACAGGGATAATCGAACGCCTTCCTCTCTCACATGTTGTCAGCAGACCAAACCAGAAAAAACTTAAAATAGATTATGAAAAAATAATTTTTTTTCTTTTTTTAAAGAATTGAGCAGGTAGCAGCTAGAGGGTAATACGGTAACGCAGATAATGGTGTGTCATCTAAAGAATTAGAAATGCAATTATTTATAAGCTATTACTGTTATGTTCTTTCATTTCAATTTCCCTGGGTTGTGATTAAATGTAGTGTGTGACTTCTTCTTTTAAACATAGGCACTGAAATTCTCAATCAGTTTATTTCAATCAATGTCCAAAAAATGGCAATAGCCTTGAATAATCAATAGTAATTTTTAGAATTTAAGTTTGAAGTAGTTTGGGGATTTTCAATCGCTCGCACCGGTGTGTGTGCGTGAGTGTGTGTGAGAGAGAGAGAGAACGACGGAGAGTGAGAGAGAAAATCATCTGTGTGCTTCCCTTCAGGGGTTCCTCCTGTTCTAACAGGTGTCGTGGTAGGGTTCCTCTGGGTTCTTCACCTGCCATAATGAGATATTACTACCTGACAGCTCCCAGCTGGAGGAGCATTGACACAGAATCCACCGTTTAGCACAATTAAATTATCACCCTCCGTTGTGATTGTGCCATGCTGTGAAGCAGCCAGATTTTTGGATACATAATCAACTCGAAGCACGGTACGTATGCGGCACAGAGTTAGTCTCTTTTTACACACGCACACACACGCTCACACACAGGTACATGCATACATAGAGGGTGTGCATATATATATATTACATATGCATATAAATCAGACAAAGAAATTGCTATTTTCCCCCTTTTCTACAATCAGTCTCAGCCTGTCACACTCAAATTGATTTAAATCTATTAAACCTCAACTGACTAAGTAATTACAGATAATGACGCTAAAATATAGTAAATGGTTGGGTAAAATACAGATATTCAATCTTGTGTCCAGCAAAGACCTTGGAGAGTTGTCTAAATGAATTTGTTTAAATATTTCCTCCATTATTGTTGACCTTCCCTTGTAAAAAGTCAACTCAATTACGGCGCCACTTCATCCTCACTTCACACTCTCTCCTGGTGCCTCCTCTATTAGAAATTACCACAGTTACCACAACTAAAATCCACACTCAACTGATGCCACCAGAGCAAATTAAGCAAGCCTCCTGAAGAGCTCACTTTACATATTGAGCAGAGCATTGATAATTACTTTGCAGGGTAAATTATTTGCAATAATATGCTGCTGGAAGAACTGCCTTGTGTCTCACTTTAAACACTTGTGCAGCTGCCATGGCAGCGTGGTTGGTGTCCTTGCCCCCGACACAAGGCAAAGGCAGATGCAGGTGTGAGCGTGCTTAAGTGTCCCTGTCTGTCTACTCAGGAAGGGTCGATGAGCACTAACACACTGAGTCCCTTGTTGCCCACCCCTCCTCCTCCCACTCCTTTGGTCCCCAGTGCCATTGGCCCTTTTCCTGATCCTGCATGGGACACGAGCTCAGAGCTGGATGGCATAACAGCCTCTCAACCAGTTCACTGGTTCACTCATGAATATGCTGTCACAAATGAAGGATGGATATGCAAAAAATTCACCACTGGCCCTTTTCGCTAAGTTCTTTAAGGGAAATGACTCGCTAGAAGAGAGGCACACTGGATGACGTCAGTCAAGAACCCACCGCAAGAGACACTAACAGTAGCTGGACAAAACGTCCAGAGGAATCCTTCACCAGTCAAATTGTTTCCCTGCCTGAGGAGAAATAATACTTAGAGAATAAAAGCTGATTGTTGTTTTACGCGTCTATTTCTCTGTGTTTCTCTGGGCCTGCTGGGCGATGTAGTTTCCAAGAGCCTTCTGTTGCTGCTGCTTCAGTTTAACAAACCTCTAAGCGAGTCAGGTCATCTACCAACACAAGGCTATTTGCTGAGCAACAGTGAACCTCTGTGGCTTGCCTCATAGTTGACAGTAAGTTATGAGCCTTTTGTGAGCAGGAGAAGGAAAACAGAGATCGGAATTTGGCAGGAACATAATAATACAGAATTCTCCTGTTCATGGAACCTGAAATTTTCATGAAAACAATCGAGCATTGTTCAAGCAAAGAAAAGCAACGGTGACAGATGAAATATAGAGTGGGGCCCCCTTTTTGTTAAACCATAAACAAAGCGCTATTCAGGCCAGGTCCATTTTTCTCATTTATAAAGATAACTTCTTCTGTGAGCTGGAGAGTTTGGAGCAAATGGCTGCACTTCAACAAACCCCGTGTAACATCTCTCACAATTGAGTTGAAGAACAGGCTGGGGGGTACCAAACAGAACTGAAAGGATGCATCCCAAGTTACCAAAAAGACACTCACAATAAATCAATAGGGAGCACAGGAACCTAAAAGGTGAGGGGATGTGAAAAAAACCCAAAACATTTTACAAGGCCCTCAGTCTTAAAAGTCTGTCTGAGAACTCAAGGACTACGGTTAATTATGAAGGAGAAATTTTGCAGGAAGAGAGAAAAGCATGAACATTTGTGACGGTGGTTTATAAGCGTGTGTGTTTGTGTGTGTGTCTGTGTTTGTGTGGAGGAGGGGTGTTATTGTACTGTACGGCAGGGGTACTATGGGCCTCCGTCTTTGGCCGTGCCATTATGAGGTCATTATATGCAACTTTGGTGCCCAGAAGAATTGGGGTTGGTAGAACTGCTGTTGGTTTGGACATCTGGATTGTTATCATATGGTGGCCCACTTTCTGCGTCACTTACCCTGTTCTTTTCTTTTTCTAAATCACAACAAGTTCACCCAAAAGGCAAGTTTGGTGAGATTTGCTCCTATTAATTCTCATTTCATAAATGAAACAGCAGCTACAGGAAATTTACCTTCACCACAATTGTAATAAGCTCCTCAATTGTAATTCAAGAGGCTGGGAGGAAAACTCATTAGCTTCAGCTAGACCCAACCCCAACTTTTTTTTTTTCCCCTGTTTCTGCTATATTCTTTGTCCTTCTGAATAAATTAATGGTATTCATTGAGAATACTCACACAAGGGAAGGCACACAAATGTCTCCACCTGGACAACTGGACTTCTTTTCCCTCTTTGGCTTTGGGCCCTTGTTTCTTTTAAGTACCATGAGAGAAGGGCTAGGATAGAATTGGGCAAGGGTGAGAGTATCCACGTTTCATGTGACATGTCAATTGGAAAATCAAAACAGGGGTAGTTCATTTGATCCACCCAGATGAGGCCATCTAGCAGAGCCATGATGAATAGGGGCCAGGCAAGCCACACCTCAAAGATTTATGATTAGGGCTTATTATGTTGGGAAACTGACATTGATTGCTGATTTAAACCACTGAAACCAATTAATTTGCCAGTGCTGAATAGAAAGCAGGGTCAACAGTGTGTGTCATTCTGACAGGTTGGAGCGGAAGAAGCCGAGGAAAAGTGAAGGTCTTAACGAGAGATGCCTGCTCTGTTTGGAGGTGGTTAAAAGTTACAAGGAGTGATTGACAGCTGATACAGAAAAAAGAGAGCAAAACCAGAAGCCCCAGCCACTGATCTGAGTAATTGCCCCAAAATTTTGTTCACAGAAGACATGTACAAGCTACTGTTTTAGCAATGCTAAGATGGTTTCATTCATGGCTGGGACTGAGGAAACCTGGTTAAATGAATGTGAGACATAAAATCAGGGAGCTGACGGACATGGCTGAACGGAAAGATGTGCTATATTTCCAGTGTAGTGGACGCTGACTAAAACTGAAAATGCCCCAGCAGCCTGATACTAACCATGTGTCTGTCGACTCATACTGAGCTTCAGATATTTCTACATTTTCCCACAGAGTTACAGAAAACAATTCAATAGACCTACCCCAATCTATTACCCAAGTGATTTTTGTGCTGGCCTCAAAACAATATTTTTATTTTTTCTACGTGGTTGTCGGAGAGTTTTGTGTTTACCAACAGGCCTACCTATTCCTCTGTGCTCAGAGAATCCCTGCATCATGCCCCAGCCTCAATAGGAAATCATTATCTGGGTTGCCTTCTTCAAAAGCCACAAGTGTGCGGCAGGATTGGTGTGTGTGTGTGTGTGTGTGTTTGGCTGTGGGCCATGGGCCTCTGGTTCCCAGGCAGCCTCTGCACCGGCTCTGTTGTGGTTTACAGCCACCACACTCATGCTCAGCTTTAGCACAGCGTGATCTAGAGATGTGGCCGGCATTGCCTAACTCTTTTGGATAGTATGAAATAATCTGGTCATCTGAAACTGCTATTACACTCAACTGGGCCCCATCACACGAAGAGACCCTTTGTCCTGAAACCTTAACTACCAATCTTTGAATATCTACAAGTGAACCAACCAAAAAATATATTTAATTAATAGGCCTTTATATTTTACGCTATAAGCTGTTTTCTGTAAGGCTGACTCGTGTACTCGTCAAACAACACTGGCATTATAATATTTTCTCACTTATTGTGAAAATATCCATATCAGTGCCAAAAAGCTTTTTATAACCTTATTTGTAATTTACACCAAAACATATTCATCCATACCTAGAGAATATAAACAGTATTAAAATATCTGAAAACAGCTTTCTGGAACATTTATCAATCTGCTAGAGAAAGACTTCAATACGCAATGTAAACAGAATGGAAAATAAATAGGCAGTGAAGGCCAGACAAATATTTGATGAACAGATAGGGAGTGTAGTTGAGTTGTACAACATGTAAACAGACACACACAGACACACACAGACACACAGAAAAACCTCAACCCTGTCCGTCTGTCTGAACTTCGGCTACCAGATGTGTCATTCTCAGCATGTGGAGTGTGGCAAAAAATCTGCAAACAATAGCTAGAACTTGACAAAGGTCACTGCACACATTTTACAGTAAAGGGTAGTCATCACTGGCCACTCTTTTTCCCACTAATGAAGTTAACATTAAAAATGAATGCAGCCTATAAATAGTGTTTTTGTTTCCTGGCCCATTTGTTAGCCACCGTAATATTATTTTAGGCACTATGTTAGTGCCTTAGCTTGATTTAATTAACCTTTATGACCAAATGTTTGGTTATTAGTTGTATAAAATATTAAATCCTATTGACATACTAATAAATAGTGCTCTGGGTAAATGTAGTTGTGTTCTTCACAACCAGCACCAGTGTTTTTTTAGTTCATGGTCTCAAAGGATAGGTCTTAATTGTTGATTCTTTCTTCTTTCTTAAAAGTGAGGTGTTATCAGACACATTGTTGATGCATTTCCATCTTGAAGCAGGAGAAAGCCAACAAACTCCTGGATTAGCGATGATGGCAAAGTGTTTTTCCCGCTATTAGAAAGTTGTAACAAATCTGCCTTTTCTCCAGTGTCGAAATTTACACACACACAAACATTTCACTTAACCTCTACCAGTCTCCCAGCGTGCATCAGGAGGATGGCTGCTGTCACTTAATGCAGAGATAATTTTCCACATGCAAAATACCAAATACACTGTTTTATAATAAAAACGGAGTTGAACACATACATGAACTACAGCATAGACTAGATCTTTTAGATCTTATTAATAAGACCTCTGGTGTCAGGTGTGGTAAAATCTTACCGTCATTAACAAAATTGACTTTTCCATGTGTTAAATGTGATCGATTTATTTCATATCAGAAAACTCACCAGTGCTAAATCTAAAAATAAAAGTGAATTTTTGGTCATTGGACCATCTTGGGAACCAGTAGTTCTCTTTTAGACAATGTAGTTCTACAAACTGAAAAATACTTTTTGACAAAGAACAAATAACGTGTGTGCGTATGCGCATGTTTGTATTTTCATGTGTGTGATGTGTGAGATGTGCCTATGATGCATAAATAATATAAACTGTAAAGTGTGAGGGTAAAACATTTGCTGTTTAAAAAAACATCCCTTATAAGTTCTCTCATGCTACAAATAAAAGTAGCTGTATTTGTTTTTGATGCTTGCATTGTTTCTTGATTTCTTTCACACTCTTGTATAAGTTTCTGGACTCAGGTCATTAAATGTTTATTTATAAGTAAGTTGTTACATAGAAAATTGAATATGTATTATCAATGCAATGTGTATGATATAAACACAACGGAAAGATTCTCTTGTTTTCAAATGTCTGTGTGTTAATTGTGTTATGCAAAGTTTGTGGCGTCTATAAAGCCCACTCTGAGCTGTCAGCAGGGCCACCATCCAGCATCGGTATGGCATAGCAACTATAAATGGCAGCTTCATCACTTCAGCTCAGGCTAAAAATACAGGACCTGGTTTCCCCCGTTTCCCTGTATTCTCAATTGTGTGTCAAGCCTCTCCTGAGACACTGAGATACCAAGTGAGATTAGTGTTTTGTGAAAGAAAATGATTTTGAACCTACTGAATAGCAAAAAAAATCCCAAAGAATACATGTATATATATATATATATATATATATATATATATATTTATATATTTTTTCTTTCTTTTAACATGCGAGCCAGATTTTAGGGAAGCTCTATAAAAGTTTCAAAAATCCCCACAACTCCCTCATGTGGGTGTGCCTGTTAAGTGCTCAATTCTCATCTCTTGTCAAGGGATTGCATCATGGGACAGGGTGTAAGATGATGGTAGCAACATACTGCAACATAGGGGAAATACCTCATGTTGGTTGGTTCATAAACACCTAGTGCGCTGGCTGGCTGGCCTCTCTGACTGATCTGTGCTGGCTGTCCAATTCCAAGTACATACACTGGCACGAGTGATGTACACTCTCTCACACACACACACGCATACACACACACTCAAAGTCACAAAGATTATAGCGAGGCTCTGTTTTTAATTGAGCCTGAGCCTTTGCAGTGTCTGTTATTATATCTGACTAATAGCATACATTGGTCCTCCCTCATTAACCGAGTGGGTCTTTATCAAAGACCCTTGTTTGATACAGTTACAGATGATACATTACGAACCGCACACCAAGAGTCAACAGTGATCTGCATATTCAATAACTTCCGTAATTATATGTGCAACTCATCAGATGGGACGTGATTGCAGGGGAAGTGGGATAGAGTGGAATAGAGAGGAGTAGAGAGGTCTGATTCCTGGAGGACTAAAGTCTCATCACAAAACTAACATGATAATTGAAATCCAAATTGAAAGGATTAGCTCTCGGGGAGAGTATGTCAGACATGGAGTGCATAGGCGCTGGTGAGAGTGAAATATTGGAAGAGAGAGAGAGATGGCAGGAAAATACCATTTTAACTGTGCATGTAGTTCACACACCGCTAACAATACACACATGAGAAAATACATACGAGCCCTGCTTCACACCATTATAATAACCAACTCCAAATAATGCCTCTGAATTGAAGTGCTAAATTTTTCCAGATGCTTTGATCAGCCTGCTGGGAAGCTGGGTGGAACAATAAAAAAAAGAAATTCGAAAAAGGTTTTTCTACATTTCAGTTATTTTAACTCCGTCACACTACAAAATTGACACTCCTCAATGATAATAGTAATACTAAAGTTATAGTTTAGAGTCACTCTTTATTAAGATGTGTTACAATTATGGTAATCTAATCCTTAGTGTACAAGCAGTTTCTTCAGATTCATACTTCAATTCAAGGGTTTTGAATTGAAGTGTTTATTTCTGTAACACATGGACTTTATTATTATTATTATTATTATTATTATTATTATTATTATTATTATTATTATTATTATTATTATTATTATTATTATATTTCCTAAATCTCAGCCTGGTCCAAGAGAGTGTTTAAGAAGATTTCAATAATGGCTCATTATTCCACTTTGTCACCACCATCTTAAGTCTTAAATATAATCTGACTGCGTATTATTAACTGAGTGAAATTCGGCTCTACGTCGAGAAAATTTGTCCTCAGATTGTACAAAAGTGACTAAACATGTTACCCTACTACTTCACATCCAAACCAGATATGTAAATATGTAATAAAGGGCTACATATGCCGAAACACTGGTGTCCTTTATTGCAAGATGTGAAGTATGCTTGTCTTTTTGAATGCCTCCAATCAAAGACAGTATTGTCTTGAAGCACTGCACTGAAATAAAGCTGTCCTCCATTTCACCTCGAAGCTTTCGCTGCCCTCACATTCACATGTCATGTTTTCGCATAAAGGAACGAAACCCTTAGAAAGAACTGCAGAAAAGTCCTCTGCCTCATTCTCCTCTCTCCCCAACCACAGGATTCATATTCATCCCTCAATAACATTTAATTAGTAATGCCAAATTCATTAACCTGTACTGCTGTTAAACTGGCCTCGGCCATAAATTAGCTTAATGTGAGCAGACATATTGCTGCTGTAATAAGAGACATAAAACTCAAAGAGAAACAGATAGTGTTCCTTAGTCATGGATCATTATAACTCAGCAGTGTTTTAGAGCATTCCTGTTCACAGTTGCAGCTCTTTAGCAGCTCTTATCTATAAGCCATCAACCATTTTTAATGCCCCGGGAGTTTATTCTAATTCTGAATGAAATATAAATCATTTTATGCAAATGCATCACTCATGACAAAAAGCATTTTCATTACCACTCATCACTTTATGATTTTTCGGGGTTTTGCATTTTAACTGTGGGATATGTTAACCCCCTTTATCACCAAGTGATGTCTATCTATCAGCTTTTTTTGTCGGCTCTTTATTATATAAAATCACGTTCAAAAGGACAAACTTGACAATAAGATTTATAAACAACCTGTCTCAGAGTCCTCAAACAATCCTTTTTGTCCTTGGTAGGCATGTTGACCTCCCTGCTCATCTATCCCACCAAGATCTCAGCTCACAACGCGCCCCACAAAAGTCTGCCTAGGTGGATGCTGGAGGAGCACAAGCTCATTGTTCCCTCGCAGATAGAAATGATAGTTACTAGGGACACAGGTCTTATCCTACCCTCTTAAATTTTTGTTGTTTTTTTAACCACTTTTTTCAAATTAACATCCTGTCAAGTGCTACCTTTAAAAGTCCGAGCTGAGTGCTAGCTGACTTTTAATTAACTGTGATTCCCTCTGTCGCGAGACGACATGATGATCAATCAATCGAAATTTACAAAATAATGGCGTTTTGCATGCAGCCACTTCTTTCTCTCCTGAGACCATCTCTAAGAATAACAATCATGAGACCATTACTGGGGACAGAAGACATAATTGTTCTGGTGTACTCCATACAATCAACAACCCATTGTGGATGACTTGAGAACCAAGAGAGTGAAGAATGAGCGCTATAATGACGGGTCTATGTTGCCATGAAGATCCTTTACATAGTGTCCACTTGAGAAGGATCTCGATAAACTACCAATTTGCTTCTATGGTGTCTGGATGACGGTAAATGACTAAGTAAAAAAAATAAAAAAAACCCGTACTTGTATCTGTCTTGCAGCTCAGACCACATAGTAGCTGAGAGAATGGCCATGGTACATAACCCTCCCTGTAGTCACGAAACCCATCTCTAGCATAAGATAATGACAGGTACAACTGTGATCCTTATAATGCCTCCTACAAAAATGTGTCTACAAAAATGTAATTTAATTCACTCATCCTGCATCCTCACTTCTTTAATAATGCCACCTTGGTGTGAAATAGGATTCTGATTAATATAGGCTTATTAAAAGTTCTTCATATACGTCTGAACTTGTGTGGTTAAAGCTCAGTGGGTGTGCACAAACACACAGCACTGCACCTATTAGCTGTGCTCTATTGTATAGGAGTGAGATAGACAGAGCTTGAGGGCAGGAAAATGCTAAGTGGGCCCCTTAGCCTAGTCAACCTTCAGTGGGTTTCATTTATCTTCATCTTGTTAGACTAAATTAATTAACAATCTCAATGTTACACACTTTCTCCTTTCATTACATCAAATAATGGCAGAAATGTAGGGGGGGGGTCCTGCCTACTGGGTGAAGAGAGGGACTGAAGACATCTCTCTTTCCCTCTCTCCCTCTCTCTCTCTCTCTCTCTCCCTCTCTCTCTCTCTCTCTCCCTCTCTCTCTCTTTCTCTCTCTCTCCCACTCTCGTTCTGTCTCTCTCTCTCTCTTTATCTGTCTTTCTTTCTCTGTGTATGTTCTCTAGGCCTGTCTATTTCTTCCCCCCTCTCTCACATACTGAGAGAGAGGGGATCATCATTCTCATTGAGGTTCTCATATAGAACCTCTTGAATAAACACAGGAAAAAAAAGATCTGTAGTGAAACATATTTTCAATAAATACACCGTAAGAAAGTACAATTCAATTACAGTAACATGCGCTTGAATAGCAGTTTCTTAAATAAACTAAACACCTGCATTCTAAACATTTAATGAGACAATACAACGACATGAGTTTAAAATATGGAGTCACAAATTTGGGTTTTTGGGTCAAACTGCATTCGGCGAGACTTGTTGTAAAAGATGTCTTCAGTCCCGCTCTTCACCCAGTAGACAGGACCTCCTCCCCCCCTGATTTTTGTATCTGGTGCCACTTTTGCAAAAAAAAACTTGCCGAATGCAGTTTGACTCAAACCCAAATTTGTGACTCATAACAAGCATGAGAGGGGTTGTTATGAGTGTTACTGAGAGTGTACTAAGAACAAAGCCCATAACATCTGCACACTGGAGCAGAAATGCATAAGCCTGTTCACAGGAAGACTCATTTTGACTCAACTCAACTCTTTTGAAAAGAATGGGATTCTTCACAGGAGGAATGTCCAACTACCAATCCGTCCTGCCCAGTTTGTGTCCTTTTCTCCCCTCTCACCTCTTCACCCTCCCCTCATCCCACACGACGATGTGAGTAGGGCTAAACCTGGAGAAAAGCCTGTCTTTAATCTTAGCCTGATTGTTGAGGGCGCAAGTCTGCAGCTAGGGTGTGTGATATCTTTCCGCTGCTTCTTCTCCTTTAATTAAAACAGACACTGACAGAAGCATGTGGATTAGCTGTACAATTATGTGTTCATTTAGAATAAAAGGATATTATTGAGCCAATGTCAATGATCATGTTTCTTTTTCTGGACGTTTGATTGGATGCCTTGCTGAATCTGACGTATACTCCTGCAAGTGCTCTTCACTACACTGCCCCGCTTCAACACACAGCACACTGTGTGGAGTTACCTATCCACAAACTGTTATTCAACGTGCTAAGACTTACAAGATTTACTTTGTATCACCTGAGATTTACTTTGTACCACTAACAATGGAAATGATCACAGGCAGCATGGTCCCAGAAATGTAACATGCCATACGATGGAAATAAACTATCAAAGGATGGCATGAATACCATTCTAAATAGATTTGAGCCATGCCAGGAAGGATAAAACAGATTGTATAGTTTTGCATTTCATATATTTTATTTCCTTTGCTGCAGCAAACTGTAAGTATAATATTCTTACTGCATATTATGCATATTTATGAATATGAAGTATGTAATTTCATGTGTCAGCAAAGAAATGGTTCTGAACGTAAATGTTGGAGCTCTGATTTTGGCGGGATTCTCTAAATGATTACTTCCAACAATGAATAAAGTACAAATCTAGATCCATACGAAAATGTCCCTATCAAATTCCTGAAGGTCTTTTTAGAGTATAGGAATGGTATCAAATTGTCCTTTCTTTTTAAAATACCCCCTACAGTTCTGAGAGAGAGAAAAAAAAATGTTGTTAATTTAATCAAATAAGTGACCTTTTGAAAAAGAAATCAAAGGGGATTCATTAGCTTTAGTAAAGTTTGGCTGACAGCAGCTTTGAAAGGCAGATGCTGCTGTTGTGGCTTCTAATGAGCCAACCCTAATTAGGGAGCAACACTGCAGCCTACAGAAGGTGGTTGACTAGGAAAGGAGCCAATATTAAATACACTCTCTTATTTACTTGCTCTGTGTGTAATCATGGCACACATTTTTAATTAGAATCACAGGAAGGGTAAAGACAAAAATGTAAATCTTTATGGACGGTTGAATACAAACACAGAACATAACAGCAAACAACAGAGCATCACAAAACAGAAACGTCAGCCTCCACCCAACACCACTGATATGGGGTGTTTAGTAAAGGATGGAGAGAGTGGTTGGACAAAGCATGCAGTGTGAGGACACAGAAAGCCTGATCTGCACTTTCTTTGAGGCTTGAAAGGGAGAGAAAGGAAACATTGGGAGGGGGAGAGGGAGTTCCAGGTCATGTGTCCCTTTTGGTAGTAGATATGTGCTTTCAGTCTGATGGAGGGCTATCAGGGTGAGCATGCGGAGTTTCGGTAAACATGTTGGGATCCACGTTCTGCATTGTTCAAATACAGACACATGTGCACACACAAGTATTTGCACGCACACACGGGACAATGTCTAATGCTAACTATGTGTCAGAAAGATTCAAACCCTCCTAACCCCCCCGACCATCCCCGCCCGACCTATGATCCTGAATGGCAACAACGGAAATGTAACTAACCTCAGTAAAAAGCTGCTACGAAGAAAGCCCTCCATGTCGGCGTGTGGGGTTCTGGCAGGAGAAATCACAGAGAACCATTTTCACTATGAAACGAGTGATAATCAAGAATAAGAACAAGGAGGAAGGAGAGAGACAGAGAGAGAAAAGGAAAGGAATAAACACACATAGAGCATACATCTTCCTCCTATAATAAGGCATGTCTTTAATTAAAGCAGAAATATGGCTGCAAAGCCGTCCTCTCTTTTTTTGAACTGACATCATTAATTATACCTTTTTCCATCGAGGGAGTGGATTTTCATACAGCATCGGTTTGCACTGAGAGCCAGATGATATGTTTGCATCAAATAAACTTTGCCTACTTATCTCTATACAGTCTTTTTCCATGGCTGTGTGCGGATACATGCATAAAGTGCATGTATATCCAGCACTGTAACCACAGATCTGAGAGCAGACCCAGCCTTTTCAGAGCAGCAAACGGTGGTCCAGCTGCAGCACATGTGTGGTGAGGGTGCTGTGGCTTCTAGGAGCCCGGCCACAAGGGATCCAAGCTGGGACTCACAGTGTCAGTAAGGCAGAAGGATGTGGTCATGATGTCACCACTTGTAGGGGTCACTAAGAAGCTTTACCCGCAAAATACTGGAGACACATGGCTAAAAATTACTCACAAGAGCTTCCCATTAACTTATGTTATTGTACGGTAAAATACACAGATTTATTGTTTAAACGTTGTTTAAAACTGAATTATGACTGCCATGTGCTTTATTTAAAGTAGTCAAAAAGAATAGTGAGTGGGACTTTTGTCAGCGGTTGAAATTTAAATGTCTCTCTGATCTCACTACTGCCTTTTTTTTTTTTTAAATACTCCGCAGCTTAAATATAACAAGGACATCTCAGAAAAAAATTAAGACAAGTCATTTCCCATTTTCATCTCTCCAACATGATTTTCCTCAATCTCGTAACTTTAAACTGAAAAACTTGAAAGTCTGCGGATCAAACTGCCTGTTGTGAAAATCACTACTTTTTTTAAACCAATGGAAAGAAAAATATAATTTTCTAAATTTCTTCTCTACTGACCACCGCCTCCTGCATATCATCATGAATAACACCAAATGCAACAGGGAATGACATTTTTAGCCTTTACACACCTCCAGTTTTTCTGACATGGGTGTAATTTGGAAATTTCTCCCTTTTGCTCTCATTGCATATGAGACAAAGCCACTGAGAGAATGGAAAGAATGAGCCGGGCCCAAGGACACTGTGCCTTTCAGTCGGGCCAGCACTTAGCGAGGCAGTGGATCCACCAGACCCAGAGGGCTCAGCGAGACTTTTCTCACAATAAGGTGTCTAGGGAGGTGGGAGTGGCATAGCTTGAGGTCTGCAGCTCTGCTCTTTTCTCCACTCAGCTGGGCCCAGAGTACATAATACCATCATCACGGCACAGCACACCGACCCAGTGACAACGTGAGAAAACAACCGTCAAACAGTGCAGAGCAGATCAAGCGTGTCTCCTCACTTCTCAAGGTGCAAAAAGCACACAAACTGCATCGGGAGCACGCAAAGGAAAACAATCACTAACACTAATGTTAATTATCTCTGAATATACAGGACATGACATCTAATGGACTGTAAGTTAACATAACGCTAAGATATTGGGAGGAAAAGGCAACTTTAAGCCCTACCAGTTGAAGGATGAACCGGCTTGGTGAAACAGTGAAGTAGCAGGAGAGGGAAAGGGCATAAATCAGGCAATGCTCCGTTTCTGCCTTTATCTTTGGTCTCATTCCTTAAGCCTTGTTGTTTTATTCACTGTGTGCTTGGGTTTCTCCAGCTGTGCAATCTAGTCCCATTGTGGTCAGTGACTTAACTTAGCCTATGGATGTAAAGGTGCGGTTTGCAGCACAAATGGCCAAACTCAGGAAAAAGTGACTGAGCCACATTGTATGTGTCCTCCTCCGAACACAAAATAACAAGAATATCTTTAAATTATGGCTGGGCCACAATTCAAGGACAGGCTTTGTAATGAAGGAGAAGCAGGGAGGATAGTCATCACTACGTTGGCCAGGACCAGTCCGAGCAGCACGACAGCCCTTTCGAAGAACGGGCCTCTGCCAAATACTGCCTCTGCATAACCAAGTCTCTCACCATCTGCATCAAATGTGCTCTATTAAAGCAGTACCATATGGACAACAAGCTAGCTATTAACACGGCTTCAGCACATCCCTTTAACCTAGCCCAGATTTCAAACTTCCAGTCAAATTGACTGCTGATTTAATGCTCCGCCAGCAGCCATGTGGGTCTTGGCATGAGACAGCACCCTCAGTCTTAAGTCATTAACAGGCCCTGACTACATCCCAGGTTACGTTTTGCACGTTAACCAAACCCATGTGAGGGGGGAAAAAAGTAATATGCAAATAGTCTGCACTGATGCAGGAACTTGGACAGTTTGAAGACAAGTAAACCTGGGCTTAATAGATTCTAGAGAGTGGAAACAAGCTTATGAGGCAGATCTAACCAGAGAGCTGCTTCAGTGGTGGCTTATGTCTCAGTTCTTCCACATGGATGGAGCGTGCATTTGCTCGCTCCACATGGATCTAAAATGGCAGTGATTTACATGGCATTGCCATGTTGACGCCTCGCCCCTCTCTGAGTCATGGGGGGATCCACCCACAATTCACAAAGCCATGCTCAGCAACAAGCCCTCTGTTACAAACACATCAACTCAATCACAGGGCAATGAACTGAACCTGACCCTAAGTTCCAGTTATAGTTTGCATATTCTTTCTACTTGTGTCTTCAGATGCTATATGCTGCGTAATTTCTTCTTTCAGAACCTGTACGGAGAGCTGTGGACCCACAGAGACAAAGTCATGCATTTTGGTTTGAACCCTGTTAATTTTTAGCCAATTTTACTCTCCAAGATAACAACAGGTCAGACCATGTACAGACCATCATACAAGCAGTGATTCTTTTTAAATTGCTATATTATTATTATCACTATTATCATTATTACTTTATTTTTATTTTTATTACATATCGCTTATTATTACATGGGATTGCTGAGACGTTCCACAACATCTCTGCCAGTTGCCATATGAAGTGATAAGCTAAAGAGTGCCTGATGACAATCTAATTAAATAATCCTTTCAGTGGAGCAGTGGAATGTGTGAAAAGGTTCTGCGGAGTGGAGGGAGATGCAGAGACTCAAGAAAAAAACAGCTGTCCAAGCAATCCCAACGTCCCCGCAGACAGCTTTATGCGAACTCAACACCAAGTCAAATAAAATCGGAGGTGGTGAAATAAGTGAAAACACTATAATCATTTCTGTACTTGAGTTAGTTTTTCTGATTTCTAGTATACTTGTTTTAAAACTGTTTCCTTTCAAGCCATACATTTTAAGACAAAAATCTGTACTTTCTATCCCATACATTTTAAAATGTAGGTTCTTACTATAGAAGATTGTAATTATTTTTACATCATTGCATGCTTTCCTGACTGATTTCAAATGGAAGTGAGAATAAGACAAAGAAAACAAAATCCCTATGTCTACCCATCTGTGCACGGCACACATGACAGGAAAAAAGACGGTAGATGTGAAACTTGTAAAGCAGACAAACAAAATATTGCATATGCAAGAAACTCGCCCACAAAAAATATATAATGTTAAGTGTTTTTTGTCTCTACGTTATAGTTCTTCACACTAATCACATTGATTGACTGTGGGTAGCAGTAATAGAGCTTGACATTAAGATAGTAATTTAAGTAA
The DNA here is from genome assembly GCA_037951165.1 of Lophius americanus. Classification (NCBI taxonomy): domain Eukaryota; kingdom Metazoa; phylum Chordata; class Actinopteri; order Lophiiformes; family Lophiidae; genus Lophius; species Lophius americanus. The sequence continues at coordinate 20,071,094 of JBBDHG010000014.1, forward strand.
TTAGTAATTATGAGATTATTATTAATCATATGTAATAGTCATATTATAACATTAAAATTAAATGAGGTTCAAATGGATTTCGGCAAAAAAAAGATAAAACAAACATCCTTCATTTTGCTATTTATTATTTTTCACTTGAAGTACATTTCAGAACCTATACTTTTAAGTTAAGTCAAATCTTCAATTATTACCAGTCTTTTTTATATATCTAAAAGTAAAAGTAACTGTACTTCTACTTGACATACTTTTCACACCTCTTCAAAAAATGTGGTGCTCCCTGGTCCAGCACATTGTCCAAACACACACACACACACACACATACACAAACACAGACAAATGTATCGGTTTTTATAACAGTTAAATTCTCACACAAACAGAATTACAACTAATGTTACCTTTGCAGGTACCAATATTGCTTGATTGAGACCCTACCACTCCGCCCCTCATCTTACATACATTGCCCAGGCACATATACTTGCACAAACACAAACACAGATACACATATACACCTCAGTCAGAGCTGCCAGATGAGTAGTGAATTAATTTGTGTGAACCCCTCCAACATTAAAAAGGTGTGTTGAAAGGTGTCTGCTCATGTTTCAAATTAAACGCGCTGCTGGTCAGCATTAGCACCTCGCCACCCGTCGGCAACTGACACTTAGAGGGTTGGAGGGATGGGAGGAAGGAGGGGAGCCCAACCGCCGTTCACACTGGAATAATTAGAACATGTCAGGAAGAATTAATTTCCTCATTTTTCAAAAGGATACACAGAAATTACCATGTTATTATATGACAGGGTCCCTGGGAGGATTGGATTAAATTTGATTTCTTGCGCAGCCCACACAACAAATTAAAGTCATAAATAAGATGGAAAGAAGCGGGGCACAGAGCATATGTTTATGGCAATGAGTGAAGCCAAGGGACCAGAAACAACTATCTTCATTTCATTTTATTTAAATCAGGCCGACACTGTGTGTCTGAATGACAGCAGTTGCTAATGGGTCGAGATTAGATGCTCCTTGATATTTACACAGAGATCAAACAATTTCGGCTAAAAAGCGTTGGAATGCACCGTGTGTACGCTATTAGATGAGCTTAGTCTGCGTTCAATGACCGGCTGTCGTCTGATCTTACATTCTAAAGTTAAATAATTCAGCTTTTTTTTATTATTTTTTTCAAATATGACGGAGTAAAGCTCATCAAACTGTTTTAGAGTGGTAGGCAATATCATTATTTCACCCTGTGTGTCAGACGAAAGCATACTTTAAAAATAATGGTATTTGAAAACTGAGTACTTAAATATTTAACTACCCTTAATGTGCATTTTTCCTGGATTAAATACAGAATATCTTTCAGATTGTTTACTTTACCAAAGAGGACGAAAGTACTTAAAAGTTAAAGGCGAAGACGATGAAATCCCTTTCAAATTACATCATTTATTCAGAGATAAAACTACCTTTAATCTAACAACACATCGCTGGACCCCATATCTCCTCTTGGGGTTCATTTTGTTCGCCTACTGTCATAATTCAATTCTGCTTATCTGGGAACAGTTTTTCAACACTTTCAAAACAGGCTGTCATTAGAGTCTAGCACTCCCTTGGGCACCACAAACTTTAAATAATTTGCAAATCAATTAACTGGCTACTCTCAACGCAACAGGGATTTCACACTCCAGGGTCGTGGTACATTATCAGATGGAGACGATTCATATCGTTTTGGGAGAAAAGTTCATGGTTGAAATCATTAATTAATTTAACCGGACTTTTAGTTATGCATTACTTTCCACAGCTCGGGTAGCAGGAAGATTAATGGCATGTTCTTTGGTCCTGCCGTATATATTTACTATGTGAAACTCTGTCCTACAGTACAAGGGAACATACCTTTAGAAGTAGGACAGCAGCCAAGTCCATATTAGGCTTTTATTCTTCTCAGAATGAAATAAAGTCCATCAAACCGTCAAATAATAGTGATAATAATAATAAACTGTGAGGTTAGGTCATTTTAATGAGATAAAATACGAGCCATACTCAATCACCGCTGTACTGAGAGCCTGGACCACGCCCTGCCCTGTCCAATGAAATTGCCAATATTCATATTTTAGTCTGAGCACATCAAAATGTGGTCATTCAGGAGTACTGAAGACAACAAGCTTTTCATTCAATCCAGAGCTGAGGGTGATGGGTAAGATGCACTAGGCCTGCCCACATTCTTAGCAGTGCAACAATTAGTTTTCCAAATTTGCACTGGGATCCTCTGATGTATTTGAGGCTGATTGAAATTGAAATTAGTGGCCATCTTTGTCAAGCAGTCTCTGTCGAGCTACATGTTGACCATAATCGCTGCAGACCCAGTGGACTGAAGGGCCCCATTTGATGAATTATAGATGAAGAAAAACTGTTGAAAGGTAGTTCATTTTGATTTAATGGCGAAGTACTGTTTATTTAATTTTGGACGAAAAGGCTCCCGCAATCGATAGTGAGCTCAGAGCTGTGACGCTAGGTGGCTGTTGATTATAAGATATATTACACACCCTAACAAAAAATGGAGAGAGTATGGCCCATTCTTTAGGGTCTAACTCATCCTCGATCCAAAATTTTGTGTGGTCGTGAATGTGTATATTGATATTTGAGATTGATCCAGGTACAGATGTGGATTTTAGATAGAGGGATACCAATTGCAGTTTCACTTGGCAGATCAATGATTTTTATAAAGTCTGACCAACCGATACCGATTTATTCTAAATTCTTATTCTTTAAAGTTTTAAAAGCTTAAGGAGAAGTGTATTTTAAGGGGTTCTTCCTAACAGTGGAAGTAAGGCTGATCAGCATTTTGTATGTGTTCTACCTTGTTGAAGTTAATGTAGGCTCTCTCCTCCTCTCGGTTTCATAAACAAATTGTATGAAATTTCAAAGTGAAAGTTAACATTTTTAAGCCTCGTTCAGTCCATCATATGTCATATGTTGGCTTTGTTCAGGGACTTCAGGGCTCCTGGTTGGCTCTAAGCTCCCACTAGCTTTGGCCACTCTGCAAATGTTAGCTTCTTGAAACTTGCTATGTTCCTCAGCGTGATTAATTATGAAGTGTCTGATAAAGTTCAGTTAAGTTAAGTTAAGTTAAGTAAAACACATTACTTGGCCAGTTGTGTCTTGGATAGTGCTCACTTCTAATACAGGTTTTGAAAAACCCTAAAAGGATTGTTTAAAAGTCCATGAGAAAAAAAATAATGAATGCTGAAAAGTTTGAGAGAAATCTTTGACGGAGCAACAACTGATTAAGATACACCAGCGAGTGTGAAACTTGTGTCCCTAGCTATTAAGCCAAGCACAGTAGCCATTAGGCTATGATGTAAACAGTTACATCGGACTTAAATAACGTTCTATAGACTGTTCACAACACGGGCAGTAAATGAATTCTCTGAATTTAACCACACAAAAATCTGCCAGTCATACAAGTGTTCCACACGATTAACAAGTAAATAGAAAGCGTGATATAAAAGCTGTCGATACAGAAGAACTGGATCAGGTGATGTGGAATTTTAAAATGTACAATTAAATCCATTAAATGTCAAATTAGCAATTCCATCAAAAGTTATTGATCTAAATGTTGAAGAAATAGTCGCAGTAATGTCAAGCTCTGTTCACTCTGTCAAACATGCATATGATCGTTCTAGAAAACTTCAAGATGTTGCTTTGTTTTCTGCTCTGCGAGAAGGTTTTTCAATAATGGCCGCAAATTTTGAATGGGTGCCGATAATACTTGAATGTTAAGAACTGGAGGGAACCAGTTAACCATGTTAACTTAATAAGACTCCTATGAACCTTACCCCGAGAATGGTTTTATCCACCATTAAGATCACCTTTGTTAAGTTTTTGTTTTTTTCTGAGCGTATATAATATATGTCATGAAACATTTAAAACTAACTTGGTGCTGGAAAAAATATTATATAACACCAAGATAATACTGGTCCTCATCTGATCACAGGCATCATTACTCCTGTGTGTGGGTGAGTGGGTGGAGTTAATGATCTTACCATCACTATACTCTTTGGGTCCCTGATGTCCCAGAAGAATATGTTTATTTTCCCACATAAAGACTGAATTCAACCTAAAAGGAGGGGCAGTATCGTGATGAAAATTCCTTCCTGTGTCCATCAGCTCACATCACGCAAAACAGACAAAATATTGAAGAAAGACAAGAAAAAACTCAACCACAAAGACAACTTGTAATGTCAGTATTACCACTCTGCACTCTGTTTTTCTTGGTCTCTCGTGCTGTACTGAATATTTACCTGTTAGTAATAAACGGCAGTTGCAAAGAAGAAAAGTCCATAATCTCTTTTGTTAATAAGTATATATATATACTGTTAATAAGTGTATATATTAACATGGTATTATTTGATTGTTACCATCAAAATGTCATTAAAAAAAAAAAGAATGTAGATCAGGGAAATATCAATTTCCCTGGAAAGCTTAGTTTCTGGACTTCAGTATTTCTAAAACTCTGCGGACAGCCATGAGCATAAGTGAAGGCAGGGAAAGAAGCCGCTCCTTCTTTCTGAAGCCAGTTTATGTCATTATAAATCCTAACTTGTGCCATCGATCTGAAATGGACCAAAAGCTTTCGAAAGAGACACTGCAGCTTATTGATCAGGCAAGACTCCAGTAGTTTATTCAGTTAGCTAATAAGGAGTAGAAGGTGTTTCTTAACATTATATTAGATTGTGTATATATATTAAAGGAGAATATTGATACTGCTACTGTGTTTCAACTGCTTCATGTCACAACTTTCCCCATTATTTCATTTTTGTCGACAACGTTTGTGAAATGAATGAATCGGTGGGAGAATTTGGGGATTATCATTCTATATACATCCGTCTTTTCAAATTACGCTTCAAAGTTTGCCCATTTTACGAGTTAGACAATCTCATCGGAGCTTAAACGCAGCATCAGAGAGAGCTTGAGATCTTCAGAGCAAGAGACCAGGTGCCTGAACTTCTGAGCAGGAGACAGTGTGACATGAAACAGCGTGATTAAACAATGGCAAATGGCCACGAACTTTGAATCCACAGAGACATTTCCAGCTGTTATTGAAATATTTTCTCAAGCACCTTAATAAACCTCCCGTCATAACTCCAACTGACATTTCGAAGAAAAGAATAATATTGATAAAGTTCTTCACCTTTGCTTGCTTAATATCTGAGATACATTTTTTATTAGAATTGCCGCATGAGCAGCAGCGGGGCAAAGATCGTTCAAGTCATATTTGTGATGGTGCGAAGATGACTGGAGTTTATCTTTTCTTATGAAGTCAGATGCTGAATTTCATGTAAATGTCCTGGTGTACTGATTTCAAAACGGCCACCAACAGCGATTTAAACTCGGCATATTTTGTACACAGCCAAATTTACTCTAGTGTTGTTAAAACAGGTTGAGGGAGAGCTAAATTATACACAAAAGAAAGTTTTTGTGTATGGGATCTGTTGACATCTAGTTCTGGGCCTTTCATTGTAAACACAGCTGTTTGTGGATTTTTTTCATAATACAGAATGAGTTGTGTTTTTTTCAAGATGGTCTAAATCATTATCATATTTGAAGTTGATTAATATAAATAAGCAGGATTTCACCTCACAATTACAACTCGTGAAAGGACGTAAATACTCCTGATAAGTTAACCCCAACATAATATTTTCGCAAATGTAAGAAGCACATGACATCAGGTCATTCAAGAAGAGGAATGAAGTAATGTTTAAAGCGTCTGTCAGTAACTTTGTGGCTATATAGGTGTGTAATTGTTCATACAATGTACGCCCATCCAATTGTCCACCTCATTTGACGCAGGTGCTGAGAGTGGGTGGGAGGCAGCAGGGGTGTGTGAGTACAGCAGAAAAAACTGCAAATTGATACTTACATAAAACTGAAAGACTCTCTTCCAGCAATCACTGGTCAGCTGATTTTGAATTCATGTAAAAACCTGAAATAGAAGAAAAAGGAAAAAGAAAAAATGTTTTTATTTAAAAGAATTTCCTTGCATGGAACATCATCTTTATTAGCATTTCACAAAACAGCACATTTTATTGCATAAAAAACACCAGGGATTTTAGAAAATGCTTATAATTAAAAAGAGTCCCAGACAACTGTATTTACCCATCGCTGAATAAAACAGAAAAATAAGGGGAGACAGAAGTGGAGGGAGAAAATTGAGAACATTGTTACTGTTGGCTGAGGGTCAGAATCTCCAAAGCGGAGCTACTGTAAGACGTCATTGTTAGTGTCTGACCTCCAATCCTCATAGCCGCCTGTCAGTGATAGAATCCGTCTTAGACAATGTTTGAAATCTACTTCTCTGCTACCTAATTAATCTGTCTTCCAGCCAAGGCATTCTGCTCATAAACAGCTTTCATACACAAATTGCCATAACATTAAAACCATATCCGTAATATTGTGTGGACCCCCCTTTATGCTGCCATTTCATTCTTCAAGCTCAGTCAAGACACTTTTGATATCCCTTGTTGAGCTATTTTAGAGAAAACACCCAGGAAAATCTACAGTAATCTGGTGTGTCTAGTGTACAGTATTAGGCATCATCTAAGCCAAATGTCTCCCACAGTTAATGCCAACAGTGAAAAATCCACTGATCAGACCATCCAGCTTTAGAGAAGAAAACGCTGTAAGCTCATTACTGTTCATTTTCTCACATTATCTTCTGTTTCACAATAAGCCAAGATCTCATTACCATCTGATTTATACAATTAGTACGCCTCAGCACTGCCAATTAAACAGGGCCAAGGGTTTTTTAAGGTCGCGCTTGGCTGGTCTGTCACTAATTTGCACTACAGAACCTCAGTCATTGCCAGGCCCAATAAGCCACCACCAACAAGAGCAGATAAACGCCCTAACTACCGCTGCATAGTTGTCAGAACACCGCACAAGAGTCTGATGTGTGGGAGGCTGAAGGGTGAACAGCACAAACCAGAGAAAGGCTAGAGTTGCAGAGAGATCTGAATGTGGAGGCCTTAAGGCTGGAGGTGACAATGGGGGAGAAAACCCCAGAGTGACTCCATCTGAATTGGAAACTGCACATGGCGCGTCTAAGTCTAAAGTCTACTCCTACCTCTCAAATATTGCCAAACACACACTATTCCCTGGAGACAGCTGTGCTCCAGATGCAAAACACCAACTCCTGTATTAGCAAACATTACTAACTTATATTTGTAATAACTCAATCTACACAACAATCCCTGTCTGCTAAATCTGCATATTACAAGTATTGCGATTCAATAAACGAGTCTGACAAACATGTGACTGCAGCCTTTTTGCGCCGGGTTCTTAAGATTACAGGGAACAGCAGTTAACAAACCTTTGAATTCATGATATAATGCTAATTTGCAAAAATGGAATAAATAATAAATGGGGGGGAAATATTCCTGATTCACTGGTTATTTGGGTTAATTATTTGTCTGAGGGGTGCAGAAAATAAAAGAATTTGTAATTGCAAATAATGAACAAACCCAAATGATATTATAATGAAACCAGTGTAGTAATCCCTGTGGTGTAATAAGAGGCAGTGTCAACGAGCCGACTGTAGCTGCATGTAGCCGATTTTTCCTGCTGTGTATTAAACCTACAGGCAGGAAACATAAAACAGCCACTCCCTATTTCTAATTAGAGGATCGGGCACTGTTTAAACCCAATTCCAGCCAATCCCCAACTCAAATTATTAGTATAATACATTTTATAAAGAAAATCTCAACACACTCAGCCAATATATTCTCTGTTCCCCTTTTTTTATAGAGAAAAATGTGTTAGGGCAATAGGAGGAGAGTAAATTTGGTGTTACACACAGTCTAACTGAGCCCCCACACTATTTTTCTGTTAAAATATTAGGTACCACTTTACAATGAGAATCCACTTATTACGGATTTATAAATAGCTTGTACATAGTTGACTAATTAAGTTGTAAACACCTTACAAATCATTAATAAGCTGCTATAACTCATTAGATATAAAGGGTATCGTAGACCTGATGCTAGCCAAAGTTTTTTATCTGCACTGCAAACTTGATATGGCCAAATGGGGGCCCACATTCATAAATTGAGACCTTTGTTATAAGCTGTTTATAATCGTTAACTAATGACTTATAAAGTGTTTACAACCTCGTTTATAACATAATTATAAACCATTTATGAATCCTTTATAAAGGTAGTCTTATTGTAAAGTGGTACTAAATATTGTCACTGAAAAGATTAGTGGTTTGTAGATCAAATACAAATAGAAATAAAAACATTTAAAAAAGGATGACAAAGCCTACATCAAAAAGGAAGGGATGGATGGCACACAGTTACCGTTGGCATTTCTGCCCGAGTAGCTACCTCTACCACACACACAAACTTTCAATATCCTCATTTCTGCAATAATATGGTGGTTAAAATAATGTATTTCACTTGTACTGCATGTATCTTCATATCTCTAATTGCCTCAAGCTAAAATCTCTTTACAGTACATAAAGGGAAACATTTTCATGATCAAAACCAGGAGGATTTGCTTTCAGAGTTCATGTACAGTGTGGACTGCACTTGATGTAATTTCCCCCTGACCATGACAGAGAGTTGTGTTTTTCAACCATCATGTAACAGTGAGACTTTATCTACAGATAAAATAACCAAAACTCTTGTCAATGGGGGGCAACCACTTCTTAATAGTCGCAGCCAAATCCAGGTTTTATGGTTCAAGTACATTGCGTTACATAATGTGGGACATGTTTAAATCGCCTGTATACAAGTGGACGTGCGTTTGCATGCCTGTTGCACATGTGTAAATAGATGTGCATTTCCTCTTGTGTAGTTTTGTGTTGATATACGAGGCAGGCCAGAACTTCTACTTCCAACTTGTGTTTGGAGTTCATCCAGATCTGCAAATTGTTATAACATTTTTTTTTTTTAAATCCTCCCAATCCTCTGCTCCAAATCCTCACTCTCATTCTAAAGTCAAATTCTGCCGAGTTAGTTATTTTTGACAATGGCGGTAATCTATGCCATCAGCAGACTGCTCCCTACCTGGATGCTGCGTGGTTATCTCTGCAGCTACAGCCACACTGTCAGACAGTCCGGGGACTATGTTGGGGGTGTTTAGGAAGCAATGAGGTGGGGGTATGACAGTGGTCGCATGGGAAATAGGGAAATGCGAGTGTGGTTGGTGAGGGGGTGAAGTGCTAAACATTCTGGCCCAGAAATGTCTGATAGGGTAATTGAGCACATGTGATTGTCTGTTAAATATCCACTTTCATAAAGTCAATCCTCTCTGCAGCAGCATCATCTGTGAAATATGAAACGACAGCTTCCCTACAGTCAGTAATCACCTTAGCTAGGGAACGCTGTAGGTCAGGGAGCCGCCTGTGTTCAGGCAAACTGTGGAGACTTGTAATTTTATAGATAATTGCAATGAGTTAGAATTGCTGTAAACGTATGCACTTACTACCGGTGAGATCAACTTTGGACCTGCAAATAAACAAAACTGTGTGTTGTGTGTCTCCTAAAGAGATTCACCATATTAATGACTTATTTGGTGTAGGAAGGATGTCTGTCACGTGCAGCAACTGTTTCTTACTAAAGCACACCGTTAACGGTCACAGCGCCTACAGTCTCTCTTTTATCCTTTCGTCTTTAACTTGATCCTCTGGCTCACAAAATGTCGTTCTATATTCTCTGGCCAATCCTGTCCAGACATTGAACTACAGCAGACTAGACTTTCACAAAGTGTCGAAATCACCAACTCCTGAGAGTTGCTCCAATTAAAATACATTTTTAAGGTATCTGTATTTTTGAATAGCTCAAACACACACACACAAAAAAATATTGACGAGAGAGACACTCCCAGCACAGGTTTTGTTTTTTCCTACATTGTGGACATAATTCATCTCACAATCCTCCTAAGGGGTAAGTGTGGCTGCTATTATTATTCTGTTCGATTCCATCACACAATCTTCTGTGTAAAGACAGAGAACACGAAATACACTTGTATGTTTTTTTGCCCCATTTTCTTAACTTCAAAGATACACACACACATTTTCTTTTCCATTTTCTTTTCTTTTCGCAGTCTTTTTCATTCTCGCCCGGAGTGGGGTTTGTGAACTTGTGTATGTTGGGGGTAGGGGTATGAAAACAAATCTTTCCCTCTCTCCTAGGTAATGTGTTGATTTTCCTGACCCATCTTCTAGTTTACTGCAGGGTGGCGTTTCTCCCCTCTTATCGCCTGGCCCTCACGGGGCATTTTAGCCTCTCAAATCCTGTTCACCACATACTGGTTTTAGAATCTGTGAAATGAGTGCTAGAGAAGCGTGGCCACAATGTCTTCCTGTGTTGCTACTAGCCTCAAATGGACTTGCTGCTTTTTTGTCCAGGGAGATGCATAAATGGAAGTTTTTAACACCTCAAAGGAGGCTGGCCCTTTGTGGAGCCACACTGGAGGAGCCTGCCAGTCTCCCGAGGAGGCAAACACACTGAGTGCTGCAGGACAAAGGGCTTGAGGAGCAGAACCAGCAGGGGCATCACTCTGCACTACGCACTGCACAGACACACATATATATTTGCACACATATACACACACAGACAGCGCATATGAACACTCTCACTGAAAAATTTACAGAGGTTGGAGTGGCACATTCCATCCCTCTCAAATAACTCTAGACGCAAAAATAAAAAGGAGATGTCAAATATATCATCACAGCTTGTTTGTATTAACTATCTGGCAATTTAACCAACAACCTTCTCTAACATCTGAAACTTTGCACCTCTGCAACCTCGTACCCAACCAGCCAGCAGCAGTAATATAATATTATTTATCAGTATAAAAACACCACCAAATATGTCTGTGGCTAACTTTAAATAGGGATTGTAAAGCAGGAATATGGGATTGTGCAAGTAAGTTCACTAAAAATGACAAATACATCCACCAAAAAAAAAACACCGCCTTTTATTCATTGATTTTTACCTCCACTGTTTAAAAATAATTTCCCTTTTTCGCAACTCAATTTCCTTATTCCTTATTGAAATTTGTATTGCTGAATAGAGCCCAACAGCTGGCATTTACAATCAGTCTTTATGCTGTTAAGATGGCTACAATAAGCATTTAGATGCAAATATCTCTGCCTCGTACAAAGGAGTTGCAACTTCTGTCAGAAGCAACATAATCAACCTGCAATTGTCTCCTGGCTGCGAGTGGTTTTCAGTGACACAGTCTGAGCCGTAACCATCTGTATTCAAATGATTCCCTATTTCAGGCACAGTTTAGTGTGGATATTTTCAAACAGTAGTGCACTGAAAATCAATCACATGGTGGATTAAATCAGAAAGGAAACAACTGATCCATAAATGATCAGGTTACAACGAGGCAATTGTGTCCGCAAATTATTCTGTGTTTTCCTTCTCGCGAGGAAACGCATCCAGACACCGTTTGACGGTGGCCTCAACAACCAGTGACATGTGTTACTGAAACAACATTTTTTCATTCGCAAACACAGGCTTAAGTCGCCAAATAATCATTTTAGTGGAAAGGTCAGCACACTGAGCAAGACAACTTTAACTAAGGATGTGCAAAAACATCAAGTGCAATGCTCTGAGAAAGAAAGGAAGGACTGCAGTTCAACATTTAACATTCCATGTTGTAAAATCCCTCTTCTTCCTCCATTCATACAGCCCAACCCTCACTAAAACCTGAAATCCAAAAAGAGATCCAGTTTGTAGAGTAGTCTTTTTCCTCTGGTGGAACACAATTAATGAGCAAAAGGGACAGGACGAACTGGTTAACTCTTGAGAAGATGAAAAATAACTATATATATAACTATATATATAGAGATATATATATATCTCTATATATATAAACAATGAATATTTTTACTTCTCTTTCCCTCAAATTTACAGTTACAGAGGTCATTTTTCTTTTTTCTGTAACTCCCAATTGATAGCAGCGTTTGCAAATGCAAATTAGTCCATTTGGGTGGAGTGGGGGGGTCTGATCAGTTTGAGAATATTTCTGCCTTCTTAATCTTCTTAAGAGGGAAATGATTTAGAAGGAGGACACAAATCTCCAGTGACATGGCAGGAACTGTTGGTCTCTCTCTCTCTCTCTCTCTCTCTCTCTTTCTCTCTCCCTCTCTCATCTCTCCCCTCTCTCTTCCCTCTCCCCCCACCCCTGCATACCCATTTGTCTCCAGTCTTAATCGACCTCTCCCCTCTTGTTGGCCTGTAAGGGTGGAAGGGCCAGGACTAAGGGACAAGGAGATAAGCGGAGGGCTTATACTTTGCTTGTCCCCCCAGAAGAAACAAATGTAGTGTTCTAGCCACTGATCACAGGCATAATTAAGTTTAACACTCCTTTTTCTGGATTTAAAAAGAACATTTGGAATGAAAGGTCAAATTACCTCAACAGTCAGGCAATAAATAAGTCAAACAAGGTAAGAGGTTCCTGCCTGCATATGTTAGTGGCAAATTTAATTAGTGGAAAAACAGGAGGCTCTTCCATTCCACTGTGCATTGAACAAAAGCAGCGTCGGAGTAGAGTGAAGGAATGAAAATGTATCAATCATCACTCAATTAACCTTATCATTTAGTCCCATTTCAAGAGGCATAGTTCCAGCGTGGTCTGTAGGTGTTCCAGGAACACCCGATGATTTAGGAAATCATCCTTCATATTACAATATCACCCAGACACACGAATCCCATTTCAAGGGTGGAAACATGAATCTAGGTAACACTCTCTGCAATAAGGCTTATTGCAGAGAGTTGTTTTTTCCAGTTATGTAAGGCATCCTATAGGCCTGTTGTCCATTGATTGCAGCACAATTGGCACATAAAGTAAGGCTGCAGCCTGGACTGAAGGAACAGAAAGTGACCGAGCAATGTACATATCAAGGGAAAGACAGAAAACACTACTCCACACCCAGCGAGCTACAATATGGCCTTTGTGACATAATGCACTCTGCACAGCAGATTGTGGAAAGTAATTCAAAATTTACTGGTTCGCATATCCAGCAATAACAACTGACATCACAATCTGTGCCATATATCCCATGTTCCTGGGCACATTTTATATTTAGTGGAGAACAAGGGGGGTAAGGAAAACATCGTCAAGTGGTTATTATATCCCCATCATGTCATGGGAGCCCATTACAGCATGGCACAAGCAGTGGTAAAACTGAGAAACTCAGCAGGCTGAGACGCGAGGCAGAGGGATGGGGAGAACTTTAGGCTCACACAACAAACCTACTGCTCAAAGTTAACTGCAGAGGAAAGATGTGGTTCAAACAAACACTTTGCACCTTCAGATTATACGTATTTAAATTCTGCAAGTCATTAAGGTTTACTTTCTCCAATTAGGGGTCGCCTGCGGTGGGCTACCATTAGCATTAGGTCAAACCTCTATAGGTGTTTGGACATTTTCAGTAAAAATCCCCCTGTATCAAGAAAAAGCAGACACATAGGATTTTTATTGGAACATAACAATGTCTCAATCAAGACATTGTCCTAGATGTAATAGTTATTCTGATACCTTATTTCAGATTTTGCTAATATGGCCATGTAGACTCACAGAATAACATTCAGCAAGAACATAGTTGAATTTTTGCAAACTTAGAAAATTAAAAGCCAAAACATAATGGCATTGTTTACGAAGGAAATTTGAAAGGGATGCATCCCAGGACGTGCTTTTTTATTGCTTCATTAGGTGAGTAAAAAAGATATAACACAGAAACATTTCATTTGATATTTTTATGTGCCGTGTGAGCGTCGCTTTACTTCCAGGTCATGTGGTCATGTGATTTAGAATAAAACGTTAGTCAACATTGTGAGTACAGCAAATAAGCTCATTAATGATTTAACATGCACAGCACACGAAGCTACATTAAAGAAGGTGTATTATGTGTAAGAAAACCCTTAACCATCATGCATACTGACTTCAGGTGTCGTCATGGCAATGTGTACACAACGGTCAGAACCTCTGATACAAAAGCTATTTTGTATTAGCTTTGGGTAGTGTGTAAGTTAGGGTCATTATTACGTCAATTTCTTGTTTTCAAAATGTCGATAAAAATTTTATTCTAAGTCCCATAACTACACAACCCCAAAGTAAAAAGCGTGTCAGAGAGTGCATACATTTTAAGTGTCCTTCATAAACGCTCCAGTTGTTTTGTGGTTTTTGCAAACTTCTTAATGTGTTGTGTGGTAGTTTTTGCAGCACTCCTTTATTTGTTTGTTTTTTATCCCTTTTTATCAATGTCTTTTTTTTAAATTACACTGTTTTCCCCTGTTGGCGAAGTGCTTTAGGTTATATCTGCAATGAAAAACTAGAACTTAAAAGGGATTTCTTAAAGAAAATTAAGAGTTTTTAGTTTGTTGTTATGGTATTTTAAAGTGTATTACTGTAAACACATTAGCGATATACCTGTTTCTAGTGATGCACAGTGAAATTTACAGCAGCCAAAAAGCACCGATAAGGTTTTTTTGTTTCCTTTCTTTACCAACATTTTTTTACAGTAAATTCCGGCAACCACTGCAGAAGCAGTTTGGGGTTTTTTAACCATTTTTTACCGTTTCTTTTATTGTGTTTCGAGGGAAGGAGCTCTTTTGTATTGTAATTCATACAATATTAACATGAGGTTGGTGTTAACAGTGCTGAAAGTCCAACAGGTGGGTCAAATGAAATCATTGTGTTTTTACTATATTGGAGCAACATGTGCTTCACATTATTCTACCAGTAAGTCTGACATTGCTCCAAGCAAAAGACAGAAGGCCAATACCGCTCACCGCAAACTAGTTGTCAAGTATATCTTACATTACATATGGGTATACATTTTCAAGCTGGGTGTGCTTAGAACATTCCATTGGGACACAATTAAAACGTAAATAGATTAAATTGTGTGTCCATACATGCAGTAAGTGCTGCAAAGTAAGTATGTTCTACGTGATGAAAGAACAACATTTTCCTAGACATTGCGTGAACGTATCACGCAGGCTTTTAAATAAGACTATCAGGCTCGTTCCCACAACACTGGATAAAATAAAATCCGCAAATAAAGATGCTGAGATATGTAACTTCCATCCAGCTGTGTAAATTGTAAGAAATTTGAATTTTGAGATAATTATTTTCATTCCTCGAGTGTTTTCTGTTTGTTTATGTGCATGTGTCGGTGCACCTATGTCATATATCATGTGCGCATGCCCCCTCCCCTCCACCACCCCCATCACCACCACCAACACCACCAAACAACGTTTCAGCTGTGGTCTGAGAGTAATGTGTTGAAATTGGAAAAAATATTATCCTACTTTCTCTTGAATAGCTGAGAGATAAGCACGCCTCAGCAATGAAGCCAGTGGAGTTTAAGCTTATTATGAATACCTCTCGGAGCGCAGAAGCATGTACTGTTGAAATGAAAGGGAGTAATAGGCAGGTAAGCCTCTGTCATTTTAAGGAGGAAGTCAGTTGTGAAATTGTAAAAACGCAAAGGCCCCTCTTACAATCACCTGCCCTCAGAACACTCCCGTAAATGATTTCTGATGGCAGTGGCTATCACATATCTGAAAAAGTCAGAAATTTGTGTGACGAAAAGAAAGAAAGTCCAATGCTATTCTCACTGTTGATGGAGACTAATACTAATAAGACCATTTATCTCTTTCATTAAACAGCACCTACTCTGACATTCACATGAATGTGTGAATCTTTTTCAAATGCCTTAAGCTTCCAAAAGCGGACCTGGCTTTTCAGAACATTCCTCGTGGTTTTAGGCTCAGACGCCTCTGAGTGTCCACAGCATAACTCGTAGATGCTAGACTGAAACCATAGATAAATAAACAAAACCAAATCATTGTTATTCTTCAGGATGTTTGGAGTGCAAGTCCCGCCTGAACAAATACATATACACTCACAAAAACCATAAGCTTGGGGGTTATTACACATTAATTAATGGTTATTTATCCAAAAGTAGGCTGGACTCTGTGATGTTGCATATTCTATCAAGACACTCACAACTCTTAACTCCTCTGAATATTCATCGCTCTCCACATCATCTACAGGTCTCTTAATCATAGTCAGTCCCTCCTCTAATCACAACATTCTAATTATTAAGTCCTAATAAACCCCTTTTCCCTTCCTCTTGACACCCCAAAACCAAGAAATCGTAGATTAAGGGTGCTGTCTACTCAAATAGAAGCTCCTCCAACAGCACTGACACAGATACTGCAGACACACCCTCTTACACTAATTGATTTGATCAAATGCTTGGCTTACATGTGATACTTGACCACGTCTAAACAGTGGCCTGAAGTACAACAGTCAAAAACGACACAGTTGTGCCAACACTGAGGTTCTCCTGGGTCTTCATATGTCTGGTAATAGTTTGAACCTGAGTGGATATGGCATGATGCCTCCTACCGTCTCCTCTGCCAGGAGAGGGAAAAAATCTTCTTGCTAGAACTTTTATACTCTGTTTCTTCTATTCTAAATCAGTCCTGCATGGGCTTCAGAAAAAGCCTCAATGATTCAATGTTCATCTTTTAGAGCCAGTGTTGGGCATGATGATCACTGGCCACAAGTTGATAATGATAACTTTTTAATTAGAAGCCTTTCTTTGACTGGCCACAACCCAAACTTCTCCACCCTGCAGATGGTAACCAATAAATTTAGCATTGCTGAGGATGAGGAGGAGCATTGTGCCACCCCACTTTACCCTCAACCCCACCCCTAACCATGGACATAAAGCCTTTTTCCTTGCTATGAAAAAAAAAAGAAAATTCTAACAGCACTGCTGCATGTACCTACGTATGAGCAAATATCTGACTGTGATGGTACGTTCAGCTATGTTCTCCACAGTCTATCTTTGTCTGCACCTAATTTGCAGTTAGTCTTATGCTTTCAAGGAAATACGAGACCATCAGGATACATCCACTTGTTTTTCTATCATTTATTTTTGGGAGATTTTGCCATTTTTATGAACTTCAACAAAAACTTTAAATCAAACATTGATGCCATATTCACTGTCAGTGTGTATCCTATAACATTAACACCTTGCAACTGAAGCACAATTAAATGTTTTATGGTTATGTTTAGGCAGCACGTGGTTACAGTTGGTTAAAAAGTGGAAAACCATGCAGCACGTCACAGTTATGGTTGTGAAAGTAAACAGAAACTCTTCTGTTAATTTGGCAGAAACATCATGAGGCATCATCGATATACCTTATGTCTCTACTCAACAGCTCCTTTAAATTCCTTCAGAATCAAACTAATCTTAAGTCTCTTGGTCGGTTGATCTGTCAGCATGATTATCTAAAGACAACAGAGCGATCTCCATTAAATTTGTAAGGATGGGTTGTGGGGCAGAATGTACTCTCTTACAGTTACATTTAAAGTAACTGACAGTGAGTTGGACCCTTGCACTGTCATTCATGTTTAAGTAAGCTGGATTTGTAGCAGCCAACCATTTATATCCACTTGAAATTACACACAGTCATTGATACTAGCCACCTAAATGTGCCTTCTATTTCTATAAAATTTGTTCATTATTGCCTCCGAACTTAACCTAAATGCAGAAATTGCCATATTTCACAATGTTAAATTAAGTGGGGGAAAATAAATCTGGATTCATTTTTGTATCCAGATACACACCATAGTTTAAATACAGTCTGTTCTGGGCCTAAACTGAACATGAGGGGCCTGTAGAGTATCTTACCAAATTTCTTTAGCCAAGTTATTATAGAATTTTAGACCATCCTGTATTGTGAAAAAAATAACCAGTGCTATTAGAGTGTTACTGTTTCTTATAGGACAACCCCTCCCATCACTCTGGTTTCATCCCCCGCAGTCCACACTCCCGCCTTCTCAATAATTCTATCATATCTAGGACCCCACTCATAGGTTTCTACACCCATACTGCCAACCCATATTAGAGATATAAGAGAAACAAGTCTGTGTGTGTGTGTGTGTGTGTGTGTGTGTGTGTGTGTGTGTGTGTGTGTGTGTGGGGGGGGGGGGGGGGGGGGGGGGGGGTGCGTGTGCGTGTGTGTGTGTGTGTGTGTGTTTGCGTGTGTGTGTGTGCGTGTGTGCGTGTGTGTGTATGTGTATGTGTGTGCGGTTGGCGTGTGCCAGAGTAGCTATCCCCTTAGATTGTCAAAGAGGCACATGGGAAATTTTCTGCACGAGCCAAACCACAGGCTTTCTCTATCATTTCAGCAGATTTCACTTTTTTAGTTCCATTCAAGAAATTATCACAGACGGCACTTTCTTTGAGTTGGACTTTGTGGGCTTTCCTCATAGCTATACACATGCCTATAGAATGCTACTGAGACAATCAGGGGTATCTTAAATGTCCTGTTGGACTGGTCAAAACATTCCCACTAGCTTCTACTGTTAATCCATGATTCTGAAAAAAAATTGGGATGGTTAATTCAAATTTGGTATGAGTTTAAAGTTCATATTTTCCACAACTCACATATGTGTCATGGTAATGGTTATATTATGATACAAATAGGGAGACTGATGGATTGAGTTGATTCTCTACATTATACCAGCCCTGTTAAGAGTGGGGAACCATGTTATATGTAGAAAAACTGAAATGGGAAAAAAACAAAATTAGCTGATGCTTAGTTGCTTCTTCTGCTGTACCACTGACCTCCAAAACATTTATTAACAATTCTAAACCACCTTGAAAAAAAGATTCCCCCATGAAAAATTCCGTTTGCAGGAAAGAAAAATATGTTTAGTCTAAATGAACCACAGCTTGATCTACTTACTTCCATTGTGCGGTTTTTAGTATCAGAAATTTGCTATTGACCGATCTTCTCACTTACAAGGTACACACACATCCTCTCCTTTGCTCAGAGAATGTGAGAAAGGAAGGATAAAAAAGATGGACATTGAGAAAAAGACAGAGAACTACTGTGGTTGGGTCTGGAGAAGCCATTTACTCATAATCCACATTAAGGGTAATGCCTTGTAACGCATCCAAGTGAGTGTTAAGAGAAATTATTCAGAGAGGAAACAAAAGACCTCGACTAGATGCTATGGTTACCTTCATGATGATTTTAGCCACAAGATCATTTCCATCTATTCGCCCTCCCTCCCTCTTTGTCACTCTGATTTATTTTTGGCACCTTTCATTAGTATTTTCCAAAGGAAAAACTGTCGGGAATCTGATTTCTGGACCCATATGTCCTTTATTTTCCATAACTTTTTTGCCTATTTCAGATGTCAAGTAGCTGCTCCATGATGCAAGTGGTTGATCGGCAATGTTTCCATCAAAGGAGCTGCTGCAGACACTATCTGGAGACCATGACGTTCAGAGGCAGCAAAGAAACATGAAATGAATAGAAACACAAAGAAAAACAAATACACACTAAGCACACACAAATACGCACACAGAAATTAAGTTGCCAGTCTGATCTGAAAAAAGTCCTGCTCAAACAAAACGACTTATGACTGGACCGGCGAGTAAAGGAACCAGATTGGTTGGCTGAGCTATGGAGCATAATTCATATCTCATGTCAGCTCGAGCTGGCAGATCCAAGCTGGCTGTCAACCTCCCCCAACTGGATAATGTCTTATAATCAATTAGCTTTTACAGACAGCGCAGACTTCTGCAAGCTGCAAGCAAAAGTAACTACTGCTTTCCACAATTATCGAAAGCCAGTTCCGTTGTATTTTCATTCGGAAAGGGAGAATCTTCAGCTTGTCCCTCGCGCACAAACCCAACTGTGAAATAATGCCAGTAGAAAGTCCCAAATGACAAATGTATATATATAGTACGTTCTCTTGGGCATGATTGTGCTGCTTCTTCTTTGTCAGAGGTTGAGATTAAGGCCTTCTTTCCCATTATTTTACATGGGAATTCTCTTTGTCAAAGCAGCTAGTGTTGGCTCTAGTGATATTTTCATAGACTCCATTAACTCTTGCTCCCAGGCAGTGGCTCGCCCATGAGGTTTGATCCAAACACAATGGGGGGATCACAAGGAAAAGCATGTTGTGACACTTTGTGTGTGAGCTGCACAAAGCCCCACATTACACTAATCTCTTTCCCCTTGTTCACTCGCGAGACATAGTCTCACATCTTCAGGGCTTCTCCAATTCTTGTAGGACAGAAATCACTCGGGGCAAAAGATCACAGTGTCTTCTTTTTTTATATTCCCAGAATGGAGCTACAAGGTCATTCAAACACACATATGTAGAGACTATATGACAAGTTAATATATTGATGAATAGACCATTCGACTTGAAGGATAGTGTGGTTGAAGCTGCTATTGAGTCAAGTGAAATATATTCATTGATGCATAAGTCTCCAAAACTGTAGCTAATAAAATGGTTGCCACAAAAATAAAAATTGGCTTTGGATTCTGCGTTTCTGTAAAAGGATCACCGACAGACATGAGTGTTTGTTTAAAATTCAGCCTAAACCGCCTGCACTCTTTTTACACACTGACAGTTCTCAGCCTCTGTGTGTGTGTGTGTGTGTGTGTGTGTGTGTGTGTGTGTGTGTGTGTGTGTGTGTGTGTGTGTGTGTGTGTGTGTGTGTGTGTGTGTGTGTGTGTGTGTGTGTGTGTGTGTGTGTGTGTGTGTGTGGGACTCCAAAATCCACCACATTTTAATTACTGCCCGGCTGCACAGTGTGACTCTTTGATATGTAAATAAAGGCAATCATCATCACACATCCACTGTACAAATCTTCATCTGATTCATAAAAAACAATGAGCCTCACTAATTCTTCCACCTGATTACAGTCCCAGACCTGTGGAAATAAATGCACGGCCACCAAGGCCCTTCCAATTAATTCAACATATTAATGTAGGATTTAAAAAAATCTACAGAGGCTACTTACCATAGCCAAGACTGTTGCATTTTGAAGTCAAAGTTAATTATGCACAACTATGCTATGGACTAAAAGAAAATGTCCAATTATTTTGAGAAAAACATTTTCGCTGGGAGAATGAATGGTACAGATCAAAATGGGCCACTTACGTTACATGTGCAATTATGGGGTTCTCGTGAAGAAACACATATTTAGATTTTTTTATCAGTTATCCTTTAATGTCAGGAATACTGTTCACTAACAGCGGGCAGAGGGATAGAGAGATCTAATAGAGCAGTGAAAAAAAAGACTTGTGTATCCACTGTCCTTGTGGATGTTCAGTGAGTATTGGCACACATAGGTACTATTTATTTCTGAATAATAATAAAAACCACACGCACTCAAGTTTAATCTTTGACATTTGAGGAATAAGTGCTGAAGAAAATACTTGCTATTGGAAAAAAAAAAAAAAAAAAAGGACTGCCTCAATCAGATTGTGGCAAATTAAAATCGAAAGCAGTCAAAATTCTAGATCTGAAAACTAGAGATTCTTCACACGTATGGTGCATTACATACATCGTCTGTTATAAATCTGTCTGGCAACACTTACAGCTTTTCAGTTAAGGCGCCGACTTTGTGCAGGTGATGCCTCTGCTCTTGGCCGCTGATTTGAGCAGAAAGGACTCCTCTAAGAAGTGACGATGGCACAGACTGAGAAGAGCCACCATCTCCTCAATTACAAGCACAAATCTACTTCATCCAAATAGACGTCGTCTCCAACGTGGACCAAGAGGTCTATGTCGCCAAGTCCTGCTCTAGACTACCAACTGCTCCTTTGGGTTATGGAGAAGAGTGTATTCTCCGTTTCTGCAGTCATACATCCATTATATATACGCCTAATAAAAAACGAGGCCCTGTAAGAAAATAAAGCATCATCACGGGAGTGACAGGCTACCTACTTGTCAAAAATGTCTAGTCGAAGGGGACACATTACAAAAACACTGCTAATCCATGTCCCCGTCAGTTTGGATCATTGTTGAAATATTCTACAGAAAATGAGATAAGAGATAGACAGATGTCACAACATTGCTGCCCTCCCTCTTCCACTTTCACCAGGCCTGCTGTTGTTTACCTCCTCACATCTTGTTTATCAACACGTATCAGCTTCTTCCTCCGCTACCACATCTACATAGCGAGGGAGACTACCTTTGCATCGGCTTTGTGGATTTGGGCAAGGGTCACTCATGTATGCACACATGCCAAGATGTACAAGGGTTCACTTGCACCCACACACACACACACACACACACACACACTCATACACGCACATAAACACTCAATGGGCTGCAGTAAGTCTAATCTATAACAGAACCAGGTGCATTACGCCACACACACGCACACACAGCAGGAGAGGGCGGGGGCTATAATAATTTTATAAGAATATAAAATATCACTGTCCACAGAGATGATACATCCTCTTCAGATCTGTGATATTATCAATATTTCCACATTTTTGAAACCTTGCTCTATATGAAAATGACAAAACAGCTCTGCATCAACTCAATGCAGAATTCTCTCAATATAAGATTCCTTTCCATTTTACAAATGTAAAATCAGCTTGGTTGAAATTAGTTGCAGTTTTGCAGCTATTCGGTTTAGCTCGGAAACATGCTCAGGATGCTAACAGAAAAGCCAGGCCATAAAGCGAATTCTTCACACACCGAGACTTTCATTTTGCATCACTGTGCGGTGTGAAGACAATTTCAGATTTTTTTTTTAGCAGTGAAATGATGCAACACTCTGTGTGAAGAACACAGATCTAGAAGATCAACACTGATGAATGGACTTTGGAATTTTTTTCCTTTTGAGCAGAGTCCCAGCTGGGATAAAATTTTAAATCAATAATATATGCTCAAGTATAATCAGTGATCAATATGATCACAGGTATGTTAGGAAAAGAATATTCAGACTTGTCCCTTCCACCTTTCACTCCTATATTTCCCTCTTAGTTACAGCCAGTCTCCCTCCTTCTCCTTCGTCTCCTCTCCTTTCATCCCACTAATTGCTGGCACAAGAGGATTAGTTTAAACAATTTCTACCTTTATATGACGGGGACAGTAAAATGGGGAGTTTCAAGTAAAGTAAGGTTTGTTTACTCTGAACAAATCTTAAGATGGGCTTGAAAAAATAAATGATAAAAAGGCTCTAAACGCAATATATAATGATTTAAAAAATATCTGAAGAAAAGTTGTTCTTGCAACACGGGAGTCATTGGACTCGGACAGAGTGCAGGATATGTTTAGACAAGCCAGGGTGGCTTCTCCTACCATGCCAAAATGAAAGTCCTAAAATCTTTGAACTAAGAGGCACAAGAGCTCAGTGAGTCTAAATCATATAAAGCTTTTTTCAGTTTTGTTTAAAAAAAAAAAAATTTTTAAAAGCTAAAGCCACCATGAGATCCCCATATTAGTCTTTAAAATTAAAAGAAAAATTCTTTATTCATCATTTCAAGTCATCCCTTTTTAACTTTAATTTGTATATAAATCAGATACAATTCCTACAAATCAAAAGCACATCTTGACATAAAAAGAATAAAAATCATTTTAAAAATGATTTAACATTATCTTCGCCAAAATGCGATTCGCAAGTTTTATGTGCATTATTAAGTGAGGGCTGCCAATTAAGAGCAAAGTGCGGTTCTGTGGCATCGGAGCCGCTTTTCACTCTTTCCACTCTCGCTCTTTTTGTGCGCGACACGCTGAGCTGCACCGCCCGTCAGAGACAAACTCTTGTGCAGACAGAGCCGAGAGTCCCTGTATAGCAATCAGAACAATGTGCTGAATGGGCAGTCTAATTATAAATGTCCCATTTAGACTTGCATTGGGTCTCCAATACCGCCTTACCTTATGAGGAAACCTGCGCTCACAGCTCCACTCAAGCTGCCCACAACCAAATACCACATCAAGAAATACTTCACACACTGCAAGAAATTCAACACAAGACACTTTCTCTTTTTACTCCCCTGTAAAAATTACGCAAGGAAAAGATTTTACTTTGAAGTGTGTTTTAATTTACTGGCCACAGGTGTTCTATTTTTTCAGGTTAAAAAAATACGCAGGTTTCCAGTTTTGTTTGTTTTTTAAAATGACAGAATTGTACATTTCAATTTAAAGGGTAGTTTATAACTGAGCCTCATCTTATTTTTAATGTCTCAGCAGCTCCCGTAGCCTCAGACGGGTATGTTTTGTACACAGGGAGTACGTCTAATTTTGGAAAACATGTTAAAACGTGGGGCCATTTCCGCGCAACACACTCAACATCAAGTTTGGCTTAAGTTATTTCCATTTAAGGGGAAAACAATGAAAATATTAAGTTCCTGCAACGTGTAATGGGCAATGCAGGAAAGAAGATTTACTCCTAAGGGTTGAGTTTATTTGATGTTATAAAGTATGTTAACAACAATGTTATTATTGCCTGAATTATGTTTTATAAACAAGAGAATAAAAACAAAATGACTCATCATTAGGAATTTGTATACCTTCAACAAGAAGACCCCCGTAAGTTTTATCCGGGATTCTTTAGCTTCCCTGGAAAACTGACATGGCTCGTAGTTGTTTGAATTTTATTTATTGCTCGGGCATTCTTTTGAGGTCGATTCCCCTGACCTCCCGGGAAAGTTCAGGAGAAGCAACTGACGCAGAGACCAGGCGCGTTTGTGACATACATTGAATAAAAGAACTATGAGTGAGTGGCTGGGTGCAAGCGAAGAGTCCTGATATGTATAAAAAAGTATAAAGCGCAAAGAGTGAAAGCCTGTGATAACTTGTCCAACTCGCACAGAGAGGAAACCCACGGACCCACGTCTCCGGTAATGAATAGTACCGCTCTGTGGACACAAGAGAAATTGCCAGCAGCAAAATAACCTCCCGGGAAGTAAACACAAACACAAACGCGATCTCAACCTTTCATTATCCATAGTCTAGCAAGAATCAGCACTTATTAGTAGTGTTTGGTGAGAATGTTCGCGGTGACGCGTCCGGCTCGCGCATAATTCTGCGGCTCGCGGAGCGCACTTTGCATCCACTCGCGCGGCGTCACGCTGCTGGAATAAACAAAGACAGAAACAGACATTCAAAACCTTTAAATGACGATTGAGCTTCTCTCGCCTGTTCGGGTCTTAAGTTAGATGTCATTGCGTGTTTTTTTTCTATTTTGGTGGCGAACCCGAGCGCCTCCGCTG
Organism: Lophius americanus; assembly: GCA_037951165.1. NCBI lineage: Eukaryota > Metazoa > Chordata > Actinopteri > Lophiiformes > Lophiidae > Lophius > Lophius americanus. The sequence goes on from JBBDHG010000014.1 coordinate 20,096,157, forward strand.
AGGCAAGAACCACCGCGCCATTCTCGTCTCCTGCACTCCTGCACTCCTGCACGCCGCTCCTTGTGCCGAAAGCGAGGCGTCGAACGATCGCAAACAATTAAAAAAGTTTGACAGTCACTCCCCAACATAGAAAAAGCGCAATCTCTTGTAAACTTTCAGCAAACGCAACTTTTCTGAAAATGGTTTAGGAGCCAAAGAGAAAGTGTGCGCAGTGCGCCGAGACATGCCGCTTACACTCTCACCAATAAACAATAAAAGTGAAGAAAGTGGAAATATTAGGATTACCAGAGAGCATAGAGTCATTTGTAACAAAAGGGGGTTGTTTACCTTAATCGTCCAAACGGTGGAGAAGAGATTTGAGCGTCCCGTGCGTAGAGACAGTTGCTAGACTGCGCTGCACTTTGTGGAAAAGGATCAGTGAACTATCTGTTGAGCGAAAACTTGAGTCGGCTCACTCTGTGGGCCAGATGAGGGGATCCCGAGTCCTCTCTGTGAAGTTCAGCTGTTTCCAGCACCTTTTGTTGTTCGCCTATCTGTTCTTTATCCCTCACCCTCTCCCTCACTCAGACAAGAGAAGACGATGGGTAGAGCTGCTGTCAATCTTGGCAATCAATTCGCGCAGCCATGTCGCAAGTATTCAAAGCATTTCCCGTCGTGCAACATCAGAAAGTGAGTGGCCAGGGCATTGATCTGAGGAAGGCAAAGAGGCTGGACTCCCCCCTCCTCCTCCCAGACAAGAGATGCGCGCGCGCGGGGGGCAGAGAGAGAGAAGGCGGTGGCGGATAGAGGAGAGGGGGGGGGGGGGGGGGGGGGTAAAAGTGTTGGAGACAAGGAGGATGGTTGTAAGTGGCCGCAGTTTAGTCCGTTTAATAAGCTTACTTAAATGAACATCAGTTGCAGGCAGATAGACCGCAAACTTTCCTCTGTGACATTTCCTCACGGTGAACTTCTGTGAGTCAGAGAACTACTGGCGCACTGACCTCTACAACTTCCCCGAGTGTCTCAGGATCCTCACTTCTCCCTGACAAAATATCTTCACATGACGCGAGACCATATGAGCAACTGAAAGAAATATTCAAAGAGGCTCCGTTTTAGTCTTCACACATATAGCTTTTGCTTGAATGATTTAATCCTTCTCCTAAAGTATGCCTGTGTCTTATGAGCTTTTTAATTATCACAAAGAATGTTGATTTACCCCCTTATCCTACCCAGAACGGCCCAGCTTCTCTTCTTATGTATTATTGAGAACTTCACGGGCTGTAAATCATAACATGCACCTCTGCTTATCTGGTTTAAAATAATTAATAATTTATTTTAAAAGATAAGGCCAACATATACATTCTTCTTTTTTTCTTTTTTTTTCACGCGCTGTATTTTATTATGTCAGTGCAGTGCAGCCAGCTGATTGTGACATCTTAGAAAAATTGAGGTCTCGCCCTCATCAGTTTTGAGAGTCAATTTATATCAGCTGACCCATTTTGCATATAAAATAATTATGGCGTGATTTTAAAAAAAATAAACGAAACCTAAATGTGTAAAATGATCCCAGAATAAACGTTATTTCCCAACATGAAATTTAACTTTTGAATCTACATGGACGGAAACATTTCATTTTAGTAATTTCTTATTTTAGGGAAAGAAATCAGAAGAATGCACTAAAAGAGTGAGGATGCTTACTCACTTGATGTAACGCAATACAAATAATTTGCGTTTGTTAAATATAATAGGCCTATAATATTTTATGTTATATTAAATCAGAGGTGTCTCGACTTCAGATGCTGGTTAAAATTATTTGTCAAATTCAATGAGACAATGAGACATTTATCTCTATTGAATGAGTGCATGTGTTAAATTGTCAGCAGAGCTTGGAGGAGGGCCACACATGTCAAACACGCCAAATAAATTACAATATGGCACAGCGCGTAAATTAGAGAAACGTCAAAACAGAGAGACAAGAGCAAGACCGACGGAATAGTTGTTATCTACACATCAAATCATCCGGTCGTACCGACAGGCATGGCAGCACTCCGGCACCACGAGTCCAGTATCTAACACAGCCCCAGTTTCAGAACTGGACAGGATCAGTGTTATATAGTAAGGAATAATAAAGTTACTTACAAATATGACAGACATCTGGAGAAAAATGTGATTGTTCGCTTCAGGGTCACATTGAGTTAAAAGAAGAGGGAGGAGAAGCAGAGAGAAGGAGAGACGGAAGAAGAGAGGTGGAGAGGGAGAGGGAGCGGGAGAGAGAGAAAATTGGCCACGCAAGTCATTCTCAACATGGTACCAGATCAGACTCCTGCGCGCGTGTCTTCAAGGTGAAATCATACGCAACGCGGTTCCATCTCCTCATCCTCAGGTCCAGCCGCGCAGAAAGAAAGCAAGAAAGAAAGCAAGAAAGAAAGAAAGAAAGGAAAAAGAAAGAAAGAAAGAATGAAAGAAAGAACGAAAGAAAGGGACTTACCTTCTGGGGAGAAACTTTTGCTGCACTTGTAGGGAACTTGCGCCTCCTGAGATTCATCAATGTAAAACCCAAAACATCTCAATAGAACACCCGCCGCCTGTTCAGATCACAGAATATTATTTCATCTTCACTTTGTCAGAACTCTGGATGACTGTTACAATCGATCACTGTGTGCGTGATGATTCTGTGTGATATCAACCCTGAGCGTGCGTTTTGACGCGCGGACATTCCAGGACTGGAGCTCGCGTTTCACGTGACTCATACGCCACCCTTTGGACACATCGAGTAACGCCTATATGTCTTCCACCAAACCAAAAACCCCATAAACAAACAGGATTTCACTTGTTTCAGGGTTAGTATTTCTCTCTTTAAGTTTATGATTATTTCGGTTTTCTGATCGCTGGCAGTGAAACATCTCAGCTGCGAAAATGTTCTGTGAACCTGACCTTTTGGGATGCATTGCTGGTGTTTCCAGATGGCATCAATCTTTGTTCAACATAACAGAAAACACAAAGAGACAAAAGACTTGTTGTTGTTGATGTTTAATTTTTTAAACATTGCCACACTTTAATCAGTGGGCTGAAATATCCTTATTTATGGGTGCAGTTCAGTGGGGGTCAGTGGATAGTTCTCCAGAACACAAATATAGACTCTCGCCTCTGCATAGGTGACTGCAATGGCTTCATCTTTACTGCTCAGAGGACGCAGCCTGCCTGAGGAGCAAAAGATAGTTCAACTTGTTGGGGGGTAAGGCAGACACATTTGCATGGCCTGTGAGTCTTTGATGCATATTGAAATTCAAGTCTAGCCCATAAATATTTGAAAAGGAGAGTGCATGAAAATCAACATTTTTGTTACATTAAATTAACATGTGTTCTTCTCCTGTTCTGCGTGGTTAATTAGAGAGCACTATTCAGTCAGTTAGTCAGGGTGGGGGCGGGGGTGTTTTTGATTACAGTGCATCAGAGCAGGATTCATAGGTGTACAGCTGATTCATGCTTAAAAATTATAGCAACCTATAGTCTCAAGCATTAATCACAATTATATGCATTGTGGAAGAAGCGTCTACATAAAGCGTTCGAGCCTGTCATATAATGTGTTTAATATAGATCCTTTAGCATTTATGAAACAGTACATAAAGAATTATATTTCTTACATATCGTGACACGCTGTAGTTGCATTTATAAGGACATTTTACGTGAAGTCTTTTTAGCATCCGTATCCCCTACTATGAAGCAGTCATAAATAAGTAATACACATATGATAACAAAGTGTAATAAATAATCATACGCCTTCATAAAACCCATCTCACAAAAGTTGTGAAGATGTGCGAAACATAAATAAATCAGAATGTGATAATGAGCTAATCCATTTCCAATGAAATGGGTGCAAATAAATTATTTTCGTGTTTTATCTCATCAGCGTCACTGAATTTTTGAATATATGTTTATTTTGAATTTTATAGTAGATGCTGAAGAAGTTGGGGCAACTTAGGCTTGGGCTGTTCATAAAATCCTACTGGAAAACAGGTTATAGTGATTGTGACCCACAGATAATACTTTCATGACTAGGTAGGCCTCGGAAGGAATGTCAATGAGTTAATTTAATTTGTACAGTGCCAACCAAAGTTTTCACAAGACACTTTCCAAAATGAGCAGGTCAAGACTGTACTCTTTATTCTACAGAGATGGTATAAAGTATATTACTACGTGTGCATAGGCATACTTTGCATTCTCTTTGCAGTCGTTTACGTTTTACTGTTTCAGCTTTTTTGGAAATTGAGTTTCATTTATAAAACCATTGTAAAACGTACTTATAAATGAAAACAACAGTTCATAAGTGTAGCAAACTGTAAAATCGTGAGATTTTGTGTCTATATCTTGGAAGTAAATTTCATTAACTTTCAGTCTAACCTACAATGGATTGGTTATAAATGTGTTATAACAAAATTAATAGCTCTAAATCTATAAAAGAATAAACTAATATTCTTAAGTTATGCATTAAGCACCCACATTTATCCACCCTCACCTTAATATGTGCTGAAGAAAATACTTTTTTTTCACCCACTTTTAACCAATTATCAAGATATTTACAGGAATTACTTTTGGCACAAATGGGAGAATTTTTCATTTTAAACGTGTAAGAATATACTGCTCAACAAAAGAGGCAGCTGGATAGAAGATAATTTTTTTAATACATCTTCAGATCAATGTCGGCTCATTTACCCCCATAATGGTGGACATGGATTCTGGATTATGTGGATCTAAGATGGGTCAAATACAGATAATTAATTTCCCAATGTTGTCCTGCATACGTATACACTGTATTCGTATTATTATTATTATCGAATGCCAAGTTATGCAATCAATTCAAACACTATTTGCATACATGCAAATCCTCTCTCTTTTGCAATTTGACTTGCAAAGTGGAACACTCTGTTCTCATTAGATGACCCAAATCTCTTACTTGTAACTCTGGACTCCATCAAAGTTTAGTCAGGATCTAATATTTCCTTTCAAGTTTACAGACAACTACTGATAAATCATGTTGAAATAAGGAGTGCAACATGCCATTTCTAATTATATACTTATCAGGGACACCAGCACACAGCTTGTGCTAATGCTATTACAAAGATCAACCCACTTACACTTTAAGTTATCATTTTGTCTTCTCCAGCCACCGCCTTTGCAACTTTAGCTTGTTCAGTAAAACACATCTTTCTTAATTTGAAGGCCTGTTGTGATGGTTCCTAATCATTTTTTTATATTCTTGTAATTAATATCAAAGCATAGACAACTGATGTATCACTGCAAAACTGCATTTTACAGTAGAAGCTTTTGTAATCTTTTCATTTGAGTCACTAATGGTACACATTTCGCTTAGGCTTTTGTGTTTGTGTGTGTGTGTGTGTGTGTGTGTGTGTGTGTGTGTATGTAGGTTGTGTGTGGAGCTGCTAGATTAAAGGGGGGGGGGGGCGCCCAGGGGCATTTGGTTAATTTACAAAGCAATTGCTTTTATGTACAAAAATCCCATTTCACTGTAGATATTGTAAAAGCCTTCCGTTTAAGGGAAATTCATTGTTTAATGCAACATCAGAGCTTTTCAAGACAAACTTAATCATTTACATTGAATGACTTATGTGCTACAACTGTTTAATGTATCAAGACACCGAATGCGTCAGTAAATATCTGTATTATCTCCCTAATGATACCACAGCTGTAGGGAGTAAAAATGATTTATAATAAAGGGTTATACAAAAGGCATTGTTTCATAGTACAAACAGCTCGCTCAATGTGGTGCAGCATGACTTTTATTCAGCCAGTCCTTTATTCTTTTTATAGCATGCGTTCATGTTGGGAAGAATATTCAGTGATTCCTTACTCTTCAATTATTCAACAAATCACTATTCCATTTCTTACATATTAAAAATGTACTGTATGTGGAGCTTGGAAAGGATAAAACAGCATCAAATACTCTTTTTGAAATCAAATCACCTATTCCTTGGTTTTTGTATTTGTACAATTGGGCTACATCTGGATCCCTGCAGTGTGTGAAAGAGGGCGGCGGTTGTGTCTCCACACCAGTCTCATCCTCAAACCTTCATGGCCAGTAGCAATAATATTTATGTCATGGAAATACGAATAACTGGGATTCCATGTAGGGTTTCTCCTCTCTCGTCCACTGTCAAGGGAAAACTGTGAATATGTTACAAAGCAGTGTGCCGTGCAGGGAACAATATAAACCTCAGAACAAGGTCAGAGTCCTCAGCATCTTCTCAGTGGGATCTCGCTTTCAGTCACAAATCAGACATAAGGGAAATCTGACAGAAGAGGCACCAGAAGTTCAAGCTTTAGCCTCAACACGTTTTATTTATTTACTTTAAAAACCTGTTTTACTTTTGTGATGGAACCTGAGTCATTTTATCGTTTTTGACGCACTTCTGCAAAACCACAGTTTTCATTCCCTGTCAGAGAAGAGAACAGTGTGTAACATACTTTCAGCAGTAAAAGAAAAAGCCCTTCTGAAGCCAGTTAGTATTTAGTAAGGGATTAATGCAGCAGCTCTTGATTGCGTTTAACAGAACAGGACGCAATTAGCATAATAGGCCCTCTTTCATTCTCTTTGAAGTCCAGACCATAGAATAACAAATGTATATGAACCACCCGCCAAACGTCAATACATGGAAATGCCACAATTCTCTGTGGAGGGTCTTGGGTGAATTTTTGCAGAAGGAGGGAAAAACATCCCATTTTATTGCAAAATAAGCAGAATAGGAGCTGTAATGGGTCTTATAACCACCAGGGCCAGCAGGCGCTGTGGGTCCCCCCCAACCCTAACCTGGAGGAGAGAGGATGAAGCTGCTAAGGGAGGTGCATCCTTCCCTCTCAGGTGTTTTCAAAGCACACCACGATCCAGTGAAAGTAATTACACTCCAATTATAGATAAAGATGCCACATGGGAGGTGAGTGGCTCTCTATTAGGAGAAAAGCAAGGAAAGGCCACGGCGCTGCAGCAATCCAAAGTTGCTGCGCCATGGGTGATCTATAAAAAAACGTAACATTAAAAATATTTGTGTTTTTGCACTTTTATTTCAAACATTCCCTCAATATGCTTTTTCTTCCTGAATAAAGTTCAATAAATGTATTTCTTGGAGGTTTCTTTTACAATTGCAACGGAGACACAGTTCATGATTTAAAGATATAAATTCTGTACTTCAGAATCCAGAGTTATTAGTATCCACCTTCTCGGCTGAAAATACATTGAATTAAAAATGCCCTTTTGAGACGGCAAAAGCTTTGAACTGAAGAAACATTTCAAGGAGCCTCTTTTTTTGTATTGAGAGTTCACCTCCTTTGAGCTTGTCATAGTCTGATTCCCTTTTCAAATAATAGAATGACTTTTAATGGGTTCAGGCAATCAATCTCGCGGTTCAAACAGAATCTGGGAGCTATGATGAATGCGCGTTTTGTACTTTTCCTTTGTACATGTTTAGAATAAAGATATGGTTAATAAATGTACCAATGAACTTTAATAGATAATACAGCCTCTTATGAAATTGTCTTTTTTGATTTTTATTTTCTCCATCAGAGTAAGAATAACAAACCCTCAATCTTTCAGTTGGATTTGGGTATTCTGAGCATCTTCTACTGCAGTTTCATCCTCATTCATAGCAGTTTTCCTCTTGTTTGTTGGCCTTCTGGAGTCTGAGGTCAGGGTTACCACTGAGCCTTTATGTTAAATAATAATCAACATACCAATGTTAGCTGGAATTATTTTGCATTTTAATAATAATAATAATAATACATTATTTGGATCAAATCTCAAAGTGCTACAAGGCAAAAGCAGATAACTGCTATGACCAGTCAGTTATTGAGCTTTAACATACTGTTCTAGTATACTCCACCCAAAAACCTGTAGGGTTAGGGTTAACACTTAAAGGTAAAATTCATATTCAGCATCACAGTAGATATAGAAATGTCAAAATGTGACATAATAGAACAGATTGAGGAAAGTCACTTGTACACCAACAACGAGCCAAAGATTTATTTAAAATTCTTAATGCAGGTAAAAAGTCTTGCAGAGCAGTTTCAGCCCAAAACGGATCCTGCTCAGGGAGTGGATGGAAGGAGGGGCGAATGGAGTGTTTCAATAAATAGGCAATACATTTCCGTGATGCTCAACCCATCGTCCTGAAGAAGATCCATTGTGGGTCGAAATCAGGTTGGCAGTTTTCCTTCTTTTGCGGATGTTTTGTGAGACTTTTAAGATTGTCATACCCTCATCAATAAAGGCACATTCACTATATCCTTGGCTCAATGTCGGCGTACCAGAGATAAGGTCAGTGCCTGTTCTTCGTCTGCAGGTCACCATTTAAAGCTCTAGGACACCTGACATTCACTTGGAGTTTACTTCTTCACAACCATGAGCTCTCATAATCCTTCTTGTCATTAGGGACATAAAGCAGTTTAGGAGCTGCATCCTTAGATGCTGTGTGGCCGTATTTCATTAAGGCAGTCAGTGATTCTTTTCTCACTGTCTGCTATATTGACAGAAGGTCATAGATGGCTGAATGTGTCTTAAAATATTGTACAAATATATGCATTTGGCTGGTCTTGAAATGTCAACGGACGGCTGAAGTCATTTACATTCGGTATCACTTTTCAATAAAACTACCATTATAAAGGATTTATGAACAGTTTTCAATCAGGTTATTAATAAGGCTGTACACACTTTATAAATCAATTCATCAAACTTATAATACATTACAACAATCATTACAAGGCTCAGTATTTGGCAAGCAGCGGGTCACTTTCATTTCTTTTATTTAATGAGTTATAGCAGTTTATTAATGATTAATAGAGGGTTCAAAACTTGCTCAATAAACTAGTTTCCATTTATGAACGTTTATAAGCGTACTACTAAGCGTAATACTACTCTACTACGTACTTTTGCAAAGTGGTACCTTATATTCCACATACATCATATTCGACTCACATAAAATGCAAATAAATGTAAACTAAAATAAAAGAGGCACATATCAAAACCAGATATTATGTTAATGTCTTTATTATACACATTTTTACTAAATCCCTTGTTCCTTAGTCACACATAAAATATGTAACTTATTTTATTTTCATCATGATGTAAGCAAAAATAAAATTCAGTTTGGCAAACTAAAATGAGACTGGCGGTGCGACACAGGATATTTTGAGTGGTTTGGTGTAGGAATATCATTGGAGATTTGAGAAAAATACTACCTTCATGATGTTTAGTACCATTGTTCTTGAATATATGTACCTGATAAAAGGAACAAGAAAACATTTTGCCCCTTTGGATCACACTGAAAGGAAAAACCAACCCAGTCGTATTTTCAAACCATGATACATTTTACAATTCAAAGTGCAATGACGTGTAGAAAATACTTTATTATGAGATATCATTTGTTATACACATACACAGTTAATGCCAGCTGTCTCTACTGCAGAGTCTTCATTTTACAGTTGATTTCGACGGCCAGAATCATTTGAAGGGGTCATTATGCCCTCAAAGCGCAGGTTAATGTCTATTTGAACTCTTGTCGTCCAGAAAGGGGCAAATGTTCAAGATAAGAAAAATCCTCTTTTCTTGCAGCATTTCATTGTTTCCTCCCATCGAAGAATAGCACCTCAGTGTCCAGAAATTGCTTGAGCTGGGAAGTGATAGAAGAAAAATATAGTACAAGGACAAACAAAGTTAATATCAGAAAATAGCAGCTGTATTTATTAAATACAATAATGATTCAGTTTTGACAGCGGTGTTAGAAAAACTAATACATAAATCTGAGTCCAGGCTCTCACTGGTTGTTCATGCCCATGACTCATAACCAACGACATATGCTACATTAAGCATATCATTTCTACCCTTGGTATAGAGAGAGTAAAGGTCAGGTTAACATAAAACTGAAATCTAGCCTAACTACAGTATTGGTGCATTTCTAAAAGGGACAGTGAAGGACAATCAATGGACATCTTCAAGCCAAAGTGCAATAAACATCCGTCATGTGAGAGCTATTGAATTAATGAATGTCAAAAGTAGTGAACAGCACCTCCTAAATAGTGCACTGATACATCATTTGCATATATACACGTAAAAAATCTCTTTAATTTAACAGCAAAACTAAAATTGTTACCGATATATGATGCACTAAAATAGATATATTCTGTATGCCGTACTCATCTTCAAGGATTGACCTAAAACTGTTATATAGCAGAGAAAGTTCTACTCATCGTAGCCCACCTCTAACAGCACACCTGAACAGGACATATGAGCACTACCGAAAAAAAAAAGGTTTGGGAAAAATAAGAATCACAGACAGCACAACAACACACAACAATCCTGCGCATGCAGTCGCACAGATTCTCCAGGATATAGTAACCCATTAATGTTCCCAACCAAAGGTCAACTTTATTACAGTGTCTTAATCTATTGACACCTGAATATTTGTTCTTTAGTAATGATCACAATGATACACCAATCAACCATAACATTATAACCACTGACAGGTGAAGTCCAAATATTATTGACATTTCATTACCACGGCACCTGCCAGTTAGTGGGAGATATATTCAGCCGCAAGTTTTCATTTTTTCTTGAAGTTGATGAGCTGGAAGCTGAAGAAAATGGGCAAGCTTAAGGATCTGATACCCATTTTCCACCAAAAAGAACCTGGTGCTAGTTCGGTGCTGCTGCCAGTGCTTATTTGGTCCAACTCGCGTACCCCTATGAACCTGTTTGCTTTTCCGTTGGCAAGGAGTTCAGCGTCTCCACGTAAGTGCTGTTATCAACAGATCCACTGTTGTCTTAAAAGTGGCGGTTCATTGTTTGCTCTTGTCAGTGTATGCGCCCCCCGCCCCTGACGTAATCGGTTCTTGATTCTAATCGGTTCTTGAGTTGGTGATTGTCTAGCACCAGTTTTGAGAGCCAGGAGCTGGTGCTTAGGCTGTCAAAAAGCAAAGAACTGGTGCTAAGTCAGGCTCTGGAACCAGCTCGGTGGAAAAGGGGTAAGAGTGACCTTGACAAGGACAAAATTGTGATGGCTAGACAACTCAGTAAGAGCTTCTATATAACTACAGGTCTTGTCAGGTGTTTCGGATCTGAGGTGGTCTGTACCGACCAAAGTGGTGAAACGGCCATAGGGCCATGTTCCAGAGGACTCTCTGCAGTACATGGGGGGCTAGCCTGTGTTACCTGATCCCACAGAAGAGCTACATAACACAAAGTTAATCACAGAGCCGTCTTGGTGACAATAAAGGAATGTAAACTATCCTAGGCAGGTTGTTTTAATGTTATGGCTGATTTGTGTAAATTAATGACAGAAAAATGAAAACTGTCAGTTTAGGTTATTGTTTGTTTTCTACTGAATCTGTGAAATGACACAAATCTAATTCTTACAGTAACAACAGTGATGTTTACTGTTTTTCCTCCCTGATTTCTCGCTGCCAGTCTACAGATGGGGATCTAATTGGCGCCGTTGAATGCAGCTGTGCTGACTGCTGAGCTGTCAAGGAGCTACCGTAAGTCAAAAGGTGTTTCTTTTGTTAATTATACACAATGCTACAAACAGTCATGTTCGTTTGAGCCTCATCATTCGTAAATATTTTGGCATTGGTACAAAAGGAAAGAGCAACAACATTTACACACAATTATCACAGCGGGATGGGATGAGCAGACTGCCTGAGGATGTTTGTTTGGATCATAATGGGAGCAGAAGTTAGTCTTCCCTAACCCAGGAAAGATGAGTTTCCCACAATCACAGCAGAGCAGCCAGCGTGCAACAGGGTCTAAAAACACTGGGGGAACTCCCTGTTAGAGAGAATAAGTGAGGCCCAGAAAACATTAGTGCTGTAAAACATGCAGTTAGGCCTTACTTTATTTCTCGTATTAGACAAACGTGTAGTGAATCCCGTTGCTTAGAGGAGAGGGAGGCGCCAGAGATACAGGAGTATGATGAGGAAGAGGTGGAGGAGGAGGAGGAGGAGGAGGAGGAGGAGGAGGAGGAGAAGGAGGAGGTAGAGGAGGAGGGGTGGGGATGTTAGCCTGTGTTGGGACTATGGAAGAGAGAAAAGAAAGGAAGAGAGCAATACTGGTTGTTAGTCAAATGGACTGGACTGAGAAGTTTTAGAGGCTACTATGAATTATTAAACACTAAATGTAACTACAATTCCTATACAATTGCTTTTCTCCAAATTCAATGACGTTGAATGTGGGCGATTTGGACAGAGTCACTGCTTATGTCATATATAGTGCTATTCTGGGAAGGTTCCTTCATGACCCTTGGTAGACGTTGGTAAATAGACCAAATCTTTTTTGATCATCCATCCAATCCACACGGTTACAAAATACCTCTGATGATCTGTGGTATTCCCATTTATTGCAATCACTGAAATAGGTCTATGCTGCCATCCCTAACAACAAGGGTATATCCATGAAGATTCCTCAATTCCCTGCGCTGTACAAACAATCCCCTCGACGGATCATCTTAAAGAATTCTTTTTTTCTTTTTTTTTTAAAGTGTTTTTTGTTAAAAAGAAAAAAAAGATCCCCTAGTGAGTTAAATATGATACAAGATAAACGGCCACAAGTTGATTCATATAAACCAAAACTTGACAAAATGGGATTAATAGTTGAGAACTTATGCTCCCAGGGATATAAAATTTGCGATTATGTCGGAAATATTCATCGGACGTTTCCCAAATTTAATCCATTTCTTCGCACTACGGTCTATAAGTATGGAGGTATAACATTTGAAAAGTTTCCATGCGATGAGCAACAGTGGCGAACAAGGATGCTGCGGTAACGATGATGATTCCATAATGTACATAACTTTTCGGGAAACTATTCGTTGAGGAATTTGTTGGTTCTCTGTAAGATAATCATAAAAAGAGTTTGGTCTGGACCTGCCTCTTCTGGAAAGCACCTTTATGTAACAGTTGTTGTGAATTGGTGCTATACCGCTATAACCACTTAGTAGTTGAGTCGCAGGGGGATGTCATCTTGAGCAATGTGGCATTATGAACTGCTACCATTGTATTGTAAATAAAAAATGTATACTATTAAACTTTTCATTATACAGTTCATCAAAGAAATAGATGATACATTACCAGGAACCTATTTAAAAAGTATATGGATATTAAGACTACATCTTACAATTATTTGAATTATATATTAATCTCTCGATCCTTTTATGTAATAAACTTCTTTGTGTATACAACTCTGAAAATGCAGACTCATATTTACCCAGAACTCACGGAAAAGTCTTTAAATGCCTCTGTATGTCAGACCACTAGTCCAAAACACAAATTAAGTGCTAACTCTGATAACTGATAAAGCAAATTCCTTCACTTGAAAATGCCATAACATTAAATTTGCCCCTTTTAAAAAAAAAATAAAACAAATCTTAGTTGTTATTTGAAGGAATTGCTAGTCTGTAGTTAGTATCACTTGCACCATCACGTGTAATCTGGTATAATCTGTATGCAGGGCTTTATTCATTCATCACTCGAACAACACATCAGCTACACACAAAAAAGGCAGAGCACTATTGAATAAGCATGACACAAAGAATCATTATTCATTACTATTGTTAAATTTTTCTTATAGTGTATATAAAAAAGGATAAGTTTTTATAATATCAAATGAATCAATCAAAAGTAACTTTTTGATCCAAATTCGTTCAGTGATAAGTCTTCTTGCATTGCTTCCAGCATTATTGAAGTCTCTCATGCATAATACTGACTCTTTTTTTCCATTCAGTGGTTTGAATCTGAACCGACATACCTTACTGGAACACCAAAGGGAGGGGAAGTCATTGATTCGGTCTCTACTGACAAGATGACACCAGTTATATTCTCTGACATCCCTCCATGCTGGAAATAATGTTCTAATTGTTGACTTTGCCTCACTATGCATATTAAACCTCCACATATGCTGACAGCTTGAGTGTTACTGTGTGTGACAGATACATATGTGTGTGCGCGCATGCTTGTGTGTGCGTGCGCACATGCACGTGTTCGTGTGTGTGTATGTGTGAGAGAGAGAGAGAGAGAGAGAGAGAGAGAGAGACTGACAACCTGCTGCAGCTACAGTGAAAATGAACTTGGCTGTCTGCTGTGGAGTATGCAAAAGATGAAAAGTGAGCGAAGTGTCTTTTATGCAGGTTCAGAGCTACGTTCAAAGAAGCAGCAGTGGTATGCAGAGAGAGAGTCGACTTGACTGGGTCATTGATCAGCACACAAAATGGCCTCATCAAGCTGTTCCTCCCCTGTCTGAAGGATTTTACATGTATCGCAATTAGAGATAATCTGCACTCCTAAGAAGGAATAATGTTCAGTTATTAGGCCTTATTGCTCGACTCTGCACCTTCAGCCCCTCTCATCCCCACGCCATCAAACCAGACTTCTCTGTTATCCCTTCATTTCATCCCTATGTAAATTAGATTTTTGCCAAGAGAAATTTACTGAAGTAAAGTTTTTGCTGGACACAGTAATTATTTGTGTAATTGTGGAATAATGATTGTAAGGCAGCATAACGACCTACAGGCTAAAATGAACATTAAATTAGTCCTATGCTGTCGTTCCCAATCGTAAGGGTATATCCCCAGAAAGCATTACATACATCGTATAAGCTACCCCCCTGAATGAACTCCTCACGTTAAATGTGAAGTGATGTCTGGAAAAAAACTGCTTCCCTAGTGAGTAAAATTTGTACTTTTAGAGTAAAATATTATATATAGACAGATATATCTCCCCGAGTTGATTCATACGCACCACATTTGGAGTAAATCGAGCAAACAGTTTAGAAATTATGGCCCGAAAACTTTTGGAGGTAAGGATCAGAATGTCAGAAATATAAATCCGTCCGGCTCTTCCCCCCACTGAGGTCATTGTCGGTATAAAATTTGAAAATAATCTGACAAATAGTTTTGAGTTATCGCGTTAAGTCATAATATCACTGACTTTTCGTGGATATAATAATTTCATATGATGTGAGTGTCCAACCTGTGACTAGTTTGCTCTTTAGCGACGCCTCCGAGGCAAGAGTGTAGGACATGGTGATGATCCTTTCCTGCTCCTGAAGAGCGGAGTCAAGTGCCAAAAGTCCAGTCTCTGGCTTGTCCACAGGCACCGTTGAGGCTAGGTTTTGCACACTGTCCCATACACAAACAAAATAATAAAAACAAAAATAAAAGACAGTACACAATGCTGTAATAATAAAAAAAAGTGTTAAAAGACCAAAGCTATGACCTAATGTTGTATTTTTCCTACAACATAATAATTGTTTTTTTGTTTTTGTTTGTTTTTTGTGCTTCCACTTGGTGAAAGAAAAACAAAAATGCTTGATCAAAATTTGGGCTTTTTTACAGATACTGTACTTTGGGTTTGTTGGGCTCTAACGGTCCAGCTGTTTCTAAAGAGATGCTGGTTAAGCAACTTGCACAAAGACGCCTCTGCAGGCTGCATCTTTGCCAACAATGGATTTGAACCTGCATTTTAACTGGTAGATTAAGGTCTTCATGACACCCCAGAATCAAGCTATTTATGAGAAACGCTTAAAACCAGTGGAATCATGCCATCTTTCTTATTTACCTGGATTTTGCCAATATGCTCTTGATGCGCTCCACCTTTCGATGACGATCCTCCACCTCCTGTGGACTGAGAGGCTCCTCAGGCTCTGGATCCACATAGCGCTCGGGGATTAACACTTTCTGAGGTTTGGAAAGCTACACAAAACAAACATGGTGTTTGTGGAGATGCTTGATCAACATCCATGCTTTCAGGTCATCCTAAAAAATGACAATAATCCATTTACACAGCTGAAGAATTTGCAGGCAGGTATCCTGTCACAGGGATATTTAACAGTCAATAATCTAAGGAGTTGCATATTGCATGAACATTTAGCTACTTAGTGACACAGATTTGATGTATATTACAATAAGACATACTTTTTAAAGAGCCAATACCAGACTCTTCTGTAAACCTGGAACTTACATTGACATCCATTTATTTCATGAATGCATTGATTTTCTTCTTTCATAAAAAGTTTAGCTAGTTAAGATCAGATTGGTTGAATCGAAACCAGACAATTTTGATGAATACTGTGTCATTTCATCTACTTCTGCCTTTACAATGTCTAAAAATGTTTCACACTAATTAGATTGTACTTTTACTTGGTGCTTTATGTTCAGTTCAATAAAAATGGAACCATCAAATGTTCAATCATCATTTATACATGAACTCATCAGCTGTATTTTGTAATGGAATGTCCCACATTGTGTGAGTCTGAGCAAACAGCTGAGGGCTTGTAAACTCAACTGTTGCATCACTCAAACGTTTTTCACTTCACTCTTTTTTCATACTGTGAAAAGAGTGCAGACCTTTTGCAGAGTCTTCATTATATTTCTCAAAGGCATCTGTGGTCCTCATAGCCTTTGTTTAAAAGGGCATGAGGGTATCCCACCACAATCCCTTCACTGATACAAAAGTAACCTACCTCTTTGTTAAGGTCCAGGTCATATTCTAGTGGCTCCAAGTCAGCCTCATGGGTGGGAGGGGACGTGGTAGTGAAGCGGAACGTCAGCCATTCGTCTGAGTGACAGCGAGGTCTCTCTTGGTGCTCCAGTGGTCTTTCCTCCCCCTGAACACTCCTGACTCCTTGTGACTCCTCCCCCTGAACCGCCCTCTCAAGCAACTGCAGGTCAAAGTCCTGCTCTCTCTTCCACTGGACAATGCAAAAAAATAAAAAAAATATAGACTGTGACAAAAACAACAGGACGCTGCCTTAAGCTGTGTAGTTCATCGAGTAAAAGTTTTGTATTCCTTCACACAATATTTCACATCTTCAGAGAGAGAGAGAAAGACAGAGAAGACAGTGGAGAAGAAAGAGAAAGAGCATGCATGGAAAATCATCAGATACATATTTTTGAATCGCAGCATGGTGTGTGTTCTCTACAGGAGTGACAAAGAAGACACAGGAAAACAGGTGAGACCCCTTCGCTCACACTCAGTGAAAGTGAAACCAAACACGAACATATTGAAGGTTTTCATGGATAAAAAAAATATATGAAATAAAAAAAAACATGGCAATGAGTTCATTAGGAAATAATGTTTATTGTTTAAGCAAACATTGAAATTTGAGAAAGGATGGGCTCCAATAAATAATCATTAGCAGATCTCTGAGGGAGTAGTAAAATAATTTAATTAACCTATATATGATATAGTTATCTCATATCAGTGCTGTCTAAATAAAAGCCTTCCACTCAAAATATTGGGACCATTTTTTACGTTCAATCAATCCAGAGAGGAAAATGTCATGATTGGGTTGAGATGAGTAAGGCTAAAATAGACTTTGCTGAATATAGGTCGATGTTTTGGTGAGTAGAAAACAGGAAGGCTTTCTCGTTCTCTCACACGCTCTCACATACAAACTATTTACAGACTGCAGGAGTACTAATGACGAAGCGAGGAGTAATAGTTAAATGAGGATAGACAGCAGTGCGGTGAACAGACATATTCTGAGAGCCAAGCCGCTGTTAAATGGTTAAAAAAATAAACAGCAAGGTAATAATATAGTAAAAATATATTGTCATGTTGAAAGCAACTCTAACCAGAAATATGATTTAGGAGAGGTGAGGATGGGTGGCATGAGCGCAGTCAGATGGTTAAAACAGCAGAGATCGATAGAAATGAACGTCAGTGTCAAAGGTTATTAACGTTATATGCTCTCAATAGGCAAACATAACATTTGTTTTAAGATTTGAAGCATGAATGAATTTGCATTCATTGTAAATGTAATTATTTCCACTTCATTATAGACGGTTGCTTACAATATTGTATACATGTTTGGGATACGTTTAAAGCATGAAGCAGAAACGGTTTTCCACTGATTAGTGAATGTCGTGCTCATTGAGACATTTGGACACATCACAGGAAGACCACAGACACAAATGTAAAAATGAATTATAGCTACAACTCCATTTAGTTGCTTCTGGTCCGGGGTCCTGGTAATCTGAGACTGCGATAATGTGAGATATGCTATTAAGATCTGACGACAACATGCATGACATAGCACAGAGTTATGCTGAATTAGCATTCTACACTGATCTAAACTAAAGCTAACAGAAACAGAAACAGAAGACAGACGGACCACATGAATGCAGGCATGCATGACTCCTGCACATCACCATTCTTGGTTTGGCAACATGCATGACGTTTTGACGTGCAACACTGTTCTAGTAACATACTGATCCCAAGTCTGCTGAAAGCGGGCGTGATGATGATGACAGGGAGCGTGATGACGGATTGGCGTGGCGGTCTCCATGACTCAGGGTGCGTTTGCGCTGGCGAACGAGGGCCTTCTGGTGCCTTTTCATCCTCTCCAGCTGCTCATCGGCACTCATCTTGCCCCTCTGCTGGAGCTGCGCTGGGTCCCCGGAGTACAGAAGCTCCAAGGCACTTTTTGGTCCCTCCTGAGAGGAGTGGGAGGAAAAGGAGTTGATAACATCAACAAAGAGGAAAATAAAAACAAATGTAAGAAAATGCTAAGAATATGGTATTGATTTCAGAAATGAATGAAAAGGAACAGAAAACACGGTTTAATTTTCCCAAGTGACATTATTGGCATCATAATAAAGAGGAAAATACCTATAGAAAAACTAGCTGCACAGCGCACATCCCTCTCTAAATGTTTTTCTTCTGCAAAACAATAGTTGTCATTCAGTAAGA
This sequence comes from Lophius americanus, assembly GCA_037951165.1. Taxonomy (NCBI): domain Eukaryota; kingdom Metazoa; phylum Chordata; class Actinopteri; order Lophiiformes; family Lophiidae; genus Lophius; species Lophius americanus. Next base: position 20,114,883 of record JBBDHG010000014.1, read on the forward strand.
GTGTGCAATAAGTCTACATAAGTTTATAAAGACATCAAGTTAAGATATAAGAGATCTCATCTCTAGGGATGGATTTAGACATATTTGACTAAATATTTTCAGATACAAAAAAACTTCAAATCTATTATGAATCTTTTTTTTAAAAAATAATGACAAAATGAAAATAAAACAAAAGAAAGACGTATATATATTTCATTTTTTTTAATTTTAATTACAGATATATATATATATAAAAATTTTAAAGAAGATTTTTTTATTACGTAATTGTGAAAACAAAAGTGTATGTTGTGTGTGTATATATATATATATATATATATATATATATATATATATATATATTTATATATATATATACACAAAACTCAAATATTGAGTATGAATATGTATTCTACTTATTATACAAAGTATGCCAAAAATCAATTATCAAAATTCTCAAAGTAATTGAATTGCAATTCTTAAAAACAATAAAATACTTGATAATTTCACCTCCATTTGTTAAAAATCATTTTGTGTAATTTCTTTCTTATCACAGGATAACTCATTGACCCGCAGTTTCATTTCCACTGATTTGATGGACACAATTATAAACTCATTTGTAACTTTGAAGTGCATTATAAATTAAATGTATTATTATTATTATTATTATTATTATATAAATAGTATCTGTGATATTTTTCGTCTGTTATAGTTAACTCTTTAAATTTGATTCTCGGATGAGAGATCTTCACCTTCATGCCGGAAGCTGAGGCTGCTCTCCGAAGAGTCACGTATGAAGAAATGCTTGAAGACTGATTCTGCCGAAGTGCGGAGCAAGCCAGCCCTGAGGAAAAGCCAACAAACATTAAAATGCTATTCTTGACTTGACAAATGCTGGGATCAAAAAAGATAGAACATCTTGGATGTTCTACAGCTAAATGAATCTGTCCAACATGCTCAGTCTTGTTGGTACCTCTGCTCGGTAGTGTCTGGTAGCCCTCACGCTCAGATGCTGCTACGCTGACGTTGCTACAGCCGTCTCCAGCTCCCGTTAGTTCAGGATCACTCAGAAAAGGTCGAAGTTCCACCTGCATACACGAATAAGCATAAGAAAATCCATAATTTTGCATCTTTGCTGGTCACAGTGTTAAATTTCCCGTGTAATCTGTACCTTAGTGTCTCCATTTGTGTATTGGCCGATCTCTCTGTCCCTTTTGCGTTCGTCCGACTGTCGCTTGAGGCCGCGTACAGAAGTGTGTCTGATTACTGTTGTATCCCGGGGCAGAGGGGGCACAGCAGGGGGCAGCTCATCAGGACTGTAGAGCTGAGGTAGTGGAGGTCTGGGAGGAACATCATCCTCAACCTGCACACAGAACAACACACTGAACTATTCATACATACAACTAAAACTAAAAATGAGAAACTAGAAACTCATACTGTGTACAATTTTTGTATATTTACATTTTAGTGTCTATGTGAATGCTTTGGCCTTTTGGCACGCTATGGAGTGTATTTTCTCTGTGCCACTTATTTTACAACCCCTGTATGAAGAGACACGTTTGAACCTTGGCGACATTTTGCAATGTCCTTTAAAAACTATTGATACGATGATAAACATTATGGTAACTCAGCAGGATATGGCAGCCGAAGCAGGAATGGAAGATATCTACTAGATAGTAAACGTGGAAAGTGGTGGATGAAGTAATGAGATCCTTTTACTTATATATATATACAGATACATATACATATTCATATATTCTATTTACTCCTTTGACCCAAAAGGTGTAGGCTGACGCTAAGGCTTATCATGCCTTCCGTTTTACATATCGACATATATTCTGTTTCACTCGTTCTCCAGAACAAAGAATAGCAAAACTTGGATCTAACTCAACGTCCTTTTATACAGTTAATGTAACTATATGCACACGTATACATACACACCCAAGTATACTGTATATAATCATAAATGCTCTGCTGTATTACTCATATATATATATATATACTCAAAAACAGTATATACACACATATATACATATATGCATATACATATATATACACATATATACAGAACACATGTCCAAATACACCTACACATACAGTAAAAGTCTGGTTCTATATTTGTTAACCACGGCATATTTGAACATTTTTAGCATTTACAAAATTAACTACACGTTCATATTTTTTCCCGTTGTGTTCCACAGGTTAACACCTTTAACTTAAAGACATTTATATTTATATACATGAATTTAAGGACATTTCATTTAATGAATAGTGTGTTGTTTGATTCATAATAATTGGATAAAGTTATATTGTATAGAATTCTTTTGGATTAATATTACTGATGCATCATTCTCTGGGCCTACGTTGGATTTAAATGCTGCATATATTAAACGTTGATGTAATTTTTAGCACTTCATATGCTGCTGAGTACTTTATTCTAAAACATAAACATAGTCTCTGAACCACAACTCTGTAAAAAGTCAACTTCTCATTAGATCTGCCGGTTTTGAGCTTTTTGACATTTTCCAGATAATCCGGAGCAGATTTGAGAAAGTTGATGTTGGTCAAGAATTAAGAACATTTTTCTCAACCCATAAAGCCACATTTAATCCTTCAGCTTATCACAAACATTGAAAATAAACACATTTGGAAATAGAGGTTTTTCATTGGACAGGAGGGGTATGAAAAATTGTAATGTCAGAAGTAACAATCACTTCCAGCTGTCGGACAAATGCGGTGGAGTAAAAAAGTACATTAGCTCTCTCTGAGAAGTAGTGGAGTAGAAATTTATAGCAGCATCAAATGGAAATAATCAATTAAATACGAGTACCTCAAATTTGTACTTTAGTGCATTGCTTGAGTAAATGTACTTAGTTAGTGTTCTGCACTGAACCTGGATCACTCACCCACTTGAGTCCACTGGTGACAGTTGCAGTGTGGCGTAAAAACTGTCTGGGGCTGGAGGAAAGGGTGGGCGTGTGGCTGCCGAGGCTGAGGCGGGGGCTGTGCTGCTGCTGGGATAGTATCAGCTCCATAGCAGACGGGCTCCCAGACAGAGAAGGCACTGATGATGGCGACACTGAAGGCACAAATTTTCTCTCTAGGGAATGTGATGCATATGAATATGTAACATGAATACACAAGTCGTTACCACAGAGCATTTCTTTCCCTTGGAAATTAACAAGGAATTGGTATCTGCTATACGATTAAGGGTGTTAATAGTGAAATACTAGCATAACCACACAGCTTGTACAGAATGCAAATATCATTTAGTTTGTACTCATGAAACCAGCATGAGGCACTTGATTCACCCGGGTTGGTGACAGAGGATATGGTGACTCTGTAGTTGTCTTTGCTGCTGCTGAGGCCTGCAATGACGTCCTCTATTCTCCACAGCTCTTTCCTTATCTGGACTTTCTCTTGCTGAAAACAGAGAGACACAAAATATTACTTCACATTTGATTGGAGAATTCCTGGCATTGTCTGTGCTTATAAAACCAATATTGTGTAACTCATTCCTACACACAGCAAAGCATGAGAGCGACTGATTTCATCTAGTTGGTGTTAACATAGATCACCGAGAAACGGACCTGAGAGAGATCCCCGCGGTTCGATTCTCCCTGCAGAGCCGACTTCAGCCAGTCCACATCCCTCTCCAACCGGGTGTACTCATTCCACGCATTCTCCATCTCCTACAGAAACCGGAGCACCAAAGAGGTTCCAGTCATAAATCGATATTTATAGACCCACAAGAGTCTTGAGTTCCATTTCATTCTACTTTTCATAATATTTCAAAAAAAATTCTCCATTGCACCTTCATTCTTGTGAAATGTTTCAAGACAATCAAAGTGGAAAGGATATGTCTCAGACCCAGAGAGACAAAAATAAAAAAATAATTTTTTTCATTGCATCATCTGAAAATGTATTTGTAAATGCTGACCGTCACCATTTTCATTTTAAATCTCAATATTTGGAATATATATATATGAATTTTCTGAAAAATGCATTTCTGTGTGATTTAAAACTGTTGTCATTAGTTTCTTTGTAGTCTGTGTTTTGTATCCGCATTCATTCTGATAGCATACATGTCGATTCTTTCAAAACACCTCATGGATGTTCAGCATTTCAAAGTTGTTACTGAGATTCAAAATGTAACATAGATCCTCCTATTTGTCAGAAGAATAAAACGGCTCGTTTAAGACAGAGGAACATTTCCTATAAGATAGACCAGTCGTTGTGACTGCCCTGTCCCACTCAGACGACCCGGGTTTCAATCTCTGGCTTGTGTTTTTTTTAGAGTTTCATTGAAATGTTTCTGCATGTGTTTTTTTTTTTTTTTGCAGGTTTTCGTAAAATCTCAAGATTTTCCCTGATGAACAATGTTGAGAATACGTGGACAGTTTTAGTTAAAGTTAAATAGGCTATATTTTCATTATAAGGCATGATGAACATTTAAGCAGAGGTTGAGCTTACTGTGGAGACTTGGGATATCTCAGCCCTGATGTGCACCACATCCTCTTGTAATAGTTTCTGCTGATAGGAAATCTTCTCACTATGGGCTGGCTGGTCTCTGTACTGCTCCATCTGCTGGTGTGAAACATCCAACACAGTTTCCAGCTTATCCTAGATAGGGGGTGATGAAGGACATAGTCATAATGCAGTAAGTACTCATGGATACCGCCAATACTGGCTGAAAGTTTATTTATAGGAGAAAGACCTTGTCATCCTTTAACGTGCGTATGGTGGCCTCTAGCTCCTGTAGAATCTTATCTTGTTCACACAGTCGACTTAATTTCACCTAAAGGAAGAGCACATTGAAAGACTAAGCAGACAGAAAAACAAAGGATGTAATCTGATTTTGGTTAACCTGTAAACCAGCCCCTGAGTGTAGACGTGATGTGAACAGAACAAACAGGCACACCAGACGAATTGATCGTCTACATTAGCCTCCGCTGTCTGTAAGTATGTCAATAAGGCTCATCTATGTGAAAAGCCCGAAGGAATTCCTCTCATCAGCACAGTGAGAAATATCAAAAGGCTGTATACTGTCTGGTTTCTGGGCAAGATCTGGTAATACCCATTATGAGTAATCATAATCAAAAATCCATATTTTCAAATTCACTTTTTGGAGAAAGCCGTGTTTGTTGAGAGTGACAGATTTGTTTTCCCAGAAATGGGTTATGTGTTTATGAAAACAACATAAGATTGCCTAGTTCACAGTCTTCCCCACACAGTCAGTTTTTCTTATTCCTCAGATCTATTTATCATTCTGTTCAATTAATAATTAAGCTGTTTTTATTTTTGCTGCTGTATATTGTTGTTTTTAATTGCATTAAATATTAATTGTTCAGACAAATTTACTGGCAATTTCTTATAAATTGTTAAAGTAGAACAATGCTAATGATGAAAAGCCAGGACATCCATCTTATTTACCTCTATTCAGCAGAAAACAAAGAGGGAGAAAAGCGGGATCAGGCTAATCAAACTGAAAAATTTATCACCTCGACATCTAAAACTCCCATTACATGTATTTTTCCCTTTAAATTGCAGGGAGGAAAATAAAAGCTATGGTGGATACACTGAGGCCCTCGCTACGCAGTGTCGATGGGTGTCCCCACAGTGTTGCAACACACAGACACTGCCATCCCTCCACAGCCTCTGTTTACCACAACATGAGACGCAGACAAACAACACTTAGACACGCAGCGGAGTCAGACAGCTCTGTAGCAGCTTGTAAGAAGTCAGAAAAGAAGATCTTAAAGAAAGAGAAAAGATGGATAAACAGGCAGCTCATCCTTCAAATCCTGAGAACATAAGGGTTCACTTACATCAGCATCACTCTCTGCTATTTTCACGGGCCTCGATGGTCTTTCTGTTTTCAAGCATTCCCGTCCAGTGACCTGGAATTTCCAATTGTCACAAATAAAATAATAAGTTTAATGTCGGGAATCAAATGACACATTTTGAATACCCGTTCTCCACTAAACAACAACATACAGTGAGAACGCTAGACAGAACAAGCTAGATGGATTCTGATTAAAACCATGAAGGGAAAAAAATCACTTATCCATAGAATACAAAAGTTTGAGCAGAAGCTGAGCAAAAGCATTTATTACGAGGTTGTTTCTGCATTATCCTAACCAGGGAAACCCAAATCTGCTCTTTGATGTTTGCTACTTACTGTAAGTACTGTAAGTCTATGAGTGGGTTTGCATATACTTAACATACGGCAACATATAAGGTTTCATTTCATTATTTTCGACTTCAAAGAGCTACACCCTGGATACACATTAAAACATTGTGAAGCGCTCAAGATACATACGGAAAGGCAGTATGTGTATGTTTGCAGAGACAAAGCAGGGGTAAGGGTGTGAAAAGTTGTGTGTAGCAGCACCAGCCATGGCATTATGGTGATACAGTTTGACACAAGATTGTTTAAGTTTAGAAATGTCAACAATTAGACCCACCTACATACAATCAAATCAATACTTCCTGCAGCTTTGAAGGGAAATAGATTTCTTGCAAAAATATGCAAACCGCACTGCCAGTAAGCCATTGGCAAATCTAAAACTATGGAGCCAAATATCCTGAACTGCTAAATTAGTACTGAATTATCTTGTTACTGACGATGCTAATTATATTTCTGGGTCCTGGAAGGAAAAGAAGATTCATCTTGGTCCAGAATTCACCAGATATGTATGAGAAATATGTAAAGTTTACAGTTTAGGAATCATAGTAAAGAGCAGTAAATAAGAATAGCATCATATTCACCACCTTTATCATTTTTAGGACATGCCGATTCCCGTTATATCAACATATGGACTTATCTGGTCATGTGTAATGTCTATACAGAGAACTGAATATACAATTTCTCTTATTTTGTTTTTATTTTTAGTCATTTATAACATCATTATTATAAAGTAATCTTATGGGGATTTGTTTTTTTCATAATCAGTTCTTTGGCATTAAGATGTGATTACATGATCAATTTCTCTCTTTCTATCAGTATTTTAATACAGTGAATGAAGACCTTTTAGGAAATTTCAAGATAACAGGGCTGGGATCTAGTTTTCCAACGTTTTGTATCTTTATTTAAATGCAATCCTACGATTATATTACACCATGGTGAATACAGGTATCCCAATTTTCTCACCCCTTTTCACAAGTTACCACGATGAGGCTGAGGCACTAAAGTTGTCGCTGTCATATCATAACCATGTTGCCAGTATGTGTCTGGAAGAGCACCATTGGGTCGTATGTTATAGCAAGCAAAACACAAGCAAAGTGAGCATTCAGAAATGCTTTAAACATGCAAGGCAGCCCTGTGGCACAACAACTTCCTTCCCATAAGCTCAAATCTCACAGCGGTGAGGTTGGGGAATATCCCACAGTGAAGGATCAGATCAAGGTGGTCTTGCGCAAAATTCTGCATAACTTCCAGAGATGCATCACATTCGCTTTGAAAAGCAGTGGAAATGTCTGTTTCACTTTGTATGCATACCATCCTTAGAATCCAACAGTAGAGTGGAGTTTTCAAACACATTATCTAGTCAGTACTTTGGATCAGTTATGAATCCTGAAATGGAGAGGTGTTACTAGCTTGTGTTCCAAAACACAACTACGACTTATTGTGGTGTTACACATACAAATAAGTTAAGATTAAATGCATAGCGCACGTGTAAACTAAATGTTTGCCGGTGGTGAAATGTGACCGACTGCTTGAGTCAAGTAGTTGTAATTATACTGTTTTGACCACAGGCGGGGGAATTGTCCTTCATATGGCTCAAGTGTTTAAGAAATCCAGCCATGTGTTAAAAAGCAAACTTTAGTTCCCATCAGGATGAGCTTAACATCAACATGTATATGGAATCTTGACTGAACCTAAAGATATAATCCACTCCTCCAACGAAAGACAACAGGACTTCTGCTTGTGTTGGAGGCCAAACATCGGTATCACTTGATGTCTTAATGGATAGTGTGTTGGGTCCAAAAGAAAATTAATACAAAATTATTATTCTCATCCTTTTTTTAAGGAGGCGGTAGACAAAACCACGGTGCAGAAGAGCGGAACAGACGGAGTAAAGTAGACAGGGAAACAGGCGCTGGAGGCAGCGGCAGGAAACAGATAGACTGGCATATACTTCATTTGGGCCCACCTTCAGATCTAGATACTCCAGGTCCTTCTTCAGTTGTATGTAAGTATCATCAGCCTTTAGATGAGCAGTGGAAAGACAAATCAATTGAAATTAAGCTGCAAACAATAATGGGTAACCAGATTTTTCTTAAGGCCTTTTTCGTCTGTTCTGTCCGTTTTTTAATTAGCAGAGTCGCATTTATATTTGACAGCCACTGCTATATTTTATCTACATTAATCAAATTTGTATTTGTATGATCTTATAACTATTTTGTGTCTTTTGTTTGACTTCATTTACAACTCCGGGTTTGTGAAATACATGCAATACATTGAGTGGAAGCATAAAAAATGGCCATTACATAGTTCATAAGGGAAGTTGAGTTGCCATTATTGACCGTTGCAGCATCACTGCGGTCTGCTATTCTTAAAGCAATTAACTGTTGCAGAATGAACAGAGTCAAAAAGGGAGACTGTGACCTGATGAATGCTTAAGCATGAAACATCAAGAACAAGCGATTACCAGAGGATATACACTTAGAAACAAATGTGATGTATTCATCATACAGTTTTTGTTGCTGTGGAAAGTCATCCATCTATATTGAATATTTCTGTGAAAGACTCTTCATGTTTTGAACAAAGTGGGCAGCAGCACCTGACTATAAAGATCATAATGATTTAAAGGCAATCTGGACAGTCTGAAATGCCTCACAGCCCATGCCAAATGCTTGAATAAATGTGGCAACCAAGCAATGCCAACAATCTGCATGGCTTCATGAATGACAGGAAAATAATGTATGGTATGGCCTGGGAGAACGGGGCCACAATGCACTGACAAAGGTTGCAGTGTGTTGAAGACGACATTAAGGAAATACAGGGGCCCCTGACCTGCAAGCTGGGACCTAGAAGGTCATTGTGCTGGTGGTGCTGTTGGTCAGCGAATGCATCAGTAGGGCTATGCACACCAGCCATCTTAGCCTGGTGTCGCCGAAGCTGAATGAGGAGGAGAGTCAGCTCCTCTGGCTGTAGCCCAGCCCAGGTTTAGTGGCCAGTGAAGGTACAGAGGAATAAAAGAAAATACTTGAGAACCACCTGGGCAATAATAACTGTTACAGCCGAGTGGTTGAACACGCATTGTGTCATCAATGTAAAATTAATAACTTTTGAAATGGAAACGCTATAGCAGCAATGTTGAAACTGAGAGAATTACTTATTCTGCTTGCGGGGATTGTGTAAATATAGCACAAACTTATCTTTATACAATTTTACTGATAACGTAAAATAAAAAATAAGAAATAAGAAATAACAAATAAGCATGAAAATCTAAGGATCCCCCGCCGCTGGTGCCCTCAATGAGAAGAATAAGTTACTCATAAGTTACTCCTAGTAAGTTATTTCTTATCATTGAAAGATAATATCAAATCTGAGGAAAAGCTCAATTTTCAAAATAGTAAAAAACTTACTATTCAAAAGAACTAAAGGTGAGGGATAGATAGACGGAACGCATTCCTACATCCCCTGTTCACTTCATTTGTGGGAAGTGACAATCAAACCATGTTGGTTCATAAAATCAGTCTGCAATCAAGTCTACATTGTCCATTTTTAAACTGTCACAGAGACAAGCCATTAAAAATTAAATTCTGGACTTATTCTTGTTCAAACCTGGATTGTTTGTGAAAAGCTACACAACTGCATGACAGATCCAGTACCAGTCACATGTTTTAATTACCTTATTAAGTAAAATAACAAGTTAATAAAAGAATTCCTACCGTTTTGCCATGTAAGCTAGGCGCACTGACAGTGTGTGTGATGTACCCCATGGCTGGCACGGATCTTCTCTCTATTTGGGAAGTCTGTGGAGAAATAAAACCTGAACTTGTTACCACAGATCTAATACAATCATCAAACAGAATGCCTAATTCACCAAGTATTCTTCAACAGAGTGTGTTGAATGTGAGATTTGACCACTCTCTCACACCAAATCAAAGTTAAACCATCGCCTCGAAGTCTGCAAACAAATTTGACTACGCAGCGAATTTATTTTCCATCTATCCTGTTCTCCCTTTCATCACTCCTGCTCTTATTTCGAAACAAGGTATGCCCTGAGTTTCAGACGCTACAGGGCTTGGGAAATTTGACATTTTTGCTTAACACACAGAATTAGCAAAAACTAGGCCCACCACAGAACCTTAAAAGGACCCAAACAACAAGAGATTCAATTAACTACACATAAATTATACTAAACCTGCTTTCTTAAAATAACATTTGTTTGCTACCAGCAAGAGAAGCACTGTAAGCCATTCCCTCTGAGATCCCCATGCTACTATTTTTTGCTGTATAATAGGTTTTTTATTTAAATGCAAGATCAGAAGAAAGAGACCGGTGCTGATGTCTGAGATAGAGTAGAGATGTTTATAGGGTGTTGACGAGCCCAGGGCAAATTGGATTAGCTGCTAATAAAACATACTTCCTAATGATATTCCACAGCAGTATACAGAGTGCTATTACTTAAGTGCTCTCCAGCCACAGAGAACCAGCCTAAAACATTCTGGATGAAAAAAAAAGAGTCAAGTCCAGTGCTGATAAAAGTAATTCTCCTGAATAAACAGTTTCTACTGTTGACCTTCTTGCATGGTCACTATGGCTCTTTTTGTATAAAAGTGTAAAAGTTTTCTTCAGCACAGAGTTTCTTTAACACTTTGTTTACTTGTGTGGGCACACACACTGATACTGGAGAGAGAGAAGATGCCTGAGGAATGGAAGAAAAGTGTATTGATGCAGAATTTCAAGAATAAGCGTGTTGTGCAAGGCTGTAACAACTGCAGAGGTATAAAGCTGATGAGCCACCCAACGAATCTGTATAGTAAGCTCGGTTAAGAAAGGAAGTGATGGGCTGTGAGCAGCAGTTTTCGGTTCATGACATGAAAGAGCACTACCGATTGTATAATTGTTTTGAGAGAGCTGATGGAGAAGTATATACAAGTTCAGATTTTGAGAAAGAGTACTGTGTAAGACAGAATGCTGAGGGAGGAGTTGTGGTACTGCTTGCAGGAGTCTGGAGTGACAGAGAAGTATGTTAGAGTGGCACCTGATATGTATAAGAACAGTAGGGCAGTGATGAGGTGTGCAGTAGGAGAGTGAGGGATGGGTTCAAGATAAATGTGGGACTGCATCAAGGATCAGGTTTGAGCCCCGGCTTGTTTGCTATTGTGATAGACAGGCTGAAAGTTAAGGGCAGACAGGAGTCTCAATGGACTAGGATGTTTGCGGACAACATTGTGATCTGTATTGAGAGCAGGGAGCAGGTGCATGAAAAGATAGAGAGGTGGAGGTATGCACTGAAGAGAAGAGAAGTGTTCAGTCAGTCACAGCAATACATGTGTGTGAATGAAAGGGAGGAAGGTGGAACCTTGAGGGTGCAGATAGAAGACCTTGAGAAGTTGCAGGAGTTTCAGGACTTGGGGTCAACTGTTCAGAGCAACGGGGAGTGTGGAAAACAGGTGAAGAAGTGAGTACAGTCGAGTTGGAGTGGGTGGAGATGGGTTTCAGGAGTTATCTGTGACAGAGGATTAGCAGTAAGAGTGAAGAGTAAGGTTTATAGGATGGCAGTGACCGCAGCTATTTTATATGGTTTAGAGACGGAGGATGCAGGAGTTGGAGCTGACAGGTAGGAGAAAAAGGGGAATACCAAAAGGGAGGTTTTGTGATCAAGGTTGCAAAAGATGGAAACAGATGAACCACTGAGACGAACCTAAAGAGAACAGCCAAGAGAAAAAGAAGAATGAATCTCCTATCTGCAAAACTAATTTTAGGTACTAATCCGGAAACCTTGAATCTTGCATAAGCCCAAGGGGTCGGTTGTGACACTTGTGTGAGATCTTTCCTCGTGATATGAAACAAATAAGAAAACCATCAAAATGGACAATCTGGGACCAGAGAATTTATTAAACATATATATTAAATTAAATGTAATTTTTTGTTTGAAAGACCTTGATTTCAATCCTCATGTTAACTAAGACAGTATATTAACAGTGACATCCTTCAGTTTTTTTGGGTACCTCTTGTCTTGCACCACTGCAATGACTGATACCCATTACAAGTTATTTTGTGTCAGGTAGATATTACTGAGCAAACAATAACTTGTTACCCAAGCAAAAAAAATCGGAATATATACAACATAAATAGTATCTTTTTCAACCAGTGTCATATTTTCTCCCAATAATCATAATAATCTCTAAAATGTTTGATAATGTTTTATGGAACAGGTTATTTATATTCATTTGACATAGTCATTGTTGATTTGATAAAATGTTATTTTTAAGTAAGTACGATGAAGGTCATCAGTACACTGATGCTTGCATTTTTTGTTCTGAAATGACAAGCAAACTTATCGCTCTTTATGACTTCCTAGACTAAAATGTGTGCTACCTAGATTAGAGTACATACTTATTCTTACTTAATAAGCATCCGAAAATGACAGGCAATCTCAAAGGGATTTATGAAAAACTATCCACTATTATTATTCTTTAAACAACTTATATTCTATTCTATCACGTAAATTGTAAAGTAAATTGTTGTGTATAGTGTCTGGATATGATCTCTGACAGGTGAGTCAGTGTCTTACCTGTGAAAGTTGGGCACAAAAGTGACCGGGGGAGCTTGACCTTGTGCTGTCTGCGGCTGGTACTTCATTCAGGGGTTTCATTGTGCGTCTGTCTGAAGGAGTGTGTGGCCTGCGAGGGGACAGGGGTTTGAACGAGGACGGTACTGATAGTGGAACTTCACACTGGGACGGGGGGACAGAAATGGAACGTGGCATCTCTACGGTAACTCTAAAAGAGGAGTCTGTGAAATTGGGGCTGGCGTATATAGTAGATGTAGGGCTGCCATGGCGGAACTGATGGCGCTGCTGCCACTCATACAGCTGCCACACCATTCCCTCTTTAGTGGCCATACGCTCGTTGGTTGACATGCGGAAGTGACTGAGCCGATCGTGGGCATACTTGTAGTCACTCGGCAGGTTACATGATGCTGGAGGAGAGCTGCTGCCGGAAGGGAGATGGGGAGACCTTGGCAAAGACTGATAGTTGGCCTCCACTGAGCTGGATTTGGGTTTTGAGAGAGGAGTCTGCTGAGTGAGGTTGTATTCCACAGTGGGAGTACTGAAAGAGAAAAACACATGGAAGACAAATATTACAAGTTCTCTCCACAACTGCATCGTCGTCTCTTATGTCTTCATTTCCACTGGGAAATTCAAATATGCAAGTTCTCATATTAGCCACTAGAGGGAAGCATTGACTGAAAGTTTTAAACAAAAATCAATCAGTCTATTCAATTTGATTGTGTGTTTTCAAACTGACCTCTTTGGTGGGTCACCTTTATGAACTTTGACCCACTGCTCTACCTGTGCCAGTGTATTCTTCCTCAGCACATGTTTTTCTGTGTCTGTCCATGAAACAAAGCCCCTCTGATAGACAAGATTGCCATTCTGTTCTGGTGGTAGATCCACTTGCACTACAGTTGGATGTCCGTTCTTGAAGGTGGCCCCAGCTGCAGAGTCATATGAGCACCGCTCTTCTCTTTCCTCTGTGGGTGACATGCCAGGCCTCTCTACGATCTCTGATCCGTACTTCATCTCATCCCCAGGAGGCAGTTGGATCCCATTATCTGGAGGTTCCTCTTTGTCCGTCCTGGAAAGGCTTTCTGACTGAAATGAATTTTGGCTGATTTGGACGTGATTGGTCTGCGGGACCGCCTGCTGCACTACTTTCTTTTGCTTCTCCACCTCTCTGCGAAAAATTGAGACAAGATGATTAAATATATCAGAAAAAGCGAATTGCAATGAGAACATACTGAAATACATTTAATTTATTACCTTTTTTTTATTTCCTTAACTATCACTTGACCTATTACCTTACCTTAATACCTTATAAAATTATTCAACAACTATTTAAACCCCCCCTCTTTACCATACATTATGATGGAGAGCCCCATTCTTGTAACAAGGGGGAACACAGCATTAAGCATTGATCAAGCATTTTGTTTTGAATTGGTGTTGTATAGATACATTTTTATTTTATTTTATTTGAAGCACAGTTAAGCATGGATTTTAAAAAAAAGTAACCTTTAATGATCATAAAGATAATTTATTTTTACTGAGTTTATCAAAGAAAAGAGAAATTCTGGGACCAGCGGTTCTTACACAGCATAATATATCTTCACTTTTTTCTACTTTTCATCTCTGGGTAAATAATAATAATAATAATACATTTAATTTATAATGCACTTTACATTTGGATCAAATCTCAAAGTGCTACAAAGCAAAAGCAGATAAAAGCATCAATAATAAAATAAAATAATAACTATACAAAAACGTGACCAAAAGCATTAATGTTAAAGGAGGGCTATGCTGATGATCAAATCCCAAAGGAACACAATGATTTCACTTTGTCCTCATATGGCTGAAGTTACAAAGAATAATTTCCTTTCCCTTATCATTATTTCTTACTAGGGTGAGGAAGTTATGCGGAAAGGTGAGTTGTATCCAAAATAAAACATTCAGCTCTCATTCATATTGGTCTCTACTTGGGATTGGTGCCCAGATCACTCAAATGTCCAAATTCTGATGAACACAGAAGGTATTGTAGATGCATGGCCCTTTAATGATGGTTATGTATCGCCATTAATTGTGAATTATTATTGCCTAATATGATGTGACCAATGCTCCAGAAACAGCAGAATTCTCTAATATGTGGCCTGTGATAAGCTGGCAATGGTCTGCAATAAGCCTAAACCATATCGGAGCCAGGGGCTATAAACAAGCACATAAATTATAGACGTGGACAATAAAAAGGAACATATTTGATACTTCACAAATAATGCACTAGGAAAAGTGATGACTAGCAAGGACTTATGGTGACACCAGGTTCCCCTCATGAAATCATCTGAAGACCATATAACAGTGACTGCTATGATTTATGGATGGAAGGAAGTAGATGATAAAGGGACAACCAATGGGAAAGATGAACCCTACTCTGTGGAGCAGGACCAACCTCTTAACAGTGTGACTCTGCTGCATCAGCGCAGCCTGGTTCATGGCCCGGATCCAACCATTCATGTCTTCCTGTGTGTCTGCGCTGAAGAAATATGTCCGCATCCCGCAGTGTTCTGCCTGAGAGCCAATCACAGAGTTCTTGTTGTAAATGTAGGAGCGCATTCCTGTATGGCTCGCCTATCAAAGAGAGAGAGAGATCAGAAGGAGGGAGAGGGAGAGAGAGAATGGGTTTGATATAAAAACCTCTCAGTGAAAGAGTTGCCAGACAGGCTGATCAGTGAGAAACTGGAACCCTCCTTTGTACTGACACTGATACAAGTCAGTGAGGACAAAGATTCAAGTAACATTTAACTGAAAATAAAAGAACAGAGTGGAACAAAACTTGCAGCAGAAATATGCTGAACAATGTTGCTTTTCTGGCACAAAAAATAAAACTCAAGGTAGTTATTTTCTTTGACTCTTTGAGAAAATGCTGCAGCAAGAATAAAGAGTCTCTTCAGTGCAAACAATTGGAAGAAGCGACTGCAGCAAACACAACAGTACCGAGGTAGTAACGTAAAGGCAAACGCCCATGGTCATCATAAATACACATACGCACACACATAACCTGCACATCATACGTATTGGCTTGCCTTTTTTTTAATATGCAAGTGGTGTTGTAAATTAATCTCGATTATAAGACAAAATATCAAACACTATAGAGCATTTAGCACATTTTACAAAGTTTACAGCTGTTAATTATATCATTTCTTGAATTTTTTCTCTTCCATCACAAATTCTTGTTTTAATTCTTCAAAACATCTCATACTGATCCACACATAGAAAAGTATTCCAAATTATTAATTAGCAATTTTTAATAGTGTTTCGGTTTTTCGCCCTAATTTCTGTGTGCAAAGTCTTCAAATCAGGTGTAGCACTCAGGAATTCATGAACAGCCGCTGACAGGCAGCCTTAGTACCTGAAACAAACCCAAGCTATGTCTTCAAAGCACATTATTTATATCTATTTTGTCGTAGCTAGGAACTATTATAAATACTTGCATTTATAAAGTATATAATGATGATGATGTATAACTGATTTTATAATAGAGGAATAATTTTCCCAGAATGGTCCAACAATGATTGGGTTGTTTTTAAATGACTTGAAAGCACATCAAGAAGATACATCATTCAAAAATGAAAATACAAAAACATGTCAAATAAAAACAAAAATCTGCATAATGTGAACCTCAGTGACCACATTTATTAATTTCTTTAATTAACATATATACTCTCATACTGCACTTAGTTCAGCCCTATTGTAAATGTAAAGGGGGCTCTGTCCATTAGAAAGTCAGTTAATAGTTTAATAGTCTAATAAAAAAGTATCACATGGAGAATTTATTTTATATGTTTAAATGAATAAATTAGTACTTGAAAATAATTTGAGCTCTTTACTACTTTAGGTATATATTTCTAATGAGGAGCCTTACCAATTGTACGGACTGCAATGTGTAGGCAATCATTTTATAACCAATGTTTTAATGATGATTTCATACGACGTGAAAAAAAAAAACATGGCAACATAAACAAAAAAGGGACCTGATGTAATATAACAGTTTAGACTGTTTGTTGTATTGTGCAACAGTACGAAATAAATCTGTTCAATGATGTCAGTACGGTGCAAACCCAAATATCCGTCTACAAATATTTGTCGATGGGTTTTCATGCAACTGACGGCACATCTTTGAGCTCTGGCGTTGTCCACAATGACTGTCATGTCTGTACACGACAGGATGTTGATGCGCATTTAGAGATGTGCATGCGGCAGCTTGCTGTGCATGATATAAAAGGAAATGAGCAGACTATTGATCTCCACTGAGGAGATTCAGGTGAAATGGTGTACCTATTCATGCAAGACAGGAAGTCTTTGCGACTCAGGATAGCCCCCCCACAGAGAACATTACCAACTCCGTCCGTGCACACACACCAGGTCACAATGGGAGGCGATTGACCGTCAGGGAATGAGAGAAAAACAGTGTGTTGAACCAAAATATGGAAACAGAAAACGAAAGGAAGTTGCAGCAGTTCAGTGCTGACCCGGGAACAGAAATGGCTCCGGCTCTGGTTTTACGTCATTATTATCACAGAATGAGTGAGTGGCAGCATCAGAGGTGTTACGATATTTAAGAACAATAACAGCAACATAAAATCATGGAATGGCCTGTAGTGCTTCATGGAACAAGAAAAGTGCACTATATGCACAACTGGTATGCTTTGTTGATCTCTTTTCAAGTGCTAATCAGACTTATTATTTATTATTAAGAATAATCATAGTCTCACCATCTCTAGTCCATCAGTGTAATAACTGTAGTCTGTAGACCGACGCCTGACACCCACTGAGCCGTTTTCATGCTAACGACTAAAATTTTCCCACCACATACCCATGTAAGGAAATCTCTTGCTTGTAATGTCTGTCTAGATCCTCATTCATCCAAGACCTGGTAATCCATACGGGCTAGGTCCAAAGGACCTGGACTTCTTTTTTCATTATATCTCATCCAAGAGATGAAACAAACATTTACAAGAAAAAAGTCATAGACAGCTTCCAAAATTTGGAAAAGGAGAAGCTTTGTCCTGGGGAATCCACACCTTTAATTTAATGGACTTCCAAAAATACACAGGGAACAATTGTAAGCAGTATAAACTCGGTCACCTACAACATTGCTAAACATCTGGCTACAATCTTAGCACCACTGGTAAGAAAAAAACCCACATCACATCCAGAATACTACAGATTTTGTGAATAAGATCGAGTAACTCCAAATGGCACCGAATGAAATGATGGCGTAACTTGATGCTGTCTGAATGCTGTGAATAAGGACTTCTGCAAGACAGCACTCTGGAAGATAGAACCAACCTCACACCGGAACAGATATGTATGCAACTGGACCTGTGCCTGACCAGCACCTACTTAAAATACAACAGTTTTTTCAGACAAAACATGGCAGCACCATGGCTTCTCCAGTATATCCCATTGTAGGAAACGTCTACATGGAGGAAGTGGAAAAGAGGGCTTTAACTGCCTTCAACTGGGTGACACCTAGCCACTGGTTAAGGTATGAGGATGACACATGGGTCAAAATCAAAGCCTTCACAAGTCGCAGAAATACCATGGACTACAGCATCAAGCTCAGTAGTTAAGATATCAGATACCATTGGCTACCATTCTTGGACTGTGATGTACGTGTTGGGGGGGACGGTAGACTCAACGTTCAAGCTTACCGCAAACCTACACACACAGACCAGCAGCTGATGTTCAACTCCCACCACCCATTGGAACACAAGCTGGGAGTTATCAGAACCTTTCACCACCGGGCTGATAACATCCCCACGAAGGCAGAGGGAACAAACAAGCGCTACGTAAGATTTTCTCCAAACATAAGATCCTGATTAATTTCAAACCCTTCAACACCCTCCGACAAAGACAAGACACCAAGACACAAACAGAGCAAGGTGGTTGATGCAGTTCAATGCAACAAGGAGTGCAAAGATCTGTATAATGGGGAGACCAAACAGCCACATTCCCAGCTGAGCAATTATCATACAAATCCCATTGCATAGAATATGACCTTAAAAAGATGCGTACACCAGGTACACACACACTCAGAATCTAGGGACAGAGACACCACAAAGCAGAAGAAGGGATTGCAGCAGAATGCCCTACGGCTGCAGTATTGCACTACTTTTCTTTGCAGCAAGCTCTGTGGAGGAGTTTTCTAATGTTAACCCTGCTGCAGGCATAAATCCAATCTCAGTCCTCTGGCAGAATTCAAGGACGGAGAAAACAAAATCACTTTGTCACAAGTCACATAAAGCTCTGTTGCACTTTTTCAAATAATGACATTATTACTCTATACTGGTTGGCTCTATTAGGAGAAGTAAAGCAGGTGAGTTACAGTATGGGACGTTGAGATTTTACTGAAAGAACTAAGCTGAATGCACACCATACAGAAGCCTCGCATCAACACACTGCTCATAAAACCAAACCAAGCAATTGTGACCACATCGCATAAAAGCCTGCACTGCAGCCATCCGCTGTCACGACTACGAAAGGGTTCAGTGTTACTGGAAGCTCAGAATTTTCATGGTTCAACACAAACTTCAGAGAGAAGTCATAGAATCCCAAAGCTGTTGAGAGATGTTCTTTCATAAAGGTGTGAGCAAAAGTACAGAACAGAACTGTATTGAATAATAAATCACAATTAAAGTGTGCTGGTCTCAACGGGGCTCTGCGGGTTCCGACTCACACAGTCAGACAGTCCAGGATCAAATCACACCACTGAGTAAGATGGTATTATCGATTTCTTTTCGGCTGCCAAAAATTAACCCCACATTCCCACCTCTTCCTCCTTATCACAGGTGATCTGTCTCACAGCTGGTAATCAGCTGATTAATTCAAAATAATATCGAATAATAAATCATACCTACCATTATATTAAAATGAATTCATAATTTTGTCAGTGTCTTATCAATATCTTATAATATAAGCAGCTGTAAATGTTTGCATACATAAAACAGTCTGTAAATAGATTATTTAACTAAGACAAATCTGACCAAACAATAAAGGAGAGATAAAAAACTACGATTAAACATAATACATTCCTGTGACACAAAGCAATGTAAATGATTATTATATAATACAGTACATAGTATGTAAATAGTAAACGTGTTTGGTGGTTTACATATAGACATGATAACTGCTGTTGTGGATCTGATGCCACTTCCCTTTTACCTTGAAAGCAAATTTGCGGTTTATGTGGTCATTAGGCTCAACTGGTGCGATGACATAACTGGGCAGAGGGATGCTCCCCAGCACCGTCTCCTCTCGGCTGTCTGTGAAGAAAACACACAGAAGACACAGAGCGCACTCTTGTGAGCATTGGAAGTAACACATTTAAATTCTACCTCTTTTAAAATGTTTATGATTGACTATACTTTAGATTCATGAACCGCTGGAAAATCAGGGGCATAATTCACATGTGACGGATGTCCTGGTGAGGCTATGTGGCAGCATGTGGCACAAGGTGGCATGTAGCTTATCTATTATTCAGAGTGATTAATGCAGGACGTAGACAACACAAGCACACATTACATCCCATAATGAAACACTCATGTTAATATGGAAGGAGACGTAGGACAAAGAGAAAGCCCGCAAGAGAAAGAGATGAGAAATGTGATACTTTAATTATGGTTTGCCATAACTCAAGAGATGTATCGTAAAAAGACGGTGTGTCTGATTTAACAATCAACACATTTACATTTTTTGTCAAACCATGGCCAAGTGCACATTTCATAGACTCACCTTTGTAGTAAAACAAGCAGTAGTCTGACAAAACAAACCACTTCCTTTTCCAGAGTCGCATTCCAGAGCTGTCCTAGAGGTGAAGGGGGAAACATACACACAGTGTAATTAGCAGGGGCAGGGGGAGTACATTTGTCACAAGGCAGCAGCTTTGTTTAACTCTGTAATGTGGGTCTCCAAAGCAATCATTTTGTAAAAGTTACAGTCCGCAGAAAACACAAACAGTGGCAAATAAATGTTAAAAAGATGTTAGAAGTACAAAGACCTCTCACTGGTGAAAGTGAGAAGCACCAAGAAACAATAATGAACCATTAAAAGTAGGGGGAAAGCTCCTGATAAGTACCTAAATTTTCTCTCAACATAACTTTAGTATTTGTGTAGCAAAGAATCTCACTTTCTCTGAGCGAGCTAATCTCTGTTGGACTCATGCGACCGATGTTCTACAAAATGATTGCTCTGAGACTGTGATTTCTCTTTGTAATGTGCTTTCGAAGAGATGGCAAGGAGGTCTTTCAGTCTCACAATAAAAGCAGAGGAAAGCCAGCTCACCTGTTTGTAGAGCCAGCCTCTCACTACCACTGGGATGTTGAGGTTCCTTTTAATAGCATGATCCCTCTTGCCAAAACTGTGCACTTTTCCTGTTCCCCTGGCGCTCTGAGAAAGCAAAGAAAAATTGTTCATTATGTGGTGGCTTTGCTAGAGAACTATCTAAGTTAACATGACGTAAAATGATCTGGTTAATAAAAAGCAGTCCTATGTATAGCTGCGGCTTTCAAATCAAGGAATGGAGACCTGCTGTGTTGGGAATGGATGGCCAGGAGGAAAGAAATAGGGTAAAAATAAATTTGAATGAATGTAAAATATATAGTGATTTAAAAGAGTGCTCCAAGGTCATCTTGCTTCCGCCCAATATCATTTTTAAATTTCAATTAAATTCAACTTATTCAAATTGGCCTGATGTTACCATAAGTTTCCTAATATTATTAAAGATTTAAGACATTTATCCAGTTTAAAGTAGGCTGAGGGGAAGAAAATGTTTTTGAGAGTTGTGAAGGGGTGGAAAGACAGGAAAACGTTTTTAATACTAAATGACATTAATATTTTACAGTGCGAGGAATACAAGCTATTCTTAGATACTTGATAAAAGTCCCCCTTTCTTTCCTGGAACTTCCTAAGTTTAACACCCAAAGTGTAAAGAGGAGATACCATTCGGTTGGTCCTGTTGATTCTGGTGTCCATTAATGAATGGATTTATTTTAGACAATGTCATTTCAGAATCCAAATAAGTCAAAATTAAGTCACACAGGAACCATGAGATAATATTTTTCCTTAGAAATTATGTAAATAATTACTGAATCAGGAGAATTGTTGCTCATTAGTTTAATACAGATTGACCAAACGATTGTCTCAGCTCCACAAGGTGCTAGTGGTTTTCTGGATTTCTAAAAGAAAAAAAATACAATCATTTTCAACACTAAAGTCTATAAGAGTTATCATTTTCTAACGTTGAGGTGAACTTAAATCATTTTTTTCTCCTGAGATGTGGTGGGTTTTGTTCACTTTGAATGAAAACAAGTAAACTGCTTTTAAAATGTATTTCAGTGGCTTCAGTGGTTTTGTTTACATAATCAGAGATCTTCTTTTTCTTTTTGAATGAATGATAGTCCTGACAAAACATGATTTGCACTGAATATTTCCAGGATCATTGTGGGGGGGGGGGAATCAAGTTTATAATATAAATATTGCATAAAGTGCACTGCAGTCACAGAATGCTAATTTGAGCTTTATTACCCTCGAGAAATTGTTCATTGAGGTCATTCATTTCAATGAGATAATGTCCTCTAGAGTTCAATAAATCAATGTATCAACATGAGCGTTAACATTTACTCACAGAATTCTAGAATGTCTTCAATAAAATTCTCTAAAAGTAAATGTTTGGATACTTTAATCCAATAGGAGAATCTAGAAAACATGTTTAAGGATTCAATTTAAGTTAGAACAATTTTTATAGTTTATGTTTAGCAGTAAAGCTTTTTTGATTAATTTGTAAGTTTAACTTTGCACATTAACTGTTGACCACCGCAAGAGAAACACTGATGCTCACCTTTGACCCTGCTGCTGAGGTCACAGTCTTGGAGGACTCTGTGATCATTCTCGGAGTTCTCTGATCGGCTGCCGACTTGGACATAGGGGATTCTATCCTATAGGTGACAAGGCAGTGAAGAAGAAGATCAATAGTACAGACAGGATGTGAACCACTGGACAGAGATATTCCACATCTCCTGTGACAAACAGGCAGTGGGAGCAGCCCTGTGCTGAGCTTTCAGATATAGAGGATGGGACTATTTCCTGAAACCGTCACGCGGCACGTCATAGCCAATGGTTGTACAGTGGATGTGTTAATAGTGGAAGATTTGTGTGACGCTCAGTGTGGTACACACCCTGGAGCAAAGATATTATGTACAGCAAAATAAGAAAATAGAAGAAAAAAAACAACAACAACAAAAAAAACAAGAGTCCTAAAGCTATCTTTGCTGATCATCTGATTGTATTTTTTTTATAAATTAAGAATGTTACAAGAGATTTAAGAAATAGTATCACTCATTAACACGAAGTGAACAATATTCCACAATTGAAAGGACTGTTGTCTAGTCTAGTGCAGCTTTTCAGAAAATCCATTGCTCTCATAAGCAGATGAATCGTATATAACAGGAATTCTGGAGTCCGAGAGGATCATTTTTGATTAAACACGGTCCCAGAGATGTTTTAAGAAATGTAAGGCAGGACTGATTTAGTGATAAGAAGTTATTTAAGCAAAAATTCTTATCAACAAATCCTGGCGAATCTAATTCATCATGAGCAGGCATTATCCTGGAAATATAACCATTAGTGAATTTTGTATTTTTTTAAAAAGTAGCCAAAGACTTCTGTATATGACGAGCTCTGCAGTCCCGACGACAAATGTAGTTGGGAAAACTTGATTTAATTATGTCCCTGTAAAGTTTGAAGTTTGTCAGATCGTTTCTGCAATGTCTTTATATTTTGATGGAAATACTGAAAAGAAATATTGACGAGAGCATAGATTGGTATTTCAATAAGCAGTGTCTATCTTATCTTATACTGGAGTTAATATGTTTATCTCTGTTAACATATCAGAAAATCTTGTCTTTGAGTTTTGCCATTGTTTGTTTTGTTGATAACATGCTCTCTGCAGCCTCTGTTTCCTTTTTGCAAGAGAACAATCTTTGTATCCCATCTTAAATATTTGGCAAGCGATGAGCACAGTTTTTCTCTGAAATCATCTCTATTCAACCTGACCTGTTAATTTGCATTTTAATTGTATTATTCAGGCAAACTATAGAATTGAGAAATTATTGTGGGGGGGGCTCTTTCTGTGATTCCTGAACCACTAGGTCAATCACCAACAGTCAGACCTTATTATACTCACTCCCACTCTGAAAAGGTTGAGTGCAACTGAAATTCAAAACATATTTGGATCTAGGTCAAAAAAGATTCTGAAACCAGGTGATAATTCAACAAATAGCAATCCAACGAACCCTTTTGGTCAATGCGGGCCTCTTCTGGATTATGTGAGAAGCTCTGATAGCAAACAATATGCAACGTGTCTCAAGTACTAACTGCATTGTTCCATAATGGGGTTTAAAACAGAACTGACCCTGTTGTTCTTTCCTGCATTGCAGGCTCGGTCACACTGAAGTCAGGGGAAGGAGATAAATTGTAGGTGTGTGTCATAGACTAAACCACCAAACCAAAAATGCTGATGGAACGAGAGGAAAGAGGCAGATCACAGGGGAACAAAAGTGACGGTATCCGCACTCACAGTGTGGACTGCAGCCAGCCTTTTTAAAGGATGTTCTGTTGTATCAAGAGAGCTCTGCTGTTTTATGTGAAGCTTTCATACTGTTTACTATCACTATCATTGCAATGGTTCCCCTGGAGATTTGTTGTGGCCTGTGGTGGAGAGGAGCAATATTTCACATCGCAATGTATAGAAGGGGGAACAGACACTAAGTCCCATCTCTACTTGCTATTCTTACTATGAAGATAATAAGGCCATATTTGACATTTTTAATCTTTCTGGACAGCAGAGGTACTTGAGGAGTGTTGAAAAATTGATCAGTGCCTAATAATCCATAACAAAGTCAAAGCCTTCAGACCAGCAGAGCATGGACTGATCGACCTCCCCTTTAGAGAAGGTCATCCTGAAGAGCTTTCTCTTGACTTTTCCTTAATCCAGGGCACACACTGAGTAACCGGCTTCTTTTTCAGATATTGGTAAATGTATAGTGAAGCACATATCAGTGAACAGAAGCAACAATCTGCAGCCACAGTGAGGCTGTGATTTGTGGAATACATTCCATATCAAGACTGCCCCTCTGCTGTCAAGCTCTCCACTAACCTATTGGCAGCATTGTTAAAAGGGTTGCAGTGAAACACGGAAGGATGTGAATAAAGTAAACAGACTTTGTTTCAGAAGAATAAGTATCCCTAAGCAGCAGTTCGAAGTATGAGTTTCACTTTAGAACAAAGTACTTTAGACTGAATGCTGAGGACCAAAAGCTTAATTCAGATTCAAATCATTCGCTAAATCTACAACGTTAGTAAAAATATTTTTACACTGGTTTTGCTGAGCGCAAATTCTGGAAGTAAGACTAAATCTCCAAAGTAGATGCCCATGCAGCCCAAAACTTTACAGCATGATACATTTTTCAGACAAATCTTTTGGCATTTCGATTACCACATGCAAGGTAGCATCTTGATCCAAAGTGAGAGAAGGCAGGTGGGACCCAGTCTCTCCAAAATCCCCCCACAACTCTATAACACACACCCAAAATAATATTCTTGCTAAAATAGCACAAAAGTAATATGATAAATTTGATTTTTTTTTACTTTTGGGGGGAACTGTCCCTTTACAAAGATAATGCTAGCTTTAGTAAAGGAAGTATTCTGCCACTGCTGATGATGTGTAAGTGACCCCCTGGACGGTATTCAAATCCATAGATCATAAGAATCTAACTAAGGATAATGAACAGGACGTGGGTGACATTGGAGCATGCAGACGAATCTCAATCCTTTCACAGTTTTGAATTGCTTTCACAAACCATGTTTTAATTAGAGACAATCTGTTCTATGTGTTTTCATCTTACACCAGCAACACGGAGATTTGATGTTACCTTATATACAATTCTCAACCTGCCGAAAAAGCTTTGACAGCATGGCAGGATGTGGTTAACCCAATGGCTGAAGACAAAAAACTATACATACAAGTGCCATGCTGTGGCCAGATATACTGAAGTAATTGAAAACCGTAGATCACAGTAGTAACAGTAAATACAGTAGGCTAATTTAATTGATTGATTGGTCCTGTTGATTCTGGTGTCCATTAATGAATGGATTTATTTTAGACAATGTCATTTCAGAATCCAAATTTAATTTAATTGAATTCTTAAAATGTCAATGCTTATGCTAACATTATCTTGAGGAACTTCTATTGATGGCTGGGTGACATAATCAGT
Organism: Lophius americanus; assembly: GCA_037951165.1. Classification (NCBI taxonomy): domain Eukaryota; kingdom Metazoa; phylum Chordata; class Actinopteri; order Lophiiformes; family Lophiidae; genus Lophius; species Lophius americanus. The sequence goes on from JBBDHG010000014.1 coordinate 20,140,924, forward strand.
CAACTGAAATCATAAGTTGGTAATATGTGTCCAAAGACACAAATGGCCACGCAACTGGAAAAACTAAAAAACGGACATGAAGATCATGTAAGTTGTAAAAATAAAATATATGCTCATTATGAGATGTGCACCTTTAGAGACAGTATACATTTTGGGTGCAATTCTGCCAAATTCTGTCCAGCAGCTATTGCAGCTGTGGTGTATCTATAACCTTGGAACGTGAGCAAACTGACATCAAACTCACTTAAATTCAAATATGGATGTATTTGAAAAAATGATCTGAGTGAGATATGCACAACTTTAGGGTACCTACGAATTAATTGTGATAATTCTGTTGAAACGTTTTCAAAGAGATGTGGACTTTACTCTGTTATGGACTGGACATATGGACAAGAGTGACCCTATATGCCCCCCTCTGGTTGGCGTATTTAAATATCCCAAACAGAGCACAAAAAATAAAGCCAACAGTAGCATAACTGGGTTGACTGCTGGGGCAGATCCATGACTCCATATGTGATATGAACATGGTCCAAACCTCATATTGATCTGCAATGTCATTACCGTGAGGGCATTCATTGAATAAATACTGAGGAGCCTCCAGGGTCATGTCAGCAGTGTCAGGAGAATGCAGTCTCTTAAGGTTGTTAGCATGGTAATAAATTAAATCATGCCTAACTGCGATCATAGTCTCCTTTTCTGCAGCTCATTTTTCAGCTCATTTTCCTGCCTCTGCTTATTTCTAAAACCCCACACCCAATCATGATAGCCTTTATCAGGGAGGATGACAGGCTATTTCCTTGTCTATTTTTGTCATCCCACCGCATGACCTTGGACTAACCAGGCCATAAACTGAAGCATGCAGAACTATTTATGCTTCATTCTTAGGAAAAGTTCCACACTCACCTGTCTTGTAGTGTGTACTCTGTGTTTTCGGGGGAAATGTGTCCTGTCACAGGGTGTCGAAAGGATGTAGCCCTGAGGTTATGGCTGCAGGAGAGAGATAGTTCGTAAAGAGAATGGCTATGGAGGGAAAACAGAATCAGCATCAAGTCCTAATAATGAATGTGTAATTCTACACTTGTATTTGTGATACAGTTTGAGATTCAAACAAAAACCTACGTTGACCATGTGCTCCTCATTCAGCTACAGGAGAATGTATAGTAGCACTGCAGCTAGGCTGAGTATCACAGCACAACACTGCTGTGCTCAAAGTGTAAGGCTCAGCACTCTATCTAAGCCAGCTCACCTACTTTTATTGATTTCCGTTCGATAGGGCCATTCTTTGCTTTAACTAGGAAGTGAATGCATGTTTCTTTCAAAGGAGAGAATAAGAAACTGATTAATTGCTCGTGGGACTGGTGTTGATTGATTTCAATATTATGCCATGAGTGTCTTTATTAGTCTTGTATTGTGTATATATATGAAGAAAAAATGTTTTTTAGCTACTCTATTTATATTTTCACAATAAAATAAAATAAAATACCAGACGATATCTTGTTCTCACACAAAAGCTGTGGTCTGTCTCAATGAGGACCAATTAAAGTGTCTCTCACTCTGTCTCACTCTCTACATGACTGATATATCTGAGGTGATAATTAATTCATTTCAAAATAATAAAATACAAAAAATAATCAATAAGACATCAATAAGACATCTAATGTCCTGCCGTATCATCTCGCCATTATAGCAGGTTAAGCCTCAGTCATTTATTGTGTTTAGTGTTCCATTTTCTGTAAGCCTCTCCCACTATTTATAGAAAAAGCCCACAGCTCCACAGTGCCTTTAAAATATACCGAAGTTACCAGTTGGTGATCAGTCGTGTCATCTATCATATACTCAAACTGTAACCTTGAGATTCCTCCAGTTTTCTGAGACTTACAGTATCTGGTACCTATAGTATACTCCTACTCCAACAATGTGAAGCTTCAATATCCAAATTAAGGTTTGTGTTTTATCCCTATAACAATAATAATGTATCCTTTACTGACCACATATAGCAATAGACAGTATTGCTATATGTTTCCACACCCATCCCTGAGGTAACAATGAGTGACTGCTTCGAAACGCCCGCGGAACTAAGGTTTCAGGGTTTTGCTCAAGGACCCTACAACAAGTAGACCCTGCTGGTACTTGAACCAGCTACCTTCCAAACGGGAGACGCCGTTCTATCCACTGAGCTACAGCTGCCCCTAATCAAAGATGTCTCTTGAAAAAAATTGCCTTATGAGGACAGGATAGTTGATTTTCTCTATACCAGCTGGATTTTTAATGAACTACCAACTATGGATTTGGATGAAACCTTTTGGGAGGTGTGGGCATATCAGATGGATGAACAAGTTACATTTTGGAGTGGATCAAGATATTGGGGGGATTTCAAGGGATCTTTCTTAAATGGTGGGGCTTTCTTAACCATTGTTAAAAAACATACTTTTGAGACACTGGATTATCACACATTGAGTAAAAAGAGTCGTCTTGTGCCATGGAGGGATCGTGGAATTTTGGAGTGGGTCCAGATAAAGGAATAAATCCATTTATTTCTGTCACTTGCTCTAGTGTTGATTTTGATAGTTGATCAAATACTCATAAACCACTTGATGGCCTTTTCATGAGACTGTTAGAGTAGGAGTTGTGTGAAAAAAAAACAACCTGAATTTGGCAGCTCTGGATAATGAAGTGGATCAATGACAATTTTTTTTTTAATTTACTTTACAGGTCCCAGAGTCAGTCGTTTTTGATGTTTACAGGTATTGTTGGAATTTGGATTGGGGATTAATTAAAATAAGAGTGGTTGATGTACATTTGTGGAGGTAAGCTAGTAAGCTTGCTAGTTAGTATTGCATTTTATTCTCCCCCCTCATCTTCTGCCACAACATCATACACACACTAGAAGAAAAAAAAAACACACATATGATTCTTTTCTTCAGTAGCAGATATTAAATACAGTTCAAATATGAGCAATTAACCCATAAACTGGAATAGAAGCAACACCCATAAATGCTGACACACATGCAAAAATGAATATGCTTACATTTTACACTATCCTATATACTCTGCACCGAGGGAAAATAAATGACTGTGGTATTTTCTGCAGTGAAATGTGAATCATCTGCAGGAGAGTTGCAAAACATCAGCAATATAAAGGGAAAGAATGATACAAACAGATAGTGGTGCACCACCATTCAGCAAAGGGAAGGATGACAAATTGAGTGGGGTGGAAGGATTTATGAAGTGGCATTTTAGAAAGGTTCAGGGGTTGCATTGAACAAGAAGAATACTGCATAATTCAACCCGCACTAACAACACAAGCTGAACACACACACACACACACACATACACACACACACACATACACACACACACACACACACACACACACACACACACACACACACACACACACACACGCACACACACACACACACACACACACACACACACACACACACACACACACACACAAAGTCTTTGGCTGAATTGTTCCCGGTTGTAACTCTTAATTTGCTGAGCGGCACTGGGCTCACACAGCACTGCAACGGCATTCCCTGTTAATTAAGATTCTGCTTCTTTGAGGCTTTTGTTTCAGCCACATTACTTCTGAACTATTTGTCACGGAATTTGCAGCACCTTCCCAGTTAATGCAGAAATGCCTCAGCACAGTAGGTCTATTTGTTTGAGGAAAATTAGCTTACCCGAACACTTGTGACAATATTGTCCCAAAAGAGAGAGTGAAGTCCTGCTGCAGAGGAGCAGAAACACATTGCTGGGTAGATTAAGTTCGTTATCAATGCCAGCGCAATGTAGTGACAAGAATTCAACAAATATGTTTTTATGTAGTCACACCACGTGAATTATTGCCTTCCCAAACTATATTTTAAGATATATAATGCAAATCTCTAGTTATCTCTTAATAATTAGTTAATAAGCACTCTAACTTATAACATTTTAATATAACAGTCCAAAAGATCACAGTGGCATAATATAGCGATATACAGCGCTGCAAATTTTTGTAAATGTTTGTTAATTGGTAGTGTAGCCTGGCACTGCCTGACACCATGAGCATGAGGCAGGGCCCGGAAACATTAACCATCAGGTCAAGTAGAATTTCTGCTTCCATTAGGCCTGATAAAGATGAGAAAGAATGACTGGCATCCCTGCTGTTCAGGAGCCTCAAGTGGAATTTTCTCAGTAAGGGCTACAAGCGTTAACTTCTAAATGTTTACACAATGCTGAGGGAAGAGTTGTCTTCAGTCCAGTATGCAAACGTTGATGAGAGAAGAGAATAACTCCAGAGTAAAAATGCCCCTGGTTTTGAGTCCAGCCTAAGCTATTTCCAAAAATAATTCATAAACGGCACCACTGCAGGTCAAATCAGCTTTCTCTCTCTCTCTCTCTCTCTCTCTCTCTCTCTCTCTCTCTCTCTCTCTCTCTCTCTCTCTCTCTCTCTCTCTCTCTCTCTCATATAGCTGGAACACCTAGAGCAGTGGTTCAGCCCTGGCATACCATACCTATTTTTTCAATAACAACAAGAGGCTCAGTATAATCCCTGTTCAACACAATGGCTAAGTCTTGGCAGAAAAGGGCAACAGAGACACAGCTCTGTGTTCTGCACACCTTCCCTGTCTTTTTCTCAGACGACAGAGGCTCATAACTGCTCCACAACACACAGAAAACAGGAACACGAAAAGAAAACTCCCAAAACTATAGCTGCTAGTCTCCCCGCCACTCTTTGCTCCTGACTATGCCCTGCTGTATCATGAAGTCAGAGGAGACTGTCTCACCTGCTGCAGGGAGAGGGGTAATTGTTATTAATCAATTGTAGGACTTGCTGCCAGTCTTGGAAATCCTCCTGGTTTCATCAGGGCTGCTGGAAAGATGTGGAGAGAGTCTCTCATAGGCAGCAGGCGTCCAGAAAAAGTCAGGAGCCAGCAGAATGTCAGCAGGAAGGGGAGCTCTATATCTCTGCTTTCCGCTATCTGAGTCTTTCACCTCACACTTGCTCAGTGGATGGAAGAGACGTAACTCCCTCCCATCAGGGGAATACCTTAGTTTCTTATCAGATCCTCCTCCCTTTCCATTTTTATATTGCTCCTTCCACTTCACTCCCTGTGTCCCAGAATTGAAGTCACTGCTTTCAATAACACTGTGAGTTAATCAGCTGTTTTGAGTAATCCTGAGAAAATTACAAATGTATCATTTGTTTTCATTATTACCAGCTCCTTCGTGTGGGACATGCTACTACTGTTTTGCCAAAATGCTTTCAAAATTGAGGCAGTCTAATGCTTGGACGTATTTTGTTTTTTGTGTGTCGCTCTGATACCGCAGCAGGTAAAGAAAGGAATAAAGACAAGAAGGGATGGTGGGAACACAATCCGAATCTGTAATATTAATTTGTTTCATAACAGTGAACTCAATATCTGCCGTGCAATCAATAGATTGGCTTATTTTTAGTTTCTTAAAAGCATTGAAACTCAAGCTATCAGGAAAAAGTTTTCAGACCAAGCCACAAGAAACACTTTCGATGAAAGTCAATCCCAGTCATAACATTAATGACTGTATACAGTATTATTGTAGTGAAAATAAAAGACTAATAATAATAACATTCATCCACATAATACATTTACATAGAAAACAAATATCTAAATATATAAATGAAAAGTACGACTACAATTCAAAGCAAAAGCTATTTCTAAAAGAATATAATATTATCTAAAATATATCATTTTAAATATAACTTAATAGAATAGAATAGAATGAAATAGAATAGCTTTTATTGTCATTGCAAAAGGTAAAACTAACAACAACCAACAACTTTTCTAGTTCACTTGAAAAATATTAAAAAACAAAAAGCTAAGCTAAACAACTTAGATAAAGACACTTAAAGTAAATGAAGAAAGGCACAAAATCCCTTTTCCAGATGTTCCTCATAAACAAATCAGTTCCTAAACTCTTGTCCCCCTTTACTCATCCCTCCATTAGGAATTAATTTAAATGTGTCAAACACATTATAGTAAATGGATTTTACTTACAGTATATAGAGCTTTTCTAGTCTACTCAACACTCAAAGCGCTTTACATAGTGAGCCAGAATTCACCAATTCACACAAACATTCATATAGTGATAATAAAAGCTGCTGTGCAAGGTGCAACATGTTCATCAGGAGCAATAACCATTCACATCATCGTTCACACGCCAGTGGAACAGCCATTGGGAGCAGCTCAAAGACCCTTCTACATGTGGACTACAGTGGCCGAGGATTGAACCACCGACCTTCAGATAAGTGGACAACCGTTCTACCAACTGAACCACCGTCACCAAATTATTATTATTATCTTATGAGGTATCTTGTAGAAAAGCGTAGAATGGTGATCACATATAAATGATGACATTATTTTTTGTGTTTAATACAAGACAAACAGTGGTGGCTAAAACAGAATTACTCTCAAACTTTCTGGGCAAATTCAAGGTCATCTCAGGGTCAATGGTGTATAATTTTGAAGCACTGGTTTAAAAGTAACACTGATCTATGCCCAGTTCTAAGAGGAAGGAATTGAAACTAATCCTCAGGAATGCAGCTAAGAGGAGCAGGTGGTACCATCTACTGTAGGCCTGGGCTAAATATTGAATCAGACATATATTTGTGAGCTACAGAAGCATCTTTGTTTTATAGTCTCATTTTTTTCTAAATATCATCTATATCAGCTAAATATAGATGAGAAAAATATTTTAAAAATGAGTCGTATGTGCGTATTAGTAAATAAAATAGACATTTTATTAACTGGCAAGGTGCATTCACATCCTCCGGCCTTTCGACATGTGTCAGTGCTGTTGCATTACAAACAAGAAAACATTTATTGTGAAATGCATCTGTGAGCTGTTCATGCACCTCCCTGTTTTCTGAGGAGACGCTGCTCCCAACTGCAGTAACAGATATGAGGAGCAACAGTCTAAATTTACCGTTTTTTTGTGACAGGAGAAATAAACGGTTTAATCATCCCAGCTATTTACCAAGGGTAATTTGGAGTTTGTTTTTTGTTGATATTGTTAATTAAAAACTGATTTATATTAGATTTAATTTGTAACTTCACAAAGAGAGTTTTCTTTCTGTTATTGATGCCTGTGAATGAAATTATACTGTTACACCACCCTGATAGAGAGGGAGTGATAAAAATAAGTTATGCTGATCCATTTTAAATTTACATTGTTTTTTTCAGAATTCTATAGAATTAGTAAATAAAATAAGAATAAGATTTTCATAACACCTCAGATTAAACATGGCCAATTCGGTTTTTATTTTTTTAAAGATTATAAATCATAATGATTAATGTATTTTAAGTGCTCTTTTTTTGAAGAATTGCAGTTGAAGTAACAGGGCTGGTCGGTATTGTGTTATGTGCATGTATTCTGACCTCTTGAACTTAATGTAACCTCCGTCCTCCCCGCGGTGCGATCCTTAAACCAATTATATGACATTTCCAAGTGAAAATAAAACTTTGGATGCGTCGTTCAGCCTTTTATATGTTATATGTTGGGTTTTGTTGAGGGACTTCGGGGCTGGTGGCTGGCTCTGAGCTCCCGCTAGCTTTAGCCGCTCTTTCCACGTTAGCATAACTTACTATGGTCCTCAGGTGATTACATTTGAAGTATGTGATTACGTTCATTGTGCCGAACGTTTTCAGGGTTGTTCCGCGGGAGCTCTTTTTGTCCTTAAGTTTTAAAGTCATACATTACCTCATTAATACATACAGTCAGCGGCTAAACTGGCCCTGAGCTCCTGCTAGTTTTAGCCATTCTGCTAACGTGAGCTCCTTAACTGACTATAACCCTCGGCATGATTAAATGTAAATTGTGTGATTAAGTTTGTTGTGCCTGTTCCTCAACAGCCTATTTTGCCCTTACTGCTGTTATAAATTGCAAGCTTTGTGTTTTTCTGGTTTACTTGTGAAATGTTTGGAGCCGTGGTAGCTTATGTTTGGTGTGGGTCTACGGCGCATGTGTGCAACGAGCGAAGTAACCAGCTTCCAGTGTCTCTGCACAGCCAATTGGTGATTTCATCTAATTTGGCCTCACGATGACGATAGATCGCAGAACCTCTAGTGACGACTTTTACATTTTATGTTGCTAAGGTGGTCTTGACTGGAGAGCATGACCTTTTGGAGATTTTTGTGGTTCGGTAATCACTGCAGGGACATAAAGACAACTCTTCTACTCTATGTAACACCTTTGCAATGCATTTAAATTGATGATTAAGTTAACTGACTGATAGAGTAAGCACTTGAACACAAACTCATCCCCTGTACGACTATAGTCGCGTATCATTTATAGGGTCGTTGGGGGGCAAGACAGGCTCATCACATCACAGAAAAGTAAACAACTATTCACACCTATTGGTACCAGTTCACCTGTGATAAACACGTGTTTGGATTGTGGGAGGAGCCTAGAATTCCCGGAGGGAGACACAAGCAGAATACATTACCTTCTTACTATGTGGTGACAGTGCTGCCCCACCATCCTGTCTGATATATTGAACCTCTGTTGAACAATAAATGTCACGTATACTTTGACATTTATTATTTATTATTCTCTAAGTGAAGTAAAATATAAATCAATGTTGTGCAACTAATCACCAGAGAAGACACAAAAGCAATCAATTATTTTAGCTGGGCTTCTGACTTCATAGCAACTGGTCAAATAAGGTAAAATGATGATAAGTCTTATCTGAGGGCTACGACAGGCCACCTAGGCAGAGGATATGTGTGGATGAACATTACCTCATAGGACGGAGCTGTCATGAACATCCAGGAACAACATGTAGAATCCCATTTCTAGCAAGCAAAAATAATTAAGGCTTAACAGTGGAGGTCCGTGTGCAGCAGCCACACAGGGGCCATTAACTAGATAAGCATTTTGCAGCAAAATTTGCACCTGTTGCCGACCTTTATTAGTTTAATTGTAGAGCACTACAGCAGCAGCCTTGCTGAGCTTTACATTTCAAACATTTCAGGATGAAATATCCAGACACTTTCTTTAATACATTTAGTTGCTTGGTGAGGAAATGAGGGCAACATGTGCAATATTCCCTGAGTGACTGGCCTTTGCCTGTTTCTAAAGCTATCACTAGCTATTATCAGTATTAGCATCACCATTGTTTACAACTGTATAAACTCCTACTGGTCATATTAGAGAAGAGTTATGGGTCCCTACGCAGGAATTACAGTTATCTGAAGTAGCGTGAATGAAAAAACTGTGATGTAAGCCCTTTTTTAATGGAGCCTGTAGCAGTCCAACACTGATTGAGCAAACCAATAGAGCAATTTCAAGGACTAAAACAAGCCCGATGGATGGCAGAAAAATGGGCTGTAACTTGCCAGGGCCGGTAATGCCTTGTTCAGACTACACACATTTTTTGTCTTCAATAATGGTCTTTCCAGATTCACTCTATCCGATCAGGCCATCACTGCACCACAAACTCATATTTGTCTTGGCCGGAAAGCTGACAACACTAAAACACCAACCGTTCATTCACGTCAAATGATAAGACCAGGATGAGGAGAAGAGTAGAGTTGTAACAGTTCAACAAGTTTCTCTTCTTTATCATTGATCAACCTTGCACCGGCAATGTTCAAGAATCTATTTGCCAACATATTTGTGTTCAAGCTGTTATTCTTTGGTGAGTCAAATTCTGAGAGACTACTTTAGCGAAGGACCGAATGTTGTTAGGGCAGTCGGGGCAGCAGGCCCGTCCTCATGGTGACCGCTTTCAAACAGTTGTTTGAAGACCCTCCCTCATCATTTAATGCTACTGTGTGGGATAGACGGATTAAGACGTGGACGGTTCCGAAGCTGCATGCCGACATTGTGCAACTGCAATCGGGTATGCAGTTAGTAGTACAACAAATATATTAACTCACTTGAACCTGCATCATCCGAGTGTCAACATAAGTATGACAATGAAATAAATGAGTGCAGTGCAATTCCAGCTTATTAATGAAAATTCAATGTATTAATGCCCAACAGAAATCTTGTACTCTGCTCTTTAACATTTCATTAACTTACTGTTGACAAACATACTGTCAATGGTCCATAGTATGTGACCTTCTTTTAATCCTTGGTACATCTCTATCTGCACTACAAAATGAGTTAAAGGGGAAAAACAAGCACTTCAGCAGAAAGTTTGTTTCTAACATTTTATTGAGCTTACCAAATTTTCTACTTTGTGCATTGTCATGAGGGAGAAAAGAGAAAACACAATGATTTTGAAGACAAAAACATCAGAAAAAATATCAAATTCCTGTCAATGTAGGAGGGTGTGAGAAGTTGCACCTCAGGGGACACCGTCATTCTCAACTGCGTCATTACTTACACATGGATTTAATCAGGGGAGCGCATGTACTGATATACTTTTCCAACAAGAGCGTTCAGAGACTAAAAACCGCCAACAAAGCTGAGCTATCCCTTGATAGGTTTTCTTTTCCGCACAAGCTACATTCCTGTTCATAGGCAGCTCCTGAATATAGAACATTTCCCTGTAAAAAGATGAAATTGGATCGTTTAGCTGAAGGGAAAACAGCTGCTCAAAAAGCCTCTCATGTTCCTCTGGAAGGACCTTTGCCAAAAATTCAATCAGTCCGTCCCAAGCCCGATGTGTATCTGATAAAAGTTTAATGCAAATCATAAAACATTTTTTTGAGTTAGATGGCTACTCTTAGGGGCTCTTGAAATGTTAAAGGAGGTGAAAAAGAAATTATGGATCCAACCCTTGAACCAGATCCACTGAATTCTCTAGGTATTCCCTTGAGACAATATCCACTCTTTATAACGTGTTATTTAGTTTAATTCAATTACGTTAAACACTCAAAGAGGCGTATGCTGCAATTAAGAAAATCAATAAAAAATTACAGATTTCCTGCCTTTTGACCCTGATCCAAATTCCACAGTACTGGCTGACTTTATACTCAAAGGTCTGATCCAATCTCAGATCTTAAGAACAACATGAACCACATACCTCTGTACATCACAGAGTAACAGGTGAAAGGTGACCTTTCAGCTCTTTTCTCCACATGACCCATGGGTGTTATGAAGAAGTAGAAATCCTTTATTGTTCACATACAGCCAAACACAGTACAACATAGTGAAATTATTTCCCTGTATTTCACCCATTCCTCAAAGGGGCTTGCTCAAGGACCCTATGACAAGTAGACCCTGGTGGGACTCGAACCAGCTATCTTCCGAGTGCCGCTCTACTGGCTGTGGCAGAACTTTCTAACAGTTAGGGTAAGAAGTAGATGTGCATAGGTGACTGATACTTTAGAATAAGTAGGTCTTCACGGTATGATCTGGCTAGAAGTGTCAAGCAGTGTTGTTGTCCTACTGGATATGTTGTTTTTCACTGTTATTGTGTAGTACACAACACAACAAGGCCCTGCCCACAGTTTTAGTCAACTGCATTTAAAGCATTTAACTGGCAAACCAAAATAAATGGGAGAAATAAGGGTTCAGATTTTGTTTTATAAAACATCATTCACTTCTTCTGTAATCTTGGAAAAATGTCACACTAATCATGGTCACACATGACTTTAAGAAAAGGAAAGAAAAACATAAATCGTAAAAATCTATAAACAAGTATTTCACATAATGATGAATTTCTCCAATTTACTTGTAATGGGTCTTTCACCAACACATCATGTTACACAATCAAAATCAAGTCTCAAACCCTGGATGTATACATCATCAGTTTTTAAAAGCATTTCTGCTTTGCCAAACAACGTTTAATTGTTGTTTGGTCTTCACAGCACTTAACTTTGACAAGGAGCGAAAGCTAATAAGCTCCCCTTAATGAAAATGAGGTTGGCGCATTAGCTTTGACAGCAGAAATGTGGCTGTGGTAGACATGAAATGAGGAGAAGAGGAATAAACATATGATGGACTGAACGCAAATATAACAAATAGCCTGTTATGTAGAAGGTTGTAAGTATAGCATTGGCATTCAAGCTGGAGCTGAAGAGACAATAGTCCAAGCACAAGACACCGAAGTAAAAGCAACTCAACAGTGATGATGCTGATATCCACTTGATAAAAGCGAAAACAAATACTGAAAGATCTTGATGAAAATGGAGGACAGACAGTATCTGGTAGCCCAAATAGCAGATGAGATAAACAGCAATCAGTTCTGGTCCTGAGTTAGAATGTTATTAAACTAATTTAATTAAGTTACAAATATGGGCGGGAAATTATTTCTTGACGGGCTTTTCCTACACTGACACAGATCTTGCTCCAATGACATTAAGGGATGGACAGGCACACAGGAAGAGATCTTGGCTCATTCCACTGCACCTTCATTGCAGAAGATTTGCAAAATGTTATAAGGACACGTGATCTGAAGTTGTAATCTTATTTAGTAAGCGAGTAAGATGGACTGAAGCACAGTCCTCATGTGCTCATCTCACGTGGTCCGTTATAGACGAAATCCCAAAAATACATTTTTCAACTCTTTCAAATCTATTAAAACAAATAAATCGTTTTTAAAATCTTTACACGGCATATCTTAACTGGCAAAGTATATCAAATTAGGCCTTTTTACATTCTGAAAAAATGCAAACTTTGCCTGTTTGTTTGATTTACTGATTGCCAAAACCCATTCCAGATCCAAACACAGTTATTCACTTCAATGCAATGTAAAACAAAAGGGAACCTGAAATGCAGGGTAATTTCAAAATCGATAACCGCAGACAAAAGATAGAAGTAAAGAGGCTTTCCAGAGTGAGTAAAATATAAACTATGAGAATAAATATGATCGAAAACACAATGTTAGGAAGACGGTGCTCCTCGGGGTGATTCATATGCACCACACCTGGACAAAATCAAACCTACGGTTGAGAAACTATGGCTTGAAAACTTTTGGAGATAAAGCTCCTCCTAGTTTTGGAAATATACGATCGACCTTTCCCAAAGTCAATCCAGTTCTTCCTCACAATCAGGTCTACGTAGGAATAAAATGTGGAAATGATCAATGCTATTATATTTAAGTTATCAAGCAAACACAAAGGATCTGCAGCAGTGGACGTGGTTGTGGCGGACACAGCTTACGGAATGATGATTCCCTAATACCCCTGACTTATCCGGGGTATAAGAAGGCACACCAATGAACAAGACTCTTATAGTGTGAAATGGAGTTAACTGATGAAAAGAAAGCTAAGTAGTATTTCATTTGAACTTGACAAGCATATGCTTAAACCTCCTTAGGGAGCTCCACATACACTATTTGTACATGGTTTAACTAGCTGAATGATAATCACACTATCAGCAGAATAAAAAATGAATAAAAGAGCTTCAGGGTTGAGAAAGAATTCAATAATATAAGCATACGTCAGAACCCTCCACTCTTTCTACCCAACTATACTTTTTTCCTATCCACAAGCTTCCATCTGAGTAACTAACGAGCAGAGCTCCAGGATGAAGAGTGCCCTCTTACCTATCCACATCCCCATCCATTTTATGTGCCTAACTTCACTTTATGTCCCCAGTTGTAAAGCTTTTCAACAAACCGAAGACCAAGACTATAATCTTTACTTCAGTGTCAAAGCAGCGTGCAAAAGAACTAACAACATACAGCCAGTACTCTTGACTATGGTTGAACATCCAAATCCAAGCAGGCACTTACACTTTCCTCTAAATGGACATCTCTACCCTCTAAAGTCATCCAAATCAATCTCCAACTGATACGAAACTTATAGCAAGTGTAGGAAACTGAATGACCAACCTGCAGGTTCTCAGTGCATGTCCCATGCAGCAGCAGTCATCGCTCAACCGACTAACTCCAAGCATTTTCTTTGTTATCTAGCTCAAACGAGCTTTCTGCTCCCAGATATTATACAGTACCAAATGCATAATCTGCAGCATGACTTCGTCTAATTCAGCCAAGGTCAGGCAATCTACACAACACAACACACACACAGAAATTGCACATGTTCTTGGTCAGATTATCTGTCTGATCTCTGATCCCCATAATCCTGCAACATCCAAAATAAATGATAAATGACACATCACAAAAAATGATTCTGTTACAGACCACCACGGACAAAATAAGAAGGGAATATTTGAGATGGCTAGTCAAATGTTTCTGAACTTGCACAGAAGCACAAAACAAAATAAAGTTATATCTGAGTATATTTCTGAGGCCCCTGCGATATGCTTGGCTGGACACCAACTGAATATAGTCATTAATGGAACCCAGGTAAATAACAAAACTTAAAAGGAAACAAGTATGCCAGCAGGCAAAGAACGTAGATGAGTGCGTGCTTGGTGAATAGTTGTTGGTCACTTTGGCGAAACCGTAGTTAGCAGACAAAGCCTGCAGGTATGTATCTGAATGAGGGTCAGCATGATGAAAATAGCTGATGTTTTAATTTTTTCATGTGTTAAATAAAATTTTTATGTAATTGGTGCAGTCTTTGGAAACATCTCTGTTAATAACACAATAGTTCAATAAAATCAGGCACAACGCTTCTCATCCATCTCTTTGATGAAGATGATTAATTCTATTCTTATACAATAGATTCATGTAATTCCCTAGACATGTCTGTTGTAATAATTCCACGTATGTTCTTTAAATCGAGAGAATCCAAAACAAGACAGACATAGTTGGATTTTGTTGTATCCTTCTGGATTACATTATCTGAACCAGGTTAATCCCTCTTTTTTCGATACCATTGCTTTTGTCTAAAAGCAGGGGGGCAGATAAGCAGCTACTGAATCCTGTAACAAGCGGATTCAGCTAACCCTCACACTGTGAAGCATGCCTCAATCCCGTTCAGGGGTATTACTATGTCATCCTGCAACAAAATATCCTTCTTCTGCCTCTGAACCTTGTCACACACACACACACAGAAAGAGAGAGAGAGAGAGAGAGAGAGAGAGAGAGAGAGAGAGAGAGAGAGAGAGAGAGAGAGAGAGAGAGAGAGAGAGAGAGAATACACACATGCACATATAGACATTCACACAGTAGTTTGTCAGAAAGAGGACAGTGATTGAATTTATCAAATTATCCAGTGCAAAAAAAAAAAAATTCATTACAAGGCTATAACAATACACATCTACTGTTAAGACATTTCACTACGTCCCATTTGGTGCAATGATAAATGAGAAACTTAATTCAACATTTAAGGTCTCAGTTAAGTAGAGTGAAGTCCTTGGAAAAGCTAAAACACCTTGCAGAAACCTCAAACCCTCAGACCTCTGGAGGAGGACCAGGGCTTGAGGAAGACCTCCCCCCATGTGGGGACGAGATTGAGACATATTCATTCAATAATTTTCTGTACGGCCACTTATCCTGTCGTTCAGGGTTGCATGGGGGCTAGAGCCTATCCCGGCTGAAATTGGATGAGAGGCAAGGTACAACTAACATAGAGACATATGCGTTTATAAATATTAATGCTCCATATTATCTATTGCCGCAATTATCATTACAGAATCTGAGCACACACACACCGCAGCGCTAAATCTGCCTCTGCCACTGGTGAGTTATATCACAGTGATACACAGAGACTTCTCAGTGACAAACATCTGCATCACACAGAAGCCCCACAAGAAATCTGCTTAAATGCAAACTAATTTTCTCAATGTCATTGTTGTGTTAAATTAGGTAGTGGAAACATTGTGCAGAAAGTTAGAAGAGCACTGCACGTTTCTCTCGCCCACTGTATCTCTCTAATTTTTCCGTTTTTGGCTCACCTGTTCCAGCACTGCAAATCAGAGAAGTTAGGTTAACATAGCACACAGTGTTATATCAATTATTTGAACTATTGAGGCTATGTGGACGTTTTGATAAATGGAAGTCCAGCCCAATCCGTTTGTCTTCGTTAGTAAAGCACATGTATGCAGTAATTTTCTCAAGCATATTAAAGAGACGGATTCAATTAATATATGAGTTTCCACGTGGCTGGCAGAGGGTAAATTAATTTAGAGTCTATTTTTAGATCAGTGGTTCCTGAAGTACAGAGAGGAGAGCTTGTAGAGACTTGGGTAGCTTATTGAATCAGTAATGGATGGAGGACATTGGGCACATCTGGTGGACAGCTCTGAAACACTTACCAGCAGGACATTCACAGCCCCTTACCTAGAATACTCATCCAACTCACAGAGGCTGATATAAATCCCAATTTCAGGAATTTTACAAGGTTATGGCCCTCATACACAAGAGAATGTACTCCCTTTTCAAAAACATCGACCCTCTGTTAAGTATCACTATGTCTAACATAATGTCTGTGGATAAGGAGAGGTCTCCTCTTGTCTCCAATTATGCTCTATATATCGGTTTTCTTTCCCTGGCACCAATTTTAGGTTCAGCAATTTACCCAGCCATTTATAGCTGGTATGACCTCTATTATCAGCTAAGCATACAAATGTAGCGCTGTGTCCTTCGGCCACATTTCACCCCCTTACCAACCCTGTGAATAAAGCAGAATTGCAGGCTGGGCTTGGTGTGACTGGCTTGTACTCAATACTACAGGAACAACACCAACACCTTTAGTAGAACCAGATCAAACTTAAACAGCCAATACATAATCCATTACGAACATACTACTATGCAAGACTGAATTAACAGACATAATATGATGGTAGTTCAGAACTTCATAAGTATATGTATATAAATATAATTATTAAGTTCTGTATACACAGTCACAGGTGTAATGTCAGACCAGTCCCTAAGTGTCTAAGGGCACAGCAAGAGGGTTGACCAATGAGGGATAATACAGCAATAATATTATTATTATATTTTATAATATAACTATATAATATAATAATATATTATACTATAATTACAGATAATATCAAGATCCTGACTGAATTATAATAAGCTGTCCTGCACTTGGTTCTGGAAATGGCTGGATCTGTGACTTGGTTTCTATGCTCTCAAAACATCAATGAAGATAAGATAAGGTAAGAAGAGATAAGATAAGATAAGAAGAGATAAGATAAGATAAGAAAAAAGTACAAGATGTTAAACTAATTTCATGTGTTCAAAGCAAAGTAGAAAAATAAGAGCCGGATGATATGGGGGGGACAGAACAATATGCAGACTATAACTTTATGCAGTTGTCATCCAGAGTCAATATATTGTTCAGATGACTGTTATCATGCAGAACTTTATTGCACATGTGATGAGGAAATCTCACTGGGATAATGCACACGGAAGGGTATTGCAAAATTGTCAAATATTTGTCAGTAAGTCTGTCTGTTTGTCAGTAAAACTGCCTGTCCGTAAGTTTGCTGAAAGTCAGTCCAACAAGACAGCATGATATGCAGCAGATGTGACATTGCTTATGAGTCTGTGTACAGCATGTCTTTGAGGATCCATCTGTGTGTGGGCTGGGCCCTAATAGCAGCTGTGCTGAACACTGAGAAGCAAATCCATGTAAACAAGTACATTCCTTTGAGGAGTGTATCTCTGGTTCACTGAGAGGTGCAGAGGACTGCATCACATCTGCACTACAGTCTGAACTACAGAGGCATCCCACATTAACCATGTATACAGAGGAGGATTATAATCAGCATGAGAGATCACAGTTCTGCTGACATGGACACGGCAATCATTGACCTGAATCATGAGGCATTGCATTGAACATCTCTCTCTCTCTCTCTCCCTCTTTATCTCTCTGTCTTGTCACTTGTGTAAAGCCTGATCTATTACTACTTACTCCCCAAAGGCAATTCTGGGGTGTAAAGGTTTGTAAAGCCAAACAGCCACCAGCCTACTTTGCCACAAAATTGTATTTTCAGCGTGCATGTAAATTCTCCAGCCTGTAAAAGGAACTGTGTAAAATACTTAATAACATGCAATTCAAAGTACTTGGTCTTCTGCAGCTGCTGGAGTGCCTAAGTAGACACACCTTCTGTGAAGCTACGCAGCAATACAATACTACACATGGCATGTGTTGAGAAAGGGGCAGGGATACGTACCTGTGAGTCGCACGACCCACTGACTGCCTCTTGTTAGGGACGTGTACCGTTGACTGTCTTGGTTTGCCCAACATCATGGCTGCAAGTCTTTGATTTGTTGTGCTTTGCTCTTCTCAGTGTGTATTCCCCTTAACAGGTAGTGCCGCTGTGGCTGACGTATTTTGCTGCGCACCAATGCTTCCATTCATTCAAAATATCCTCTTTCCCGCTTCTGATGTGTTGGAACTACTGAAGAGGAGCTAAAAATATATGTGATCACTGAACTGTCCCCTCACTCAGATACCATTAGGCTCATGATGGGTATTATTAAAGCCATCCAACCTCACGCACACATCATGTAAGCAGCAAGTTAAACCACAGGTATAAAGCAGTAGCATTAGCAGTAACCCATGAAATGATATTCTCTTCTCTCTCATTCCTCCCCTGCAGTGCTACACTTTTGCTCCTCACCTCTCCCTCGCTCTAATGTACGCATTGCTTGGCAAAGCTCTGCCATCAGAGCATTTTCCCTGTGCCGGACACCCTTTCAGTTCAATTCTCTCTGCAGTTATGGAAGTAATACACTGGTTTTTCTTTTATTTTGGTAGTTAGTTTGCACAATATTTTTGCAATCAAATATAATATGCACCACAGAGTGTCCATCTCTGTATTACAGCTAGTAATTTCAAATCTTAAAACTTAATCTCTATGTATATAGCTATATATCATCTAGATCTATGTATAAACATCTTGTAAATGATCTCCACAGATATGTCATTATTTTATGCTCAGCTGTTCCTATAGGGCAATCTCTCCCCAAATGTGCCCTTCCCACTGCAGTTAGGACAACAGTGGGAAACTATGTGTTAAATAGAAATATTTAGTTATTTAAGATGACTGATGCCAAACAGATTATCTCTATCAGCTAAGAAAGAGTAAGTTAGTAAGGGTTAGTTGATTGATTTTCTTATCCTGCAAACAACTGAGAACGTCAACTCACAGATTACACCGACTGTACCTCCACACACACACACACACAAACACACACACACACACACACACACACACACACACACACACACACACACACAGGCAGAACATCCAGCTGCTGTCATCCTTATCCCATGAGTTTCATCCTCTGATTCTCTTTATCATCCATCTAAACTTTCCTTTACTTCTTGTTAGTATACCTCAGCAGATAAAGGCACTTGCATTGCAGTTAAAGACGTTTTCAACACAGCTGCAATGTTATCAGTCAAATAGGAATCTGGGTCTAACCAACAGTAATGGTACACTGATTTGTTTTACTGCATGGCAAATGGCAAGATTTGCGCAAATCAAGTGTTGATGTAATTGACACTGGCATGCATGCAAAAGCATATTCTCTAATCAAAAGGAATTAACGGTTAAAAAGTAGGGTTTTTCAATACTGGAAGAATGGAAATTACATTAGTAAATACCAGGACCCACCTCCTATCAATATTTATATTTTTCAATAGGCATATTTATATTTATGTGCATTCCGGAGGAGAATGTTATACATAATAGTCAACACTTATAGAACACATAATTCACATTCAGTAATTATACAATAACACTTAAAGTACATAAAATGAATAGACTTATTTTTTGTTTTGATACTTTAAGACGATTTTATTCTTAATATGAACCCACTTTTTCAAGTTTTAAGATTTTGAATGCCGGATCTTAATACTTCTACCTGTACTCCCTACAGCCTGTGGTTTAATTATGTTGTAAATAAGACTATTCTAACAATTAAAATGGACGATGTTGTCAGTTTTTCTACTCATTAAATGCTACTAGATTGCTACTCACCAGTTATGACCAAATGTGGAAAGCAGAAAGTCCACCCCAATAATGTTAAAAGTCCAAATCTGTCTTTATCCTGAAGACGACCAATAAGGAGTGTCCTTTTGTGTTCCCTTAACGTAAGTCTGCTGAGCCTGTTAAAACTGTGTGCACTGGGATAGGTGGGAGTGCGAGGAAAGGCACAAAGAGCTTTGTCAGATAGGAGTATTACACTACCTCTATACCTCTCCCTTTCCCTCAATCATTCAGTAGTACTGCCAGTACTTAAATCTACTGAACCTTTAACTGAGTAATATAATGATAACACCCTTTGTTCAGTCCCTATATAGAAGATAAGGAAAGGCGAAAGGGAGGAAGGAGGAAAACCGTGAATCCAGGACTCTTGGTGGTCACAGATCAGCAGTCTTCAGCCTCTGTCTTGTTCCGTCTGCATTAAGTGCTGACCTTAGTATCTGACTACAACCAGAGCCTGCAGAACGCAGCCCAGTCAGCTGCAGAGAGAGGATGGGGGGCGGAATAAGGCTTAAAGGCTGGTGCAGCGCTGGTTCAATAATCAACAGACAGACATATAGATAAAAGCAGGGGGCTGAGTGAAGGTGGTAAAGGATCGATGGAACAATAGACACCCGCATCAACATTTGTGTCTCACTCTGTCAACAAGTTCGCCTGCTGTCCTCCTGGTGGTTCTATTAAAAATTAATCTATCATAACACTGTATTAATCACAGTGTGTCCAATCTTATAATCACTTATTAATTATAGAAAAGTTGACATATTTGCATCTCAATGAGTTTTAATGAAGAAAAAAGTCTCTAATTGATAGACTCAACAGCAGTATCTAGTGGCTCAATGCAGAACAACACTTTCCCAAAGATACTAAACATGTTGTGGTTCCATCACATCTCTTGTCTGACAGATAAGGGATCAACATGAAGTCAAATTGATCTGAGAGCATTTTTTCTGCAAGTTTAAAGACAAAATGAAAAGCTTTTAAAATAGCCTTCATGTCTTTATTGCACATCAAATCTTTATGTTAGAAAGAAGAAGAAAGAAAGAATCCTTTATTAGTCACATAGTACAACATAGTGAAATTACTTCTCTGCATTTGACCCATCCCTGAGGGAGCAGTGGGCAGCCCCTCGTGGAGCGCCCGGGGAGCTAAGGATTCAGGGTCTTGCTCAAGGACCCTACGACAAGTACACCCTGGTGGGATTCGAACCGGCTACCTTCCGATCTGGAGACGGCCGCTCTACCCACTGAGCCACAGCCGCCCTAGTAATGTTAGTAATGTTGGAGGTGAAGAATGATCTTTAGACTACACAGCCCTTTAAGAGCACAAATGTCCGTCCAGCTTTGTCAATTTGCAATACATGCCATCATCCCTAAAATCTATTATCCCAGTTTGGTCTTCACAACTTGAAACCTTGATCATGCAAACCTACAATTAGATAGAATCCCATAGGTATCATTATCAGTCTGATAGTTATTCAACAAAAAAACAATTTCACTCTTAACTTATGTAAGAAATTATGTAAAGTACGTAAGATTATTCTTTAATATTTCATAGTATTAATTTATCTGTCAGCCCTATAGATTTAGGTATCATACCCGGCCTCTCGCTCAATGTCAGTTGGGATAGGCTCCAGCCCCCGCAACTCCGAACAAGATAAGCAGTTACAGATAATGAATGAATGAATGAATGAATGAATGAATGAATGAATGAATGAATGAATGAATGAATGAATGAATGAATGACCTGATCTTGAAAATCACTTGGATCCTGATCGTACTTTTGATGTGTAGTAAATCTATTGGGGATGTCAGAGTGTGAGCATTAGAGGCATTATCCACGAAGAAAAAATCCTATAATTAAAAGTATCGTGTCACGGTAAAAATGTTCCTGAGATGATGATCTGGACCGCCAAACAAAATCTAATCCTAGTTGACACAACCTATCCATCTGCAGTAAATGTCGTCAAAGTCTGCTCTTAACTTTTTTGTAATCTTTTCTGTCTAGAATACTCAAAAAGAGAAAGGACAGAGAAAACAACATAAAGACATGATGACGTCTATGTTGGAGATAATTATCAAATCAAAAAGATCCAGTATGGTAAAAAGTAGAATCAATGAACTTATAAATAAGTAATTAGCCTCCCATCTCTGCAGCAAATTAAAAGAGAACCTCCCCCAGCCGGGCGGGCATTGTGTTCAATGAATGCTGCAGTGAGGGGAATTGCTCTAACCAGCAGTTCTGCTCTCCCCAGCATTTGCCACACGCTTCCACTCCATTTATCGTTTTCTGACTATATCTCTCATGAATGGGGAAAAGAAAAATGCATTCAAGTAATCTACAATGAGAAACATCTTTCAAGAGATCAGATGCTCAATCTGCCACCGAGCGTGAACTTAATAAAGTGTTCGGTTTTTCATACTTCTACACAACCATGGAATATGAATTGGTTGAAAAATCATAATCACTTCATAGCTACAAATCATGTGATCAGCAATAAACTGAGTGAACCTGAACAGAGCTTCATGACACATTGAAAAAAAGCTGTCTGTTGTTCTAAAGAAATTCATATTCAATGAGGAAATGGTGCCATTTGCTGCTTTAACCTTCAACAAGGTCATATTGAACTTGAACTAATGTTCGTCTTCCCCCATTAACATCCTAAACAAACGATCTAATAGACAAAGTTTCGGAATGAAACCCAACTATGTTACACATTTTGCCAGCTTCCATGTGATGAACTATACTGTTGAGTACAATGATAATGTACAGTACGATAGCAGGATGGTTTGTTTTATACTGTTCCAAAGTGCAATGATGTTTTTAGCTGTGCAATTTTATGTTTTTTTTCCCTTTATTGTATCTCAGCTGTTATTGATAATTGTGGAATATATACAGTCAAAACGATAGATTTCTCCCCCAGGGGTCCTTAAAGTTTATTGTATTGTACTGTATTGATTCATTAAAGAACGAGGGGTAATATTTTATCAAAGACAAATATGAATACCTTCACATAAAAAGTTTTATCTTTATACTAATCTTCTCTTCCCACAGAAAATTAATGTTATTAAATAATGTATAATACGTATAATATTTGAAACTGTGGATTTGAACTTTTCCATTCACTTTTACACCAAACAACCTTATTTTCTCCCGTAAGAAGTGCTTCGACAAAAATGTTCAGTCTCAGATATGCTCTCTAGTAGGATTTTGCAAATCTTCCAGATTTGTGGCTGTTGACTTTTCAAATCTCTTCTAGGCAGTCTGGTGAGATGAGAACATTTCGGGACCTACTCCTCTCTGCAGTGGCTCCAGTCACATTCAGCCTCAGACAGAATGCGGCAGAAAACTGCCGTCTGAATTCAATCAGAGGGAGGGTATACAAACACTTTTTTTTTTCCAGAGGCAGCCGAAGGGACCTGGTTGCAGGGTTTCCTTCTCTAACTAAATAAATAATCATGGAAATGAAAGGAAACACATTATATTTGCTGAGCTATAGCTTTGCTGTTCAAAATGGGCATTTCTATTCCACAAATATAAACGTTCACTGTGATAATCTGATCAAACCAGTATTACCTTGTTTAAGTCTTGCTCTGGTCCTTCTCCAAATTCGAAAACTCCATTTCCCAAGCCACCTCTATTTCATTGTGAGCCAAGTCAGGCCGCTGGCCAAAGCGAGGACATCTGCAGCAGGTCCCTATCTCGGCTCGAGCATCTGTCCTGTTTCTGATCTGACTCCTTTTGCCCCAGCTCTCACTGGTAGACCCTCTCAGGGTGTCCAGACAGTGATTGACCCATTCAAGATGACGATGATCATCACACAGAGCACACTTAAGCCCCACAGGTTTAAATTCATTCACTGATTTGAAGTTTTCAGGGTAATATTCTGCTGAGGTTATCTGATGCGGGGTTTACGCTGCAGCTGAAACGTCCACTACCCCAGACTCTCAACATACTCTTTTTTTACATCATCTATTCAGTCCCCTGCTTTGACCTCAGACTATTTATAGGCCCCGAACGGTACAGCAGGTATTGTTTGTCAGTCACAAGCCTTTTAATACTGTAAGTCAAGATGGGCATGATTTTGATAATAGAGCCTTATTTATAAAAGGTTTTGCCATAAGTGAATCCTTAGGGCAACAAGCCTTAACCTAACAAGCCAGGAGAAAAGATAAATGCATGAGTATAACAGCTGGTCGTGATTTTAACACGATACAAGGATCTACTGATGATGATAAATGGACAACAAATATTATCCTACAGGACCATCAATGACTTTCCACCTCGCAATGCCTCGCCCATGAATAAATGTCAGTAAGTCTGTATCTCCTGCAAAAGATGCTCCCAGATGCACGCGTGCCATCATTGGAAGATGAATGAATCATGCCGCAAGGCAATGTTGTGTGTCTATGCTATAATAGATAAACTCAGGAAAAAAAATTTAAGCACTATGTTTTATGGATTCCTTAATTAAACAACATCTTGTTGCCATTCTTTGTCCCTTAAAAAAGCCCATTCATTAAGCATTTTCATACCTGCACACAACACATGTTACAACGGCGGGAAAAGACACGCAGCGTACACATGAGTCATTTTAAAAAGAGCAACTAGCTACAACTGCAACAATTATAGTATGACTCCAGCCAAGTTGCTATTTTAACCAGCATGTATATATAAAACACAAGATTATGATACCTCAGTCACTAATAACATGATATAGGTAGTATTGAAAAATGTGAATACAAGCATAAAGAAAGTGTCTCTAATTGTGTGTGACAATGGTAGTGTTCTGTATCACCCTCCGAATCAAGAGTCTTTATTTTGTTAGGAAAAAGGAGTCGTTTCATTCATCAGTAATTTTCCTGTCAAGACTGGCACAACAATTTAAGACTATCATTTCCAATGGAAAGGTCACTCTCTCCAAAAACCTCTTGAAGGACAGGAAACGGGAGAGAACAAAAGGAGACACAATACAAAGTTCACAGCCAGGAAATAAATTCAGTGTTCAGGATGTCAACTGGAAGTTAGAGAATCATAGTAAGCCTCAAATATTAAGATAATTATTCACTTTAGCAGTAATGTACAGCCGGACCTGCTTTGGTTTTAGCATATTTGTTTTATGGTTCTGTAGAGCATTGGTTTTCACATTTCCTTTCAATAAAAATAAGGTTTAATTAATTATTTAATTATTTTTCAGCCAAGTAACCCCTGACGAACTCTTAACATTTTTGCTATACAATACAGCACATTGCCATCTGTGTCGAATATACTATTAACAGTTAAGTGCTACATTGAAACATTTTTACAACCCATCGCAGATTATGTATTACTGATGTTTTTCAAATGCTTAAAAAAATTATCTTACATACACCCTGCAGTAGCCCGGCAGTATGCAAACCGCCATTTGAGAGACATTTCTGTGGGGTGTGTACATCCGAAGTTCTGCAGAAATTCAAGAAAACACATTGAAAGTGATGTTATCAGAGTCCTACACTGCTTCTTGAGAAATGGTACCTACAGTATTTGCAGCAACTCCTAGAGGCGGTTGAACAAGCACATTTGGTCTTAGTGGACAAAAAATCTGGTAAACGCAAGAAATGTCCGCAAGGTCGAAAAGAGAGGGACGTTTCATGAGCCTGGCATCTTTAACACAGCTGAGCTGAAGCATGAGGATATACTTATATATTTATAATTAACAATGCTCACTGGAGCACACAAAAAGCCGTCCAGCTATTGGTGTTATGGGATTTTTATTTTTAATGAAAGTGAATCTGTTCCAGCTGAATACACCCGATGGCCGAATTTATAATGATAAGAATGATTGATTCATTTTAATTTATGCATGAATTTATTGATATTCATTTCCTTGTTGGTATTTCGGCCAGCATTGAATATAAGCAGCAGACCCATAATTTCTTTCACTCTAAAACAAATACATTTTCACTAATCCCTCTCTATTGGTATTTACTGACGTGATTACAGTCTTTCTTCTTTAATTCTCATGACACTCAATAATGATTTCCAAACAATGTCCCTTTGCATTCACGGTCCTTTGAGCAAACACAAATGCTATTTAGCATGTCTAACACTAATTAGTCTTGCTGACAATATCCCTTTTAACTTTAGACTACTGTTGGCGGTATGTGTAATAAACTTACACATAAACATATTTTATGGGGAAAGCTCTAAAATCTGATATGGACTTAGGGGTAATTAATGCCCACTCTTTTTTGGCGATCATGTTTTGAACTCGGCATGGGGTATGGATTTGCTGTATTTGCAGGAAAAAAAAGGCTTAATTAAGACAGCCTTAAGATAAGGGCCTGCAGGGATACTAGACTTTTTTATCCTCTCTAAAACTGTGTTCTTCAAAACTCTCAAAACAGCTTGCGGCTAATTAACACATATTATCTTGATCAAAAATAGCCAACTTGTTATAATATTCAAGCACGACTTTAAAACAACAAATTTACATTAACAGGTATATTAAAGGCATATATAAAAAACATATCTGAGGAATGAGATTGAGACAAAAGCCTGTTTTTGTGTAAAATAATTGGGTTTTGTATCAAGCACTTCCACCTAGACTGTTCAACATTGCTGTAAGCCCAATGAACAATGTGAACTGTGTCTAAAAAGGACACCATTGTACCTCGGAGGGGTGATTTTCTTCCCCCAGGGAGCTATAGAATTGCACATTTCCTGTGCTCAGTGAGTGCGAGGTAGACACGCCTCGCTCATTTTTCCCAGATTTTTTTTTTTTTGAGATTACTTAACACACGGTCTTAGCGAGATCTATTAATGTCATAAACAACCGATATTACAATAAATGTTCAAAAAAAGAAACACAATGCTCATTAATCCGTATGTTCATTCATAGAGTGTAACGGCTTATCCTGTTCAGGGTCACAGGAGATGGCTGGAGCCTATCCCATCTGACTGTGTGCGTAAGGAAGTACATCATGGACAAGTTGCCAGTTCATCACAGGGATGACACATGTAGACAAACCATTCACGCTCACAGTCACACCTATGGGAAACCAATTCAACTACAAACTCCCCTATAAATGCTATATTGCCTTCTCGCTGTTAGGCAACTGTGCTAGCCACTGTGTTATTGTGTTGCCCCTATCTGTTATTCTTCTTCTTTTCTTGATCCCTTTAGGGTTCACCACAGTAGATCACCTGTTTCCAAGTTTCAAAAAAATACATTATTGGTAATCAGGCCATTATGAAATTAGAGCCAACTAGAGAGATAAGCAACCGTCCAAATCCGTGGCATGCAGATCATTTCCCCCTTAATGTCATTGGACCTAATGCTCCATGATTTTCTTACCTAATAATATGACTTCTTAGCCATGTCAAACAATATTTGGAATCACATTGGTATTATTAAAAGTTTGACAATGAAGGAAAACTATATAAATATTTTGGTTTTCTTCAGGAGTTAGCTACAAAATCTGGTGATTTTCTTCCAGCCTACCTCCCAGTTTCATAATAAATCCATCCATTAGTTCATATTTAATTGACAAAATCGTTGCAAAAAGCCCTATTTTGTAATGTTAACAAAAGTTAATAAAGAATTTCTCCATTCATGACTTTATGCTGGTGCACTCCAAACCTAATGGTTTGATTCCATGTCATAGTCCCCTCCTACTTAGTTTCATGAAAAGTTGTACAGCAGTTTTTGTCTAATCCTAATAAAGGAAAATCAGACAGACAAATCAACATAACCTCATGTAATAAATAGAGCTGATAATACAAATAAACAAGCACATGCTCCTCACACTGCAAAACATGGTAATGTTAACTCTATTGAGGTGTATTAAGTAACACTTTCTTAACTCAGTTGAGGGAGGTGTAAATACATGTGAGTTTGCATCAGCAGCAGCATCTGAGCAATCTATCCTCTGACCTGAGCCACATTGAGCCATCAAAACACAACCTACTGGCAGCAGCGACACCTGGACTTCAGCCCAGTTTGAATTTGTTTGAACTTCTAATACAAGTGGATGGGAAAAGATGTACAGCAGGGATTTTATCTTATAAAAACTACTCCATCTGGGCAAGACATCTGCATTTGTGCTTCAGCTGAGCTTTTCTCGTCTGATGTTTGACTGGATTTGATTAGTGCGTGAGGAAATTTTATCCTACATAAATAATCACAGTTTGCACATTGCTCATGGATATTGTTTTTCGTATATTAACATCACATTTAAAAAGTTGAGCAATCCCATTATAAATGGATATACTTGCAATAATTCAATTGTCTAAAAGAGGGTCACAGTTTCTCTTGAATTTTTAAAATGTAACATTACGGATGAATCCCACTGAACTGGAGCCATCTCTGCTGTCTCCAGGATTTAAGATTGGCCAGTAATCATTCATGACCGCAGCATATCTTGCACAAAAGCTGTTAAAAGGTTACTTAATCTGAGAAACCAAAAAGGCTTATTTATGAACAAAGTATTAATGAATTAAAAAAAATGCCTGTGAATCTAATCAAGTCTTAATTTTTGAGTACTAGACATAAAGTCCGGTAAAACTATAGACATAAGATACATTTCCTTTAATTGGACCTAATATCCAGGTGTGCAATGATTTAAATAAGCCACTAGAGATATGCTTGACATGAGAAAATTACGGTAATCCATCAACAGAATGATAAATGGTCTACGTCAACTGTTATTACCTCAACTGAGCAGTATGGCAATCAGCAATCTCTCAACTAATTACCTACATTGACGCAACACTTAAGCATGGGACTTCATAGTTGCACTATTTTAAGACTTGATGAAATATCAAAATCATTTTTCATAAACTATAGGTTTTTTGATACTTTATTTTACATTCATACTGGGGGTGGCTAATATAGATAACATTAATAATACCATTATTACTACAGCATTGCCCCTCATCAATGTGTTATAATAACACGTTCAAAATAACATTTTTATTAGCAGATTTTCACTTTACAGTAGTGTCATCATTAAAATTCATAACCACCCAGCAACTTTACTCATTCTGGCCGATACAGAATAATTTTGCTCCACTTGCATCCAGGAACAACTAAGAACATAGAATTAAGTCTGTTATGCTCAAAAGAAGCTGTACAGGCTAAGAGTCCTGGTTTTTATCTCTCGACCGTTTGACTCCATGGAACTAGCCTTGAAAACAAAACAAAACCAAACAAAAAGGAAGGAGCAGGATCAAACGCAGTTATTTCACCAAGCCAGATGCGCAACAAGGAGTCTGCTGATTTTACAGCCTTGACATTTAGACCACCATATATCAGACAACTTCATTGCCTCTTATTGAGAAAGAAGGTACGTGAATAAAAGAAACACAACCACTGCCTATATTCTTAACACAATTAAAGTGCCCTTGACAACAAAGTTGCTGGCTGAAAAGATTTTAGGTGGAAGCAATGTGGGACTTTGAAAGCATGGATATCCATTTGATCAGCTGATTATGATTTATAATTCGGTACATTTTTTATAAAAACAACAACGATATCAACAATTATATATTATTTCAGAGTTTAATACTTATCTCTAGTACAAGTATGTCTCAAAATGAAAAAAACTTTATGGCATTAATCGTTATTAAGCTAAAGAACTTGTGTTACTTACAAGATAGTAGTCGGGGTAAACAAACCCATTGTGTCATTGCAATAATAGAATAAACAGTCTTGTGATAGTTTGACTCACTGCAGAGAAAACGTACTCCTAGTCATGAAGGATTCACAAATCAAATCAGTGTCCGTTGTGTTGTGGTTTTTGCAGATTGTTTTCCTGAATGTGTTGTTGTGGCTTTTGCAGCATGCCTGTGTAGTAAAATTGATACTGTGCTTTATCTATTTGCATGTGTTTTCTGAAGTTGCTGTGTGTTGTGGCTTTTGTATATGTGTGACCGGTCCGGGCCACCGTACATCCGGCATAAAACCTATGCCAAATCAACATGCAGGAACAAATACCTTCAATGGTACTGTTAGTAGCAACAACAACAACAACAATAACAACAACAAAAATGTGAGGTAGATCTTAAAGGGATGTCTTTGAGTATTTTCTTCCAACTATTGTAATCATTATCCATGAAGGTAGAGACACATATTTGTAAGAGCCATATCCCACAAACGTACCGAAATTCTTTATACAAAAATGACTGTTAGTCCAGTCAGTGATGTGGCTCACCACCTTAATAATGGATTATTCCTCTGGCCACAACAAACAAACAAACAAACAAACAAACCAACACTGGCAAAAGCATAACCTCCTTGTCAAAGGTCTTTTATAACACTGCAAAGACTTAAGCCATTGAGAGGTAGGCTGATCTCCCTGAACATGACACAACTGACAGGTGAGGAGAGAGTAAAGTTGTTTATCTTGTTACAGTGACAGCTGTCAGTAGTTTAGATGTATCAGGCAGCAAATTAACATTTTACCCTCAAATTTGGAAGGATGAAAAATAAACAATTGTAAAGATTGGGGAAATTTATAAAAAGATCTGTTTGTAATGACTGGACATCTGGGTCGAGGCATCTGGAGAAAGTCTGCAGTGCTTAAGACCTATCAAAGCGCTCTAAGCAAGGACAACTGGTGAACTGGTGACTGGGTCAAGGGCACTCAAGCTTTATTGATGCATGGCCGTATTGTGCAATCCCACAAAAGAACTAGTGTCACTTTCATTTCTCAAAAAGTTCTTGGCGGAAGGTGTCAGAACCAACAGTGTGCAGAGCTGCTTTTGGCGGCACAAAGACAGTCTACACAACATAAGCGAAGGTGGTTTTACTGTTATGGCTGAACGGTATCTGTCTGAAACAAACGGAGCAAACTAAACGGGCCATGACAGAACAGTGAGTGGTGTAATTACCAAACCTTAATCCAACTATGGTAGGAGGACTCCTTTTGATTCACAGTGATTCAGCGCCATGGAAGAATTTGCCTCCTCTTTGTTTAACAGTCGGCTTTATCTCTGTCATTGTTGACCTGACTTTTACTCTTCAGCATGATTTGCTTGTTGCTCTTATGTCCTCACTGACAGTCGAGGAAAAAATACAGCAGTTGATAATATAATGCATATAACGTGTGACTGAGGTGGTGACAGTGCGTTTTTCCCTGATTTCACCCTGAATCCAAAAATGGATATGCAACAAACTTCACACTGAAGTCTGTGACTTTGTCAAATCTGTCCCCTTTGGCTTCGATCGTGCAATCCTGCTGTACATCTTTGTCACCACACGGTCACACCCCTCTCCTGCAACATTTACACTCTCTCTAGCACACACAGTACCAAGGGAGTACACCTATGTAATGGAGAGAGTGGAGGTCCTGCATGGAGGATGTGAGGAGAATTTTAATAGCCTTCTTCCTGTCCTGCTAGGAACTGCAACCCTCCATTCACAATGCAGGCAAAGGTAACTGAATGCATCCATCTAATCTTCCTCACTGCTGCAGTTATCAAGTGTCATTGGTCATGAGCTTGCATTTCTGGGTCAAATAAATGTAATCAAGCTAGAGTCTAACTCTATCAGAACTGAATCGGAATCTGTCAGAACGACTGGTATGGAAATTAGATGATCGCATTTCACACAGCGCACTTTCAAATTGATCAACCAGCTAAGGAGAGCTCATTCAAGACGGTTAAACCGTAAAAACGTTGCTCACTCACTTGATGAAATAACTGGCTCCTTCGTCAGTGAAGCCCTCCTCCCATCCTCTGGGCAAATCTATAAGACGAGCAGAAATGCATTGAACGCAACACCACAGAGTAAAAAAAAACACATTGCAGCAGAAGCTCATCCCCTCCTGCTCCCGCAACCCGGGTTAGTTGATACCTGATCGGATCATGTGTCCCGAGTTAACAGGTTCACCAGTGCGTGGATGGAGCCAAGTAGTGCTCTGAGTTTTGTCACTGGAAGAAAGACACCTGTTACTGAATGCTAATAAAACAACAAGCCTCCACGCTAAACAGCCTCGACAAGACGCGTTTAGAAGTAAAAGCCCTCTCACTTGATGAAGAAGACCCGTCCATCTCTGCAAACTCCGTACGACCAGTGATCAGGTAGGGTGTCCCGTCCGAGAGGTGCCGCCATGATCTCTCCGACTTTTCTTGTTCCCCCTCTGCCTCTCCAGACTTTTCCAGGGAGCCCACATAATAACCACCGCTAGGGCTCCATACTTTTAAAGGGGAAGAACACCGGAGTCGGATTCGGACCACTTCCACTAGTCTTTAATGTAATTTGAGACCTAAGATCATCTCAACGGTTCTCACGTGGAGCCCACGTCTAACCGTGAGCACGGTAAACCCACGGCTTAGACTGACGGGAGTGGGGCCGATGAAGAGGGCTGGATGCTGAGACCAACAATCCAGGATTATAATGTTAGACACATAACTGGAAATACAATATGAAAATTATTTAGATATCAAATTCTGATTTTTTTTTTTTGGTCATCTTAATATTTTACATGTGGGAATTAATTGAAATTTGTATCTGTTGTTAGTATATTTCTAATAGGTTCCTAATCACATGGATTTACAAATGTAAGTAATTTAAGGTTATTAAATTGTTAGGAATATGTCATACCAAAACAAAGGTGCATGCTTAATTATACCCTTTTAAATGTCTGCGTGTGTCTGTTAGTGAATATGGGTGTGTATGGGCGTCCATGCGCGCGCGCGTGTGCGCGTGTGTGTGTGTCAGAGAGAGAGAGAGAGAGAGAGAGAGAGAGAGAGAGAGAGAACCGAAGTGATGTATGGAGTCCTAAGGAGCATTTGATTTGGCTCTCCCGCTATTGACAGTTGTCAGTGTTTGATCATTAACAAAACTAACACGCCCATTATAAATGTATTGGTTGTACCTGTGTTGATGTCTTCGATTGAAGAATGGATGAATGATTATTAATGAATATATTCATTGTAGTTTATGTTTTCTGCCCTGTTTACTGAATGAACACTAACCATGTAATTTATTCTTAAATTTAGTAACTTGTGTAGGGTGCAATCTCCCCAATGTCAACTGGGATAGACTCCAGACCCCTACGACCCTGAACAAGATCAACCATTACAGAAAATTAGTGGACGAAAACAAGTTTAGTTTAATGCAGTTTTACTTTGGTCTTGGCTTGACACATCGATACTCCTCTCTGTAAGTAAATACACATTTATGTAAATATATTCATGTCTTAAAGAAGATGGTATGGTTATTCTAGTTTTAATACCTATGGTATGGTTATAAGCGTTTTAATAAATATGGTAAGGTTAATATAGTTTTTCAAATTTGCCCAGGCGCCAAAGGAGTATGCAGTAAGTCAGATGGAATGTCCAGTTCAGGCCTTCTGGACATTTGCAGTAACTCTCCAGAATAAGCATGCAGCCTTCACAGATATAAGATGATATAATCAATTAGGAAAACAGGATTTTTTTCTCAAGTGACTGCATTTGGTTTCGGTACACATCATACCAATACCAGCCACCCTGCAATTGTTTTTAATCTTAAAGTACTCTGGTGTTAATTTCCACTATATTTGTAAAGTTTACAGCATTGTTTGGGATATTTATCATGATGGACTGGAGCATAATGTAATGGACCAGTGGACAAGATAACCGCTTAAATTTCTTTGGATAGACAAATACGATTAGCAAAATGGAGAATACCAAGACATAATAATTTACAACAAACAGTAACTTCAATGACAAGAGCAATACTTCAAGAAAAAAAAAATCTGAAAATTATTCTTGTAAAATATGCACAGAGGTGCTTCTAAATAAACTACTTTAAATTTAAATATTTTTATACTTCATCTAACAAATAACTCAATTATTCCAATTTCTCCTTAGAATCTATGTATACTGGCTTCTCTAGAAAAGAAAAGAAAAACAAGCTCCCTTCTGGGTTATTTGAAGGGCTTCATGGGGGCCCCTTGTGGCCACTGGGCCCCTTAGCATCCGCTTTTTAGTTTGCTCATGTCTTGGCTGAATCTGCATGAGAGAGGTCACAGAAATTCCGATCGACACTTCTCATCCTCACACAAGTATTGTTTTTGCCAAGCTTGAAAGAGAGAGAAGACAGCCATGTTTGAATGTCAACTTAAAAAAGTTACGAATATGTAAGTGGGGGAAAAAGAACCACATTAAGACCCTGAGTATGATAGAAGACTAAGAAATCCTATCATTGGATGTGAGTGTGTGTCCTTATACATTATTTATTTATGCACATTACCTTCAAAAATATTATGATTTTTTTCTATGAGTGATGAGGATGGACAGGATTGGAAACAAGCACATTAGAGGGATAGCCCAGTTTGGACGTCTTGGAGACAAAGTCAGAGAGGTCAGATAGAGATGGTTTGGACATAAAAAGGAGAGGGATGATAGATCTATGGTAGGAGGATGCTGTTGATGGAGCTGCCAGGCAGGAGAAAAAGGGAAAGACCAAAGAGGAGTTTTTTTGTGAACAAGAAACAGAGGAAGATGCAGGAAGAGGCCTCTGTGACGGAGGAAGATGCAGAAGACAGGGCAAAATGGAAACAAATTATCCGCTATGGCAGCCCGTAAAGAGAACAGCCGAAAGAAGAGGAAGACCTTGAAAGAAGGATAGAAGAATACAGATATAATGCTTCTCGTCTCTGTAAAGCTGTGTTTAAAACCTGTGGTTCTTTTTAACTTCCCCTCAATGTGGGAATTAATTGATGCTCTTGCATGAATTCTACAGGAAGTTTTACGTATCCTTCACACTTTGAGGACAATGAGGATGCCTTACCTTCCAATAATGCTTACACTGCATCAATCCGACCTGTCTAAACTGCCAATGCTCCCCATAAACTTAATTTGGGCGAGGTGAGGACAGACAACGTTCAAAGTCAGGTTGCTGTTGGTCCAGGTGGTTTTATACTGAGAAATCAAGAGCAGCAAGGTGTGTCTTTATGATGCTCTCTTATTTAAATGCCTCATTATTAATATGATGAGCTCCATAACATAAGGTGATTTAACTGTGGCAGGTATACTAATAATTGTGAACCAAATATAGATAAACAGAAACAGAGAAATGTGTCTTAATAATCTTTGTGTGTCTTTTGTGTTTGGACAATAAAACACCCAGTTGCTCAGTTTATGCACAATAGTGAGAGAAGAGCAATAACAACAATTAAATAGCATTTTCGACTGGTTAGAGATGCTTGGTTGAAATTCTGAATAGTTTAAAGTGTTATTCTAAATATTGAGGGTTAAAACTCATCTAGAAAACCTTATATTGCAGATTCTGTACTGAAACTGTCCATCTAAACCTTAAAAACTCTCTTCATATCCAGAAACGCATCAAAGAATAAAAGGATTTCCACTGCTTTGATATGGTACACAGTGCATTGGACACATGAGACAGACGGCCTTTAGATATGCATTTTGTAGATATTAATTTAGTTTTTAATTTGAATGCACACTTATCTGTTGGTTCCCTTAAGAAAACCAAGTATGTGAATCATAAAATGAATGATCCCATGCATAACAGTATGTGTCAACAGCGCTTATCAAATGCAGCATAAGGAACAGGTAACTAACTATATGCTGCATTTTGCAGTATCACTGTTTTTCTCAGACAGAGATCTACAACAGAAAAAAATGTTGCCTGGATATTAAAATAAACAAATGTAGTTTTGTTATGGCCACTTATCATTGTATTTAGTGTATTGCTGTTATTAAATATGGTGTTATGTGGTCCACAATTAAGATGTGTATTCCACAGTGCCTCAGCACAATGGGGTATAGCGTAGCTGGAACCTCATATGCACTGCAGTGTATTCATCTGCTATCCCCACTCATTTACTGTTGTTTGACCTTGCCATGATTTATCATCATCCCCACTGTACACATACACACACATCATACATAGTAATATACAGCTAAATGCACACACACGCGCACACACCGCGTTGATGCACCGTCCAGTGCAGCTCTGCAGTATAGTTTGCTGCTGATTCCTGCCTCTCGGCTGCCAGAGGCTTACAATGCAGCAAGGTGACTCAATGTTATTGTCCCCTCCTCAGAGAGCCCCCTCCTTCTGAATCACAACTTACTAACCGTGATCAGCAGAAAATATAAGAAATATTCTTTGTTCTCCTCTGATCATTTTGCAAAGGTTCTAATTAAGTTGGCAGGACATCGACATATTCTCTGAATTAAACTTTATCAAGTTTTAATTAGGTTTTATATTCACAATTGAACTGAGCGGGGCAAAGTATATAAATACTTTAATTAATGTGTTGTTCTCTCTGTGTGCATGAGTTAGCCACAGCCAACCGTTTAAGAGTAATGAAAAGTTTCACATTAAATTATTATTTAGTGCATTGTTGATTGAATTAATTTGTTGATTTTCCCTTTCTTCTCCATCTTTCATTCTCCATGTTAGGTATGATCTCAGGCAATGATTCATTTTCCTCTAGTTGTTGAACTATTGTATTGTTGCCTACACGGCAGGGATATTATATTTAGTCTTAAGCTTTTCTGATGTTTTTTGATCCAGATAGCAATTGGATTAATTGTATGTCTGTACCTGCCATGGCTTACAAATTATTCACTTGATCTTGTGTTCTGCCACTCATCATTCCAGCAGAAAGATAATGTTTTTGCAACTCAGGATCGGACCATTATAGACCCTGCATCCACTCTCCTGCCCTTTTTCTCCATGCCGTGCCATTGCCTCCTAAAAAGCTGTGGGTTGTCAACATGACCAAATCCTTTGTGAAGTTATGGGGGTGGGGGGGAATCTAACACTTTTTTGCCAAACCACAGAAGAAGAAGAATCCTTGGGTCTCTTGAAATGTGATATATAAATTTAAGTTATTATTATTATTATTATATTATGTCACTAAGATTGGTATTTGTAATCCATCTTTGGTCCATTTGTAATTGCTTTCCACGGTTAACCCTACTGTGATCAATTTAAAGCTGCAGAAATCCCTGAGAATTCACCCAAACCATTTATGTCTCCGTAATCAAGCCAGGGTTCACCAGTAGCCCATCGCTTGTTCACCACCAGCCTTGTCGCCAGGCTCTTGGTTCTTTTCTACTACTTGAAAATAAACTTCTCCCTCGAGTTGTGTATTACAGGTGGGTCCTTAAGTTTAACATACATAACTGATTGTAATGTGTATTTCACCTTCCACACAATATTTTCACGGATTATTTCACAATTTGTTATTTTTATACATTTGCATTTGCAAGTTAAATTTACTGTTTATTGTGCTCAACCAATGTACGGATGACAGGAAGTATATAAGAAAGACACACAGTAACCACAGAGCACTCCTCTTACAGAAAGACTCGAAAAAGGAAGCGGTATGAGGAGTGAGAATTGGGGTAGTTCATCATCTGTTCATTGTTTTATTACACATCTGATGCTTTATTATACAAGATATCTCATCTTACACAATCTTTTGTGTTGATAAAGCTTCATCCATTTTTGTAAGCAACCCTTATAAACTTTCTGGTGTTTTCTCTGTGCTTTTCCTCTATATCATAATGTCTTAATGATATTGTTGCCATGTATTTTGTCAAAGTGTCTGTGGGTGGACAAGGCCCCCAAACACCTCACCCCTGGCTCAGCTCCACAACTGGAGCCCTTTTCACACAGACTTTTATCTTACCACTAGAACACTTAAGTAGCCCTAAAAAGTTCAAAGCTAAGTGTATCCACACAAGCCATATTTACAGAGTTGCTGAGTGTAACCTTTACAATGGAAATGGGAGAATTCTTCAGCTAAAATAAAGGGTGTGGTTGATCCTGTCGCTATGAATGATGTCATGCAGACCAAAAAAAAATATCATTGGAGTTCATGATCAACAAGAATGAAGTAACGATGCAGGGTTTCTTTTCTTTGCAATGTTTGCTGTGGTAACGGTTCAGTAACTGTTTGACCGGAACGTGCACATAATGCATTTCACTGCACATCGTACCTGTATGACTGTGTATGTGTCAAATAAAATTGAACTTGATCTTCACAGTCAAATAATAAGGTTAAGATTAATGTTTATTACAAACAATGAAATATGATGATTTGTCCTCAGAAAGATTTTGGTGCTGAGACTCTTCAGGGAGATTATGACAGAACGGTATCTGCCCTGAGTAGCAACAAGGAATATCCACCTCCGAGTTTAGAATACGGTGGTGGTGACTGATGACTCTGCAGAGACTGATGAATTATGAGGTTGATGGATCTGTGAGGACTGGGCTCAGATGGGGAGATGGAGTGTGCATGTACCAGCAAGATGAAAGAAGAATGGACGTTCACGTTTATAAACACAACAGCATGATCATAGGATAATGATGATGGTGTGCCACTGTGATTGAAAGGATATGGCCTGCTAATTTGCACAGCTGGAATCAACTGACACCCCAGACCATGAAGTGGTAATTGAGACTGAACATATGAAAGGTGAGAATCAAAGAGTGGTATGAGAGGTGGCTGTGGCCCAAGTTAACAAAGGGATCGTCTTCCTGAGTGAACTTTCCCTAGAGCTTCATCAATGCAGGGACAAGCTGTCACCTTTGTGGTAGAAAAAAACAGGATTTGATTTAGTCATTTTACCATTTATTATTGAATTTGCTTTCAGTTCTCCAAAACTCTGCTATAGGTGAATGTTGGTGACTGTAATTTGCCCATAAGGGTGATTTGTTGTTTGTCTGTGCTCTCAGCTACATCCCTGTGGAATCCCCCAATTGCACTTTTGCCTCTGACTTCTTCTCACTACTGGATTGTTTCAATATATCACAGCATGCCCAAGGTCACACCAATGCTAAAGGTCACACTTTGGACCTGCTTTGCTCCACTGGCACATCTCCCTCACACCTGCAGTGTCTGGACCTTGCCATCTCTTTTTTTTTTTTTTTAGCACTTTGAGATTTGATCCAAATGTAAAGTGCATTATAAATTAAATGTATTATTATTTATTATTATTATTATCTCTCTAACCAACATGCCGTCCTCTTCACTATTCCTGTACCTCAGCCTAGGCAGCACACTAAACGTTCATTAACCTTGAGAAAAATCAAGGCAGTGAGCACACCAGCCCTGTCAAACTTTTTAGCCACCCATCTGGACTCCATCCTCCTGACACCACTGTTGATAGCCTGGTAACCCACTACAACACCACTTTTTCCCGCTGCCTGGATTCTCTCGCCCCCATCAAAACCCGGACATTCTCTTTCACCCGTCCGGCACCATGGTTCACCCCTGAACTCAGCTCCATGAAGGTCTCCGGTCGTCAACTTGAGAGGCTCTATAGGAAATCTGGCCTCACCGTCCACCTGGAGGCCTACAAAGACCATATCTGGTCCTACAAGGAAGCTCTCTCACTCACAAAATCACTGCACTACTCCATTCTCATCAGAAACCAGCACAACCACCCAAGGCTGCTGTTCTCCGCCATAAACCGCCTACTCCGCCCTTCCAGCCCCCTGACCCTCTTGTTGCCTTTGACTGCTGCGCCAAGTTTCGGAATTTCTTCCAGCCAAAGTGGATTCCATCTACCAGCAGCTCCTAGCGACTACCTCCACCCCTCCACATGCACCTTTACATGAAGACACTGCTCCCCCCCACTGCACGCCTGCCTCATCCCCGGCTATCCTCCTTCATCCCTGTGGAAGCCTTCCAATTGACAAAGCTTGTCACTAAGGCTAAGGCCTCCACCTGCTCCCTGGGCCCAATGCCCACAGCCCTGTTCAAGGCCTGTCTGCCCGCCCTGTGCCCTACAATGGTCACCCTCGTTAACTCCTCCCTGGAATCTGGCACACTCCCCTCCAGCTCAAAACAGCATCTGTCACCCCCATTCTTAAAAAGTCAGGTTCGGACCCGGAGCATTAAAACAGCTACCGGCCGATCTCCAACCTTCCTTTCCTTAGTAAAATCCTGGACAGAGTAGTTACCGTCTGTCCAGTCATGAGCCCTATGAACACCTACAATCTGGATTTAGACATCAACACAGCACAAAGACTAAAATCACCAACGACCTCCTCATAGCAGCAGATTCCGGCCACATCTCCATCTTCATCCTTCTTGACATCTCGGCAGCTTCTGATAAAGTCTCCCAATCCATCCTCCTTAACCGCCTAACGGACTGCTTAGGATTCACGGGAACAGCCCTCTCCTGGTTACAATCTTATCTTTCCAACAGAAAACAATTCATCACCATAAGTGATGAATAAGTGATAAGCTCCTCCCCAACCCCAGTCAACTAAGGCTTCCCTCAAGGTTCTTCGCTTGGACCCCTCCTCTTCACCATTTACATGCTCCCCGTTGGTCAGATTATCCCCCATCACGGTCTCAGTTTCTACTCCTATGCTAACGTCACACAGCTCTACATCAGCACCAAGCAATCCACCGACCTCCCCTACAGGACATAAAAACATGGATGTCATCTAACCTCCTCAAACTAAACAGCAGCAAAACAGAGCTCATGGCTGTGGCCCTTAAGGCACTGCTCCGGAATATTGGAGATCTCCTCCTAGACGTGGCTGGTTGCTCAATCTGCCCATCATCCAAGGTCCGCAACCTAGTCGCCATCTTGGACGCATCCCTTTCATTTCAATCGCACATCGGATCTATCACAAAATCCGCCTTCTACTACCTCAAGAACATCTCTCGTTTCTGGCCATCACTCTCTGACTGTGTTGCAGAGTCCCTCGTCCACGCCTTTATCATCTGGGATCTGGACTACTGTAATGGAGTCCTGTCCGGGGTACCGAGCAAGGCCCTGGACCGGCTCCAGTATCACCTCCACTCTCATCCACCTTCACTGGCTTCCTATAAAATCACGCATCAAGTGTAAATTCCTTCTGCTCACTTACAAATGCCTCCATGCCCTTGCCCCCCAGTAGCTCACCAACCTTCTCCACCCCACACCAGGCTGCGAACATTCAGCGACAGAGCCTTCAGCGTCGCAGCCCCCGCCCTCTGGAACTCTCTCCCCTCTGAAATCAGGAATTCTGCAACATTGGACATTTTCAAAAAACTCCTCAAGCACCACCTGTTCTTAAAGGCCTACGATCTCATTGTCCCCTCTAAACATCTCTCCTTTTAATGTTTATTTAAAAGGAGAGACATTAGTTTGTGTTTGACGACCCTCTTTGTTATGCATCCTTGGGTTCATAGAAATGCGCTACATAAGTCCAATTTATTATTATTATTATTATTATTATTATTATTATCATTAAGTGTTGGCCTTGTGATAAGCTGTCGACTTGTCCAAGGTGTGCCTCTCCTCCAGCATCAGCTGGAAAAGGCTCCATCCCAGCACGACCATGAGAAGAAATTGGTTACAGAAAATGGATTTATAAATGTCGCCCTGTTCATTTAAATAAAATAGTAAATGAAAAAATGTATTTTAAATAATATGACTCAATAGAAAATATTAAATAACTAGAAAGCATTCAGTGAGCGCAAAACTACTAAGCAAGGCAGACATCATTGATAGGATATTCCAAAACTTATCTCTGGGTAAAAACTTCACGCAAACCCTTCCATAAAAGAATGAGTTATTAAAAGAACCAAACCAAAAAAGAAAATCCAAAAGTGAGCAATTGTTAAGCAAACGCCATTGTGACGTCACGTGGTGAGATCATGACGTAACAGCATCAACATTTAATTATTTGAGATATGCCAAAATCTACCTATGCATAAAAGTTCATGAGAATTTGACCTTCAAATGCTCCATAATCTTGCTAACAAACGGAGGAACAAACAAAGGTAAAAGTATAACCCCCTTGGCGTAGATGAATTCACTCATATTTACAGCATCGCTATTTCCTCATCTCGCCACGTACGATCCAGTGCAAACTAACTTGCTAGACTGTTTGATGGACAGCCTAACTCACCAATGCAGTTAATGATAGGCTCACAGCCTACCGTGCTGAGTAACAGCTAGCTGATGACATCACTCCAGCTGAGAGGAAGCTACGGGAGTACAGCAAAGCAGATGATGTCTAGTACTCATAATAAAGTGAGTAAACAAATGGTATAAATTTATGGTCCTTTGTATGGAGCTTTTATGGTTACGGTTCCTCTCGTGAACATAAAAATAAATGCTGTGCCGGTCATACTGATGGGAGACGTGGATATCTCCATAGCTTGATCCTGATTAGCAAAATCAGTCAGTGGGTAGTGCTAAAGCTAACTCCAATATCTTCCAATGGAGATCATAAGCTACCTATTAATAGCCAACCTCTGCAGAATAGAATATCAGAGTACGTAAGAGCATAGCTGACTGCATAATTACACTTCTACGCACAGCATCTGCGCATGTTGTACTATGTAAACATGAATGCAACTGTAACTGATGTCAAAGTGTGGGGACACTGATTGTCTTCATTTTTCAGATGTGCTGGAGCCGAGCCCTCCTCAGTGGTTTGACACTGCTTCTGGTCCAGCTACTGTGTTTAGAGGCAGTGCCCATCGGTGTGGACAAGACAAAAGTGAAAATGCCAGAGAAACAACCGGAAGAGCTACCAGCTAGTGTGGTAATAAGACCCAAGATTTATAGATCTCTATTTTCATCACAAAGCACTTGTCATGATCTTTAATCACGTTAATGGTTCTGCATTTAAACTGATTTAATTATTAGTTTAAAAATCAGCCGATTTTGCACTCATCTAAATTTTGATTTGGGTTACATCGTAAATTTGTTTTAATTGTTTGCGTTTTTCAAGCACACATTATGGGGGATTGAGTAAAGTAATTCCGTAATTTGTGTGTAAATGTAAACCCATCAGTGGTGACAAAATAGCCAATCACAGGGGAAATCAGAACAACAATTGAATATTTTATTTCAGTTGGTGGACATATTAGGCATTAAGTGAACATTTTCTTAGAAATTGCAGTAGAAAAACGGGCAAGTGTAAGTAAGACGGACTATGACAAGGCTAATTTGTGATTGTTCAATGACTGGGTCACAACATATTCTGAACTGACCTACCAAAGTTGTCTGAGGAAGAAGAACTGGGTAACCGAACTTTGTGTGTGAGGAGCGAAGGCTAGCCAGGGTTGTCCAATCCCAAGCACAAATTGCTGATTTCAGAGTTGTTTTAGTTGCAAAAGGGACACACACACACAATATCAATAATTTGTATCCTTCATGGATCACATACAGCCAGACATAGTACCACATAGTGAAATTATGTCTCTGCATCTGACCCATCCCTGAGGGAGCAGTGGGCGGCCCCTTTGAATCGCCCGGAGAGCTAGGGTTTGAGGGTCTTGCTCAAGGACCCTACGAAAAGTACACCCTTCTGGGATTCAAACGGTCTACCTTCCGATCTTCTGATTGGGAGACGGCCGCTCTACCCACTGAGCTACAGCCAACCCTATTAAGCAGATAGGGTTTAATATTATGACTGGCTGGTACATGAAGAGCATTGCCTATTATACAATAATAATACGCAGTGAAATAAATCTATAAGCGTTAGTTACAGCCGTGATGGTAGATGTTGATGAATGCATCTATTATTAGCTGATTTAAAAGAGATGTCCTAATGTCTCAATGCACTACAATTAAATTGCCTCAATAGCACATTATACTCAAAAGTTATGATCTCACAAACCAATTTTATCAGTACTTTGAGCACACAAATTGAGATCTCGGATATTTACGTCAAGGGAAAGGCGTGTCTATGTTAAATGTTGTCATATTGACTTAACATTACACTTAAGCAAATATTAAGCAGATTCTGTTTTGCACAAGAATACCCACATCTGAAGACTTTTATTTTACATCAGGAAGGGAATCCAATGTAAATCCTGTAGGAGTTCAACAATGTGTATGGAAAAATATGTTGCGCCAATCTCTAAACAGGAGGAGTAAAATGGACATGAACAATCGCCTGTTAACCACAGAACAGCTGCAGCATATCGCAATTAGCTGAAGGCAGTAATTCAGTTAATGCATAGACATTCATGGTAAAACCTGTTCTTAACATCAAACATCTGAACAAAGAAACTGTGAAGCTGGTCAGCAGACACTTATCCAAAATGTTCTGCTACAAACTTAATCTGTTTTCAGCACATGTGATCTGCTGCAGAAGCATGACGGTGGCTCAGTTGGTAGAGCAGTTGTCCACTTAT
This sequence comes from Lophius americanus, assembly GCA_037951165.1. NCBI lineage: Eukaryota > Metazoa > Chordata > Actinopteri > Lophiiformes > Lophiidae > Lophius > Lophius americanus. Next base: position 20,184,804 of record JBBDHG010000014.1, read on the forward strand.
CTGAAGGTTTGTGGTTCAATCCCTGGTCACTGCGGTCCACATGTCCAAGTGTCCTTGAGCCCCAAGTTGAGCAATGGCTGTTCCTTTGGTGTCTGAATGATGGCAAGAATGGTTATTGCTCCTGATGAACATGTGGCGCCTTGCATGGCAGCCTCTCTCATCACTGTATGAATGTTTGTGTGAATGGGTGAATGCTGACTCGTGTTTTAAAAGCGCTTTGAGGGGTGGAGCAGACTAGAAAAGTATAGTACAGTCAGTTTTGTAATTACAGTCCATTTACCATTTAATATTATTATGAAGAATAATAAAAAAACAACTAACATGACCATAGTTAAAGGATTACCGGATGAGTTATCTATACCCTATTACGTGAAGTTTAAAAATTGCATTTGATTTGTTACATTTTATAGGACACTGGACTCCACTATGACCGCTACCTCAGGGAAGTCATCGATTTTCTTGAGAAGGACCAACACTTCAGAGAAAAACTCCACAATACAGACATGGAGGACATCAAGGTATCGTGCTTTTATTTTCATATAGTGTACATGACGGCAACATTGCCAGGCGTGAGTGGCTTTCCCTTGTCCAGGCAAATGATAAATCCTCTGAGGAAATCAGAAATGCTACTAATCCTTCAATAGATTTTCTTCTTTTGTTTAGGGTTTTGGTACGCTCATCTTAAATGTACAGAAACTGAAAATGCAATTTATATCAAATGCTTGAAATGTTTGAATTATTATTTTTTATACCACAACCCAAGGTATTAAATAACACCAATCTTTTCTAATTAATGGGTTATACAGCAAGGGAAGCTGGCTAAAGAGCTGGACTTCGTCAGTCATCATGTCAGAACAAAACTGGATGAACTGAAGAGACAGGAGGTGAATCGACTGCGTACTTTGATCAAAGCCAAGCAAGACCTTGAAGGAGGTAATGGTAAGTTGCGCAACCAAAATTATATTTCATTCATTTTGTTTATATTTAGATATGCTCATGGTGGTTAAGTAAAATACACAACATTTTCCCACACTAGATATTTCACTGGAGGATTACCATTTCAGACCAAAGAAATGTGTTTATTATTCAATCACTAAGGGCTGATATATCAGTTCTGAGTACATATTATCTTCAAAAACTCTGATAAAATAATTAAATTAGATCGAGCTGATCGACCGGGAGGCGTAGTTTGATGAAACCGCTGTTCGGCTCAGCTGCCTCTCCGACGCCCGCCTGCACGCATGTGCCGTTCATGCACACCAGGCATAAGCCACCACGGCTCCAAACATCTCACAATCAAACCAGCCCGCCATTTGTAACACCAGTAAGGGCAAAATAAGTAATCTCTTCAACCCCAAAAATGTTTGCCACAAGAAACTTAATCACATCCTTCAAATTTAATCACCCCAAGTATCATAGCAAGTTAAGCTAACGTAAGCAGGGTGGCTATGGCTAGCGGGAGCTCAGAGCCAGCCACATGTCCTGAAGTCCTTGAAGAAGGCCAACGTATAACATATAAAGGAATAAACAAGGTTTACAAAGTCTTATTTTCTGTTCGAAATTTCAATCAATTGGTTTCAGGAAAGCACAGCGGGAAGGACGGAGTGTACATTAATTTCAGGTCAGACTACATTCAAATTACACAAGGCTGATCTGTGTTACTTGCACTGTAATCCTTCAAAAAAAGATCACTTAAAAAACAGTACTCATTATGATTTTTAAACTTTAATATAAAATATTGGAATAGGCACAAATCAGTATCTGCCCATACTGTGCTGGGAGTTGGACTTATAAAAATACATGATCGGTGAACGGCCAAGAAAATTGCAATCGGTGAACCGCTACTAAAAAGCCCACAATCTTCTCAGAACCATAATGTTGTGTCAAATTAAAGCTCTACGATGAGTAGCTTTATAAGAAGCCCATTACTATTCTGTCTCGTATTTATAACAGGCTCACGTATTTCCTATTTGAAACTTAAAACCTATTGATAGTGAATAAATATAACGTGACTGCAAGTGTTCAGAAACACACAGTATCTGTGTGTACTACTGTTTAACAATAGCACACATATCTGTGTGTACTATTTTTTAACAATAGTATACACAATAGTACACAGTACTATTGTACACTATTGTACTGTTGTATACTATTGTATACTATTGTACTGTTGTACAATAGTACAACAGTAGTACACACAGTATCTGTGTGTACTACTGTTTAACAATAGTACAACAGTAGTACACACAGTATCTGTGTGTACTACTGTTTAACAATAGTACAACAGTAGTACACACAGTATCTGTGTGTACTATTGTTTAACAATAGTACACACGATAGTACACAGTACAACAGTAGTACACACAGTATCTGTGTGTACTACTGTTTAACAATAGTAAGATAAAGCTTTGTAAACGCAAACCATATTTAAAGCACACAGGAGGACAGAGACGTATTTTCACACCCTTCTTTCTTGCAATTACATGCACTTTCATGTCTATGTATTCACCTAGGATACTTTAAAACAAATCAGAGATGCTCCGGTTAAACACAGGGAGAGGACTAGTGTGATCATTATCTGTTCTGGGTGTACTATTCCACTGTATCTTTACACAAGAAATAGTTATACGCTGCCACATTAGTGTTCAAAATATTATATATTTAAGATTTGCTGTTAATCAAATTATTATGGAACTGTTATGTTATGTAGCTATGTTTTTTTTAATCTAAATCATCATTTACTCCTTTAATAGACATTGCAGTGGACCACCAGGCTCTGCTGAAACAGTTTGAATACTTGAACCACATGAACCCACATACATTTGAAGTGGATGACCTGGATCGGCTCATCAAATCGGTAAACCTCAATGTTATTTCATGCTGTAAAAATGTTAAATTAGGGGCTTGTTCAAACGGTTCCACTTATTTAGGGTCTCTGACATTGTACTTGTTGGATTTTGTAATATAATGGCACATGCTGTACATCGATCAGCCACAACTGTTTATCATTGACAGCTAAAGTGAATAATGTTGATTATCTTGTTACAATGGCACCTGTCAGAGATCGTGATGTATTTGGCAGGAAGTGAATATTTTGTGTTCAGTGTTGGAGGCAGAAAAAAGAGATTTACTTCGAATATGGCCGATTTGTGATGGCTTGATAACTGGGTCCGAGAATCTCCAGAAATACAGGACTTGTTTAGTGTCTCCAGTGGTTAATAACTACTGAAACGATCTAAAGAAGGAAAACCAGGGCACCCTAGGCTTATAAATGCGCTTAGGAGTTAAGGCTAGCCTACATTGTCCGATTCCACAGAAGAGCTTCTTAAGCAAAAATAGCTAATACATTTAAATTCTGGGTCTGATTGAAGGATACCAACCAAGCTTTATTCACAGCTTTATTCCAATATGAATACATATCTATAAGGAAACAGTATTCCCTAACGGCAGGGGCCTTATAACCCATGACAATGTGCCCTATAAGAATGGAAAAATGTTTTTTGAATGGTTTGAGGAACGCAACAACAATGTCAAAGTTTTTGGCTTGGCCTTCGACATCCCCAGATCTCAATCTGAAAAAATGTAGGGGACAGTAAAGTCCAATACATGAAGCACCACCTCACCTTAATCCTACAGGACCATAGGAATCTGTTGCTAATGTCTTGGCACCAGTTACAACAGTAAACCTACAGAGGTGTAAGGGAGTCCATGCCTCGAGGGGGTCAGAGCTGTTATGGTAACAAAAGGCCCTACACAATATTAGTAGGTGGTTATAATTATAATGTCATGAGTGATCTGTGATGTTCGCTATGATGGATTGCCAATGTTAATTATGCTTATATTTTATTTTTCACATTCAAGTAATGCATTCAGTTTACACTTGTGATGGGCTTACAGCCAATGAAACTAAATTAAAACCTTAACTGTGAAATTTCCCTAAACAAATACATTCTCAGTTCTTTTGTAATCTGTTTCTAAGGCTACTAAAGATCTGGAGAACTATGACAAAGAGAGGCACGATGAGTTCAAGAGGTATGAAATGATGAAAGAGCATGAAAGACGAGAACACCTGAAGACACTGGACGAGGATGAAAGAAAGAAAGAGGAGGAGCACTATGAGGACTTGAGGAAGAAGCATGCTGACCACCCTAAGATCAACCATCCGGTAAAGTCTGATTTTGGTGCATACACAAGTGATAACACCGTGACCACACACACACACACACACAAACACACACACACAAATGCATATGAGATGAAACGTTATGCTTAAGCAAATTATTAGGGTCTCTCTCTCTCTCTCTCTCTCTCTCTCTCTCTCTCTCTGTCTCTCTCCCATTTCCATGAACATTTTTTTGACCAGATTTTATTTTTTCAAGTGTTTCAAAAGTTTTGTGCATGCAGTAATAATATTGTACCTCGAGTAGAATTGTTGCTTTTGTGTAAGTAGTAATCTCCAACATTGACATTGAGAACTATTCACATAAATGTTGGAATGCATTAGTCATTCTAATTTGTTCAATCAAATTTACTTGAATGATTGTAGGGAAGCCAGAATCAACTGAAGGAGGTGTGGGAAGATACTGATGGTTTGGACCCTGAGGACTTTGATCCCAAGACATTTTTCAACCTGCATGGTAAATCTTTAACCTACTTGAAACTGCATATACATTTTGTTCCAATGTGAAATAATAATAGATTGTTGTGTGTTTCTCCATCGATTTCTTTTTTTTTTCTTCCATAATGCAGATAGCAATGGAGATGGCTATTTTGATGAACAGGAGCTTGAGGCATTATTTACCAAAGAGGTGAAGCTGTGAACTGTAAGAAGTCTTTTCTTTCAGTGATTGATTTATGGGCTGACTGAATTTCTTTGATTTTTAGTTGGAAAAAATATATGACCCCACCAATGAAGAGGATGATATGGTGGAGATGGAGGAGGAGAGACTACGTATGAGGGAGCACGTTATGAATGAGGTAGAGAAAATAGCACCCAGGACTGCTGGCTTGAAACCTTTTTAACATACATGTTTATATGTATATTAAGCATATATGAATTAGGTTCTATATATTTACATAGACTGCCCAAAAAGTTAATTGGACAATTAAATCACGATCTAAAGTTGAACAAAATATTTAAGTTGACAATATTTATTGACTTACATTGCGTAATTCCCTGAGAACAAAATGAGGTAAGAAAAAAAGCTAAACCAAGAACCAATTTTTTGCTGGATTCTAAATCTCATCCAAAATCAAAGTGAAAAACTGAAATCACAGTCTGATCCAACTTGGGTCAATTGCGTTGTGTTTGCCCCCCTTCTTTCTGTATGTTCTCCTTTCAATGACTGGACATGTCCTGTTGTGCAGCGGATGAGGTTCTGCAGCACCAGTGAGCTTCTTAACAGTCCATTGTGCTACGTGTTGCCTCATATGTGCAAAACATAATGTCCCAGGACTTTTCAATTGGATTCAGGTCTGGGGAACGTGATGGCCAGTCAATGGTGTCAATACCTTCATCATCTAGAACTGCCAACACACTTTGAAAAATTAGGCTGGGCAATGTTCTGCAGCAGGAAGAACTCAGGGCCCACTGCACCAGCGTAAAGTCTGATAATGGGTGGATTTCATCTTGGTACCTCAGCAGTCAGGGTACCTCTGGCTAGTACATTGTGTTCTGTGTGACCCTCCATGGGTGCCCTCCTAGACTATCACGGGTCAATTGCCAAACCGGTGCTGGATGATAGTATAGACAGCATAACGTTGAACACGGCATCTCCAGACTCTTTCACGTCTGTCACTTGAGCTCAGAGTCGCTGCTCTCTTCTGATAAGAGAACAGGTACCAATGGTGAATCAGACGTCCTGGTGTCCTCTGGCAAATGCAAATCCAGATTCTTGGTGCTGGGCTGTGAGAATAGGTACCAGCCCTCTGGTCCTCATGGAGTCAGTTTCTGACAGTTTGGTCACAAAAATGCACACCAGTACCACTGAAGGTCATTTTGTAGAGCTCTGGCAGTGCTCCACCTGTTTCTTCTGTTCCTTCACACACAAAGAACCAGATGCCAGTCCTGCTGCTGGGTTGTGGTTCTTTTACGGACCTGTCGTAGAAGAACAAATGATGTTTCACAATGTTTCTCGTGAAACATCCTGTCTCCTGTTATGTCCTCCGCACTCCTGAGACTGTGCTGGGAGACACAGCAAACCATCTTGTGACGGCACGTCTGTGGATGTGCCATCCTGGACTTGCTGGACTATTTGTGCAACCCGAATGGTCTGCAAAGACCACCTCATGTTAGCAGTAGAAACAAGGACATTAGCAAAGTACGAAACTAGAGAATATTCAATCAGGAATAATGAAGAGAGATATGGTCTGTGGGTGGGTGGTCTTGCTGTTCCCTCTCCTGTCCACCTATAGTTGCTTTAATTTGTACCAAACAGGTTAAACTGATTAACAATTGCTTTCACTAACTGGACAGATTCACATCCCAGAAGTTTCATTGACTTTTGATTGTCCTTTGTGATGGTTTGAGAAGAATAAATAATCTAAACGTCCTCACTGCTGTCTTCCTCACAGGTGGACACTGATAAAGACAGATTGGTGTCTTTAGATGAGTTCATGGTTGCTACAAAAAAGAAAGAATTCTTAGAGCCAGATAGCTGGGAGGTGAGATAAATATATTTATCCATTTTGACATATTTTAAGAGTAATGGAATCCTTCAAACAATTTGATTCAGACTTCAGGACAATAGTCTCCTTTCCTTTTTGAATGTTTCTCAGACCCTGGAGCAGAACCAGGCTTACACAGATGAGGAGATGAGGGAATTTGAGGAGCATCTTGTTCAGCAGGAACAAGACCTCCACGTAAGGGCTGTTGACCTCCAGAAACAGAGAGATGAGCTGGAGCAACAACAGGAACAGCTTAATGCACAAAAAATGGAGCTGCAACAGGTAAGGATGGGCAGACTGTTATTACCCCCAGCCACTAACGATTAAGGAATGGGCTTTGTCTGTCTTTCCATCATGTTTCATCTCAGGGGCACCCCTCCAAATTTGTTTGTTTTCTCAAAAACTGTTTACAAACAACGACGAATGGTTAAGTGGTGCCTTTTTCTTTTAGAGATTTGGGGTTGGGGTCATTCCAGTTTTTTGCCTCATTTACATTGCCGATCACAAACAATATTCAGTGAACTTTGTTTCCATGGTTGCACAGGAAACCTAGATTAATTCTGTGTTTGGGATGAATTATCTTTTAACATTATTTAGATTTGTATTGGTGAAAATCAGGAGTAGTTCCTGCGTGAGTATTTGCTCTTTCCTGTTGACAAATCTTAATATAATAGGTCTACTTTAATATTCAAAGTGGAAAACCCTGAGTAAGTAGAGGCTTCATCTGAAAACAAAACATCAGTGGTTGGTATCTCGGTGATGCAACATATTCTGACTCAAGTAAAAGTAATTTCCTATGTTAATGTTTATCTCAACTGTGTGTGTTATTCAAGTATAAGCAAAGCTTAAATTAACTCGTCGTTGCAGGCAGTTGAGCACATGGAACGGCTGAAATCACAGAAAATAGACCCGCCTCCAGAGGTTCATGGTGAGTGTTGATTACACCAATTGGTTTGTCTTTTGAAAGTGTTTTGATTTTACACTCTAACTTCTCAGATTAAAACACTCCGTCTTTGTTACAGATGAAGGAAACACTATCCCAGAGGTCCATGAATTTGACAACCAGTTACATTTTGAACAAGACGAACAATCACAAGGGCATCAACCTGAACTCCATGTTCCTCAAGATACACGTCAGGAATACCATGAACAACAAAACCAGGTCCTGATCCAGCAAGATCTCCCTCTGCAACATCAAGATCTTCCACCAGGTCACCCAGAAGCTGCACAGGGCAAGCCTAACCTGCCCTAACTGTTCGCACTTGAACCTCCATACCAGACTTTTGCTGCATTTCCTGTGTGCAGAGGAGCCGTTCCCCCAGAGTGAAAGGCCTCTCTAACAGCATGACTTAGGGATTTGGAGGAAAGAGTGCAGCACCAAAAGGAATCCCTGTTGAATGACACCAGTGTTAATAAACGTAATACTTGATTCACATAATGGATTTACAACAGTAAACCAAGGTCGGTAAAATTTCTTGGAAATGTTATTTGTAATTTTTGCATAATTATGGCCTTTTTCAACATTTCCTGATGTCACAGTGTTAAAGCAAGGAAGAAAGAATTGTCAATATCCTGCCCTTAATCTGTATCTGCACCCAAAGTTAATGGGATCTGCCCCTATTCCATGGCCCTTCCAAGGTTTGTGTACAATACAAATCAACCACAAAACAATCAAACAGGTGAAAACATATCCTCCTTGGTGGAGATAGTTCAAATAATTGATATACAGTTATACAAAAATGTAGTAGGTGGTGGTGAGCTGTGAAATCCTGAGGGGAGTGCTACAGAGCAAGGTGGACATATCAGACATTCTTTGAGCAAGTTGCCTGGAGAAAAACTACAACCCCATCTGAGACCATTTTAGTATCATGATGGTGTTACAAAGTCTCTCTGTTATCTCAGGCTTAGTGCACGTTCTCATAAAATGGTTGTTTGGCATGTCATTTAACTGCTTGCACACAGAATGAACCGATCAGCTCTCCACTTCAGTCACGATAAGTTACAGATAACTAATCAGACTTCATACAGCAAATTTGAATACTATACACAAGAACAGCAGCAATTCTGTCGTTACCCTATCGTAACGATTCGAGAAAATCCTGTTTAGCAGTTCAAAGTTCAATAAATATTATTGAAAGAGTATTTAAACTGACGGTGAATCCCATGCCCAGAGACAAATCTCTTTTATAGTTGTGTGACGATGGTTTCAAATAGGCAGCAAAGTCGTACCAAGAGGAAAATCTTATTAAACAGATGTTTATACAGTATTTGCTGTGCCTTCATCATTATTTTAGTGTATGCAGAATATGCTGAATGGATGTAGGTTCACATGGAGAAAAACTGTTCTGTGATTACCAGTTATTTAATATTGTGACCCATTTCACCTTCTAAGAATCTGTATCACTGAAAGAGTGAGAAAGGACATGTTTATAACAGACTTTGCAGAGCGGGTGTTGTATAAGTAACCATGGTGATCTAGCAGTTAATACACCCCTCTGTTCTTTCTCATTGACGAAATGGAGCCGGTAAAATCACCAAGTTACTGGTTCTACAATCTCAGCCTGTATTGTATGTTCAGGACTGAAGGGGATGAATAGTATTAACAGTCAACTTTCATGTCATTATTTCAACTTGGATTTGTTGAGGTGACTGCTTAAAATACGCCAAAACATAAGACGAGATGAGTTTACAGGTGTGACAAAATGTGTTTCACAGGATCGTACTAGACCTTAAGAGACTGGGTGCAATAGATATTTAGATGTTTAGAGCTGAATAGGTACTACAACAACTTGAACCAGTATTCTGATGTCGTAGGAACACCACAACATAATTTCAATATTTCAAGTACAGACCTCATGGTGCAGAAAGATGCAGGAACATGAACTCATTACCAAAAAGGGATTTTGTAGAAACAAGATTTTATTTCCAGGGTGTCCAGCGTTCACGGTCACCAGATATGGTTTTTTAATCAGGAACACCATCATTCTGGCAGTTTGCTCAGAGCCGTTTTATATTTCACCTGTGGCTCTCTTCATGCTGATTCTCATTACTGGCAGTTGACTTATGTGAAACCAAACTTTTTCCATGTTCTCAGTAGAAGAAAATGTGTTCTGTCAAAAAATTTAAAGAAATAAATCAAGGCACATTTTGGGGCAGTTGCTCTTTGCTTATTAGATGTACTAGGTTCCTAAAATAAAGATGACACCCCCACTTCATTTCAAACATTTCCTTACATCATCACAGCCCAAAGTGCTGCAGACGTTTACCATCAAGAAGTACAGATTTATTACATACTGTGACCACCGATAAATACATGTACATTGTGCTTTGATACGGATCACAGCACGGCAGGCACTTTCACTTTCAGTCCATCATACGTGTGTGGCATATGTATGAGAGGATCATAATTGATTTGTGATTGTTTTTAATTTAACAGGCTTGAAGATGTTGAGTTTATTGTATGAATTGAGGTTTTGTGTCTACCGCTGGTGTCAGTTTTCTGCTGCAGTGTTTGTTGGATTTGTTAAATTTGCTCATTTGATTTAAAAATTTGCTAAGAGTCTGAGGCTGATGTTACCACTGTATTTTAATTGTCTGCTGGAGTCAAAGTGTGGTATAATTAAAACCACTGATTTTTCACTCAATTGTTCTGTTTATTTGGCACCAGGTTTTTCCTAATTTGAAAAGTAACATTTTCTTTCCACGAGTATTTTGGTTTAACGGCTGCGCCATCCAAAATGCTTTCTTCATGTCTTGTGGTGTCTTCTAACTGGGGGTTTACATTTGTTTGACTTCACTGAAGGCTTCATTAGCACCTACTATAAGAGGTCTGTCATATTGGGTCTAATCTATGCATAATTTAGACATCTGCTATTTTTTTCTGCTGAGATGTGGGTTTGTGTACCAACTGTTCTTAAGAGACAATAATGCAATATTTTCCACACATTTTTACCACAGGCTACTTGATTAATAGGATTCATTTGACAACACTGCAGTCCTTATTTCACGACTTCAAAGCACAGTAAAAAAAAACGAAAAATTAATCAATTGGTACTTGTGACACAAGAAAGCCTCAGTGTCGTCATGACACAATTGATATAGCTTTACGTGATTAGTTTGTCCTTTAAGACTTTGCTTAACTTTAAATTTGCAATGTGCAGACTTCATTTGTAAGTATAGATGAAAAGATATTCGTTATGAGATAACTTCTCATAATGAACAGCATACAAGCTAGAATATACGTTATGTAGCAGACACAGGGTGACTTTCGCCACCTTGAGATTTGACGACTGCTTCACAGATCCATTTTTTGCCCGGTATAATGGACAGGGATAAGTCACAAAAACTTGAAAGAAAAAGAGAAGAATTCCAGCAGACTAACTAACTTGAAAGTACTTTTAATTCATTGCAACGTTTCGGTGGTAGGCCTTCAGGCAATGTATTTTTAAAAATAAAATCCCTTAAATAGGGAGTGGGTGCATGTATGCCACCAATCACAGCTTTCCTGTGGCGTAGAAAACACAAAGGTCAATCAGTAAACACAAATCTGACGACATCCAACTGGAGATCAACAGTGACAAGCATAACTATATACAATGACAGAAATATCAGAATAACATTGTAGATAAACTACATTACCCTTTTTTTGTTTGATGAGCCATTCACATTTACATTGATTGGTCTTTATAGACATTGATTTTCATAGTCCCATATATTAAACCGTATTTGGGAATATAGTTTATCTACAAACAATGTGTTAGATATATATATTGTTACTGCTGTCACTGTATATAGATATGAAGCCAGTCCCTTTTTAAGATGGCTCCTCATTTTATAAAATCATTCGGTGCTTGTCTGATGAAGGTCTAGCACTGAAACATTGAAATCATTTATAATGTTTGGCAAATTAGTCAGTGGGTGGGAATTCCTTTTTTTTTGCAAGTTTATCGTTTAAGATTTTAAATACACAGAGTACAGTATGTGGCATAGTGATAGAAAAACTACTACTTCTCCAAACCTCTACTTCCAATCTAATATGTAAAAGTGTAAACAAATAAAATAATTTACCTCATACACCTACTTAGGCAGAAAGTACTTGAAATTCTTAAACGGAGGCTAAGAGGACACAACTTTATTGAAACAGTCTCAACCAATAACATCAGCATACAAAGAGGTGATGGCACATGAGGGGTAAAAAAAAAAAAGAAAGAAAAAAAAAAGGCAAATGAGAATTATAAATTCAAGGGGGAGAAAGTGACTGACGGCACAGAACAGAAAAAACGTCTTGCTCATGGAATCAGATCGACAGTGGTGGGATATTTTTTGTATTTATTTTGTACAAAAAATAAATTAATGAAATCTTTCAAGTTTACAGGAATAATCTATTGTTTTATATCACACAGACCTGCTCATAATCCTACATGTGGTGAAGCTGAGCATTTTGTGTTAAAACGTTAAGAGGATCTAGACAGACCGAAGCGGGCCGGCTCTGAGGAGCAGGCCAGGATTTAAAAAAATAAGGTTACCAATGAGAAAGGAAACGTTATAAAAAGTGAGCTGGGGAAAAAACATTCAAAAATCCTGAATGTTAGACATGACTTGACTTGAAGGTCCTTAGGATCGCAGTGTTTGAGCGTTTCCTCGAGACAGGCCTCGAGGTCCTTGAGCCGCTCCACGCTTGTAGTTTTGCTGATATCCCTCCTTGAACAAGCAAAGAATCTAAATGTAGAAAACTATTCACTGAAGGAGTGCATTTAAGATAATATTCGGGAGAACTCTTACCCGTTGATAGGTGTTGTTGGAATAGTCCCGGGATGTGTTGAATTGGGTTTGACCATATCCACTGGGAGGATTTGAGAAAGGGGCACGATAGCCTTCATATCCCCCTGATGCCAAAATACATAAAAATCAACAAAACGTGTAACTTCTATTGAGGAATTATGATTATTTAAATATACAAGACCGCTGTAAGTGGTAGAAAACTGCAAGTCTTTATGCTTGTACCTCTAAATCCATTTGAGGAGCCTCGATATCCATTCATAATGCCTCGAGCATTTCTGGGTCCACCCCGTGGCACAGCCCTGCCGTTGTAGAAGGACTGTCCCGACTGGCCGAACCCTGCTCCCGAAGAGGTCTCTTCATGGCTTCCTGCCGAGGGCATGACCGGCTCTTGGGATTGGAACCCACTGACAACTGAACAGAGGAAATATAGTTTCAGATTTGAGTGCTATGAACTTGTTACTACAGGAAACTTGATCTGATGGTATGTATTATCATTCATGTTAATATATCTTTCAGGATGTTGGCTTTTTATAAAACAAACAGCCTTTAAAACATTTTTTAGATTTAACTTTGTACAGTTACATAGGACTGGAAGATGCACGGAATGTCAGGCTGATGCACGGAATGTCAGGCTGATGCACGGCTCAACTTTCCTGCTTGAACAAAGGTTAAAGGTCGTAGCAAAGTAGTTGATGAATGAGATCTTTCTCCATCCCCTATTAGCTGCTTTGCAGCAGATTTTGCAGTCTAATGCCCTCTGTGGATATGATTTGTTCTCCGTTAACACTTGCCCTAAATCCAAAATACCTCCAAACAGCAGATGATGATCCACTTAAAAAGACTTTTTTGGCCCTCTGCTCCATCTGTCCACCTGGACCATCTGTTGTGTTTGAGTGTTACTCTTTTTGCATTAGCATTACTTGATGCAGGGAACCGCTGTGATTGGTCAGGTAGTGATTTAAGGAGCAGCTGATTTTCTTTTCAGCAGTGTTTATATGGAGCATGTAGTTATAAATTAAAATATATTTGATTGTGCAGCACTTCTTTGGGTTAGCATTTCTAACCCAAAACTCTAGCCTCACCTGACTGTACTGTCTCCTGTGAGATGTCGGGCTGGTTGATGGGACTCTCTGACTGGCTGCTAAAGCCCTGTCCAAAGCCCCCAGAGAACTGGCTGGGCTGCTTCAGGGGATTCTCTTGGCCATCAGTGACTGGAGGCACAGGTGCATTCATATTAAATACCTGAAGATGGAAAGAAAGGTCATCTGTCTGTAACACAAAATCAATATCCCAATGTCTATAGAAAAATGAACAGTCGGGGATGCCGTCTGGTGGATAGACACAGTAAAGGAGTGTATGGGGTGGATTCTATGTCTGAAACACTGATGGGAAAATGGAAAAGAAAAAATTTAAACGGGAAACAAGAATTCAACAACAGCAACGAATAGCTTAAGTATTAGCACAGGATGTCCAGTAACCCATCGAGTCTGCTAGCCAGAGTGCACCTTGATTGTTTTAGTAGTCAGAGGGCAGTGGCGTACTTTGGGCAATCAGAAATTAAAATGTTCTTGGCACAACAAAAGAATCATACAGTCAGACAGTTGGCTTAGTTAAAGAAAGATGAAAAGATGAAAATAAAATATAAGGGCCTTCTTGGTTGACGTCACAGACCTAAGTGATCGTAACTTATTGTTACATGGCAAAAACAAGCGTATTTGGTAGCAGTTGTCCCATCTTTCAAGACTATTGAATTGGACAGGAGTTGGATATAATAAAAGCAAATCTCTAAGTACAGTGTACAAATGTTACATCAATAGGACAAATTATAGAATGAATCCAATAGGCACTTCTACAAAAGCCTCTTGCTGTGATCTGAGTTGCAAGAGTCTGCAACATTGTAGTGAGTAATGTTCCATGTATGTTTCTATTGTGGAGTCTCTCCTCCTCTCTAGTAGGCATATATACAAACAAATCAAATCAGTAACTTGTTAAGCTGGTTTGGACTGATTATGTGAAAGCTTCATGCTGAGGCTAGAGGGGCTTTTAAAGCATGGGTTTGAGTTGGATCGAAATAAACACGGACCCTTAATTCAATACAAGAAACGTGCAAATGCAAATTTTAAATACGCCCTTCGATTTAAAAAAAGAAATGAGAATACTATGAGGTATGTCTCACTTGCAAGAAAGATGAAAAACAATTGTCTCAGAGATTTCTGGAAAGAAGTCAGAAGCTTGAATGATTGTAAGACGTCACTACCTTCAAGTATTGATGTTGTAAGTGGCCCAGAGAACAGTTCAGAAATATTATTATGATCTGTTCAAATGTGTTAAAAGCAATCTATTTAATCTGGGCAACATAGATAATGAAAATGTGATTGTTTATCCAAAAGAACTCTAAAACGCTGTCTTGAAGCTAGGAGATATTAAAGCATCAGGCGTGGATAATACAACTGCTGAAAATTTAAAACTTGCTAGTAAAAACTTCTACCCTCTGCTGGCGATTTGTTTCACTGGGTTATTAGTCCTTGGTATTCCACCTGACTCTATGTTGTCAAAAACAAAGCTGGTAAACTAAACAGCTCAGAGAACTACAGGCCGTTAAATTTAGCCAGTATTTTACCCAAAGTACTGGAAACAGTTCTACTAAATAGGCTGGAAAAGTATATTCTGACTTCAGACAACCAATTTGGATTTAAACGTAAACATGGCACTGATATGTATATTTTAAGCTTAAAGGAGATCTTAGACAAATACAATTTTCATGTGTTTTATTGAAGCCTTTCAGGCATCTTTTAAATTTAAATTATATCAGAGAGAGGTTCCTGCATTTCTAGATTGAATCCAGGTTTTCCGGTATGCTCATCAGACGATGCAAGTTAAATGGGTACAATTTTTATGTGTTCCGTTCCAAGTGAGTAATGGAGTTAGTGAAGGGGGAATTCCGTCACCTTTTCTTTTATACATCTATATGGATGATCTGTCATGGCAGGTAAGGGGATTATGGTTGGTAATCCTCTCATAAACACCTGATGTACATAGATGATTTGGTTATTTTTTATCCTTGTTGTGCTGGTCTTCAACAGTTAGAGGACTTGCTCTCAATATGTTACAGATTTTGACATCATATTCGATTCAAATAAAAGTTAAATTATGATAGAACAGTTCACAACAACAGAAAACGGCCGCATATTCGCTGCTATAAAAACACAGCTTGTCCTATTATTGCTTTGGTGAGGTCAGAATTATTGGCTAGCGGTTGCTTAAATGCTGCGGGAAGCTGGAATTGCCCTGAACTTGTTTGTTTTATTGTCACACTCATGTTGACACTTGGGTGAAACCACTTCAAATGCGTTGGTAAGTTCTTTGTGCTACTAGCTGCATACCCAATTACAGTTGCACACTCTCTGCATACAGCTTTGGTACAGTTACTGTCTCTGTCAGTCTGTGACTGAAAAACTGTAAACAGTAGACTTAAATGATGATGGAAGGTCTGCAAACTCTTTTTGAAAGTGTTTGTCATGACAACAAGCCCTTCTGAACTAACAATATCTGGTCCCCCGCTAAAGTTGTTCCTCAGAAGAGTTTTGCAGGTGCACTGGCTGCAGTTGTTTGCTACACTTACATGCATAACCAAAAAGCTCATACAAGAACTTTTCTGTTAATTTACATTTACACCCCTAGAAGGAAGCTCTCTGTTAAACTGGAACTGCCCTTCCTAACCAGAGGTGGGGGTCTATACCACCACCTATCAACCACATACAATACAGTCCTCAACATCTTTTCCCAAATAGTTTCATCATCATTCACACCTGGAATCACATAATGCTAAAGACTCACATGATGCTAAAGCAGACAATCAATCCATGGCGTCCCTAACGACTCTTAACAACCCACATTAGTGATATGGCTTAACGGTATACTTTTTCTCTAACAACTCCCAATATATCAAACATCTGATGGAGCTGGTTACGCACTGAGTCGCCACCAGTCAGTTAGAACTGAGAAATCCCCTTGGATGAGAGGTGAAACATCTAAACAGTGAGTTGAATCTAGTCGCCTCAGATTCCACTAACAAAGATTTTCGTTTGTTTATTGTATTGAATTTGTTTTCGTTCATTTTCAATAAACAAAAAGACAAAATGAGAAAGACGAAACTTATGAATTTTCAATAATAAACCGAAAGGGTTATGGTCTAACAGGACCCTTTTTACGATGCAAATTTAGCAATTAAGAGTTAGTTGCAATTTTCTTTACAAATGACTGTGCAATATAGTACCTGATCTGTGTTTTTCACTGTATGGGTTAATTTTGAAAGGCTTAAGACAATTTCTCTGACTGAATAATATGATATCTTTTTCTAAGCCAGATTTGTGCTCCCATAATTTAAAAAAAGAGCACTTGTGTTTTTTAGTTTTTAGTGTCAAATTCTAATGGACTGAATGTAACTTTCCAACAATAAAAATCCAGGCATATAGACTTTACATTATATTTTTCATGTGTGTTAGAATACAAGTTTATCAATGATTTAGTATCTTAAACAAAGCAGCCAGGAAGACTGAAGAATATTGCATTTA
The DNA here is from genome assembly GCA_037951165.1 of Lophius americanus. NCBI lineage: Eukaryota > Metazoa > Chordata > Actinopteri > Lophiiformes > Lophiidae > Lophius > Lophius americanus. Next base: position 20,201,825 of record JBBDHG010000014.1, read on the forward strand.
CATACTCATGCAAACGTATGAGAGATGAGGGGAAATGTCACATTACTGTCTGCGTGAATAGTGCACCAATTATCAACTTTTGTTATACCTTTTAAAAATTCCTTAATAAATATTTAAATATTTTTTAATAAATAAATAAATTGTATAACTTTAAGAACATCTTCACGGTTGTATTTTTCAGCTGGACCCAGATAGAAATTGTACCGTTTGCACTGACTGGAAGGGTGCTGCGTTGACATTGATGCCTCCAATGTGGGAAGGTTTGGAGCTGGGGGGGAAGGCCGGGGACATGGAACATGGGGCAGGGGACGGCTCAGACGATAACGACATCAAGGCCTGGGAGGGAGGGAAGATGGAATTGAGAGGGCAAGGAAACAAGGTCGATTTTTTCATTTTTTGCAGCACAAACAAGAAACTTTACAAGAAATAAACTGTTCTGCATTTGTTTCCATTCGAACAATGGATTGATGCACCACTCTTTCAGAAGAATCAAAACAACTCATGTTGTGCTTCCATTCCACTTACTTGTGAAGATTCCTGTGGTCCAGTTACTGCACTAGTTTGAGGAAGTCTGGACTCTGATAGCACTGTTAGATAGAAAATGGCACAAAAAAAAGACATTTCAAAATATTACCAACCGGGGAACCACATTTTAGGAGAAAAGACACACATCAAAAAACCATGACCAGACCCAACTCAATAGAATCTGTTCAGAGTCTGGCGCTCACTTGAAGGACAGCCCATCTGCTGCAGGTCAACAATAGGCACAGGCTTCATCGGCTGAGCCGCCACAATGGCTGGATCCAAAATCTGGCCATCGAATTCCAACACGGAGTCCTATGTGGATCACAGGCGAAAATGTTATTTCCTATCACGGATTAAATTTACAGAAGTGCTTAACGATACCCGTCTGTAACTGAAATATCTAGTTGTTGTCTGTGTCAGCAAGCATTCACAATATCAAGGCTTTGAAATTAGCTGAGGAGAAAAGAAGTCTGGTTTCGAGTCATTTTAATTTTTCTTCTTTTTCTAACTGCAGACAGACCAACAACAAAAACAAGGGAGGACTGTCTCATGGTGTTATTCTGTGGTGTTGATTTTGAAAAGTTACACAACCAACTACTGGTCAGCCATCACACTACAGCCTATTCAGTCTTTTTTTGGTTAATCCACATATGTGAAAATCATATTAAGTACATATGACCACAAAACTTTTTTTATATTGCAAAGGAAAAAATACTTTTATTTGTATTCAAAGTGTTATCTCTGAACTTTAACAGCACAGAGCTTATCACTACAGCATCTGTTGGACCTTTTACCTGCATGAAGTTGTAAGTCCCTTGCATCTGGGCCATGAGATCTTGAACAGCCTGCTTTCTCACCACTGGGTCATTGGCTGGAGCGTCAGTACTGTGGTCCACAGTAATAGCTGGTTCTGCAACCAGCTGGCTGGGCGTCTGATGCTGCAGAGAATTCATCATCTGCAAACAGAGAGTGCACCCAAATACAACGTGTAGTCAGATATGCATGTAGGCTTCAAGGTAGGGTCAAGGCAATCACGACTCTAAATTATATTAATTTTTTACCTCAACTACAAACATTTTTTAACCTTTTTTTTATTCCTTGCCTACAAAGCTGTCAGACAAGGACTAAATCAAACCAATTTATTTATAAAGTGCCTATTCACAACTAATGTTGCCACGGTCTGTACTGTAAATAAGCTTAACTCAAATCCCCTTTAAAATCTGTGATTTTTTTGCTACGTATACAAGAACAGGAAATATGCAGAAAGTATATTTCGAGAAATTTCGATGATTTCTCGATTTTGATGAAGTTCTTTTCAGGAAAATATTCGGTCTCAAGGCATCAGCTGAAAAGGTTCAATTCCTTGTCAATGCAGTCAAGAAAAGCTCATATATGGCTCTGACCTTATACATGTTGAGCACAATTTGGGAAACATACTGTATTTTTTAAATGTAACAGCACATCTGTTAGATTTGCACTTAGCAGTATCTCTTTCTGAACTATGCATAACCGACTCAGTGTAATTATTTTTCAAGTTATCCATGTAGCCGATATTGATTTTTTTTTCCTGAAGTGTTTATGATTGCCTAGTTGTAGTGTACACATATCTTCACTGAAGCTAGAACATGTCCAAACACATTTGTCAAATCAGTGTTTGTAATCGTGTCATCCATTATTCTGCAATACCATTTTAACAATGCCTGAAAAGGGCAAAGGCACATGAATGAAAATGTGTTCAAGGACAATTCGTAAGCACAAACATTGAGGAAGGCATTAATCAAGTGAATCAACATGAGTAAAATTAAGTCGATTAGAGCTTTCTAAATGTGTATTTTCAATTATTTTCAATCAATTAAACAACCCTTCTTCGAGGACTGCGGTGAAGCAGTGGTGAAGCAGTGGTGAAGTAGTGCAGGATACCTGAGCCTCCACTGTCCAATCTTCCACTTGGTCCTGGTCTATACAGCTGTATGTGGTTTCTGGAATGAACTGTCTGTTTACAAACTATGAGAAGAAATAAATTGTAAAAAAAAAAACGAACAAACCCCAAAGCAGATCTCAAGTTCAAAGTGGCGTGATTTCATATACAGCATATGTACAGTTTCTGCAGAAATCTTACCTCTGTGGCTTCAACTTTAACTTCTGTGTATTTTTCAGTAGCGGATCCTTCTGGATAAAACATGTCAATGTCATTTTCGAACTGGGCTCAAAGTCTCATCTTACACGCATTATACAATATGTTAGGTACCAGATTCTGAAGGCTGCTTCGCAACCATGGATTCAGCCAACACAGTCGACTCTTCTTGTTTCCCCTCTTCCTCGCACGTCCCATTCTGATGACTTTGTGCTCTGTCAAAGTATCCACTTAGCAAGACTTTATCCAGAGTCTCATTCAGTGACTTGTCTGAAACAGTTAGAAAACAGAAACATTGCTTCTGATTCCATACAATATTTACATGACTTTGTCTATGAGGTGGGGGATCACAAGCCATGAAAATTCTTACACGTCGTCCCTGCCACAGCTTTGTCTCTGCTCTCAAGTAGTTCCCACAGGTGTAGTGAAGCATCCTCATACTGGGCAGTCAGCCTGTAAATTGTAAATACAGGTTGGTATGGGCAATTTGGCAGTAAGTTATTGACATTGTATTTCAATATCCTAAGTCACTGAGTAAGTAAATCAGACATATACACACTTTCCCATTAAAGGCGTGTCATACCTGACATCGTAGTTTCTTTCTGGTCCCACAAGTTTGTAAAACTCATCAAGAGATGAAAGGTCAGCATCGGTGAGCAAAGGGGAGCCAGAAGCATCAGGACGTTTAAGCTCCTGCCTGATGTTGTCATCTCCCAACTGGTCCAGTAAGAACTGAAGCTCCAAAACGGTTTTCAGCCGCCCTTGTTCCATCTCTTCCCGCTGCAACTGCTCCCGCCTTGCAGACTTCTTCACAGCTTTTTGAACCTGAACATACATATTGAGAATTTGGAATTCCGCGCAAGACCCAACCATCATCTCTAACATTTGAGTATTGTACCAGGGCTTGCTAAAATCAAGTCATTTTGAAGTTATTACTTTTAAGCTTTAGTCATATCCTTGGAGTTATGTTTAAATTACAGTAGGTTGTATTAACAGTCTAATTTTGCAAGCAAGACTTAGATATAGATTTTGCGCCATTTTAGACAGAAAAATATATTTTTCTGAAGTAGCTATCAAATGTTATCAAACAAGCCTTATCAAACTGATTACATCTTTAAAATGTAAAATAAAGTATGAAAGGTGAAAAATTGTGGGCATAATGGGGACGAGCGGATGCTAAGCTATAAGACTTGCGTTTAAAGTTGAACGTTTCGTGATATTTATTTAATATTTTTTACAAACATATTTAACGGCTGAACCTAAACGGAATTGCGGGCTGTCATTTCTTTGAAATAGAGCTTAAGAAGGAGCATGATTAAGTGGAAAGACATTCAATGATGAAAAATATATTATAAGGTGGTCTAGTGGCCAATGTAATTTAACTCCCAGTTTTATTTGTATACATGTGTTACAAACACAACCACCCATATATTAAAAAATATAAATTACATAGACCACATGTCGAGCTTGAACTTCTTACTATGGGGTTTGTACTGTCAGGGATAATAAAAACTTGATTTTGTTTAACTCAAGGTTTGAATCAGTTAAAAGGTACAAGACTCAGCTAATAAAAGTTGTTGAACACTAATGAACAATCGCAACTGAGGAATAACTGATTCAAAGTTTAATTAGGTAATCAACATCCTCTGTGTGAAACTGTTTCCGGTGTGTCACAGAGCTGAAGCGACTCAGTTGAGGGGCTGCATCTTACAAAGGCCGCATTTCAAGACCACAGTGCAAGAGGAACATCCAACTTCCATGACTACCACAAATATAGCTTTTGTATATTTACATCCCAATTGCATGTTATAAGAGTAATCCTAACTCACGACTCACCTCTTGGCCCAATGCCATGAAGCTTTTCTGCAAATCTCGAGCAAACTCAAGGTTGTTGTTGATCTCCTGGTACTTCAACAAGGCTTCCTGTAGTTGTAACAGGTAAATTTGCAAAATATTTCTTAAACAATTGACAAAACAAATGAGATTTAATGGCAGCTGAAGTGCCCTTGTTTTGTATGTATCCTTATGTGACTTTATAAATAATAATTGTATTTACATTCCAGTAAACTAAGTAAAAAAGCTGCATATAAGCCCATCTTGTTTTTTTTGCGTACCAGCTGGTCTTGATTCAATCTTTCCCCCTTATTCTTCTTTGCTTGATAGTCATCCAGTTTGGACTGTAAGAATATTTGGAAAAAGAAACCAGAAAAACTGGACATTAAAGGCATTCAGAAAAATAGATATATACCACACAAAAACAAAGATATCTTATCCTTTCTGAACAGAAATTGATGTCCCTCATAGGCAAGTCTCAGTGTTTTAAAGTTTGAAGTGGTTTCCGAGTCAGGACACCAGACCTAGATTATGGCACCGAGGAAAAACTGGAACTAAGTCCTAGGACTGCAATAGCGACAGACATAATTAGTGCTGTGTGGACTAAAATGGATATATACCGTTTCTAGATCATTTGGATATAGAATAAAAAGTAAGGTGTAAATATCCTTTTTGGAAAGATTCTGATAAACTGGCTTGCTCATAAAACAATATGAAACTTTTTTTGATATGCTGTGTATTGTGATAAAATATATTGCAATATATTGTGACATTTTTTTATCTGAAAACTGTCAACATTGTTTTTATCTAATAAGATAAATTTCTGTCTTTTTATCTAATTTCAGAGAAATGAAAAACTGGATCATAAGATCCAGTTTATCCAGATCAAGTTTAATACTGCAAATGACAAACTGTACTGTATGTATTACAGTCTACTCCACCATAACTAAATGGAAATATTTGTGGATTTTACTATTGCCGGTATTCCAAACAATCCAACTTGTATTAAAGAATGTATGCAGTCCCATCAGAAACTGGGAAAATATGAAAGTAAGGCTCTAGGCCAGTGGTCCCCGAACTAAGGCCCGCGGGCCGGATACGGCCCGCCCCCACATTTGGCCCGGCCCCCTGAACAATACCAGAGACACATTTTGATTTCTTTTTTTTTTTCTTATCAAGATTGACAGATGAACATCTGCATCAGTGTTTGAGACTGGCTGTGACTAGAATGGAACCTGACATTCAATGTTAATGTTCCATGGACTTTTTTTCTGTGAAGAACCCAGAGAAGGTTATTTGATTATTATTGATTTCATAAATAGTGTTATTTATATCCAGGCTTTTTTTCTGTGAAGAACCCAGAGAAGGTTATTTGGTGATTATTTATTTCATTAATAGTGTTATTATTTATTTCCTGACTTTTTGTTTTTCTGTGAAGAACCCGGAAAAGGGTTATTTGGTTATGTGTGGCTTTGTGGAAAACAATACATTTTTACATTTAGGCACCCCTACGATCGTCACACTTTTTCTGTTACAAACTGAACCCGGCCCCCCATCAGAGAAGGGAAAAGTTATGTGGCCCTCACAGGAAAAAGTTTGGGGACCGCTGCTCTAGGCTATGCTGTAGCGTTTGTTCCTCAACCCCGAATATATGATGCCCTATAGATAGAACAGACAAAACATATCATTTAAATTAAATTGACATACCTTTTTTTTCTCCATGTTGCGAACTTTCTTGTCCATCACACCAAGAATCTGTTTCATGGTCTCAAAATGACTTCCATTTCCGAGGTCTGGAAGGGCAGACTGGACAGGACTGTTGCCAACCATCACTGAAGGCATCTAAGAGGACCCATTTTAAGAAACAAAATTGTTAGAAATATATGGACATTATATTTAAAAATAGGAAAAACAAACTATGGAAAAAATGTACTTCATTCACACTGCATTGTATACACTGGTGATAATTCTGATCAACCACAGTTAAATGGGAAACTACACTAAACGTTATCTTAGCAAATATCTAAACACTCTACATTTTCAATTCCCATTGGCAATGAATGTGGTGTAAGACTGAAGACAGTTTTATTTCCATCCAGCATAGTTGGCAGAACGTACAAATGTTTCGATCACGGGGAATCTAACACTTTTGATCCAGAAGCAACATTCCCATCAGATGGGGACTAAGTGATAAAATCTTATTGAATGGGGGGCTCTTACGTTAAAAACGTTGGCATTCCACTGGGATCTATAAAACTTTGATTTTGCGTCTGGATTGAAACAGTCATCATAAACTAAAATTAACAGTTGTGTGGCTTTCATTAATCAGGTTTAAGCTACATCGTTAGTTGAGGGTAAATGTATGAGGACTGTGATCTAAGTAGGTATTTGACAGAGGAAGTTCGCACATGTTAAAATGTCGGTTCCCTTTTGAACGGTAAAGACATTATCTTCCACGGGAACCTGCTTACCTTAATGACAGATACTAGCAGTGCGTAGCTCATGCTAAAGTTGAAGTAGCCACTTGTGACATAAGGTTGTACGGTAAGATTAATATTTTAGGCGATGTTGTACGTTAGTCTCTCGCTGGTAGGAGCTTAAGAAGAGCATCTAGCTAAGTTACGTAAACTCATTTTAATAAGGCTGGAAAAACTGGACTTAATCTCCATGTCCTATTGTTAGCTGAGATGCTAGTGTGTCAGGTACTATTTTGTGGCCAATGCCCCAAATTCAACGAAATTCACGTCAATTACGACGAGCAATCATTCTAACTCTACGTTCATATTAGATATGTGCCGTTCAATAACATTTTTAACCGAATAACACGCTTCGACAACGTGTTATTCGCCTCGAGAAAAGATCACCAAAGATAATTTATTTAACAAATACAGCCGTTTGTTGGCGAAGACTTCAATCTGTTACCTTTATACTCTTGTCTTCAAAGAGATTCCCTGTGTGGAATATGACAGACGCTTTACAATCTGAGCGGATTGTGAGACGTGCAGTCGGTACGTGTTACTTGAGCTGTGTTTCTTCTAGAAGGATGCTCAGGCTCTCCCTAGCCGACGGTTGAGTAGCTGCTGCGGAGCTAACGGTTGCGGCTACAAGGGCCTGTGAGATGACCGCCTACTTGCCTGACTTTAAAATGTTTCATTCACCAATATGAACCCGGACCTAAATGAAAATTATGGGAAGATTAATTCATTCCTTATCCCCTCTACAACTGTGTTGATTACTTTTTAATCGAGGCAATCATGCTATATGTTCAGTAATAATTATTTTCCCTTGTTTTACACCTGTTCTGAATACGTTAGATAAATATGATGTGTTATCACTCACATAAAAAAATTTACTAATAAATTCACTTCCACGAAAAAAAAAAATACTCAACTGGTCATTCCACTCTCCGTCGGATATTCTTTGAAGGCTCTTTATCCCGCATGCAAGCGTCTAAATACTGTTGCCAAAGCTTTATCCAAATTGCCAGGTATATAATATGTAGTAATGGATCATTTATGTATATATGTATTTATATTTTTTAAATCTTGATTACTTACTAATACATGTTGGCATCATCCACATACGCATCATTTTCCTACCATGTTCCCGATACACCCTGATTCTCTGTATACAATAGGACATGATCTCTGTCAATGTCAGTTCTGATTGTTAGTGGGCTCACACACATCATGAACCACTTATTTCTTAAAAATGCTTACAAATTGCTCTCAGTATCATATAAACTGGTCAAAGTCAGAGTGGGATTTTGAAAAGCAAATCCTAGTAATAGCAAATAATGAACAGATGGTGGCATTGGTGTCTCATATTGGGAGGGTGCTTTCCCACAGGAATCCCATAGCTATAATAAAAGAAGAAAAAAGAGTTACATGTTACATAAAAAGACATTCAGATCTCGATGTAAACCAATGAATGTAAACAATTACACAAGAACCCTTCCGTTGACACGCTCACACTCATCAGGTTAAAAGTTTAGCACTGGACACTTGTCCTTCTCCGGTAAGGACAGGGCCTGTCTGATGCCCCACACAGTTCTGAAACAAAGAAGATACACCTGAAGAAGTGGAGAGGTAAGAAAAATATAAATGCAACCATATGTTAATGTGAAAAATAATATTAGTTGAACTAAACGGTTTGCGCAGCCAGTGAAAAATGGAATTGAACGGAAGGGTAAAAAAAAAGACAGTTGTTGAGTAAATACAGATTTTAGGTGTCTTTACCAAACTTACCGTAATAATTAGGCTGTATTGCATAAACTACAAGGCCAAATATAATCTAGTAAACGTGTACTTAATGTAACAGTGATAATTTAATTCTAATGTCTCCAGTGTTTTCATGAGTCAATTATTAACACCATTTTAGCTGTATTATGCAGGATTTGGATTATTCTGTATTTTGAATATGCAATGAAAAGAATAAAAAAACAGCATATAAGGGCATCAGTATTTCACATGAAATAACCAAACCTCATCCTTTATGATTCATGTGTCTGGCTCTCTGTCTGATGACAGATATGTCTGTAACTGGTGAGGTGGGGATGGATGGATATCTGTCTCACTCTGATGTGGGCAGTTAAGTGATAGCAGCTTCTAACTAATGGTTCATCATTCAGTGCTTCCCCGCTGCTGCACATCTGACTTGATTAAATATCTGCAGAGGATTTATTGTGTGAAAAACCACAAGACCTCACAACACCGGGGGTCTGGGAATAGAATTTGTTGCAGAAATTCATTTGCAACCTTTCTGGCTTCCCCTTTTTTCTATTTCCAGTCTCCCTTTGAAATTATTTATATTAACACGCAACTTCCTTCACACTTTTAAGTATTGTAACTATGACGATTACCAAAAGTTGTTTTGATTTTTTTGATGAGTTGACAAAAATATAGAGGTGAACTAAAACTCTTGGATGTTACCTGTCTTTTTATCCACTCACAACATGTCTCTGGTTAGTTGGTTACATTAATAATTCATGACCCACATGTGTTACTGACAGATTGCAAGCATCACGTAACTACCATCATTATCATTAATACAGCTGGATAATTTTATTCAGCATTGAGCAATTTGTGGCTCGTGCAATTAAGGGTTGATTTCGGAGTTTGGTTCAAGGGTTGATTTGTTCACAATGCAGTCCTTTGAGAAAATCCATTGTGAATAGCATCTCAAGTTGTTCACCTATTGAAACCAAATTCTTAATTTTCTTACTCCAGCTTATTAAATTTACATGATCACACGGATATTTAAATATGCCACAGTATAATTCTCTTATGTCTGCAATGCCGCAGAGGTTTGCTGATCACATGTTTTTGACAGTATGGATACAGATGCTGCTAGCCTTATTCTCTACAACTGGGGACCTTGTGTTTTGTCTGTGTTGTGTATAGCTCTAAGAATTGGAACTCAGAAAATGTAAAAGCAGCTCCGGAAGGGCAGCGCAGGGATCCTGCCTACACGAAAAGAGACATGGCATGTGGATGGATGGCCTTCATTATTAACGAATACTATATAACAAAGTTTTGCCCCATCCTCTTTTCTGTGTCACAATTTTTTCTGATTCAGAGCAGAATGTTTTCTTCAAGTCATTCAAGAGCTGAAACACCAAACCCTCCCCACAACATTACACTGCCATCTTCATGCTTGACCCTCACCATATATTATTTTGTGGAATGCTAGTTTATCAGATGTAACAAGACCCTTCCAAAAAGTTTCACTGTTGTCCACATAATATTGTTAATAAATTATTATTAATATTTTTGCCCACTGTCTTCCTAACTCTAAAACCATGAACGCTGAAGAGAGGGAGAGTCCTGCAGTTCCTTGGATATTTTGTTCTTTTGTTACTTTCATAAATTAGACTTTTCCATTTGTGGGACATTGTCCAACAACATTAATAGCCACTTTGTAAATTAGTTTTGGTTTATGTTCACATTAACATATCCATAGTTTGTCCAGAAAATACCAGGGCAGGAGAATGCAAAACAAATCTATGAGAAAGTATGTAAACCTTACAAAAAATGATCATTAAATTCAGGTTTATGTAGGTTGGACTACTAGTCATCTAATTAGAATATGCATTTGCCTGTAACTAGCGCCCGAATGTTCCAAACCCAGCAGTCAATGTAATTATTGTACATTCAATGTGGTGGAATATAGGCTTTCTTACCTAAAACACACGTAAACTGAAAATTAATGAGCCATAACATTAAATACCCACCAACAGGTGTAGGCATAAGTCAATGAGTTGGATATATCAGGCAGCAAGTGAACATTTTGTCATTTTGTCAAAGTTGATGTGTTGGAAGCCGGAAAAATGGGCAAGCGTAAGGATTGAAGTCACTTTGATTAGGCCCAAACCGGCACAGTATCTCCAAAACTGCAGGTCACGTCCAAACTTTGAGTGTTCCAACTTTCCACTTGTTTCCATGCTTAGGTTTTCTGTCAGCACTGGCTCTTAATCTGCATCAAAAACCAACACAGTAGACAGATTTTTGCCAAAATCATTTCAGAGTTTGCTAAATTAGAAGAATTATGAAAAAAGTTATGAGTGAAAGATTTTCACTTGTAACTTTTTTTGCTTGTGAATTTTCCGTCACTGAATAGACCATTAACAGCATCAATTTGGACAACTGTTAATTCCCTCTCAGTTCTGATGCAGGAGTATTTCTGCATAGTACCGCAAATTTTAATTCACCTAAAATGTCTATTTATGTCACCATATCCCAAATGCCTACGGTTCCATAGGAGTAAATATTTAAACACTTAACCTTTATGATCTGCTCAACTCATTATGAGTCACCGTTTCTTATCGAAAAATGTGTGCCACTTGACTGAACCTGTTAATGACACGACGCAGTGGCAGCATGTAAAGAGTAAGGGGGGCCATGGATGGAACCCTGGGCAATACCATAGGTCAAAGGGGGCCACTGAGGAGGAGTCATTAATGATGCCTAATAAGAAGTTCTATTCGATAAGTAGGATTGTTTTGTGGCATATTGAAGGGTGTGAGGACATACACAATTTTTACTCTTTTAAAAAACTTACTTGCCCAAACAGTTTGTCCTTTTCTGGAAAATTTGGAGTGTATAAGATATTATATTAATAAATGCCCCAAAGAAATAACAAATGCAAACAAATAATTGTTTTTTTTCTTGGTGAAGACATCAAAGGGTTAATGGTACACCAAATGAAAACATATCCTCTGTAAGTGTATCCTTCTCCTGAAATACTTTTGTAGAGTGTGTTATACGAAGACAGGTTGTGTCTCAAAAATCTCAATGAACTGTTCCCCCTCCTAGTCCTTTAAAGCAAAATAATAATAATAATAATAATGATAATGACAATAATTACTCTTACCTCATTTATCACATAGTATTACAGACTTCAAACCCGACCGGTCATGGCAGTAGGCCGTCCACCCTGAGTCTTGGATCTGCTCGAGGTTTCTGCCCGTTAAAGGGCAGTTTTTTCTCACCATTGTCGCCATGTGCTTGCTCAAGGAGGAATTTGTTGGGTCTCTGTAGATAATTATATAAAGAGTCTGGTCTAGACCTGCTCTTTCTGGAAAGCACCTTGAGACAACTGTCGTTGTGAATTGGCTCTATATAAATAAAGATTGATTGATTGATTTAGTTTATACATACAGGACAACATAGTGAAATTAATTCTCTGCATTTGACCCTGAGGGAGTCTCGGGCCGCCCCTTTGAAGGAGCAACTGAGACTTCAGGGTTTTGCTCAAGGCATGCAGCACCCAGTGCTGGGATCTAACCCCAACCCCCCAACCACTCTATACCCACTGAGCTGAAGAAGCCCCCAAAATGCTGCTATTCTTTAGGAGAAACAAGGCATGTATCGCCCAGTGACCAAATTGTTCACTTAACCTTTTTATGCATCACAGACTAAAGTGATCCAATTTCTAAGCTCCCGCTGCTTCACTCTGCTCTTCAGCACTTAGGTTCATAACTGGAGTTGGCTTCAGGTCACATGGTTGTTGATTCTACGGGGAAGTTGAGTCGTCATTGTTGGAAGCATCGAATTCTAGGTTTTTTTTTACAAAACACTTCTTGGCAAACAATCTGCAGATCTTTAGTCTCTAACTATAAGTCAAGCTCATGCCACTACATCCCTGAATTATCTGGCCTTTGAAAATAAAAATATGAATAGAATGCCCTTTAAATCGGCAAAACTAGAAAAACTGATCTTTCTGTTGTTTTCACTATCATTGAAAATAAAAGCGATGTAAATGTATAAGTTCTATGTCTGTTATGTAGATTTCTTCAGTGCAACTCTGAATAAGAAAACTTACTCTCAATTGCCTTTCTTTTTAATCGTCAATAACAGACTTTCCCCCGAGTCATTTTTGTTTTTCCTTGTTATATAATTATCCTGGCTGTGGGATGTCCAATTTAACATACAGTATAGATAAGACCTTTTAGGCCTCAAAGCATCTTTCATAACCCAAAAGTGACATGACTTCTCCGTCACAAACTATTCTTGCATTTCCATATTTTTATAATAAAACATCTGCCACACACAAAGAGAAGTTTGGAATTGTTAGTTTTGCTGTTGGATGGTTAGCCATCGGAGGAATTAAGAATCTTAAAAATTTAGTCCATGAAAAAGTTGAGTAAAAAATACTATGACCTTTGACTACCTGTTCTTGATTGCGTGACTGGTCTGGGCTCCTGAAGCCCAAACTTTAGTGCTGGTTCATTGCTAGCCTGCTCTGCTCTGTGACAGGGATCCGACACACAAACAGATCATATCTGCAATTATGAAACCAGAGAAGACCTGGTACTTCTTTCTTACAGAGCCCGGCCCAGAGGGTAATGTGTGATTTGGTGGGAAGTCATATTGGGGATGAAACACCAGCAGAGGATCATAGACTTGCAAATACATCAAGAAACATTTTTGGAATAACATCTGTCATGTCCATAGTTGGAGAGGACCGCTGAAGTTCTAGTTGAATGATTTGTCATAACCGCCAACATTATGTCAATCAATTCAGACAAATATCATTCATCAGCTAATTTTCTGATTTGTTCTAACCATTAACTGGGACTAAAATGTCTTTAAATTAAACACAAATGTTCCATATTTAGGAAGCATTAATGTTAATGAAGAAGAGATAAAAGTGCAAGAGAACATTTTTTGAGCCAATGTTTATGTGTTACATTCACAAAATGATTGCAAGATGTGTCAAAAAGATGCCAAAAAAAACTAAATGAAAATTTTGGATTATGAATCCTTAAAAACCCAGACCCATTCCTTTTGAAATGATGATTATGGGGGATATACAATATTTTTTGCAATAAATTCTGAAAGGCTGACCCTTGCCAGAGATCTTTAATGTTAAATATATGCAATATATCTAAATATATATTAGGCTTTTATTGTCATTTCATCGTCATTTTTTCCCCCACCCCATTTAAAAAAAAAAAATCACCTTGACAGTTTATTATTTGTTTTTGTTTTTCCTTAGAACACGGATTTCCATTTTTCGTTTGCACTTTCGTTAATCAAAATTCCAAATTTTATGAATATATATTATAAAGAGAGAATTACAAATATTTATATATTATTTGTTTCAAAATTTGATGTGAAACAGGATTAAATGTATGTGTTTGTATTTATGTGTCTCGATTGTCTCTCTCTCTCACTCTTCTCTCTCTCTCTCTCTCTCTCTCTCTCTCTCTCTCTTATGTATTTAAACACATGTTTACCCTTATGTATTTACACACATGTTTCCGCTTATGTATTGACACACATGTTTACACTTATGTATTTACACACACACACACACAAAACAATTTATGTCATGAGGCTGTACCTCATCATTTTTGTAAAGATATGCTTATCCTGAATTTGATGCCAGAAACAGGTTTGAAACTGTTTAGGTCAGAGGCAGCAAAAGATCGCAATGAGCTTAAAACCACCTGTTGGTAACATTCCACATGTAAACAGGACAAATGTTCACAGGGGAGAGTATCCTGATCTGGTTTGAAACAAACAGGTTTACTCCCTCCAAACAAGGATATTACTGCATGGGTTCAAGAATTATTCATATAACCATAGCCAATAAACACATTTTGTTTGCAGATGATTTCATTCTGTAAGTTTATGTCTTGTGCCTCATCCAAGCTTTTTGGAATCAGAGTTTTACATAGTAAGAATAACACAGGGTTGATTCACTCAAACTAAGCTTATGCTCCATTTGGTGTGCAATCTGAGATGATGGGAGATGAGTTGGGGAATATATTATGTTACAAAACCACTACGATGGTTTGCTAGATTTTAATCAGTTTTGTTCTGAAGCACATGGAGTGTTTCCTGTTTACGCAGCATTTGGATTCAAAACAATTTGGATGAAAATCTAAACCGAAACTCCGTGCCGAACAACTCCCATCGTTGTTCTACCTGTTGGACTTCCACTCGTTCCTCAGCTCAAATCTGTCCTTTCTAAAAACATGACAAAACATTGTGGAGACAATAATAATAATCCAAACCATTCAAACGTGGAACAAATTTTTCATTTACCCTCCTGAGACACATCAACCAACTGACTGTGAATGGCCTTGAGCATCTATGATCCTCTCAAATATTAGAAAAAATGAAAGACTTTGTTTTTCAACAGTAGACATTCAGTCCGTCAAATTTCATGTAAAGTTATTACTTTCTGCTCAAGAACTTTAACGTTAAGTTCAGGAAAAACTAAAACTCGTAAACAGATCTCTAATAGCATCGGCTTAAATCTAATGTCTACATAAATACAAAATGTAGACAGGGCAAGAGGACCTGCACAGAATAAACTCACATGACTGGCCTGGAAACACAAATGAGAATTGCAATACACATTACTCATATGGCAAGTCAGAGCTTAAACAAACAAGTAGAGACCTGGACAATGACAAAGGCATAACTGTTTAAAAATGATTGTGCACAGAGCTCTGATATAAGCATGATTGTTTCCTATATGCATTCATGAAACATCAGGACACACATGCAGCTGACATCTGGTTTGCATCCTTGACAAAAGTCTCTATCATGACTTCCATGTATCCCAGAATTCCCTGCACTTCTGGTGAGATGTCTGCTCAAAAAGAGAGAGTATCTGGACCCTGTCAACATTTCCCTCAAGACCACAATTATACAGACTGGCTTAATTAGATCACCTTTGATTGCTATTTCAAATGACGGGAATAACAAGAAGTTGTGTGTTTGGATTCCCCTCCCGTTTCTTTCTGTCATCGCACTTCTGAGGTGCTGTGTAAATGTCCGTCCAGCCCCGTGTCTGTCTGTGAGTGGGCACTGAGACAGTGATGAAGGGCTGACGTGGCAGGTGCTCTGCCATTGGTCTGAGGTCAGACTTTGGATTGAGCCTGAAGAGCTTTTTAGGAAAGGCAGGCTTTTGACATTATGCACCAGGCATATGTCACAGTATGTGGCTCCATACAGACCTTCCTATTCCAGCAGAACCAAGCAAAGAGACACGAACACATGCACACACTGGCACACAAGAAGCGGCCCATTTAGGAAGACTACCAGAACAACAACAAGCAGAGAGTGACGAGGACAGAGTTAGTCATCTAGCACCAAAGTAGCTCTCTATTTGTGTGAACAGGAGGTCATGTGTTTTTGCCACGTTGGTATAACATTATACACTCCACACATTATGCTATGTTTGCCTTCTCTGTGCTCTTGTTTACGAGTTTGTTTCTACACGTGTGCCTGTTATTGTTACGAGGTGAACCAGTGTGGCACTTTGTAGAGACATTATTTTATGTGCTTAGGTCATCAGTTTGATTCCCAAGCATAAAGATTAATGGAAAAACCATTCAAATATATGTATTGTATGATGTGATAAAACTGTTATCTTTCTTCCTCTAATATGAATTATTATAAAACTTGATGGTATATAACCCTAAGATGGTTTGGTGCTGATGCAGTTTAAATTTGTAATCTAAATCCCTGTGGCGCTGTTATTCACGTATTCCACCAAATGGCCAAATACTTTTTGCGATGACTGGAGACACACAGTAATTGGACTCGGATAATCTTCTTCTTCATGTCTTAAGCAGAGTCGTAGAAGCAGAGTCGAAAAGGCTGATCAATCGCTGCGTAGAAAAGGGCTGGACTGCCTGGCACACGGGAACAACAACGAACTGGCACAGAAGGGAAGACAAACTGTATGTAGACGATATACTGTATAGGAGGAGGGGAAAATGAGACACAGGTGTTTCCAAGCAGGTGGGGCAGGTACACAGGTACATGACGAAATCAGATTCAATTCTGTGACGAAATCTATTCGTGTTTGAAATACAGCTGGCAAATGGATTAAATAAACATTCTCAAAACACATTTTTCTGTCTTTAAACAGAATATAAATGGCAGTGAGAGGAGAAGAGAGAAAGAGAGACAGAGTGATAGAGAGAGAGAGAGTGATAGAGAGAGAGAGAGAGTGAGAGAGAGAGAGTGAGAGAGAGAGTGAGAGAGAGAGAGTGAGAGAGAGAGAGTGAGAGAGAGACAGAGAGAGAGAGAGACAGCGAGACTGACATCTGAAGCCTAACAGTTCATTATGTCGTTAAAGCTGCAGATTAAGTGGTATTGCTGGTGGTGTGAGCATGCATTCATTGTGAAGCAACCGCATGCTACATCAGGTAGAAAAAAAAGACCACAGAGAATTTAACTTAGGCCATATTCCCATCGTCTACAATTTAATTTAATTGGTTTATTAATCCTGTTCAGGGGGCTGAAGCCTATCCCAGCTGTTACGTCTAGTGAATGATTGAACGAATGGTTTATTAATCTCATTCAATAAGTACTATGATCTGATATCTAAAAACTTAAAACAGTGTAGAATTAACAACGGCCAACCCCGTGCACTCTGACGAAAATACTAGTGCAGTTACAAACAAATGTAAGCTGAAATGATGGCATCTTCCTATTGAGTTAAAAACTGGCTTCTGACATTTGATGCAGGCAAGAATTTGTTTTCAATGAGCGCATGAGAAAACTCTACCGTCAAGTCAAGTGGAATCTAATATAATAATTATTTAATAGAATTACGGATCATATTTTTTTAATAGGCCCAATGCAACAAATTTAAAAAACCTTTTGTGGAAAAGAAGCAAAAGCGAACACAAGAGGATGGACATACTTCAGGACAAAGCATGCAGTAATTACAGTGACCCCAGAGAAGCAATCAAGGGTTCAGTGTCCTCCAGCAGTTCTCTTCTCTTTGTTCCTCAAGATCATCTTAAGCACTTGTGCTGCTGCTTGTTCAACAAAACAAACAAAGACAAGCAGAGCTGGAACAGTGATTAAAGAAATCAACAAATCCTCGACAGGACATGAGCGCATGGGCCTCCAGGCCAGATCAAGTTCTTTGGAAAGGGTGAGTCAATGAGGTTAAGGAAGAAGAGTGAATGTGAGGGGGTTGTGAGAGCAGAGGTGTGAACATAGCAGCCTCTCTGTATTCTGTCACGAGAACATCGATTTTGCGGTTTTTCAGAATGTTCTCTTCATTCCTAGATCAATCTCTTCTCAAATCTCCCAAAAAACATTGGAAAAACGGCAAATTTTCTTTCTGTGGCTTTGTTCGGCAGTATTCCTCCCTTGATTGTTGTCTTCAGTGCCCGGTAAAGTTGGAAACAATCTTTTTGCTCTGTCTGATATTAAACTGTCCCCAACAGCCATCTTGATTACGTCCCACTACCCAGATCGCCATAAGTTTTTTTCTGCTTACTGTGCACGAATATTGTAAAATGTCACAAACAGATCTCAATAGCATTTTCATGAGGAATAAACCTGGTGCCTTGGAAGCATTAAGAAGGTTTTAAAGCCAATAGTGAATCCCTATGTTGATACAAGACTTTTTTTAAAGCTCTTTTAATAATGTGAGATGGAGTATATTTAAACATTTTCATGAATTTCTCAATGTATAATATGGTAGATAATATGATAGTTTTTATATCTAGGATTTATTTTGAAAGTCTAATGGCTGGTCTTTCACAGTTTTCTGCTGCAAGCCTGTTTTCCATCTAAATAGTTCTATTTCATGCAAATTAATGTTTAACAGTATTAAAGTTGTTCTCTAAAGTGATTAACTTTGAATGATTAACTTTGACAAGCGTTCATTATTAATTTTGCTGAATCAACAAACACACACACAGCTCCAATACAGGAGCACACAATGCCTCAAATCAGCAAATAAACTTCTGAGAAAACAATGACAAAATATTTAAAAAATGACTCAACCAATTACATATATTTTGTGAGTTTTATTATTAGATGTTTTTGATGTATTTCAGTGGTGTTCCCAACCACAGGAGTACACGTAGTTTTATTGAAGGTAATTTTGCATCTCATTTGGACACTTACAGTATGTCCATACTTATATTGTCCTATAATGTCTAAACCATGAAGTCAGGGAGATAGTAAAAGAGTAAAAGAGCAACCACCCCATTGGTGGTTGCATAGCAACGACAAAGTCTGTGGTCACAACGCTATAAAGCAACATGTTTTGTTTTCATCATTTGGTTTGATAGACACCGTAGTGGCAGACATTACATACTGTGCGCCAACTAAAGTAAATAAAGCAAGCATGGTTTCAAATAGGAAATAAAAGACAAACAATAAGGGCACTGAGACCGTTTTTTTTTTTTTTTCAAAAAGGCCAATCTCACAAAGTTTAACGAGGTGAAAAATCAATCATTCACGCTAAAATCGCTTCAAAGTTTCTTCCTCGGCTTTTACACCAACAAGCCACCCAGTTTTATTGCAATTACAGAAGTTGTTTATGGGTAATTTCCAAAAAGGGTGAAAACAACGATTTTTTGCAATGTTAACTAGAGTAAAAAAAAAAGAAAGCCTGTATGCCTCCCTTCATCCAGAGCCACTCCAACATTTAATGGGCTCTTCCTAGTCACGTGCCCAGCCCTCACACGTTTCGAGGAAAGTCATAAAGTAATGTTGGGTCATCCTGCTTCCCAATTGCTTTATTGCATTCTTGTTTTTCTAAATGGTGCTATTTAAAGACTAATACACTTTTATCAGTATTATGGCTGTTCTCTTAAGCCAATGAATATTTACAAGCTTTTGTTGTGGCTTGTTGTGAACACTACTTCCTGATTGCTTTGGATTTACAGACAAGCAAACCCACTAAGAGACGCTGTTGAACACAAAGTGTCCGTGGCCGAGGCAGTAAAGATTTACTCCTATAAAAAGAGTTTTTTTGTGACTTTATACTAGTTTTGTTGCAAAACTCAGAAAAGAAAATGGGACAGACATTAGAGCAGATGTTTCCGTGTCTTGGTTTATTTGGCCAGACAGGTGAGTGATGCATAATGCCAATTGGCACGCCTGTGTATGGCTCAGCTACGTCTCCGTCTAATTGTACTTCCCACACGAAGCCTGGTTCGGATCAGATTTGACAAGAGTGTGCTCAGCAGACATACAGAATCACTCTCTGCTTACGTGCGAAACACTTTGGGGTCTGTTTAGAGTTTCCCGGCGGACTTGTATATGTTTAACTGTACAGATGGCCCTGGCTTTGAGGTTGTGAGGGGTGGATACCAACTTATGAGAAGAAGATAAAGACAATGATGGCACGATATCAATTACAGAACAAGTGGTGCCAGTGGCGTGGTCTCTGAAGTTTTAACACAGGAATGACAAATTCAAATTGCATCAAATGGAATAAGTTGTCTTTTGGAGGTAGAGAACTCCCCTGAGACCCACGGATCCTTGTTTTTTCTCGGGTGAAGGGAGGAAAGTAAAAGTGACAGCCATTGAAATCTGTATGAGCTTTTTTTCACATAATCAAAGGCTAGATCCTCCAGCCAGTGCGGGTCTCAGAAAGTTATTAAATCAATGATGATATGAGGCGGCCTGTTTGCTGAAACCTCTATGGTACATTTTAGCAGGAGTCCTTGAGATAGCTCCAGCCATAATAATCTGTGTAAAAAGAAAAATCTTCTCATCTTCTCATTTTGAGAATCATATGTTAACGCTGGAAAATGTCCGTTTTGAAAAATAAATCCCAGACTTATCTTATGAGTGAATCAAAGGCATGTTTTGAACATTATGTCAGCAATTATTGTCTGTTGACTGTGGTGCTATCCAGCTATTCAAAAGCCAGACGCTCGCTATACCCCTTTTTGTCTGAGCTTAGCTTTTAATGTAGCTGCAATCAACCACAACAAGATTTTTGAGGCCCATCGTTCATCCTTCACATATCCCACCAAACGTGAGCAGTATTGGAATTCCGGAGCACCATGCCAACCGTGAAGCCTCCCTGCTTCTCACAAGCACTGCACAGAGGGGCAATTTTCCTCTGGCTGAACTTCCCAAAGCTGCCTCACCTGGAACCAATCTGTAACACAATCGAAGGGTCCTAACTTGAAAGCCCATTCCTTCCCTTTGATAGTCTCTTCTTGGTAGCCTGCACGGCGCTGGAAACAGGCCTTTTCGTAATCTGCAGATACAAAAGACCCTGGGATTGAGACGAGTATCCACCCGTCAAAGTGTATTATGCAAATATTCAAGAAACACAGCTCAGATACTCCCTGTTTTTCTGTCTCTTTTCTGGAATTAGGCTTAAATTGGGCTGGATTTTGGAAATTTAAGTGATGTTCACTTTTTCCTTCAGGGTCTCACTTTGTTATATTTTCCTTCAACTATTGGCATAACATCTTCTGAGATAATAAGACACAGTGTGGACCTGTATCCGTGCCTCTTTGTGCCAACCTTCTCACAACAGGTGTGACTTCAACACCGGACTTCTTCAACAGCTTGTCTACTTACAATCACGCTAAAATTCACCAGGTTCTCATATCTTTCATGACTGGCCTGACAGCAATTGCTAAACATTTCTGCCTCTTTGGAAATGTTTGTGAATCTGTAAAGTTTAGGGCCAACACAAGGTGGAATAAGTTCCCAAACATGTTCACTTAAGCTGTCATCCCAACAGCAAAGGTATATCCCGGAAAATCTCAATCCCCCGCGTTGTACAAGCAATTCCCCTGATTGAACTTCTCATTTGAAATGTGATGTGCAAAAAATTTTTTTTTGGGAAATACATCCCCCTAGTGAGTAAAATATGAATTTTAGGGTAAAGCATGATATATATAGTATATATCTCCTTGAGTCGATTATAAAGCACAACATTTGGACGTAATTGGACTAACCCCTTAGGACGCTATGTCCCAAAAACATGTTTATCGTAAAAAAAGGCTCCCCAGGAAAACATGCAGTAATAGAATAAAGCATGATATATTTATACATATATATATATATATATATATAATATATAAAAAATAGATCTCTTCCAATTTGATGGGTCAAATTTGGTTATATTCGAACCAAAGGTTGAGAAATTAAGGCCTGAACATTTTTAAAGATAAAGCTCCCCCTAGTGTCAAAAATATAGAACCGATCTATCCTAAAATCAAATCCCAGTTCTTCCTCGGACTGACATCTATTTGGCAATCGAATTTGAAGGTATTTCAAGGTATTTGAGTTATCACGTGAACACAAAGGATCAGCTTCAGCACTGACGTTTTCTTAATATCTCTGACTTTTTGAGGATAGTTATCAAGTCAAAATTCACAAATAGAAATTATGTATTGTTGTATTTGTGAGATTTTTATTTTTATCTTTGCTTCATGAGGATATAATCATTGAAACACATTAGATGTGTTATATATGATACACTGTATATGTTGTTTTGTGTGTGAGTGGGCCAAAATGGCAGCTAATTTGTATCCAAATGCATAAAAAAAATCATAATTATGATATTAGTATGACATTATATACAGGGAAAAAAAACATAACAATAAAAATAGTATTTGACAAACTGACTTTACTTGTGTAAAGAGGAACAGTGGGCTGCGACTAACAACTTTAGGTCTTTTTCTCAGACATCCAAATTAAAATAAGTTATTTTTGTGCACAATCCTCTAATAGGTTATTGGCTTGCATGTGATTGCAGTTGAGTGATTATCTGCAATTTAATCAGATCAGGGTGCATGGGTGTAAATCATAAAATGAAAAGGCCATTTGTTCCAGAGGTCGTCCACTCACAGACACTGGCCGACCGTCAGCGAGTCACAAGCTGATGTCGACACTGCCAACAGTCTGCCTTTTGCTTCTTGACCCAGAGTGCTGACCGTCAGGATTGTGGACTCCTTTGTTTATCATCTGAGCCTTTCATTTTCCTTAATCTCACGTTTTCGTAAAGCTTCTTTTTTTTTATCACAATATCTATCCTCTATTAGGTTTTAAGTATTTACTTGACTTAATAGCAAATCATTATTTTGTATAATTCAGTATAAATTTAATATTAATTTCAGATGGGGGTTTGCTTTAAAGTCATCGAGGCCTGTAACAACCCACCCCACGTGGCCCACAGCCAAATCCATCAATGAACGAGTGTAACAATGCCAGGATCAAAGTGAATGCTATGTTTTTTTATTGTTTAGAAGGATAGTCCATCCCAAAATAAGTAATAAATATTTTTTCCTGAAGTGGTATGTATCCTCTCTTACTTATTTTGTGTCTCTCAGTTTTTGATGTTGGGTGTTCCCTCAAGGAAAATGGAACTGGAAAGGCCCTAACCAGCCCTTTACTTTCTACACACAATTCTAATGACCCAAATACGTGACCCATGCAGGCAATCAAGATAATCTAGAACCTTGTTGTGAGCAGTTTATTGTGAAAAATTATTCTGTTTCCTTATCACAACGTAGTAAAAAAATAAATAATGCAAAACTAAGTCTATACTGTCGTCGCTGTTGTACCAACAGTTAGAAACCTTCCTGACAATTAAAGAGCTGTGAAGATTTACTACCTCAAGAACCTGATGTGTTTAAGTCTTCGTTAGCTGCATGCATGTTGATGAAAGCTTCATCCAGCAGACATGTAGTTCCATCACTCAGTGCTACTTTCCTTAGGCACTTCAGACTCATTAATCTTCTCCAAACACTGCCCTCTCAGACTACAGTCACCCTTCTCTTTCAGTCAGCGGAAATCATTTTCTACTAAAACAAATCAATTTGTCTTGCTTTTTCCCAATGCACCCACAATCTGGACATATCAAAAAGTCTTCTTTCTGTATTTAAGTGAACAGTTGGATGCCACGGAAGGTCCACAGGCATTGGATGCTGTCATTAGTTGTAGCTGTGCTACATATGAAAATCCTCGAGATAACAATAGTTAGTACTAAAGAGATATAAACAGACTGATTCATTCAATCTCGATGTTTCTGTGAACAGACTCGGGTCAGATTGATCCATGGTTCTGCTCTCTACTTGATCACACTCCTTCGTGTTTGACTTACATGACCCGAGGCTCAGTAAACACACTTTTGCAACTTTAATTGGAATCACTTGCTCCCCCGGAAGCAGGATGAAATGGCCTTTGTTGCCAGCATGGCAGCTCCCAGAACTTGGCATACATATGGATCTCCATAGATGTGGCTGGACCGCAGAAACCATATGAATGCTCTGACAATCATTAACTCCAGCAGGAAAACTTATGACACTTCCACCAGCGCCTGCGCCGCTAATTAAATTATGACTAGAAATAATGACTGCATTATCTGCAGCATAAATATTAATATTGCTAAAACTTAAACGTGTCAAATTTTGTGCACTGTAAAAAATAAAACATGACTAACTATAGAAAGAGGAATTCCAAGAAAACTGTGTAGGAAATAAATAAAATAAATATACACAGGTTATCCCACTTTCTTGTGTTTTCTTGTGTCCTAGCGAGATCAATGAAGGAACGATAAACCAAAAATGTTGATATTTGTCACTTATAGCAGCATGTTTGACTGAATATTTTGCTGGTAGTGTATTTTTGGCACCTGAATTGAAAAAAATGTGGGGCATGTCCGTAATATACTTAACCTGTTAATCATCAAAAGATACCTAACTATAGAAATTTTAAGGAAAATGATATTACAATGTTGCAGTCAATAATCCACTCTTATTATAACTTGATACTGCAAGTGAATGTTAATATGTGGATAAAGATTTATACAGAATTATGTGTTTAATTTGGTATTTATAATATTCTATCCCACTATTGCAGACACATGGTATGGATACAACAAATGAATGAATATAAAAAAGTGTTTAATATTGGATTGGAGTAAATTAAATAAAGTTTCATTCACCCTCAGCTCTTACATCTTTCTTATAATTGAAGCATCTACTTGGATCCACTGTGAGGAAATCAACTAATAAAAGGAAAGGCCTTAGGACTTACTTCTGAGGACTGAGATGTTGCATGTGTTACAGAAATAGTCATGAATTGTTCTTGTATAATTCGTTAAACTTCCTTAAGTGAATAAATGACCATCTGAGGAGGAAGACTTCTCAGTACGTCCTCTCAAATTATTTAAAAAATATGACTCTCATTAGGATCCTGCTTGAAAGGACTTGTTTTCCCCTCACAGCTTCCAGGACATTCCAGTATATTAGACCAATGAGTGGGCTCTCTGTTTTCTGTTTCTGTTGACCTTTCTTTTAGAGGTCAGAGTTGGCCATCGATGTCATTGCAGTGCACAGCGTATCAGTTTCTTGGCGATGCTCATCACAGACTTCAGTTATCGTTGAGCCAACGTTTGGAGCTAATGAGGCTCAAAATGGATGTAAAAACATGAATACCAGTGTGATATTTATACTCCGAGATTTAGGTTTAGTTAATTGCTTTTTTTTCCCCTTTCCTGAGTAATGTGGTTTCTGAAAAAAGTAAAAAGCTAAATTATCATATATTTAATGTTTATTGATGCATGTGACAGAGTAGACGTGAGATATTTAAAAATGTCCTTCAAAAGGGTCCACTGAGCCAATTATTTTATGTGGAAACTGTAAGCTTTTATCTGCATTTTAATGAGCGATATTTATTTATTCATGGTGACTAACTTGAGAGAGAGGTTTCTCACTCATTGAGGGTGATAGGGTGTATGCCCCCCTTGTTCAGAAACAATAGAGGACCTAAAGAAAGACATAATTCCATCATTTAGCTAGCAAAATAGTATTGTCCTGTCAGTGGATGGTATATTTTGTCCTCAGTTTACATGTTACAACCACCAATAATGGTCAAGTTTAAGGATCCGAGCAACTTATACAAAGGCCAAACAAGGGCCAAACTGACTGGGTCAGACCAGCTCCAGAACTGCAGATCTTGCTGTATTTTCCTGGTTTACAGTGGTTAGGGACAGGGTCATGCTCTAACAAGGATTACTGATGCACTGAGGAGTCAATGGTTAGCCCATGTTCTCCGATCCCACGCCTTTCTGTTGGGCAAATTTCTGAAAACGTTCATGCCGGTTACGATTCAAAGGTGTCAGAACCTGCAATGAATCACAGACCTGTGTTGGTGTCTGAAAATTGTGCCTAATTTACCTATTGTACCTACTCCTATTGTACATAAACAAATTAGGCAGCTGATTTAATGTTATGGCTGATCAGTGTTAATTCCTTTACTTCACTAATAAATATCAAAAATACTAAAATACAAAAAAAAAATCACTTTTTTTCCCCCCTATTGATAAGTCTTTGCAACGGCAACTCCAATGATGCAAAGGGGGTAACCAATTTCGTGAAAAGTCTTTGTCAGACAATATCACCCTCGTGTGTGTTTGTTTTTGTGTTTGTGTGTGTGCGTGTGTGTGTGTGTGTGCGCGCTCGCGTGTGTGTGTGTGTGTGCGCGTGTGTGTGTGTGTGGGAGGTTTGGAATGGATTTCAATGACATTTGGTGGCAGGTGAGCTGTGAGGAGGAAAAGTGGTCATTTACAAGCGAATATGGATATATGTCTAACTATAAGCTATCATATAGATCATCCAGCATCCAACAAATGCTGAAACGCTAGAAATGAGGGTAGAAATAGAAAGGAAATGTTTTCATTCATCCACTAATATAGGGTTTATTCCACTGATGCAGGTCTGCACACTGCAGTAAAACCCTTTTAATGCTTTTGTACTTACTACATAAACTATATGTCGTGCATTTATTCTTGTTAATCCATTGTTATCCATTGTGAATTCAGACAAATCGTATTCAACATATTTGATATTGTTCTCTGACCAATAAAAGACTACACATTAATGAAGAGGAAAATAATTGATACAAACCCTACGTTCACAGCTTTTTAATTAGATGGCAGGTCCATTAAAAAAAAAAAATCTCCACAAAGTCAAAGAACATTTAGGAAGATTTCCTGGACATCTGTGCACATGTATAACAGCAGCCTTGTCCTTTGACCCTTTCACTGAGCATCCTCCATGCGGCTGTGGTCCTCTTTTCTGGAGTCTAAGTGATGTCCGTTGGCCTGGGTTCATAGGTCACAGTGATGACAACCAGCACCTTGCTGCGAGACTCCTATCTGCCCACCAAAATAAACACAGGAGGACCCCCTGCAGCCCTCCCACAAGACCTCCTGTCCAGTTCTCAGAGATTAAACGCTAAGGATGCACAGGATCCTGCCTTCTCTAATCCAAATACTGTCAGGATCAAAGGGGGAGCTGGGAGATCACAGTCAACCTTCATCCCAGCAACATTGTTGCACAGAATGGATCTTCATTCTTGGCTGCTCTCCTTTACTCTCATTGTAGTTCTTAAAGCTTTTCGCCACGGCCTGTTTGTCTTTCCCTTTTCCGCGCTAACACATGTACACATAATACTTAAAGTTTATGTGTCTTGATTTCAACTCAAATAAACTAGATGACGGCCCACATCTGTCACTGTCTTCCTACAACAAATCAAAAACAGCACTGTATCAAATATAGAACATTTGCTACTGTCCTTTCAGTCAATCCAACTTTATTTTACAAATCAATCCATTGGACACCAATCTCAACCAGAGAGCTGGAAATACAGCTGTGATAAACGTGAATTAAATCCACAACCGTTAAACTCACTCACACATATGGATTTCATCTTGCAAAAGATTCATAGATTGTTAAAAGGTTTGGAGGTAAACCCTCCTCAGGAAGAATCTGAGGAATGACCAGAGGAAGATAGCCTTACTATTCTTCCTATAAAACCAAGGCTTTATATTTTTCCCTTGTTTTCTTTACGACTATGGTCGTATGCCAGGGGAAAAAAAGGGAGGAGTGCAACACACTGAAAGACAACTTTCTCACCTCTGTGCATTCCACTTTGATGCATATTTTGAGCCTGAGTAAAACCATGTTAAAATAAATCCGTTTCATCTGATCCCTCCTTCATTGTAAAAATGAAAACTTGAAATATTTCGCCTAGATACGATTTTTTAAGTAAACTGAAGAAAATATATTTGGTTTAATCATAAACTTTTTCATGTGTCTTGCTCTAACCATCATTACTGATTTTTTTGTGTAAAGTTGGTTATTACGTTGTTATATGTGAGACTGTTAGAACAGGTCTTTATGTTTTGGACCACCTTCATACACAACAGAACCTAATGGAAGACTGCCGTAAAGTAAACCATCTGCTGCTGTTCCAAAAGTTAGTCCTGATTTTGTAGGAGTAACATATTATTTTGTCGTTAGTTAATGAGGCTTGTCTTCTTAGAACTTTACAGAGCCAAAAACATCACATATCTCATAGTTACATGGGAAATATGGATTGTTTTCTTGCATTGCGAGATTATTTATTAACATATAGTAATAGAAATATAATTTTTTTTAAATACAAATGTATTGTGTTTTATATGATTAAATTATTGTAATAAAAAAAGAAATAATAAAATAATAAAAGTGGAGATCTAGCCAAAGTTCAACCACAAAGACTATCCTCTGGTGCACTAGAGCCTCAGTTACTGCTCATACCACACTGTTATCCTCACCTTTGACCCATGCTTTATCGCAATTACCTGCTTCATGCACTGGGGAATCAATTGATATCAGCAGCACTCATTCAGGTAGCCACATCCATCCAATCACATCATCAATCATCTGCATGTTTAGCCCATCACCATTAGCTGCTATCTTCAAATATGACCCTCTCTCCATTCATCCAGTTCTCAGTCCTCAGCAGAGTTATGAGCCACCACCACCATTATGCAAACTCCAGAGGGGGGATAATTCATGCTGCTGCTCAGGGCAGAGACCCTTCAATCACAATCTCCCAGAAGAGTTTGAGCGCCGAAGACTTTCCAAAAGACTCATTATCACAGTCATATTCACATCTTGTCTTCTCTGGATGAAATACATTTGCCATTTAAACAAATTAATTGGAGAGTGAAATAAAACTCCACTGAGGAAACTGGGTTTATCTTATTAATAATGTTTTATAATTTTACTATAGCAGAAGGGGTAATGGAACTAAAAAGGTGACAGCAACAACCAACATTTCAGCATCTGGACCCTCACAATGATTGTGGTGGTGAGCCAGACAACAAATTTGTGTAAATTATTCAGAATACAGTGCACTGTAGATTGCAGCCTGCAACCTATTTGTACAGTTCTCTCAGAAGTGGTTAGAGTTGGGTGAGGAGCCAGTGCAGCAATTCTGCTTGGGTTTTTTTTTTTTTTTACTCTTTACATAAACAGGATGGAGCCCAACGTTTGTATTTCTTCAATTCTTTAAGCATGTTTTACCCTGGAAAGTTTAAAAATAAAAATAAAATTTCTCTTACTTTTGATTAATAACAGAAATTACTGAAAGTTTTATCAAAAGTAAACGTAATCTTTAATTTCATCGTGCCTCCAAATCTCCTCTCAAACGACAGCTTGTTCCTTCCTCAAAAAACGGATCTAGTTATCACTGCTAAGGAGATCGTGTTTTCACCAGTGGTGATCCGTCTGTCCGTCTGTCTCCTGTCTTGTTAAAGACAAAAACTTCTTGGTGGATTTTCTTGAATCATGGCAATTGATTGATCAGATGTATAGGTTAAACTCTGATCAAAAATGAACTTATTAACTACTACTTAAATTGACATATCCATAGCTGGTACATGTTGATGGGTTTGAGGCTCTGCGATATGTTTGTGTTGTTCTAATTCATCCCAGTCATGGTAATCCATGAAAGTTGGATCCAAAACAACTGAACCTCTTGTTTAAAGTTATAAATAAAGTTGATTTTAAAGTTGCTTTGGACCCTCAAGGATTACTTTGCAGTACTTGCATCAGAAGTTCAGTTCACCTGCTGAAATCGGCATGACGGGCCTCAAACGACTGCTTCTGGAGTGGTCGCTCCATTACTTTTTCTTGTTCTTAATAATGAATATGATCCATTGACACAATTTGTCAAAACGAAGGAACAAGTTAAAGTGAAAAATCCCTGTCCAGACATCTGTACGTACGTGGCGGCCTCCATATGAATGTTAGGAAATGCCCCTATTCAGATAAAAAAGGGCTTTTTTTATCTGAAGTTGGATTTTCAGATGAAATTAAACAAAAAACATAATTATGAATATTATATAACCTTAACTCAAAGAGATGCGTCCAAATGCACCCTAAATTTTACATACAGCATACACTGGACCTTGAAGTAGACCGTAATTTATTTAAATAATTGTAAATATGTGATCTAACTAAGATGCTAGTTAGGGGTTCTGCTAAACAAAGATTGCTGCTAGGGCCACATGGCATGTGGGGAACAAAGAAAAAAGACAAAATAACATGACAGGGGAGATTTACACACAGGCTGATATGAAGCCTGTGTGTAAATGACAGCTTCTGTGTCTGCCATCGTCTCAATACGTGTTATATGTCGGAATATTTGAAACTAACGTTTGTACTTTAGTCGTATTTTATTCTGTTTCTGCTCATTGTATTAGTCACCAGTCTCTTATTTATACTTTTATCTTCCTTGTTGTTTATATATATATGATGTTTTTAATCTTGCTATTTTTCTTCTTCTTCTGTCCAGGGACCGCGGATGAAAAATAGCCTTTTGGCCAACTCTGTTACATTTACAGAAATGTTTATTAATGTGTAATGTCTATGCCAAATATATGTATGTCAAAAAACACATCAAAGTTCCACAGCCAGTACAATTTGGTGAACACTTTTAACACAATTCAGTATCAAATAAGTCAGACCGTTTGGCTTCGTAGGGCTGTGTATGAATGCCCGGCAGACTTTGCCCATTCCATTGAAGAAAGACAAACTGGGTAAGAATTGTAGGACTGGGTTGGTTGCTTGTTAGCAGCTTGGTGCTAATATGCATTTAG